>OX421891.1:11284577-12536888 GCA_949128085.1 Cetonia aurata
TAATCGTAAAATCGTAAATATGCATTTTTCGTAGCAAATATTAATTTGCATCTAACAAACGCGTTAAAATATTAAATCATTATCGTTAAAATGTACAAAAAAAAGATACTATAGGTAAATAAGAAAGAAATTAAAAGAAAATGGCGAAAATTCTAAACGAAATATTTGTTTTCGGCATAAGTTCATCTGCATGATCCTGTGTTTCTGTGGAATTCATTTGAATAACATAAGTAAAACGCATATGTATAAGTAAAGTGCCTTCGATCTTAAAAGCTTCATTTTTATCCGCTTGATACGAATAACATACATTCATAGATGTCTTTTCATGGATTTTACGATATAATTTTCGGCCCTATTCTTTCCAAAACCGTTTACAACGAATGAAATTCCGATCAATATTGGTTCTTATACCTCCATTATAATTTGCGACCTTTTGAAATTACAGTCGTATTCTCCCGAAACTGTAATAAATAATATAATGGGGCATTTTCGACGTCGTGGTTCTGTATTATCGTTTATTTATTTGCTTCAAATTAAAAGAAAAAAAAAGGTTTAGGATAACGTACCACTAAATGTTATTTCTAATATGAAATTCAGCCCTTACCCCATAGCAAGGAATGGCTGAGTATGAGATGGTGTGGTTTATATAGGGAGAAAAGCAGTTTTTGCCTTAAACTATTCGGGCGATTATTCATTTATTCTAAGTAAACTTCATTTCTTTCTCATTGTAACACTGACAAATTTATATCATTGTAATAGTTATTATATACAAATGGATAAAATATCACAATGAAAATGAATTATTTATATTAATAAGTCAAACTAATTTTAAAAAAATGCAAGTGATAATATTATATATTATAATATACATATTTGACAATATCATTGACAATAATATAAAACAAAAGATAAAAAAGAATTTGTAATATTATATAGCTAACAAAAAAACTTTGCCTACAATCGCAGGCAATTAATATTCGAAGATATATACTATTTTAATAGGAACATATTATTTTAATGACGAAAAATCGTAAAAGCTAAAAAAAATATTGGTTTAGATATTAGGCTTTGTTCAATTACATTTATAGTATTATGTGTGCTTCCATTAATAAAAGAAATATTAAACAATGTATAATTACTTTTGTGTTATAAGTCGATAGTCAATATAAATAAACATACTCAAGTCATTGAAAATCTTTTATTAAAATAACACGAAACACGCACTCACACAGAAAAAGAATGACCTAATAATGTACAAGACGCGGGAGGTTTTTCCTAATTCCCGCTCTTTATCGATTTGTATATGGACATCTCTGGTTCGGTAGCTAAAATTACAGTCGTGGATAATTGTAGAGAACGCTTGGAGTTTCCACTAGTTTAGAGTAGGGAAAATATATTTTTTTAAATGTTAATCGTACTTAGAAACCTTTAATACCAACCTGTTTATGTTATTATACTATTAAACCATGTTGTTATTTTAAATTATATTATTAGTGCTTTATATATATATACGAAGTGTTATTTTATAATTCGATTTATTTTGAAGGTAGGTAGGTTTATATTTTGCAAAGAAAAATGTTTGTGTACCTAACCAATTAATTATATAAATACGTAACCTCAAATTATAACCCTAATTAGTTTGTCAACGTTTGTGATGTGTGAGAAAATAAATACATGCATATATAGGTTATCTGTATATCGTTATAATTTCACTCGCTGTCTTTCTATCAACTGTATGTTAAAATGATAATTGTTGCTGTTTTAATTGTATCAAATAATTGTTGTAAGATGTATTCTCTGTTCTATATTTGTGCTTGTAATGATAAAATATTACTAAGAACTAAGAAAAAAAAAAAATAACCAAGTGTGTCTCCCGACAGATTTTCAACAATTAAAGGTGTATTCTTCGCTGGTAATTTTTGTTCTTTGTTAAAACTAACCAATCACCCATCGGTAATTCATCAATTCATTGTCACTTCCTGTATATATACAGAATGCACTGCCGTAATTTTCTATTCTCACCGAGATAACCCGATCGTTAAATATATGATTGATTGATTGACTTACTGTCAATAAACCGCACATGCATCTGTGTATAAATTTCTTATTTCGGATGTGTAATTCGATTTTGAAGAGAAAAAAAAAATAACTATTTTTCATATTTCGTTTCAAAACCCTCTCCTATGGAAATATTTACATTTGATTCAATATTGGGGACTCATAATTTTAAATTTAATTAACCCGGTTTGATGGTTAAATTTATTTTTTGTCTCGTACAATTTTTATTTCTCTTAATTTTTTATTGGAAATGCCGGTTTTGATTATCAGTTATTTATTCGATCTTTACCATTGCGTTTCCGGTAATTTATTTATCCTTTTTCAAATAATGTGTTTTATATATTTTTCCCTTTAAAAGAAATATACCATTTAAAAAAGGATAAATAAATTATCCGAAACGCGATAGTAAAGATCGAGTAATTTCATGCCAGAAGTTAACAAAAATTTCTTGTATACAAGGTAAGTCAAATGGAACACCCTTCAACACCATAATTTAGACTTAAAAATGGTAATAACTTTTCAAACACGTAACTTCAATATATTATAACATTTTCGTACAAGATTATTTATTAAATTATATTCTTGTTTCCTTCCTGTAAAAAATGAAATATAGAATTTATTCGGGAAAGTAACTGTTTATCAAGTGGTACACTGTACACTGGACACCGTACTTTGAAAGCGTTTTATTTACAATATACACAAAAGAAAATTGTTTCTCTCGACCATATTTTCTTTTTATATATCAATCAAGTGCCTCCGCAATAAATTTCGGCGCCATTTGCATACGTAAATGTTATTGCAGTATGGTAGATTATAATTAAATTTGATGCTATGATACACATATATACAATACATAGCAAACGCTTGGACATTGGTCAGTGAAATCTCTCGGGATTTATTAACAAGAGCCCTATAGATTTAGGATTATAAGGGACGCTGACGCAAATTGCTTTGGGGGCATGTTTTCTGTAGATTCAGAATACTCGATTAACTATAATCTGGGACCTAGTGCTGCGATCCGAAATAGTTTGCTTGTAATTAATTCAGTACGTGACGAACTTGCATTTTTCAAATTCAGTTTAATAGACACAGGACTCTCCTAACATTAGCCGGATACTTATGCGACGGTTTTAAGGGACAGAAGTGGACACTGGCCGTTTCACGCCTTCGCACTCACGAGAGGAACATTAAATGCTTGACATCTGGCTTATACCACGGGCAATAACTTTCGGACAATGTACGATAATATACGCGCAATATTTCAATGTTAAACATTTGGAAATTGACAGTTTCATATTTATTTTATTAGTATATTCATTCTAATATCGTCAGTGATATCATTATGGTGAAGTTTATGATTCCATATATGCTGGATCACGAATATCCAATTTAAAACAAACTCGTAATGAATTTGTTCGGTTCTCAATGGTTATATTATGTAAGTAAAGTTGAATTTCCCGGTTTGAGATTCCGTTAAAAGAACTCTAGAAAGAAAAAATTCTAAATATATTATTTAGAAATTCAGCTACCGACT
This sequence comes from Cetonia aurata, assembly GCA_949128085.1. Classification (NCBI taxonomy): domain Eukaryota; kingdom Metazoa; phylum Arthropoda; class Insecta; order Coleoptera; family Scarabaeidae; genus Cetonia; species Cetonia aurata. The sequence goes on from OX421891.1 coordinate 11,288,170, forward strand.
CGAATCGACCTTAAAGTATAATTAAAGCATATTGTTGGCGTTTCTACCACTGTAATAGATGCAAATGTCATCTGTCCATCAAACGCTGAATATATGAATGGTGTAGTGGCTCCTAGCGAAGAATTAGACACCCCTAAGTGTTAATTTTTAATTGATTCAAACGTAGAAAAAGGGGTTACTACATATGCGGAACCAATGAATGGAGATTTCAATATATTTTTTTTTATTTTACCATTAGTAATATCTTTATCGATCCCATACCACTTTATAAAGATATAGGTATAAATTAATGAAGATGTAATCGCTATATAAAAAATATCACGTCACAAATCTGATTCGTTTTATAGAGTAGGGTATTACAAAAAACACAGGGCTGGCTTAGGTATTTTCTTGTTTTACCCTTATTAATTCTTATTGTTAGTACAGTTTGTACCAGTTAGTACCAGTAATAATTATTATCCGCCGATATCTTGGACATCCTTCAAGATTTACGTATTGTCAATTTTTAGAAAAATTTGAAACTGTTTTTTAGTGGTGTTTGAAACAAAGATTTTGCAATCCACGGATCTTCTGTCGAAACTACTTCAAAAAAAATCGCAAAGTGTTAGTGAAGCTGCAAAATTATTCGAGAATGCCTTACGAAATATGAAGGAACTGTGGGAGCAGTTTCATTGCGTTAAAAGTGAAGCGGGGCAGTTAGCGATAAAATGGGGAATAAGTCCAGTGTTTTCAGAAAAACGGAGGTCTCGCCCAAAATTATTTTTCGACGAAACCAAATATCATTATTGCGTTGAAACTAATGAAGAAAATGTCAGAATAACTGTTTTTTTTTTTAAAACACTGGATATTTTAATTTTGCAATTAGAAAATCGATCTAAAGGTCTCTGTCACATAAATCAAACATTCAAAATATTAAATTAAGATATATTAATTAACAGTACAGACGATGATTTATTTAAAATGGCACAAAAATTACACACATTATACAAAAATGACATTACAGAAGCAATTTCTGCTCAAATTTTATCTTTTCGACAATGCTTCCGCGAGGAACTAACCCAAATTAATTCGGTAAAGGATCTATTAAAATTTATATTAATTGATAATTGTTCATCAAGTAGTAGCTTTTCTGAAATTGTAACAGCCTGTACGATATTTCTTACTGTTCCTGTAACGGTAGCAACAGCAGAGCGAACGTTTTCAAAATTAAAATTAATAAAAAATTACTTATGAAATACAATGAGTCAAGACCGGCTATCTAATCTGGCAATCATGTCTATTGAAAATGTGGTAGCAGAAAATTTGAATGTATCCAGTCTGATAACATCTTTTGCCACATCGAAAGCAAGAAAAAAATTTAATGCAAAAATAAATAAAAAAGAAACAAAAAATAGAGTAAATCAGTGTATTTATATTATAATTTTTTTCTTTGTTTTTCAGCTGTATAATCCCTCTATATTGTTTGTTTTTTGTTTTTAATGTTTTTTTATGTATTCAATAATTATTAAAAAAAAATTATATAAGTATTTTTTTTTTATTTGTGGGGAAGGGAGCTGGGTTAGGGCCCGCACCACAACTGGAACCAGGGCCCGTTCATATGTCGGTACGCCACTGCACACGTACATAAACAAACTCACACCATGTCTTTGTTGTTAGTATAGATTATACACGAAGGGATTACTCCAATCAGAAAATCATCACAAATTAAGGTAGTTATTTGAATGAGAATGATCATTTGAATAATAAGAATTATTTGAATGAGAATGATCATTTGAATAATAAGAATTATTCGAATGATGAATAATTATTTGAATAATGAATGAAATAAATGTTACCGTTCGTTATTGAATAATTGAATAATGAATAAGAAGTTATCTATTATTTCTGAATAAGAATAAAGACGTTATTCATTTATTTTTATTATTACTCTGCCCAACCCTGCTATGTACCTTACCACAGGTTCTAAAATTTAAAAGATAAGGTCTATTCAATCGCCCGCCACTATCACTGGAAAAAACAAAGTTTTTCAATCATATTCGCCGGCTGCCTATGAGTCACTCTGACGAGCCACCGAGCCTTGTTTATTACACAGGTTGCAAATTATGCATTTTTCCCTTAATGATTAAAAAAATGACTATATGACACATATCTTCCCTATTTAAAATTTTAAGGGTGGGGGCTACTGCGTAAAAGTTGTTCCCTTATTCAACAATTGAAGTGCCCTGTATACTAATTGCAAATATGTGTATATATGTATTTATCATTATTATAAGCAATCACACAAATGATTTTTTGACGTTAAAATTCTTTTGGGACCCAGTAAAAATCGACTACGGTCCTTAATCTTAGAGGCTCAGACGGTTCCATTTGAGGCACGTGACACCTTAAAACGGAGACAATGGACAAACGACCAGCACGCGTTTGGCACGCTTCTATTACGTCAGTTCCTACCCAGGGCCCTTTGTGTGTAAAAGTCGGTAGGTTCAAATTCGAAAAAGCATTAAATTAGATGATTCATAAGAACCGGGAGCATATATATATATATCAGAGTTGTTAAGTTAGTTAAGGTGTTTGATAATGAAGTAAGCAGGTCGTCTAATCGCATTTGATGTGCTAATTATCACAAGAATTTCTCTAACGAGTCATATACGTAAATTCAGATAATTTTAATTGGCATACATGCGTATATCCAGCGGTATAAATTTATTTCTTAATTAATTTTAAATAAAACTGGTCAGATTTAAAAATGGCGTGTATTTTTTTATATAAAAAATAGATATACGAATAGAATAATCACAGCCCTTATATAATATATAAATAAAATATGGATAGCACTCTAGATAGTGACGTAAATACAGATTTATCTTAATTAATTTTATATTTCGACAATTCCTCTAGGTTCTCATTGTATACGTTCTGTGTGTACTCCCTAATGAACTGCAATCCAGCATCGGTAGAGCAGTCAATTTCCAAAAATGTGGTAACGGTCGATATACTTTGCCTTCCAGCTTGCGGAATGTGGTTGCAATACTTCCTTCTAATTCTGACAAAAGATCCTACACTCTTCAGTGCCTAACAGATAGAATAACGGGCCATTAGAAACAGGTGAATACAAGGTGAAGTTTTCAAATACCTGAATGCAACTGTAGAACGTGTTTGCGAAAAATTTCCTCATTAATATAGTCGAAGATCTCATGATCTCTCCTCGAACGCGACACCGAATTCAGAGCAAGTACTCGTTGCGGGACAGCGAACTGGTTTTATATCGTCATAGGTCGCTCCCCACTCCTATTCGTATATATATCCTACATAGGACAAAATGACACTTGACTGTATCCCCTGGGACTTTAGATTGTGTATCGACCCCTTTTAATCTTAAATACAATATGGAATATCATTTCCGCACACCAAAAATAAGAAAGATTTGAAATTTAGAGAAAAAAAAAAACGTTTATAAAAATTTAACGTTAAAGTTAAATATTGACGCATTTTATAACTTGCTGTAATTTAAAGTCAATAAAAATTGATTTTCTAAATGTATAAGGGGCCTTCACATTTTACAGCTACGTGCAAATGGACTTTCCAATAAATATGTTTTTATTCTTGCCATTGTGTGACGTGTATTTTTTTTTCTTATGTTGTGTCAACGCAACGTTTACAATTTACATTACCGTAAATAAATCTAATTGCCTCTCTTTTAAGATGCGCTAATATCAAAATATTATTGTAGAAATGTCGACAATGGCAATTGTGAAATGCATATTTCCGTGACACTCTCTGCATCGAATACCAGGTTTTACACCCAGTTTATTTGTTTGCGCTACGAAAGGCAAAAGCCTTTCCCCTACGTTTCGATAATATATTTTTTTATCAGTTAGTACGCAAATCGGAAATGCGGGTACATAGGTAACGTCAATGTATGGGAAAAGTTAGTTAGAAACACGTTACGTATAACATTATTTTTATAGGCAATATTTTAGATAAATTAAAAAAATATATAGGTATACAACTTTTAATAATTCAACCCAAATTTAATTCTTTTTTTGTATGCGTTCAAAATTGTAGAGATACATTGCTAAACTATTCTCATATATATTCATTATACACGGTGTTTTCAAATGGAAAATATTAATTTTTTAATATACCTTAATATTTCGTCTTAGAACAGAATATATTTATTTGCTGTAGATTCAGATCTGAACACAGGCAATTGTCGTAAAAGAGCATCACATTAAAAACATCAAACATCAGAATTGCGAGGAAAGTTTGATCCGTTTTTTTTTTATTATGTGTAAATTGCTGCTAGCGGAAGCATCCTCAAAGACTTAAACAGGTCTCGCACGGCACAAAACGCGATACATTGCACATAGATCTTATTATACGCTTTTGTAATAGAAATACGCGGTCGAACCACCGCAAAAAAATAATCCCGTATGTTAACCGCGATTCAATGTTTGCGTAATAGAAAGATTTTAACCCCTCCTGTTAATATTCTTCAACCTACTCAACATGTAATGGAAAGCAGACAATTTACTACACAAGATATTATTGTTCTTCATATATCTTATCCACTTCTGTCTGGCGACATTATTTTAATTTCACCCGTAACCTTATGCTCCATTTTATGTTTGAATTTAGTATTAACTATAGTCAGGTTTAGCGCTGTTGCAAGGTTAGAGTTTTGTTCCATTGTTAATTGGTAATCGATCACATATTTCTGCAAATTTTCAGCAGAAGTCTATTTTATCCCCTCTTTAAAGCTAGTATGTCCGCTCTATAGTTGTGCATTTCGTTTGCGATTTCGTTCATTTTCCCCTAGGTTATTACCAATAACAGAAGCATCATCTTTACGACAATTTAACGTGTTTGCTGTTACATATAGGCAGGCAAAACTGTCTCTTTAGCACAAACAAGTTCTTAAACTACAAGAATGTATTTGACAACAGCGTCAATGACATTATCAAACGAATATAATTTAAAAATTACCCTTATGAGTGACGTAAGTGTAATTAACTCACACCTACTGCCTATTCCTTTGCTTTGCCTTGCTCGCGCAGTTTACGCCTATAGCGAGTTTATGAGAGTCGGTTCGGTATACATTTCCCACGTTTACTACCCCACGTGTCCCTCATAACCCCATAATACAAGTCCGTAAAACTCCGCTACCCTAAGCTGTTTTATGGCATTTGCATTTTAGCTTTGGCAAATAGCAAAATCATAAATACTATACGCATATCCTAGTGCCTTTCATCATATTTGTTTAAATTAAATATTTTAAAAAGGATTTGACATCCTCGAAGTAATAAATATTTATTCTAAATTCGAATCAATTACAGCGTAGGTGTCAAGACTAAATTATATTTCCTAATGATGCTTATTTGCGTTTAAACCGACAAAAGCCCATGGACGCAACGCTAATAACTACATATAACACCTATTCCGGAGGAACAACGGATTCAAAGCTGGACGCAGCACGTGCAAGGATCTCGTTAACACATTCAAACGCATCGAAACGTGAACACGTTTCCATCGAAATTTCGAACGCGTGCTTCATTCGAAGGAAAAACCTATTCCTGCGACAAAACCCGAACAAAGACAAAGGCAAATACTCACCGATTTTGTATTACTTCACGTTTTTTCCTTTTTTTTTCTCTTCTAACCGCTTATATACGCTTGACGTGAAGTAATGTTTCACAAAACAGGTTTTTAATCCTGAAAAATAAGGGTAGCTCCGCATATTATTGCCATTATCCGAGTCGTCGGATGTCTTTTCATAGTGGACCCGGTTGACCGAAAATTGTTACCAGTTTTACTAGTTTTACATTCGCAAAAAGCGAGCGGTTGCGAAAAAAAAAAAAAAAAGATTCACGTGAACCGAACGAGGTTATTTTAACTTGGCGATACGCGTTTTGAAATTTGAATTGTTCGGTTAGAATTTCGGACAGGGTGATGTGTGCGTACAATAATTTCTCGATGCCCATTCAGGAGCTGTTGACAGATCTTTTGTAATATTAACTAAATAAAAAAGAGAAGAAAGGCATGTTCCGAAAATATAATTTTTTTTATTGCTCAAAATGCAAAAATCACATTATGAAAAGAAAGTATAAAAACTATATAATATAAAAATATAATATAAAAAGAGAGATCGTATTGTGCTCTATATGTTTTTATGTATGCATTTTAAATTTTATATGTATTACTGCTGGAGTTTAATAACCGAAATGGAGAAACCAATGAACGGACAGCATTTTATGTACATTGTAATTGAATCGTTTGTTTCTGAGAGGGCTCTAATCATTTCTTTATCACTTTCGTATTTTTAAAATCCTTAATCTAAGAGAAATTAGGACAGGAATTTTTTATATCGTAAATATTTTCTGAAATTGAGAATCTCTGAATCATAATTCCTCAATACCTAATATTTTTTGTTTCAGAATTGGTGGTTTTGAGATAAGCAAAAAAATTTATAAAGAATAACATTTTTTCGTTAAGCTATAAATAAAAGTTTTTCCCCTCTTGTCCAGTCCATCCAAAGACAGACTTTATATGTATGTATGTAAAATACAAACTGTTTCTGATTGATTTTTTATTTGCGTTTCTGAAAATTCTTTAAACACTGATAGCGAGTGCTTTTTCAGTAAGATTTTTTTTTTTTCAAAGTAAAATCGGTAATTCAAATCTTTTCTAAATTCGTTTCTTCGAATCTTGGATGATTACATAAAAAGATTTGTAAAGAAAATTGCCCTATGTAGATGGCAGCACAATATTTTCATTCAATTATAAGGTGCCCTGTTTTCTTGAAAATTCTCTTAGGGACTCAATTAAAAATGTTTTAATTAAAGTTTTGAATTATATCTTTAAAAAATAAAAAATTAAAAAAGAAATAACACTAAAAGCATCAATATATAATCAATTTCAAAATATTATTAAATATACTTTACTTAAAGCTTTCTATCAGTATAATTAACACAATAGGAAGAATGATATTTATCAATCCTTTTCCATTCCAGAAAAATTAACTAAGTAAATTGAACATTTTTGCTTATTATATAAAGATACAGTTTAAAATATAAACTGGTAAAATTTGATTTAAGCCATTTCAGAACAAACGACCGTTAAATCAGTAAATATTTAAAAATATATCGGGAAGTGTTTTATTATTTACAATAAATACTAAAAAAATAAATTATAAGGTACACGTTAAAATGACTAAGAACCACCTATTTTCATATACACATCAAAGTATAAATATATATATTATATCTTCATTAATCAGAGGCACTATTATTGGTGGGCACAATTTTTAAGACACTTTTGTTGTTTTATTTATACTTAATTAATACTCCTAATATGCTACCTCTGCTCCCCAAGGCCTGTACGGTTTCATCCCTTGTGAACTCCCATTGCTTTGGTTGTAATTCTGATGGTGACTAGTAGTTGGTATGCTGAACGAATTGACTGGATATTGGTGAGGACTATATCCTAAAGCCGTTGAGGTGGTTGTGGTGAGCGGTGTTAAAACTGCCGTAGAAGGTGGTGCCAACCTAGCCGTGGTATCACTGGGAGCAACTGTAGTTTGCGGACAAGACGTACTTATATCATAATGAGATAACTCGTGCATGTTTTGATGATGCAACGGCGCAGGTTGATGAGGTATCGACGTATGATTACCACCCGCCGGAGACGGCGGTAAAGGATTCGGTAGAGGATTTAACGGCGGATAAGGTTGCGAGGTCCCGTAACTACTCCACGGACCGCCGGCCTGCTTAGACGCTAATTCCCTTTGAGCGGCGCAACATTGAAGATGCGAGGTCAGCCGCAATCGCAAAGGATTCTGTATATCCAATCCTTCTATCCGTTCCAAATATCTAGCCACTTCCGCGGCGCATTCTCTGAAGCCCATTCCGTGATAATCCATCGCGTATTTATGGGGGTCGTATGCAAATGAATCCAGACCTGGAACAGTCGGATAATGTTACGTTTAAATAGCGATATGATAATGCACAATAAGTCGAGATACGCATCTATTTGTGTGTCTGCGCGTATTGTAACGATAAACTAGCGGTCACAGAGTCAGGTGACTAAAAAGGGTAGAAGCGTGCGTGGGAAAATAGGGCGACCAGGTGTATTTTAGGGTCTCGTGGGAAAATAGTAAACCATTATCATTGACCGTAACTAAAATTTCCACAAAAATATGAAACGAAATTTGATAATAAACTCTTTTTTTATGTACAGAAACAAATAAGAATATCTTTTACCTTACATGGTTATTTAAATTTTATTAACATAACCTTAAAATGTAATTAAAAGAAGGACCTTCGTTTATTTTTTTGTTTACAATCATTACATGGAATACTGTAGACTATATACTATATATGGTAGTTTCTTCAAAAGATTTTAGAATATATTGTGAGTTCTTAGGAAATTGTTGAATGTTTCAAATACAATATTTATTTTTTTTTTACAGGAAAAGACTGATGATAGACGTTGTTGTGATTCTATGTAATGTTTGATCTACGATTCTTTTTTTTTATAAACATTAAGGGATAGTGATTTTCTAGCAGAATGATTTTCTTCCTTTGAGGGCTCTACTTAAGGCTCTCAGTTGATTCTCCTATCAATTAAAGCAATCACAACTTTCCCCATATGATGGGATATGTGTTGGCCAGATCAAAAATTGGTGTATCTTCCAAAGGAAGTAAGTTTACTATACCAACGTGAATTATATAAAATTAATTAAGAAAAAATTGTTGTTCACTGATGCAGCCAATGTATTTGTTGAAAGGTTTCCAAAATATTTTATATTAAATATTTAAATTATATTAAATTATAAATATTGAACGCTACAAATAACTAATTCACATAAATATACAATAAATTTCACTATTTTTTAACTTGAATTTATTATGTTGTCACCATTTTTATTTGTAATATGTTTATATTTCTGGACATGCCCATTATACTTCTTGGTATTTCTTATTGGACGAATAAAAATTGTCAAAATAATTTGTATATTTGGCATTTGTATATATTTTTTTTTTAATTACTGGAAACTAAAAATATATCTGTTGCAAATTTAATTTGGAATAAACAAGTACGATTGTCTAGACTTGCGCTGTAGAGAGCAATGCAGTGCTATGCTACAACTAACCTGGCGCAAATAAATTTGACTTTACGTGTTTTTACCGGTAATAAGTAAATTTCTACTTACTGCAAATTAATTCTAGTGTTTCTGGCAATTAATTTAGTTAATAATTTGAAAACTACAAACATATTGCACAACGAGGGAACGACAAGTGTTAAATTAATCAAATAGGTTTTGTAAACAAAATATTATTGGATTAATCAAAATTATAATCAATCTAAGAAAAAAAAAATGTAGTGAAAACTATTAATTTAACAAACCAATCGAGTTTATTTGAACAGTAAAAACTGTTGATTTCATCAAAGTGAGCGATTTACTGCGTAAATTGGATGTGCAACAAACAACATTATAAATTAATTTATTATTTACTAGGTATACATCTTGAATAGAAGGCGTCATTATTAAAACTGTGACTTCTGCCGCACCTTCGGCGGTGGCTTTTGACCGCTCCGAATCCATAATAAATTAAATTAACATAAAAGGCGCTGGTAGATACAATACAGCCGTTAATAAACTATTTTATTTGTTCCGAATTTGTAGTTTGATCGATCTAGTGTAAATATTTACTTACATTAAACATAACTGCGTTCGGTTTTACACTGTCGTTTTCTAAATACGCATGTGTCATCGCAAAAACAAAATATCTCATTCCATCGGAACAAGTAATATAAGTAGTTTAGCAATTTCATTGTGGCAGATGTCACATTTATTAATAACAAAATCATTAAAATAGTTTGTGTAACATAAGCGAAATGATAAGTAGCAAATAGTTTGGGGCTTTTATTTCACGATCTCTTTATTAATTAGCTTATTAGTTGATCTAGAAAATAAAGGTGCTATAATTGAATGTAATTGTCTCTGAACAATTCTTCACCTTATCAAATAACAACGAATACATGAATGGAAATATATATTAGTTGCAAAATTACTCGATTTTGTGGTTATATAATTATTTCATATCTGATAATGGAAAATAAATGGATTTGACAAAGATGGCAACAATATTTTCATTTCCTATTAGATTTAAAAAAGGAATTTATATTTAGGTTTGGGTAAGGAAGATTCGTTATTTAGCCATGCATTGAAATCATCGACCGTAGAATACAACCCCCGCTTTGCACGGTATAGGAGTTTCAACGTGCAACAGGTGTTTCCCTAGTAAAGATTTTACTTTACGCAGTGGACTAGCAAATCTTATCTCGCACTGTTTACTTTCACGTGGATATTATTATCTAATATTTTACCTTTTGCGTGTAGCATCTTCAAGTGGTCGACTGTCATTTGTAAAATTTCCGCTTTCTCCAACTTGGCAGATCCTTGCTTTTCAAATGCGCTGGGGACTAAGCGTTTTAATTCCGACAACGACGTGTTGATCCTGTCTCGCCGCTTTTTCTCGATGACACCTCTCCTCTTCTTCCTTGATAGCATCTGACAACTGTCAGCATCTCCAGGGGATGTGCATCTGATAAAATTGACAGCGCCGTAAGAAATATATATATGTAGTAACAAGATTTTTACTTACTGCTCTTTGGAAGATTCCTCCGAAAAGACATCGTCACAGTCATCGCTCTCCGAGAGCGGTCTCTTCAACGGTCGCGAGGTCACTGGCGCCCACGTGCCTGGGTTATTCCCCGAATATCCCCAATGTAACGGCGGCGTGTTTTGCGATAAAGAGTGGTCCATTATTATTATTAACCGGAGTCCGTTCAAGACGGAAGCAAACGCGTGTCTTGCGTTTTGCAGCGTCTGGTGGTACGCGTGCGATACCGACGGTCGAATGTGTTCTACCCTGTTGATCTGGCGGCCGTCCCGACGACGTTCTGGCACGTTTTTTCACCCCACTACCGGCGTTGTCATCCCCACCTAGCGCCCGACACACGCGACCGACCTACCCCTAGCTTACCGTATCGCGTTAGCGCTGGCTACCCCCGATAGCCGTGTATCAGATCTGCGTGTGTACCCTACTAACCAAATTTTCCCACACAACTTACAATAATCGAATAAAATCGGCGTGTAATCACGGGTACAATGCACTTTGGACGATTCGTGTCGGCCCATACAAAATCAGCCACCCCCGATTAAATATAATAGCATATAACACTCTAAATTGTCGCTTTTGTTTTATCGATATATTTTACTGAAATCTTTAATTATTAAACGTAGTGATAGATCTTTTTATACGTAACAAAAAAGAAAGTACCGTTCAAGGATTACCCGATACATAGCCAGGGGTAATGTTTACTCAAGTATCAAGTGAGGACTGGTATATTGAGGGTTGTTTAGGGCGCTTGTTTGTCGGTCTTTCGTGGGAAAGAAGAAGCGCACCATGTCACACTAACGCCACGCGACTCGGGAAAGAATAGAAATTAAACACTTTTCATACAGGATGACTCAGAAGTTTATACAAACTCTTTTTTTATTCAATTTAATCTAGTGGAAACTAAATCATAAGTTTTTGATTTATTCCAGTTTACGTTCTTTCTAATAAAATATTATTAATTTAATAATAACAATTTTATTTTATCGTACATTTATTTTAACAGGTTGCACAACTCGTAAATAACATAATAATGCTTGACCAAAAATTATTTTGTTTGCTGTTTATACTGCGTTTATGCTAGTATTTTGTATTGTTGTACGGTTCTGCGTGCGATTGTCATGTAAATCGTTAAATAGTACTGTTGAAGTTCTAATAAAACAAACTGACTATAATTAAGTATCGAAATGGTTACAACAAAACTACGAACAAACTACTAACGGACAGCACATCTTAACATGGAGAACTTCTATATCAGTACTGACAACATAAAATCTAGTAAAATAATAGTAACTGTTTTCACAATTCTGACAAGTACATAATATTGTAATAATTGTATGACCTATTTTTCTGCCATTGTACGAAATAGCATTCAACCAACCAATGCGTTGTTTTATTTTCGTTCATCCAAATTCTCAGCATTAGCTCAATGTCTTCCTTTGAGCTTTCTACTGAACCTTGACTATCCATGCACAAGTAATAGAAGAACTGGTATTGTTATGGCCAAAATGTAAGAACATTTTGGCCATAACAATACCAGTTCTTCTATTACTTGGGCAGTGAATCCCCGTCCATTATCGCCCTGTTAAAAACAAAATTGTAAGTAATTCATTAGCCACCTCTATCAGTCCTTTTATTTTCTAAAGGTCTCAAATATAAAAATTTTGCGGCATGCTCTTGATAATCTAGAAGCAATTTGTATTTATTTAAAATCAATTCAATCAACTTGGCTCCTAGCATTAAAGTATTTTGATATTACGGGTTTTACAACCAAACTAGCATGTTTCTGAGTTGACAATAGTGTCATAGGTACACTATCAGTTGACAATAGTGTACCTATGTTGCTTATGTTGTGTTCAAAAAATCTCATGGGTGATATGATATGATATTAATTTTTTATACTCTAGAAGCGATTCTAAGTAAACTAAGACACAATACGGCTATAAATAAAATCATTTCCTTCGACGCCTAACAAACCTTAACAACCCCGTCTTCCGATCACACGTGTGAGAAAGAAAATAGGCACTAAATAAACTAGATGGTGCCCCTTTTGTACCTGGACGCGTGACCCACCTTTACTTTCTATAAGAATTAGGGAAGACTAAGATTTTTTTTGTTGTGAATGAACATCGCCAGGAAAAGGAAATGCCCCTTGAATATTCTGACAGGACCATAATATTAAATTCTTTTCGACGGATTTGATCACCTGTTGTCGGCGTTTGGTGTGGTTGCCCCAGCCCCATAACTGTATCTCGAGGGAGCAGCAAAAAAAAATACTGTTATATCTTTCATTGATCCTTTGGTGCTATCATCGCCGCTCATCATGTCCGGGTGGTCACAGTCTATCGTTCCCGCTTTATCGGGAAGGCGCGGTTTGTATTCTATTTATACCACTACTAAATGCAAGTTGATTGCACGACGTGTCTTTTGATGCTATGAAATTATATTATTATAAGCTAACACAGCACATTTCACAATTCTAACTTAATATTATAAGAATCACAAAGATAGTGCAGCGAATATTAAAGAAATAGCATATTCGATCTCCTAATGTAGGTATATGACCGATATTCATAATTATGCTAATTGGTTTATACCCTTTTTAATCCGAGAACTAAGAGATTATGAAACATACATCGCATGTTTCGTCACTGGAACGGCATAACTTAACAAACTTTTGATAGAAATATTAATTAACATGCATTTATGAGAATGCTAGAAACGGTAATGCGATAAACAAAACGTCTTTTTTCAAAAAGTTGCGCGAAGTAGCATCTGAAATCGCTGGAGCAAGTACTAGAAGGATCCTAGATGACAAAACAGTTTTCCTTTTTTCGGGCAAATTTGGGTATTTTCTTAAAAAAGCTAATAGAAGTTTAAATTTAAAGTCATAGAACACCATCTTCAAGAAATGGTAATTGTATAGTTAGTTACAAATATGATTTGCTAATACTTTGCAGGTTTAATTACACATAGTTAGTGTATATTCTGAGCAAATTCCAGTTTCGTATCGTTTCTAATTCCGAAGATTTTAGTAGTTGAAGAGGACGGTCGAAATACACACTTATACACATTTTATTATGGTTCTGGAAGATTAGCTATGTCAGTTTTTTTAACCAACTTCGATCCATTGTGCGCCACCCAGACAACATGTGCTTATCATATTAGTTTCGCACAGTTAAAATGGTCTATACCTTTCTCTCTTTATTTATATCTTTCTCTAAATCTGTCTTATATAGTACGTTTTTTATTAATATATTAAATCTTGTTTATGTACACATTATTTTCATTAATTTATTACTAATGATATAATAGTTTTCGCTTTTTAGTTTTCTTTCTCGCGTTATAATTTCAATTTTATTAAATCATTTCAGCGTCTCAATTTTAAGTTCGTCTATTATCGTGCAATTCCGCCGTAGGAACTTAATTTTAAAACAAGACCAGTACTGCCTCGAACGCACAGGAGCTGTTCGATGCCGCTGTCCGATTGAGAAAAATAGCCGCTGAAATCCATCACGTTCTTATATGAAATACTCCGCAACGTAACGAAACCCGACTCAAAATGTCGGGCGACGTCCAACCTAGACGCAGGAAGGATAAAAGAAAAAAGAAAGGTATTTATCTCTTGTGATTTGGAGCGAAATAGTCCTGCCATGTTAACATCTCCCTACCACTATAAATATAGTACCTGCCAAGCGTTGTTGTGGATCTGAATTTCTCTAATAGAAAACTATTTTTAAAACTCAGAAAGATTAGTGTGTAATAAAACGTAACTAATGAGAGTCGCTCGACTAACACGACAATGGGTGCTTTGCCCGATAATAATCTCATTGTACCTATTTAACAATTTTATAAATTAAAGAACCGCTTCTCTGTTGATTTATTAATAGCTTGTTTAAGCCTAACCTCCCCCTATCTAAATTTCCGTACGTAAATACTTATCGCGTAAAGAACTTTTTCATTTAGAAGAGCCGTCTGAGGAAACTACCGTTCACGCACAACCACCGCCAACTCCGATCCTCGCAAACGACGACGTAAACATACATATACACAAAGAACGAACTCTAGGAGGCGGGATCTGTGCGAAAAGCGTGTTCTTCCTCTTGATGATCATTATCAGCGTGATCATAGGATTCACCATCACGGAACACCGCGGTCAAACTGACGGTAAGTCCCGCGAAATAATCCCAAAACGAAATTGAGGATGAATAACTCGCGATTTCAGTCGATATTCCCGTATCGGAATCACGTTTCGCCAGCATCTTCGAAGGGTGGACCGATAAATCCCCGGACGACCATGACGAGGGGGACGATATGCACGGTGGTCATTTAGAGGAAGAGGAAGATGACGAGGAGGAAGAGGCTAGTGAAGAGCACGACGACGAAATTAGCGAGGAAGAGTTGGAGGAGTCGGACGAAACTGGCGAAACCGCAGAGGAAGAATCTCAAGAAGAGGACGCAGAAGAAGAATCTCAAGAAGAGGACGCAGAAGATCTAGTAGAATCTGACGAAGCGGTAGAGGAAGATGAGGAAGACGAACTGGAGGACGATGATAGTGAAGATCAAACCGTAGGATCTGAAGAAACGGAGGAAGATATCGCAGCCGAGGAGTCAGAACCGCAAGAAGTATCTGAAGAAGATGAAGAGGAAGAAGAAGAAGAAGAAGAAGTAGAATTCAAAGATGACGATGATCATCAACAAGAAATGGATGATGAAACGCAGTCTGGTGAAAATACAGAACAAGAAGAACAAGAGAAAGATGAAACAGAATCTAACGACCATAAAGAAGAACCAGAAGAACCAGATGAAGAAGCTGATTTGCAAGATGATGAGGACATTGATGCCAATTTCATTACCGAAGACGAAAACCCAGATTTAAGTACAACTGATAGTAAGTAACGTCACTGATAATTTAATAAATCTAAAATAAAAAAAAAAACAGCACACCCAATAAATATTTGATATATTTCTCGTAATATATTAGCTTAAGCATATGTAAGTGAAATTGTAATTGAATTTTGTAAATCAGGAAATGCAGATTTTAAAGTTGCCGCTGTATATGTTGCAGTGGCTGTCAAAGTTGGCGTTGGACTTTCACTATTCATTGTGGCATACATTGTGTTGGTTAAGAAATGGAAAAGCGGTAATATCAAGCATGGACTTCGATTGTATTTCTTCTTTATGTCGTCAAATTACTCACGCTAAATAGAAAATTAGTTCGTCCTAAAAAGTATTAATCAAATCGACAATAGCTTTTCATTTCTAATTATCCATTATTCCTTATTAATTCGAAAAGACTAATCAATCATATGCAGAAAGTTTAAATGAAATAATATAATATATAATTTTTTTTTTTGTATGTTGGTGTTTTAATCTAATAATATAGTTCCCAAAGCTTTTTATTTTCACAAATTAACTAACAATAATAAGCATTTCCTGATCGTTTAAACGCACATGAGCATTGTACATTTTAATTTAGATAAAGTTGAAGAGGAAATTGTTAAAGAACAACCAACTCCCGACATATCTCGTAGAAATACCTTCGTACCACCACCGGCGCTAGAAGAAGTCGAGCAAGATATCGAGAATCTCGAAGAAGGTACTATCGCGTCGATGCCAAAACTCCTAAAACTTTATTTCTTTCTATCTATCTCAGAATACTCGGAGGGAGAACAAGAAGGGAGCGACGAAGATAGAGTCACGATACCGGCGAGCAAAAGACAATATGAGGAATTGCGGAGCACCTATCATAGAAGCTTGACGCCTGATAGCGAAACAGAATACGCTAAGAAGAAATACGGGGATTCAGCAGACGAATCTGACGAATACGATGATCGTGAACGAAGATACGAATATGAAGAAGATGTAGAAGAGGAGGAAGAAGAGGAAGAGGAAGAGGAAGGCGAGTATGAGGAAGAAGACGATGATTACGACGAGGAACTGATGAAGAAGCTTGAAGCCAGGTATGGGAAATTTGAAGACAAGTCTTCTGGGCGGAATGAACAGGAGGACGAGGAAGAAGATGATGATTTTCGATCATGGAAACGTAATATAATAAAATAAAATTACACTTTCCCGCCTATAAACGTGAATCTACTTTAGATATAGTGTTTAATAATAATGAATTTTGTTTTATATATTACATAAGTATGTCTCCTCTTGTATGAAAAATATAGCAAATGTTAAATTATCTATGCTTTTTTTGAAATTTTTTGGGTTTGCTGTGTTGATATTACATCGGATAATAGATAACATCTCTTTTTTGTTCACATTAATCTAATTTCCATGCAGGTATAAAATCTGGGGACAATGCAGCCGAATCGGAATCTGATAAGGATGAGCCGACTTCGCGAGAGTCGACAAAGAGTAAATCGGGCGCCCAAAGCGCGTATGAGTATGAAAATATCACCAATGCTTACGATTATGAATACAGAGACGATCTAGATGAGGCCCAAAAGCATCTAAATAAAGTATGTATGATAACAAAAAAATGATATTCATGTTTAATATGTCATTTTCTTTAGGAATAAGAGAAATTAACCGTCTTTCACCCTTATTTTATTTTATGGTTTATTTGCTTCTAAATAACAACTAATTAATACACTAGTAGCTAATTTTGAATTCTATTTTAGACACTATTCCTTATTAATATTTATATTAACTTATTGAGCGTTTATTTCTCATACGTTTGAAAATTGGAATGTTTGTTTTCTTGTGTGTAAGTTTTACTTTGCTTAAACTAATTTTGGTACAGTATTCTTTGCTATATCTAAATAGTATTTTTACCACATCTTCCGCACAATGTGGTTAAAATTACTTTTCCTTTCGAATAAGGTAGGTTTTGTTTTTTACTTTGACTAATTTGTATTTTTTTTTTTTTTTATATTTTTTTGTTCTGCCAAATTTTATCCATTCCCTTAACTACTAAGAACGTGCAAGTAGCGTTGAGCCTATTCACAAAAATCCTTGAAAGACATCCCGATTCCCCCAGAGGCCTGTACGGGAGAGCCAAGGCGTTAGATCTGTTGGCCGAGCAGAAAAGAAGCAACGAAATTTTGCA
Source organism: Cetonia aurata (assembly GCA_949128085.1). NCBI lineage: Eukaryota > Metazoa > Arthropoda > Insecta > Coleoptera > Scarabaeidae > Cetonia > Cetonia aurata. Next base: position 11,305,912 of record OX421891.1, read on the forward strand.
GGATTCCATCCAGAATTACTTGAAAATCCTAAACGCTGACGAAATACCTGATGTTTTGTTTCTCGAAGCAGGAGAGAGATGCATCAACAGGATGCGGTTTATTGGTAATATGTTGCTGTAAAATCTTTCACTCCCTCTATAGTTTTGATATAATTTTAGGTAATCATGCCCGGGCTATTAGCGTACATAAAAAACTTATAAATAGATTTCCTAACGAATCTAAATACGCAAACGATCTATCTGTAACTTATTTAACGATCAACAGGTATATTTCCCCCTGATTGTAGTATTTTAAACAGAAAGGCAGCAATTTAAGCAAATTTTTTATTTTGTATTTCGTAGTACCTTACATCTAAAAAAATTTTGAATTGAATTTGAAAGTTAAAAGATTGATTGCTCGAATTGCCACTTTCACTTAAAATCAGTCACACTTTTTTTTTTAATTGATTATCACACTCATTAAAGTCAATAAAATTGCAGGATTCCAGAAGCGCGATCTTTACTGATTGATATCCTACGAAGATGGCCGAATAATGGTTTCGCCTTGGTCCATTACGGCTTTATTTTAAAAACCGTCGATAATGAATTGAACAAAGCCATCGATTATTTGCAAAAGGGCATTCGAACGAGGGAAGCTGGCGTAATAGACGGCAGATTTTACTTCCATTTAGGGGATGCCCTGGCACGTTTAGGGAAACGCAACGAAGCGATGCAGGTTTACAAAAACAAAAGTCCCCAAAACAGCACGAGGAGTTCCAAAAATTTATTTTCAGGTTTACGAAGACGGTGTGACCAATAAAGTTTTCCTCTCAAAATATCAAAGATCACTTTATAACGTGGAAAGATTAACGGCTAGGCCTTGGTGGGAGAAGGTACAAACCCCTTATAACCATCTGTACCGCCAGCTAGAACAAAATTACAAAAAAATACGCGAAGAGGCCTTGTCCGTGCTAAACGTTAAAGGCTATTTCAAGGACGAATCTGAGAATCTGCGTGATATAGGAGATTGGAAACAATTCGAGTTATACGCCAGAGGAATCAAGCACGCTGAAAATTGCAAGAGGTGCCCCCTAACGTGCAAGATAATCGATTCGGAGCCAGATGCAAAATCTTGTAGGCGCGGACAGGTGAAGTTTAGCGTAATGCATCCCGGCACTCATGTCTGGCCGCACTGCGGACCAACTAATTGCAGACTTAGGGTGCATTTAGGTTTGAAAGTGCCGTCGAATACGTACATCAGGGTCGCTGAAGAAACCAGGTGATTATCGCGATAAAAGCATTGGGGTTGTCCTTCCCAAGGGAATTTTTGGGGACAATTTTCAGCAAAAAATCCCAATGGCACCGGCAACCCATACTTACTTTTTCGCCTTTTTACGATAATGGCGGAAATTAAATTTATTAATTCGCAGGTCTTGGAAGGAGGGGGAAATCTTTATTTTTGACGACAGCTTCGAGCACGAGGTCTGGCATAACGGGACCGAGTTCAGGCTGGTATTGATAATTGACGTTTGGCATCCCGAATTGACTAAAAGTGAAAAATATAATTTGTCAGCTATTTGAACTTGTGATATTATATAATCATTTTGGTATATATACAATTCTTTAATAAAAGATGTAATAGTAAATTTTGTTTTTTATTTATTTTATTTATTCATTAAAAAAAATATATATGTAAGTGTCAGTGGCGGCGGTTCAAATTTTAGCCCCTCCCGGAAAAACAAAGAACCCGATTCGTTATAAAAATCGAATCCGTATTCGCTTAGCGTTACCGAACCTTTTTGAATTCGAATTGCCCACCATTATACCGGACAAATAAACGAGGACGATCTCCAAAGAGACACTAATAGTAACGTGTATAATAATAATATTAAACTTAATAATAATAGAAATAATCCCGGAGCATGTTTGAACCCCTAAAACTTATCATACAGCTTTGTGCTGCCATCTTGAGGACGGTAGCTGTGGTAACATCGTTTGAAAATTATACTCGGTATTTGAATGCCGATAGTACTGCCCTCTATCGTTAAAATTTAATAATTGACGCGGGAATTTTAACTTGCTTCACCACATAGACTTTTTTTTATAATTAATAATTACAATTAAAACAAAATTCTTTTCTTACAGTGTTTTATTAATTTTTTTTTTTAAATGTTTACAAAAAGAAATAAATTTTTACAGACAAAAGTGTGTCTCTTTACAGTCATATGTATACGTTACAGACAACTCTTTTCATCTTTATTATAAATATTTTTGAAATGCCCATTTGGAGCATTTATTTCTCACTTTTTTAAAAGTTTTTTTTTACTTCCTACAAAACGTTATTATAAAACAAATATTAATTTTTTACCTTATCGTTATGGACAGATTCCAAAAAGATTATCTATTTTAAATTCATCGTGTTCATCTTCTTTTTGTAATTTTTTTTTTCTTTCTTTCCCAGAGAAATCACAACAATTACTATTAGAAATTAGTATTAATAATAATAATAATAATAAAATTATAACAAACAAATTGCAATTACAACAAATTAAAAAAAAAAAAGAAACAAAAACATGCTACAGTTTTCAACTTATTAGTAAATTTTTCTCCTTTTTAATTAACATAACAAAATTGAAACTATAAAACTCTTACTCACAGGCCTACTTAAACTAAACAAGTTTCGAATTGCGTTAATATCGTTAAAAACCGCGGATATGGCGAAATAATTCCTACCTCACCACAGGAAACACTTCAGTGTCAATCTTATTAAAAAAAAATAATACTGGCACTTCTTAATAATCGCAAGATCATAAGTCTGACTAACGTATCATTAAAAATGAGAGAACTACGGTTTTAGAAACGTTATTAGCTGTCGTAAACTATATTGTACTATATTCAAAAGGAAAATTACACTTTACACTCTTAAAAATAATCTAAATATATATTTTTGTTTTTTCTATCAACTTATCTACCTGCCTCTATTTGTTGTAGTGTATTTATTTATATGTATAAGTATTTTTTATCTAGCAGCGTATTGATCAATGAATGACACTCACTTAGCCTTTTGTCCGGTGGATATTTTGTTTCCGGTCAGTTTTAAACTTACATTTAAGAGGAAATGGTCTTTATATGTGATATATTAGTGCGCGCAGTGGGAATATAGCACTTATATAAGATATACTACTTTTTGGTGCGTTTTACAAATAGTTTGTGATATTTGAATGACTAATGTACAATTTACAGAAGGCTATTATTACAATTAACATTTTGTTAATAGACTATTTACAGTGTCAAATCCTTTTTCTTTTAATATACATATATACACGTCCTTTGTGTTCTTTTTAAATCTCTATTTGAATATTTTAAATCTTATTTCTAACTTATTACTCATTTTTGTACAAAATATTTTTTGTATATCATAATTTAATTTTATTGTAAATTGACTACTACTTTTTTCCAGCGTAAATGTGTGTAATAATATTAACATTTTAGTTATGCGTACAGTACTACAACATTAAACTTACCTTACCTATAATATAAAAAAGTTAAATAATTACAGGTACTCGTTTAACAATACGTTAATATTTTTGCGTAAATATCCACCGGACCCCAAATAGCGGGCATCGATTACATAAATTGAAAACTGTAAGTACAATCAAATATCACAGAATGGTAAAGTGTACAAAGACTTTGACGATGACCAAAATATTTATTCACTTTCACAAGCTGGTGTCGAGCTATCCGATATCGTATCCACAGCCGACGTAGTCAGAGACTCGACACTATCGATCGATGAAACGCTGCCCCTTATATTCTGAAATTGTCGACCGGTGTCGTCGTCATCGTCATCGTCTTCATCGTCGTACTCCTCCTCCACGATCGAAATCTTACTGACGCCGTAGTTACGCAAATCGACGTTGGAAACGGTCACCACTTTGAAACGCGAATTCGCAACGGCCACGGGCTTCGACGAGACCGTGTCTGTAACTTTCGATACGGAAAATCGACTGCGCGGCGGTGGAGTCGACAGGCACGTACTTAATGGGGCCAATTGAGATTGCGACGTCGACAAGGAAGAGGCTAAAGACGGGGATGTGTTGTAATAGGGTTCACAGCTTAACGACACTTTACGGGAATTACAATTCCTGAAAGCGACGTTTGATAATTCTTCGTCCTCCTTTTGATCGGCCAATGATTTATTTACTGTGCAAATCTCTTTGATTTTCTTCACGAGCTCGATGTATCCTTCCGCATCCTAGGTATTTAATAAATTGTAATTTATACGATAACTTTAAATAAATAAATATACACAGGGTGTCTTCTCGTTGAGTTGCAACTTCATACTTTTTGTTTAGCTTTTGACCACCCATATCTCGAAAACGGTTGAGATTTGGACCTATGCTGACTGGAAGTGTTTTGTTAATTTTGAGACAATGAATAACCCTATGAAGTTATGCAACTCAACGAGGAGACACCCTGTATATAAAAAAAACACGACTTACAGTACATGAGCGGTTTGTATCATCTAATTCAACTTTTGAAATGTTTGAACTAATCAGAGCCTGACTCAGTTTCTCTAAGCCCTCGTTAAAGATCGCTTTATTTCCTTTCAGATTTAATTCCTGAAATAATCAAGAAATAACTCATTAATTATGAAAATTATTATCTTTAATGCTAGATAACTTCTAAGTTAAGCAGTAGTTTGAATCGCGATGCTGATATTAACCATTTAAGTATCTCCAATTGTTTTTTATTACCCCTGTTACTGCAAATGATATACTGATAACTAAATTAAGTAACTCCATGACTGTTGATTAATTAAGAAATATGCACCAACAATCTTAACGCATTCATCTTATTTAATAAATTATTCCTTTCAGAAATATTTCTCTATATGTCTATCTATCTATATGTCGGACCCTCGTGATTCTCGGATCCCATAGGCAAGAGCGCCATCTATTGCGTCCCTTTACAATTCCAACGCTAATATACTATACTAACTAATTAATAAACCTTACCTTTAAGGACTTATTTTCCTTAATGGCTTCGGCTAGAGCAGTCGCACCTTTGCACGTTAATACTGTAGTTTGCAATCCCAATCCCTCCAGAGTTTTCGTTTGTTTTAAACTCTCACCAATATCAGTAATGACAGTATCCGTTAGATTGTTGAAGCCAAGATTTAAAGTACGTAAATTCATGCAATTGATCTGCAAAAATTTAAATAAAAATATGTAATTCAACGGTAAATGAATAACATACAATTATTGAGGCGATAGTTTTTCCACTTTTGTCAGTGATTTGATTATTGAAGAGGATAAGTACTGAGAGCCCTTGCTGCGACAAATTACGATGGCACAATCCTTTCGCTAAATGTTCTAAACCCCTATCGCCGATTAAATTGTTACTAATATCCAGGATTTGTATGTTGTGATTTTTCTTTAACAATCGACCGATGATATCGGCTTCTCTAGTGTAAAGGCCTGCTTGTGGTAAACGGAGTTCATTCACGTTAGTGTTCGATTCTAAATACTCAACTGCAATGTTGATTTGCATTTATTAATAAATAAATAAAGGACTATTCAATAATAATAGTAATAATAATAACAATGAACCTTAAATGATGCCCTATTATACTTACTCAATGTGAAATTTGGTAGCTTTATCAACGTGCAACTATCGAAACATATACTTTTAACGGTATGATTAACATTAATCGAATTCATGAGACTTTTCATATTGATATCGCTAATATTCATCGACTTCAAAGTTATCGACTTCAAATATACTGTTTTACTGATCATATTGCAAAATAGCTTCCATGCGTCTAGCTGTTCTAAATCGGTGGATAATTTAAGGTGTGCCGAGCACTCGTAGTATTCCAACATGTCGAAAAGTACTGCGATTGTGCCTGCCGTCAATATACAATCGATTATCGATATCATTTTGAAATTTGCTACTTTAAATATATCCTCGAGCGTTTCCAAAACTTCGTAAGTGATGTTGATGTTATTTAATTTTAGGTCTGCCGATCTGTCACTATTATTTCTTATATCCTAAAATTAATAATAACAATGCAGACTTGTCGGTTTAAATCAACGCTGGTGATTATAATTAGCGAAGAGCGGGGTCTAGGGAATTGTCCTAGAGGGACTCCTCGAAAAGTATTTACTTAAACTCACTTTTGGTTCTAGTTTTATATCAGGTGATAATAGCCTTCAGAGTAATTTTACCCAAGTATCCTTACAAAACCACTACTGATGAAATAATTTGACCCCCATGCTGTTGGCCACTAAAATTTCCTGTTGCAGATCTTAAATTTGGAAATGAGGATCGCATTTTAGAAGATTTGTTTGAAAATTTTATCATAAATCTTAATAATTTTCCGGATTAGAAAAAAGAAAGCATTTCAGCAAATATTTGCTTGAATTAAATGGGGAATTCGGACGAAAAAAATAGATAAAAACGCATTAAAACTAATTAAAGAACTACTGCAAGAGTTTACTTTTATTCAACTTCCAAACAATGAGCCGCTCTTCCCTAATTATAATAAATACTTCAATAATAATAATGATAATAATACTTTTTTCTTTAAATTTAAAATAGGCTTTTATTTAATATACTTTGAGCGATACATCATTGTTATTATTATTATTAATACTATTATTGAATTATAATTAACAAACAATATTTATATTAAAAAAAAAAGAATTTACGTACATTTAACTGTGTCTTAATAGAATTTATTTCGATGGTGTTATTCTTCGCGCAAGAGGCTTCGTACGTATTCACTATTTCCTGAGAGGACAGTTGATCCACTGTAATTTAAAAATTATCAAATTACGTGACTTAAAATTAGGATAAAATACATTTACTTACTGTGCGTTACTTACATATAACAAAAGGGTAAATGTATTCAGGTTCTTTGTAACTAATTAGTTCATCTATGCTCGCCGGGAAGGTAACCTTTTTTATAAAGAAGCTATTATCATCATATAAGCTATCATAATCGAAGGACATCCGTAAAACTGATGTCAGAGCAGGTTTTGGTAATTTCCTATGCAGTAGGGGAGATAATTTTACTGGTTGCAGCGGGGTAATTAGATTGTCATCATCGATACTTATATTTTTGTCTAGTATGTTTTCTATTTTGATTTTCCCTAGACAACATGCTGCTGATGCGTCTATAAAAGAAAAGAAGCATAAAAGAGCAACCAATTAAAAGTAATCAAGAGTGAACTATGTTATGTAACAGCAATTTTCATTTATGTTTTTATTTGAAACGAATCATTCTTCTCACACTTTTGATAATTTTGATAAGCGATTGCAAACAGTGTCCACACACTTACATAAATAGGTTATAAAAATTTAAATTATTTCTATCCTTCCCGTGACATTAGGAAGCCAATTTGACATACAAATCCGACAACAATAATAACAACATGCACGTAATCACTATAAATATCTACATATTATGTAAACTTTACTGCACAGCATGTAATGATGTACCTGACTCAGAATCATCTGATAGGGGAAGTATTAATTCCATATCACCGCAACAATCTATTGGGATAAGTGTAGCAATTCCGCCAGATATTGAGAAATTTTCGTCATCTTCCGCTAACTCCATACCAACTTAATAAAAGGCTCGCCTCTTTTTTTTTTTTTTCTTTTTCAATTTCGAAATGTAAACACGAGCGTCATTTTTTTATTGAATATTTATTTTTAGCTGGTTTTTTCGTCGTGTACGATTTACCTTCTTTCGGTTATTACATTGTGCTTAAAGTTCTTTTGCGGGTATCACATGTTTGATGTCGATTTTATGCGGATCTAAACCGAGAACTGGCGATTAAAATCATTTCTAAAAAATCAAAAGAACAATATGTCGCATTTTATTCGTACATAGGATGAAATTATGCGCATTAATGCTGTCATTCTCAATGCTGGCAATGTACCCATGCGAAAATACCTATGCAGGTAATGATCACAGAAATAGAGTGAGGAGAGGACACGTTTTACGGTTTCAAGTAGGAACAGCTATTTTGATGGTTGATAATTGTGGAATATACGAAGTAAGCTACGTAATAAAAGACAACACTCGTTGATATATAAGTAAAGCTTCCAGAAACACCTGTTGCGTTTGACAAGCAACCTTCAGAATTGCTGCTGTTACCACTCATCAAGAGATGGGGATTCGTCCAGACGCTTTCTCCCCCAAGTCCCCACCCTATTTCTATGGTGATATCATAGATAATCAAGGAAGGAGAGCATCGTTGATTTATTTATTTATAATTTTATGTAATATAAGTTAAATTAGACAAATTTAAAATTACAAAACAGAAATAATTCATATTTTGTATTGCTTATAATTATATTTAATTTTGGAGCACAAATATTTCTTTCCTATTTTTCCTGTTCTATCTTTTAGTTTAAAATAATACTTCCCAAATTTGTTACTTTATCAATTTTTAACTTTGGGTTCAGGGGTCAAATCTACCCTTGAAATTTGGATGATTTTCAGTTTTTACGATTTAATTGGTAGCATAATAGACTAATAGAAGATTAATTCAAAATTAATAACAGGTACTGACTATGTTTTTAGAATTTATTATGTGTTAATTTACATAAAATTTAAATTAATAGGAAATTTTACATATTACACCAGTGGAAACCAAATATACAGAACATATTAATCACATAAATACATTAGATAAAAAATACATATTATTTTAAAGCTTTACTATATCAATAATAGTATGTAAATACTTCTTAATAATTCATTCACAGCCTAACTGTACCGGCGTATACTGACTCAAGCCATACTTGAACCAGGTCTGGACATAGTTATTTCATCCGTAATGGTTGAAGAACCATATCCATTTTGGTTAGCAATGAGGGATATTGATGGCTTAACATTGCTGGAAGTGATCAAAACAGGTGCCACGTACTTCTCGTCTTCAACCGCGATACTGGTGGAGTTTCTTGGTCTGGAGCGGCATGTTGGGAAGGGCCCCAGCATGAAGAATAATCCCAGTGTAGCGAAGAAGCCGAATATTATCGTCATCGACATTAATGTTATTATACCTGCTCTCACACTGGTAAACGCAGCTAAGGCGACTTGAAGCAGAATCACAGCAACTCTCACAAGCCTTACGGCTGAACCGTGAATTTGTTGACCCTCTTCGGACATTGTTATCGGCTTATAAACATAATAGATGTTATGTTTATCTACTAAATGTTTTAAACAAAGATACAACAATCCAAAAGGCGTTATGAGAGGACAAATAACACTATAAACCGTTGTGACAGTATATATCAGTAACGTCCAAGAGTAGTGAATACCGAATGGGAAAATCGAAAGGATTTGCTTACGGATAGTCACCTTCTCCGCCCTCGATTTCATCCAGAGCAATCGCCATACATACATAGCCAATTCGGGGAATCGCAGCAATTCCAAAGCTGTCCCGATCAACGCTGAAGTTATGACGTAATTTACGAAGAAGGCCCCTGTGTCTTTCAGGAAAATGCAATCCCATCTCATGGTGTTATTTTTCGCTTGAAGCGACCATTCGACGAAGGCTTGTGCACTGGTCAATCCCAAAGATGGGAGGATGAGAACCATGAAGAGTAGAAAGAAAAAAGTTTTTCTCATTGTAGCGAGATTCTGTTTCGACTTCGTCCAATACGACATCCATTGGTCAGAATAGGCGACGAGGACCGGCATCAAGGCCGACACAGTTAGAAGCAGCAGGGTCGGTAGGAATTCCGAGAAAACCGGGCTAATACTCGAGACGAAATCTTTCTCAGCGTATGTTAAGATGTTTAAACTGCTAACGACGATCGCCGGGGTGGTTAGAAAGAATAAGACGACGAATAAGATCACATTAATGATTATCGCTTTCGAATACCAATGCCTCATGGATACTTCTAGATTTTCCCAATTTATATCCAAAGGCGACGGTGCTTTCGTAATGTTCCAAGATCTCAGAGTACCGGGCATGAATTTATCTGCTATATATCTGGCTTGTTCTTCGGTGGCAAGTGTTATGAAACATATTCCAAGTGGGTTTTCCACAGCCTTTGTGCGTTCGTTACTAACAATTGTACTTAATTCCGTTTCCATGTTAGTGTAATATTCTTCGGCATCTTGTAACTTGCATCGACAGCACATTACACAACCTCGTTCTTGGAGTTTTATATTCTCTACTTTATTAGAAATACAATAACACAGCGCTTCCTGTGCGGCAATACGTCGTTCCTCCACAGTCATAAGCTTTTTGATCTTATAAGCCATTTGTATCTCTTTAATCTCGATTTCAGGATAACATACTCCCAAATAACTCTTTATATCCTCCTCCTGACGATGCCCGTGCGAGATATTAGTTATCATTATAGTACGAGACGATACTAAAGTCGCATTCGGTGTGTGACTCGAACATTGCCGCATAATCAAAATGGTCAAAGGAACGAATAAGAAGGAAGCGATTACATGTATCCAAAGCAAATTAGATGTGGGTTCTAAATTACTAATTGTGGTATGCGCAAATGCAGTAACATTACCTTCGGTTGTACCTTGGAAATTAACTGGAAGAATCACGCATATTGAAAATATACTAATGACACCCATTAGAAACAGTAAATGTTGTTGGAACGATAAATAATGCACAGCGTCCGGACCGCACCTAGCGAAAATCCGTTGCTTGTTTATTTTAAACACGCTCGGGAACCAAGAACATCCGACATCTGTCGTTAGGATGCTATCGCTGGACTCGTTGTTTTCATTATCTGACTTATAAAACAATTGCATCCACTTCTCACTCTGCACCAAAGCTAATCGTCCATAATCCCAAGCTCGGTTGCGCAAAACCGCAAATAGCAACAACAAAAACAGCCAAGCGATCAAGTTGAGTAGCAACGTTTCCGGTATTCCTTCATATCCGAATTTTGCCAATTTCTCGTGCGTTACTGATAGGCAAGTGTTGTTTATTTCATCGCTGAAATCATCAAAATGAGACATCTTCTACCTGTAAACTGAAAAAGTACTGTAAAAATTCTCTTGAAATCTTAATACAAACAGTACTTACCACTATTTTGTATACAAATATGTTACAAATTTTTACCACGGAACATAATGTACGTATCAAATTTCGATCGAATCTAATCTACAAGATGATAAAGGTTTTACGATTGAGTTGTCATACCTATAAAAAAAACAAAAGTAACAACCAATAAATATGGAACTTGAATTGCGTCACAATTTGACAGATCAAATGGAATTTTTTGCTTTTCAATGTTGCTCCCTGGGAATATACCCATAATAAATTAGGTTCGTTTGTTTGTTACATGTTATAAGTAACTCTTATTTTTACAAGATTGTGTAGAAAATATGATCGTAAGCAAAGGGTAGATAAACTATTTAAAAAATAATCCAAATCAAGAACACTAAATCACATTTTCTCCATTCAAAACACAATGCTAAACTAATTTTTAAATTGCTCTTTTTGCTCAGAAAAAGCAGAAGGATATATTCAGAGTAAATGTGAGGTAAAATATAATCACAAACAATTCGATAACTATCTGATAAGGTGAATAAACAATCTTATTATTCATATATTATATAAGGTCCCTCCAATAAAAAAAAAACCAGTGATATTATAATAAAAATATATATATACATTGTCACTTGTTTTTGATAATTTTAACAGAAAAGTATCAATGTAAATTAACTATGTAAATATCTATTGGAATGAATCTGTCAGATTTATGAAAAAACCTTCAATAAATTAGTAACTTTAATGAACTTAAGATAAAAAAAACTATTAATTAAAGATCATTATTTCATAAATCTGTAATTTTATGATGAGCCCTGTATATTGAGGAATGCGCATGCAAATTATGTATATAGGATTTGAGGTATTAATTTCTATTTTTTATAACAATAATATATAATCTTGAAGGAATATTACGATATGAAATCATGCTATAATTTTCTATATTGACTAAAACCATTAGATGAATGTATTTTTACTACCGTTAAGTTTACTTATTGGCATTAGTAATTATCATTTATTTTCCACCTATAAACAGTTAAAAGGTCTATAGAGTTTTCTTTTGTGTCATCCATGGCTTTGTATTTATTGTTCCTTTTCAAAGCAGCATTTGTATATAATTCAAAATGCACAAGCGGTAATTTTAAATATACAATTAATTTCTTTTTAATAAGTAATCCATTGTATTTTAGATGTGTTTGTTTGATTATACTTTTAAGTATAATACATTCATCGATATTGGAAGGAGTAACAATAAGGAATAAGGTCAGATTCCCATATGGTGATCCATTTATGGGGGTATGTAATTTTATAATAGAATAAATTGAAAATTTGATATTTAAAATTAATTAGAAAACGTTAACAGATATTTTTGGCTATAGCTATGCCACTAGAAATCCCCGAACCCGAAGTGTTCGTCTCATATAATTTTGAAGCTAATTACGAATTACCTGAAAATGAAACCACCCTGGAGTATCCACCTATAGTATCAGGGGCTTTGGAAATTGCAAGAAAAGAAGTTTATAGGGCGTTAGAATTTAAGATGGATTCGTAAGTGCTCTTAATGATTTCAAAATTAAAATTTGAAATAAGTATCGTCAATATTAATTTTATCATAGACATGGTATCAGTGGCAAAACATGTTTGTTAAGAGCCATATGCGAGGCTACTGAATATAGTCTTCAGCACACTGGAGTTTTAGCTGATATTATACACGTTATTTTAACGTAAGTAAATTTTAAACTTAAAATAATTAGTTTTACTAAACGCTATATTTCAGCCCATCTACGTCGAAGCCTGAGGGTTTGAGCGAATATGAAGCGGCAGAGGAGTATGGGAGGAGCAATAAACATTGTGATAGTTATAATAAATTATGCCCTATTAGTGTATTGAATTTAATTAGTATAGTTGGTAAAAAATTTAATGTATGAGCCATTCTTTTTTATTTTTTATTAAATAATTATTATAATATTATTTCATTTACATCTCCCACGCACCAAATTACCGACTGAGTTTCCCTCCCAAACATATAAAGTCACTCTATCCCAAACTAAACTGTTGCGCCACCTAAATATTGAATGACGAATTAAATTTAAATTCTCAAATTATTATTTGGCTATCTACGCGCGATTTTATTTAAAAAAAAAAAGGTCTGAAGAATGTATTTAATTACTCTTAGTAATTTTGAGATATTATTGCTATGTGAATACTGCGGCGAAGATGAGAGAATGATCGGACTTTACGGGAAGAGAAAATATGAGCTATTGTATTACAGATAGCGCTGAAGATAACAAACAACATCAACCTTCCTATTTTCCCGTGTAGCTGTAGTAAGATACTTTGCACCTCGTTCTGGAAATATAGAATATTTATATTAAAAAACGGTGGATTCTGCGGTGGCAATTTCTATGTTGAAATAAGTTTATGTCTCAGGTATGTCGACTTTGTCATTTGTGAGGGCACTTTAATGCGCAAACTCCTATAATATGGCTGAGCTGAAATTAATGTCCGACATTACCAACGACGACTGGTGCGATCGATATTTAGTAATGTGACGTATAAATGTTTCCTGATTGAATAAGTCCCGATCTACTAGTGAAAATGTGCTGTTCGGAACGCGTGAATAGCGAAAAGTGCACTTAAGAATTTAAATAAACGGTAGCTATGGCGCCATACATGTTTTTGTGTTAAATGTGCAACATACACGCAGGTGCGTACGCAGCCGTACTAATAATTTTAACTGGGCCTGCTCAGCTCTTGGTGGACGCGCGATTCGCTCAAATCGGCTTGATTCTGTTATTTTTTTTGTTATTCCGCTTGTACACATGTGCCACCATGCATAGTACGAGCGTCCAGTGCGGATTGTTTGTAAAAAATGTTATCTAAATTTGGAAGCCATATTACGGTCGAAACCGACTACCTCTAGGGTCCGCTCGGCGTATTTTATTCATGGGTTTACTTTTTGCGCGATTCGTATGTAACAGCGTCGTCCGTCGACTGTAGCCGTATCTATCAAAATTGCTGTTGTTAATAAATCAGTTTTGTGCAAACACAATCCGACGGTAATATTGTAATTGGTTGTGAAGGGGGAAAGGGGGCTTAACATCAATTATTGATTTTATGGTACCATACAAAAATTCATTGCATGCTGCTATTACACACACAACATATTATTATAAATGTTTGTATTGTGTGATAATGATCTTGCCTATCTGGGATTTAATAATAATAATGCCAACTATATCAACAACCAACTTAACCTGACAGAAACAGAAAATGTGTTTATTAAGCTTAAGTGCAGCCACAATTGGACCGTTGCTCCACTTGTGAACATATGCAATGTTGTTTGTAATACGTAAGCTTCTGTGCGAATATAACGGTGCGTCAGGTGTCCTTCTAATCGTCCCCCTCCCTCGTATGTTTTAGGGAAAGGTGAGCCTGCATCCTTCGAGGGTGTGAAGGGATATAATGAACACTTCTAACGGCAGCCAGTCGAGTGATCAAATAGCCATGGTTGTAGGTTCACCAGGAGGTCTTTCGGGCGCCTCGGATGATGATGACGACAACTGTCCATCGTCCCCGAGCTCCTACGATGAGGGGGCTGACTTGATGACGGCCGCCATGGGCGATGAGGTGACGGCTCAATTGGCCGCCGCCGGCCCGGTGGGCGTAGCGGCCGCCGCCGCTATAGTTTCAGCGAAGAAACGGAAGAGGCCACACTCGTTCGAAACGAATCCATCCATACGGAAGCGGCAACAGAATCGGTTGCTGCGGAAGCTCAGGCAGACGATAGACGAGTTCGCGACGAGGGTGGGCCAGCAGGCGGTCGTGCTCGTTGCGACACCGGGCAAGCCGAATACTAGTTATAAAGTTTTCGGCGCGAAACCACTGGAGGACGTCATTAAGAATCTGCGGTCCATGATAATGGAGGAGTTGGAGAACGCACTGGCGCACCAAGCGCCACCTCCCGTGCAGGACGATCCCACACTCTTCGAATTGCCACCCTTGATCATCGACGGGATACCCACACCGGTGGAGAAAATGACACAGGCTCAATTGAGGGCTTTCATTCCGTTGATGCTCAAATATTCAACGGGTAGAGGTAAACCCGGATGGGGGCGCGAATCGACGAGGCCGCCTTGGTGGCCAAAAGAGTTACCTTGGGCTAACGTTAGAATGGACGCCCGGAGCGAGGACGAGAAGCAAAAGGTTAGAATTATTGTTAAAACATTTAACAATTATTAAATTTAGTAATATTTTATTTATATCGGGTGATCCAAAATAATTGTTCATGCCACTACCATAAATTAATTGTAACCTTGATAATTTTTAATAATAATAATTTAACTTCAAATAAATATAAAAATCATCAAGCAAATAAATGTTCCAAACAATAGAAAGATTAAGTTAAGTCAAACGATTTACTTTAAGTATAGGAAGCATCCTATTTTTCTTTTTCTAGGAATTTAAGTATTGTTGATATAGTTTTTTACATTGTTTTCTAAAACCGAATTGAATGTTATTTAATATGTTAGATTTATTGAGATAATTAACTAATCTTACATCCACTAGTTTTTCTTTCAATAGTGAAAAAAGTCGGTAATTCTCGATATGAGTGTGTGATCTTTTTTTTTTTAACACAGTTTGTCTATAAAAACTTTAATTCTTTCCTAAGTTATTATTGAATCATGATGAATGGATGAAAAGCAGCATAAAACAACATGGAAAACGATATCTATCTGATTGTAAGTAATTTTTGTATAATATGTATTATATATATTCACACGTATAGATGTTGTTAATACGCATTAATCATCTTGGGGAAATCGGTATTTTTCAGTAATTTTGAATCACCCGATGTACCACATCACATAAGTATGAACAAACATTGTATAATATTATTAGGGAAGAGTCGT
This sequence comes from Cetonia aurata, assembly GCA_949128085.1. Classification (NCBI taxonomy): domain Eukaryota; kingdom Metazoa; phylum Arthropoda; class Insecta; order Coleoptera; family Scarabaeidae; genus Cetonia; species Cetonia aurata. Next base: position 11,321,852 of record OX421891.1, read on the forward strand.
TTTACGGAAAAAAAAATACTAGCGCGCATGTACACAATTTCTCTAACCTAAATATAATATTTGTAATCGGCGAATTGGGCCGTTTAACCTTGCATTATCGTTTCGTAGATATCCTGGACGCACGCCCTGCGTCAAATCGTCATCAACTGTTACAAATACCACGGAAGAGAGGATCTGTTGCCAGCGTTCACGGAGGAAGACGAGAAGGCGAACGCCGCCGCAACGGCGAACGCAAACGTCAGTAGTTCTGTCGGTGTATTAAAGATGCACTCGTCAAGTATGGTCCCAACTCATAAGATTCAGATCCAAGCTAACGGCTCGCCACAGATAATAGCGACTTCTCCCGATGTCATCTCGGGATCATCGGCGCAGGTCTGCCTAGATCCTGCCGGCTATAGTTCAGACGTCGATGTTCGTAGTTATTTAACACATAATATTGATGTTGTCACGTCTATATATACATATTTTTTTATTTTACTATTATTACGTAAATATTGGCGTTTTTTAATTTCGTTTGACATCTCTGCATCTTTTTTCTGTTCTTAAACAAAGTTAGTATATATGTATATATGATTAGGGTGAAACGTAGTTATATTATGATTTTTTTTATATATATATATATAATTTTAGGTGTTTTTAGCTTGGTTTTGTTCTTTTGAGTTGTTACCTCGTAGTCGAGTATAGCGTCAGAAGTAAATCCAACGTTTCAATCCTTCACTAACTTCTATCCTCTTGCAGATAACGACGCAATACGCCCCTACCGTTCTGCACACCATCACGAATCCCGACGGTTCGGTTAGCATCGTTCAAGTGGATCCTAACAATCCCATAATCACACTGCCCGATGGCACCACGGCCCACGTCCAGGGTATGGCGACTTTGCAATCGTCGCAAGGTGACGGAACGCCGGTGCATACAATACAAACGATTAGCGAAGGCGGGGCGCAAGGCGAAGTAGTCGATCTCAATAGCGTCGCTGAAGCCACCCTCAACACCGAGGGACAGATCATTCTCACAGGAGAAGATGGCCACGGTTGGTATTATATTATACAGTAGAATAACCGTATTAGATTAACCGTGCATTGTGGGGGATAAGTTCAGACGGATAATTGAAATGCCTCGCCCTAGTTTCGTCCTCCTTTTGATACCTTTTCCTTTTGTTTTCCTTGGACAACAAAAAGCTTTTTTCGTGATACGTTGTGTCAAAATGTCAACAGTGGGTCTAAATGAGCCAATGTCATGCATGTCTTTTAAAGGGCACAGAGTGGAGCCGAATGCCCTTTAAATTGGCATTCGGCTCTACTGTGTGCCCTTTAAATTGGCAGAAATTATTAAAGTACGTATTACATACGCTTCGTTTTTTGACTGACTTAGTTTTTATTATTGTACTGTATCCTGATATATGAAGAGAGTGTAAATTGTGCCCCCACCCTCATAACTTTTGAAAGGAATAAGCAATAAAACAAAGACGACGTGAAATTAGAGATAACTTGTGGTGTTTCGGCACACTTGGCTTGGAATGCAAGATAGAAGGGGTAGCTATCTTTAAATTTTAAATCGGAAGTAAATTGCTATAAAAGCTTATTTGGAAGATATTTTATTACATTTATGACAATGCGAACAGTTCTATGATTTTCTAAATTTTCACCCAAACTTAATGATTGAGATATGTTACTTTTCTCATAACCCTCGTATTCATTTTATCGTTTATATTTCTTAGAAAACGTAGTATAAAATTGCAAAATATGTGATATTGTAGAATATGTCATATTGCAATAACTATTATCATATGTTCTAACCAATAACTCTTCGCGTTACTTGCATTGAATTGAACAAAAATAAATACGAGGGTTTTCCGAAAAGTAACATAGGTAAGCCTATTATTAATCTTGGGTAAGTTAGTTAAAATTTAGAAAATCATAAAACTGTTTGCACTGTCGTGAAAGTAATGAAAACATCTTACAGATGAGCTTTTGTATGAACTTTGTTCTAATTTAATATTTTAAAGATCGCCGTCTATCTTATATTACGAGCCAGATGCGCATTAGTATGATCAAGACGTCACAAATTATTTATCTATAATATCATCTCGTTTTTGTTTTATTGCTCTATCTGATTTCTTCCGAAAGTTATGAGGAGAGGGCACAATTTACGACTTCACTGTATATCCTTATCCATTTCATCCAGAAAATCAAATTCCAAGTCACCTTTTAAATCATGATTTCCGTAAAGGAGCATTTAATATTAGAAGCGACGCTTTATGTCGCAAATTTTTAAATGACAATGAAATCCTAAGGAATAGATTTTTTGAAAAACCATTCTTTGAATATTCCTACGGTAATTTTTTATTGTAATAATGTACTGTACTAAGCGTTTTTAAATTCTTTAAAGCTCGTGGAAATTTTGATTTGTCATTAACGGCTAATCTAAGGTTAGGATCACCTTAACACAACATAATTCCGTCACGTGATGTTTTTCATTTTATAACCTGCAAAACTTTTCGGCTTTGCTACGGAAGTGAACTTACGAATTCCATGTCGTTGTTTAAAACGGTATAACACCGCTTAAAGTATTTAAAGATTCACAAATATCTAACTTTCGGTGCAGCAACAACACCTTGGTCCAGATATAAAATACCTTCCCTTCTTTTTTGAAGAAACCACTTAATTAATGCATCATCAATGTTGACTCTGTCATTGATTATCTTATATCTGATGCTTTTAAACTTGATTTATCCATTTTCTTTTTATTGTTTACTATATCACGAACAAACTGTATCGATACCATACTCTAAGGCGAAACACAATACTAGCGCAGTTTATTGTTGTTTCTGCTATAGTTAAAACGTTCTTCCTTCGTTTTATCGGGCCATGATATATACCTAATTAGTTAATATGGATAAAAATACGCTGCAAATATAAACGGTAACTATGCAGGGATAATTGAGACGCGAATAATTGAAATAGCATAGGCGCACGGATAATCGGAATACGGACAATCGAGGTTACACGAATCGCACAAGTTTCATCCGAACAAAGGATAGAATCAAGGATTACCTCATTTCTGTTCAGTTTATTCGTTAATTCTTCGCAGAACTGTATTCTACGATCTGGGTCGTCTAGTTCCTGTAGAAACATCGTAGTATACGAATGAAGTTTTTGTTGATGGAAATATTTGCCTAAGATGTTTCTGTCCCTGTTGACGATAATGTCATATTGACTTTATCTTGTTTCGCTACCTAGGTTATTTTTATTTTGGTGCAAAGAAATGTATTTTTCCAAATGCTAGGTGAAAAAGTTTTACACAGACGTGTAAAACTTCTTTGCTTGTTCTTTGCTGGTATGTACTGCAATTGGGGGACAAGTATCATAGGAAAATAGTGTTCGCTTTAAGAAAGTACACTTTTTTACTTTTGCGCTTTTACAAAATTAATAGTCCTCTAAAAAAATTCCGAATTTAACTCCCATGAAAATTATTATTTACTCACTTAGGTCATAAGTGTTATAGGTCGTTGAAATCAGTTCGTTAAGGAGACATCAAAAATGAACAAATATACAGGATGTTTAGTTTAAAAAAGATCATCTACTTAGTGCTGCAGTCGCATGATCACCCTTAAAAAGCATTTTACACAAAACTCTACGATAAAAATGTTATCCCATAAGCGGTTACCACGCTGCATGCAGATTTGGTTGCCTAACCAAGTTTTATTATATTTAATTTTGCAGTTAGTGGAGTTATAACAGTTCCTGTATCGGCATCAATGTACCAGACAATGGTGGCGAATATTCAGCACCTCCACACGAACAGTGACGGTACGGTTTGCGTAACACCAGTAGTACAAGTACCGAAAGTGGAGCCGAGCAGCGGCGAAAACATGGAGACGCTGACGGTGACGCCTGGCGGTCTTACGACACATTCCATGATGATTCAGGGTTCGGGCAACGATCCACCCCAAGTTCTCCAAGTACTATCGTTGAAGGACGCCACAGTATTGACCAAAGCGATGGCTAGTATAGCTGATGTTAAAACGGAGGAGACGATCATAAGTGATCAATAAGATAAATGAAATTATATAAACATACCCGTGCGCGCAAAAAAAAGGGATTTAGAAAAAAGATAATGATTGATGAAACTGGTATATTAAGTAGTTGATAACTAAGACCAACGAAGAAGTTACAAAAAGGTAAAATCAAATGAAAATTGTACATACCCACGGTAATATTATTACAATATATGTTATTAATTTTCGCGAAGAGTGCCTCTTGTTAGCACTTCCACCGCAAACATGAACTTTCTGGTATTGGACAAAAAAAAAAAGTTGAAATTTAGTTTTTATAAAATACTTATTAATTACGTGAGGAAGGTATCTGTACCATGAGTGTCTAATCGTGATGAAGCAATTTTTTTTTTCAAGTTCTTTTTATCAATTGTACACACTTTTTATATGTAATATATTGTAATCAGGATTAATTAATTTATTGAATTCAGTGTGGGGGTCCTTGCGAATAAGAATTATTTTATTGATATCCATTTCGTGATGATCCTATAATATAAATGGCAGGAAAGATTTGTTGGTTACTCTTATCGTAGAGATTATCGATTCTTTCCCCGAATTAAGTTACATGTCGTTCGATATGTGCCATCATCCCTTTTGATTTTGCACTTTCAGCCTTTTAAATTTTCGCTTTTATATGACCCAGGGGAAATTATAGTTACACAGAATAATTTGTGCCAAAGGCATAAAAGAAAGAGTACCTAAATATTAATTAATATTATTTTTAGGTGGATAAAAAATAAAAGGAAATTGCTGTTTTGTCTTTGCAGTATTTAGCTAATAAAACACCTTTTACGTTTCTCGTCTTTGTTAAATGAACTTTATTTGTTACCGATATTAATTTTCTAAAACGTGGCATACAAGAATATATTTTTACATACTTTTTTTTTTACAAATTTATGTACATATGTTTAACTTCTCTTTATTGTATATAAAAAAAAGTCAAGTGAATTATTTTAGATTTATATGAAGAATGATTTTTTTTTACAATCGTATGGAATTTGTAAGTTTTCCCAGTATAGATTGCAGTTATATATAAATGAAACTTACACGGAAATTTATTTTATTAATTACTAAATATTCTATTAATTATATTATTGACAAATTCGTATTTATACCTTTCGGAAATTGTATCGTTTTTTTCCCATTTTATCCTTCTCTTGTATTTATGCTGTATTTCTGTTAAATATGCTGGTGAGTGACATTCATTTATTCTAAATAAATATTTGTTAATACGGTTAAATACGTAGTACAGCTTGTTAATATCTTTTCACAAAATTTGCACATTATATCTCAATCACTGGTTTAAATACAATAAATAATAATTAACGGGTATATTGCAGTGATCACTTTCTTTTCGTTTATTTTAAGTATTGTGAAAAAATTAACAATCTGTACACACCATCTTGTGTATGTACAAAATGTAAATGTAGCCTACGATCACTGTAGTATACGCACATGTGGTAATATATATATATATATGTTGTTAAAATCGACAGCTTCTTAGAATACTATTTCTAAGGTCAACTGAAATAGATTTTATTCTGTATTCTTTTTGTGGTCGATAAATATAATTCATCAACAAATTTATTATCTTGTAGAATTACGTGTTATGAATTGGGAAAGATCATTTTGCAAATTGCAAAAGTGCTTCTTTTAATATGGAACAAATGAAAAATCAAAGGTGTTATTCAGACAATATATTAAAACAAAACAAAAAAAAAGAAACGAAAACAATATTCTAAACTCGATGTTTTCTCATTTTTTATTGTAATACTTTATTATGTTTATTTTCAAAGAAAATTGTTGGAATTAATTTCTTCTTTATAATTACTTTATTAATTTTTTATTGTTGAATGTTACCGCTTAAATTCTCGTATGATGAAGTATATTTAAAATACCCTAAAAACGGTTTCACCGATTTTAAGATTTTTTCGATAATTTGAAATACCATTGGCGTTTGGTTTTGACCATGATACTAATAATATGTGTCCTCATTTTTTTTTCTATTATTTCGTTTCAGTTTAATTCTGTTCGTCGTATAGTTACTGTAATGCATGTTTTTTGGTATTTGTAATTAAAAGGATAATAAAATATATGTAAAAAAAGACACAGTCGAAAGCCAAATAATGAAATGCACAGTATCGGGTTGGGCGTACATGTGTTTTTAAGCACGTTTTTTTACCACTTGCTGGCACACATGGTTTTGTGCCACCGTTTGTTGCATGTTCATCGTTAAGGAAATAAAAAAAAAAAACATACCATCTGTTTGTTCGTACTTTCAGCAGTTGTACATTATCAATAAAAAGTATAAATTTTATTTGGCTTTATTCTCCCACCATTTTGTAATAAGCAACGGTATTATCGTACATTTGTTTGCTTAATGATATTTTTTAATTGAATAAGAAAATGTGCATTAAATATTATATATTAATTATAAATAATAAAAAAACGCAATAAAGAAATCCACTAAAAAAAAATCACCTGCCGTTGTTCTGGAAACTTACCTCGACAGGGCAATAAACGACAATTTCACAATTGCATCTGTATTCCTCCTAAATTATTCGGGCTTTTTACTAGAGTGCTTCGAAAATAGATTGTACAATTGTAAGGTAATCATCCTCAAGCATTTTATAACATTTCTATTCGCTTATTTCTGATACACACTTGATCCAATATATTACAATTTCGAACGCGCCTTTTCCGAGAATTAACACCAAGGATTGTTGTTGAACGCACCCTTGAAAGCGGGATTTTGTTGCAGATGAAATAGGAATCTGCAATTTAAGAACTCTTCCAATGACATAATATTTAATAAATAGAATGATAAGAAATTACTATTTTAGTCTAAATTTATAAAAAATTCGAGGAAAAAAATAGTTTCTAAATAAAATCTTGTTCACAATAATAAAGAAAATGTTTTTCTTTTAAAAAAAATGGATTAGGGTATAGTAGATTGCACTGTCGGTAATTGGTTTTGATCATTGATGTACAAAGTGTAATTTATAGGTTATGTCATCGGTTAAATGCATTTATAATATTTTGTGATAAATATTATTATTAAGATACTACAGAAAACTTGCTCTGCTATTGAATGTGCATATAAAGAATGCATACAGATTTATCATCACATTTGCATTCTGAAAAATGCAATAACTTGATAAAACTACTACAGGAATGTCATAAAGAGGTTAGTCATCTGATATGTGTCGATATCTCTGATCTGATTGAACGTTATTTTCAAGTATCCCGTGAGGAAATTCATCGGTATATGTAACACGATAGATACGCAAATGACCAAATGCTTGAAAGAAGAGAGGTTAGCCAGGAGACAGAGGAATTTTGAAAAATCCAAAGAAACCCATAAAAGACTTCGAGAATTGGCCGAGGAAGAACGCCAGCGTTCGCATATTAATCAGTAACAACCAAATTCTATCTCCCAAGCTTTTGCAGATTATATATAGTATAGAAATTTGTGTGTATGTTACAGCAAACTTAAAGTGTTATTCACAATGTGCGATAATTTAAATACCTCAGTTGAAACAATCAGCATTACTGAATCGATCGGTAATGATAAACTAAACAGCAAAACATTAAGTATTAGTGAAAGATATTACGAACACAAATATTGCCGTAAACTTCCTAAAATATCCGACGATATATGCCAAAGGGTTAGCTTCCATTCAAACCGCGTTTGCTTAATATCATTGGCCGAAGATCATCCGGTCATGGCGAAGAACATCATCAAGATGAATTTTAAGGTATCTGAAAAAGTGGACCGGTTGCAAAACAAAGTTTCAGGGAAAGGTAAAAGGGGTGCTCAGAAATTAACGAAAACTTCTATAATATGTTTTATAGAATGCGACGACGATACAAATTATCCCGTTTATAGTTGCATCGACGGTAAACTTCTTGAAATAAATGAGAAGTTAATTACCGATCCGAATTTGTTAAAAATTAGACCTTTTACTGAGGGCTATATTGCTTTGTTATTACCGATCCTTAGTGAATTTAAAGAGTCGAAAAGCTTCATGTTAACTAGGGAACAGTATGAAAGTAGTTAAGATTTTGTTGTGATTAATTTGTAATAAATATACATATTTATTATAACTGATTTTTTTATTTTATGTTTCCTGAACTATATCTATTATTTTGTGGTGGTTTAATTTGAACACATCCCTTGTATAATAAGGGGAATCTTTCACCAGCATTGTCATTTCTAAGAGAATCGATATTAAGTCCCGTAAATATCAACTTTACTATTAGTACTGCAGGCTTAAAAGTTTGGTGGAATTTTTTCCACGTTCTGAAAGTACCTTTGGGAAAAAGTGGGATTATATAGGCTACTTCTAAACGTTTGAATAACTATTTTGAGGCGTTGAGTGAAGGAATTCCTTTACTCCACGAAAGAAGAATATATAAAGAAGTAAATTTACTGTAATTTATTTTTTTATTTGGTCGATATTAAAAAACAAAATTAATATATGACTTTTGTATTATTTATTTGAAAACTGAAAACCTTATAAACTATGTGTTAATTAAATATCCTTATAGGAACAGAAACTAGAGTATACAAAACATTTTAACTTTGATCCATCATGAAGCAATCATGATGGCTACTGATGTTATCCTTTTGGATTGAATCGAAAATAGCCTGCAAGTCGCTGGAGTTCCGTATCTGCGCCATAAATTCGCTCAGGTGTGGATTTTTGTCCGCATCCGGTATGCTCAACAGGGCGGAAGCGGCCCTCATGGCGGAGCGTTTCAATTCATCCTGCTTCTCGTACTCTTGCTTAACGGAATGTGCTTTCACCTTCATAGTACAAGTTACCCGTAAAGGCTCCACAAGTCTATCCAATCCTTTAAAACAAAACAGAAAAAAAAATAAAAAACGGGCAATCTCACATTTTAATCTGTTATATTTAACTCACTTTGAAGTACGGCACCAGGACAGATTTGAGCCAAACGCGCCGCCATCAAGTAAGTTAGCATTTTAATATCGTAGTGATCCTTTAGGCCACCTTCCACGTGATTCAAGAATTCGAATATGTCGATTCTATCCAAGCAGGAATCTAATAGGGTGTACATGCATTCGAAAGCAGCTTTCCGGATATCTAAACCATCATCGACTGTATGCTTAAATGGACCCATTTCCACTTCTCGTATCAGATCTCTCTGTAAATGATTTATTGCGTGAAATGAAGAGCAACGATTTAAAGCAATGGAGGAGTGGAAGAAAAAATAAATTAAGACACAGTATTCCTAGCGGATCGACCAAGTAGAAATAGGAAATAAAACAAACTGAAAGATTTTCTTAAAAATTTAAAAACTATCAATTCCAAAAAACTAAATGCTGAAATGTGATGTTTTAAAAGATCATTAAAATGAGATATAAGTGGGTTGAAGTGGCCGAGTCGATTTTTCAAAAGTTGTTTTCCTCGATTATACTTCTTACATCTTTCAGGAAGTTTTCATATATTTAAAAATAAAATAAATTCCCTTACCTTCACTCTAGTTTCACTATAAAGTTGTGGCAAAATCGAGTCAAGTAAATCTCTAATTAGGGAAGGTTTATTATGCGCAGCTGAATTGAAAGCAACCAAAGCCACGCGGCGTACATTTAAATCGGGATCCTGCAAGGTGTTCAAAAATTGTCCGATGCATTGCCGCAACAAGGGATCGATCTTTTGCGGTTGATCTGAAATCGTAAATTTAACAGCCGTGACGACAGTAGTTCGCATTAATGGCGAAGGGGACGCCAACGATTCTTGTAATTTAGGTAGAAGATTCGCAGGATCGATGAGCGTTAATTTTCCGAGACATTCCGCCACGACATTCCTGGTTCCTTCTTCGCTGCACTCGCAATGCAAGAATAACTGTTGCCAAATCGCCGGTACGAACGGTAATAATACCCTCACACCTTCGGGAGTCGACGATAGGCAAGTGATAATCTGAAAATCGAGCGATAATTTCTATTTTCCCAATCTATTAAATCATTTAGGCACCTCTTTCAATGAATGTAACAATAAATATTGACGTTTCGGTTGGTTCTGTATCTCATTTAATATAAACGGCAAGTAATAAGGTAAATTGCCGATGCATATACTCCCCAAAGCGTAACTCGCAGCGGATTTTATTTCTTCCGATACCGCCGAGAAGGATTGTATGATATCCTGTTCTAATTTATCGACCGATGTAAGATCACTGAAAAAAACTCGAGTAATAAGATTGAAAAATCTAAACTTGATCGCCTTCTTACATCTTACGGCCTATCTCGCCGATGACGAGCAAGGAGAAAATATGTTGCCCGTCACTCCTGGCATTCTGTACGTCATAAATAAACGGATATATAATGGTCAGCGCCCTATCTGAACTCTTCACACTGATAGCCGCCACGCATTTGGCCAAGGAATAATACGCTTGCTTGTGTAAAGTTTGGTTGTTTCCAAGATTGCTGAAAGGTGAGATGAGCATGCCGAGCAATTCATTATAGCAGAAATCTGGTATGCGACAATCGACCAAGGCTTGGAAGAAATCCAACATCGAATTCAAAGCGGCTCCTAAAACGTGCTAATACTGTCAAACAACCGATTTCTCACTAAGATAGCATTTACCCTGTAATAATGGTGATTTGACAAGATTCATAATTTCTGGCAATATATGTTTGGTCATATTCTTCCTGACGAGGGCTCTAGGATAAACTTCCGCAATGGATTTCAGTATCACCAAAGTCCATTGTGCGATGTGCAAGTCCGATTCGTCCAATAGTGGGGGTATTTCAATAATGACGTGTTGTAACAGATCCGCATTCAAAGATTGCGTATAATTCTTTATCAAACAGTCCAGTAGCAATAGCGTGCTCAATTTTAAAGCTCTTTGGTTTTTACGTAAGAAAGATCCCAATATTGGTACAGCGTCTTTCTAAATGGTGCAATAATAGAGTTAATCAAAAATGTTTGATATAAAAGCTAATCTATACTTACAATTATCGACAAGTGAATACCTAGCGGAGATCCGGCTATCTTAGTTAACGCTTTCACGGTTGTTAGTCTCGTAATCTCATTTCTAAGCCTATCCAAGAACAGAGGCAGGCAAACAGATAGCTCGTTGCTGAGGTAGTCTCCGAGGTTGCAGATGATTTGTCCCATAGTAGAGATAGCGCGTTCCTTGACTTCCTGGTCGATGTCTGAAGCTCTCAGCCGTATCAACGTACACATATAGATGTCATTGACGAATGGCGTGAAATCGAAATTAGAGGGCATAGTCAAAGGCCTAATCACCTTCACCAATTCTTGAAGAACATTCAAAGCCTCAGCCGTTATTTTATAAAAATTATCTCCAACAGCGTTGATTACCGGTGGAAGTAGTACAGGTATGAAAGGATGGAAAACCTCCGGAGGATGGGACGTCAACAGGCAATATATGAAGGATAATGCGTCGATTTTCATGTTGCTGCTGGAATTCTTCTCTCCAAGTGAATACTGAATGCCCGGGATTAACTCTCCAATATGTCCGGCTAAAGCTCCCGGGAGGACGTTGCATAATTCCTTCAACAGTAAGAAACAATCTTGTCGGGTTTTAATGCTTTTCTCTCTCATTTGCGAGTGCACCCCCTTTACGATAAACGGAACTTGGTGTTGTAATAAAGAGAGGGGCGTCTCTTGTTCCATTGAATCTGGATCTATGTTCGCGCTGACCGAAGCTTTTGTTTGTTTTAATAGAGCCATATATGCGTAAAATATATCCGATTTTACATTTTCTTCCCTCTCTAAAACACAAACCATTATCATTTCTGTAGAGAGCTAGTTTTTATACAGTATGTCCACATTTTAATGCTCACCTGGGTCATTACAAGACATACAGCAATGGTTAAATGGGGAATATTTTGCAGAATCCAATACCCGCAAGAAATATCGTTTCAATTTATCTTAACTTTTTTAAATTTCAAAATATTTTGAAGAAACCAAAATTTGTCTATTTCAATTTAAATAGCTTTTGCATTGTTCAGACACTTTTCAAATAATAAAAATTTGTTAACTTTAATTTGTATTTACATACGAATTTATCAAAATAAAACAACAGCTTATTTTACTACAATTAATGTATCAAAACATTCCGTGACATTTACGGGCTTAAAAATATTTAAAATTTACCACCAGAATCATCTAGTGATTTTATCCGGTAATATTTGCAGTGTAAATGTGATCTAGTAGTAGTAAGACATATATTAAACATCATTAAAAACGTACAGAAATGATTCCCGCGCAAAACTGAAATTACAGGTTTCTGTTTATAAATTAGTTTCCAATTCTGTTGTAAGATGTCCTCACATTCGCGAGATTTGATTTGGGATTAAAATAATTCATAAACGGTCGAAATGTACAGTATTAAATTAGTTCTGAAGATCATCATTTCGTGGTTAATATTTTGTGATATAATGTGACCATTCTAAATTGTTTGGAGTCGTGAACAAGGAACCAAGGATAAAATCGTTATATTTACCTTTAAATCTGGCTATTAAAGCTGAGGATAACGTCTTATAAAATTCCGAAAGCAGTTCTATCCTACTGGAAATAACAGCTTCCAAACACTTAGCCGCAGCCCTTCTAACCTTCCAACTCATATCATCATCATCACTGTATTCATCATTCCCCTCTTCATCGTCATCTTCACCCTCTATAACATCCATGCAGCGGTCATCGCTGTCCTCATCTTCATCATCGTAATTATAATTCGGATCATACGTCATGTATTTCAAGCACAAATCAGTAATCTGGAAATAACAATGTGAATACAAGCAAAGAAGTATAAGTGACGGAACGTACATTCGGAATATGTTGTGTAATTTCTTTCGGGCAGCGATTGACAAACGATTCGAACGCTTGCAGGCAAAACTCCCTCAGCTCATCATCGTCTTCGTTACTATATTTCAAGATCAACGGCACGAAGTGCTCGATGTGTTCGCCGAATCTGTGCCCGGACTGTCGACAAACGGCAGCTAAACACTGTATATAAGTGCGTTTCTGCGTGTTACTCGCCTTACTGCGCAAACCGGTGTATAAGTGATCTATCAGTTTTGAATATAATGCGTTGTTGCACGATAATACCAAGTTACTGCAAGCTGCTATGGTTCTCTTCCGCACGGCCTGACGTTGGGAACAGAGTTGGGGTAAGAGAGCACTTAAAATGTTACCGTGGTAAGATGATAGTACGTTTCCAAACCTTGAGAGTAGATCGGCCACAATATCCAAAGCTTCCAATTGCACTGACACATCTTCCTGCTATTAAAGATTTAATAAATAAAATATAACTTGACAAAGCTATAAAATACTAATTTGTTTCAAAACTATAAGTTCAACAGAATATTTGTGTTATCACCTTAAATAACATACGAAATATTGATTAGAAATACCTCAGACAACAAAATATACTATAAAAAAGCATGTCAAAATTATTATTATATTAAGCAGATCTGCAAGACTATAGAATTGGGAAATCTAGAAAATAAATTAGGGAGGGGTAATACTTGAACTTAATTGAACTATACTGTAGAGGGAGCCAATTTTAACTTATAGATTTAGATGGAATAATTTTTAAATAAATAGATGATAGAAATGATGAAAATGGAATTCTTAAGACAAGTTTGTAGTATTTTTAAACTACAGAATGATAGGAACAAATATGTAAAGAGAAAAACACTGATTTTATACACCAACACAATTTTGAGAAAGAATTAGGAAAAAATAATATATATAAATGAGTAAAAAAAAGGTATACCCTTTCTATAGCAGTAGTCAGTCTTCCAGTGATAGTTTTACATATATTTCCAGATAATCCTCCTGGTGCTTGTGGTAATTCAGAAATGACAGTCTTCAACCCAATGCTCGATATATCACGGAGTTGTTCTTTTTCAGATATCATATTCGAACACAGGGATTCCACAATAGTCTCAACTTGATATTCCTTAACCTTATTAACCAGAGGTCCCAAACTGCCATTCGAATCAGAGATTAATAATAATTCCCCTTATAAAACAGAAATATTAACTCACCATTTGACAGCTAAATTCTGGACCTCCCCATTTTTATCCTCCAGTAGTTTGAGCAACATTTTAACTACTTTCCGTTCTGAATCATCATCAAGTTTAATACTATCCTTTTGCAGTTCAGTCATCAGATCATTAGTTGCCATAAATCGGAAATCTTTATCGTTTGATTGCATCTAAATATAATAGAGGACCACATTACACAGGTGCACATGAAGTAACAATATAAAAACAAACCTTCTCAAGAAGATTGGCAATTTGATAAGATACACTTGCCATTTTGTTAAATTCTTTATTACAGCCTCTACTAATTAGTTCTCGTTTTGTTACTTATTTTTTAGTTCCGTCAACCATAGTATGTATATTAATAAATTAAGACATCAGCCATTATGATGGATAGTTGACACTGGTATATTAATTTGTTATTGTAATTATTATCTGCCGGATTTGTTACGATAGTAACGACCGGTAATAGTATCTCCAAGTATTTGAAACACAATTGATAAGACACGAAACCTTAGTAGATATTTACAACTCACGATCCGTATGCGATAGTATCCATTTCTGACTAGTCACTCCTTGTTATATACAATTTTTATCTTTTTAGAGTGCAAATTCTTTAAATAAATTATATTTAATAAAGTAAAAATGAATTCGAATACCGATATATTAAATATGAATGAATAATGCGTAAATAATTATAAATTGTAAAATTAAATTCCTTGTTATAGAAAACTATATAGAATTGTAGGAAACAAACGTCACTTTTGACAGTTAACTCTTACCTTAAAATTACAGATTCCTAAATTATCCACGTAAATAAAGATGATTTAAACTTTTAAAGTAAAGGCATATCGGGATGAATTAAATGCTGAATGAAAATTTAATTGTTGTGTAAGGTAGTAAAGCCAGTAATTACAATAATAGATTTTTATTATAATTTCATTTTTTAATTGTAAAGATGGGAGTAATTCGACGCTATCTTCAGTTTGGGCACGGATCAAATGACATTAGATTTATGTTGCCTGCACTGAAATTATACTCTGGCTGGAACCATACTGGAACGTATATATAGCGTTGTCAACAATGCATGTCAAATCGTATTATTTTAAGTGTTATATGAAAATATATTTATCTTGAGTGATTAGTTGAATATTGCTTTATGTTTCCTTAAAAATGAATGGTCTGAGTTTGAGTGAGTTTTGTTGTTTGTTTTGCTGTCCACCTTGTCCAAGCAGAATAGCTGCAAAATTGGCATTTCTACCACCAGAACCAACGTACGATTTCCTCGCTGATGGTACAGGGAAATACGTTTTAACTTTAACAGAGAGGGCTGAATGGCAATATACGGAGCAAGATAAAGAAAAAGTGGAAGGTTTTTATACAAGAACTAACCGTGGAAATAAAATAGGTTGTTTATACGTTCGCTGTAGTAACACTGCCAGATTTACTATACTTTTTTCACATGGTAACGCCGTGGATTTAGGACAAATGAGTAGTTTTTACTTGGGGCTAGGTTCTCGCATCAATTGTAATGTATTTAGTTATGATTATTCGGGTTATGGTGTCAGTGCTGGGAAGCCTTCGGAGAAGAACCTGTATGCCGACATAGACGCTGCATGGCTGGCATTAAGAACACGTTACGGTATTAGCCCGGAAAATATTATTTTATACGGGCAAAGTATCGGAACTGTCCCGACAGTCGATCTAGCTGCCAGGTATGAAGTAGGTGCTGTTATTCTACATTCTCCGCTGATGTCTGGTATGAGAGTTGCTTTTCCTAATACAAAGAGGACGTGGTTTTTCGATGCTTTCCCAAGGTAACTCTATTTCAACACTCCTGCATATAAATCTAATTTAAAACATTCTTTTTAATTTAGTATTGATAAAGTACCGAAAGTTACATCCCCTACACTAGTTATCCACGGCACAGAGGATGAAGTTATAGACTTTTCGCATGGTCTGACAATTTTCGAAAGGTGTCCCAAGGCTGTCGAACCATTGTGGGTTGAAGTAAGTATTCAATTAATTTTTTAATAAGTAAAAGTAAAATATTAACTTATTTCTTTTGTTTAGTTAATCAATCATTTATTTACTTTGCATGAGCGTGCGTTAGATAAAATGTTAGTAATAATGTCATGGTGTTTGCAAAATTAATACCATTTATCCTTTTCATAAACCCAAGTTTGTTGATAGATATTGATAAAAAAGTTCAGATTAAATATTAATGTATAATATACGAAAATATATCATAATATATACTATTTTTTTCATCCAATGTGCAACCTTTTTAATAAATGAAAACATATACAAATAAAAATTTAATAAAACAATGGAAAAAAGTATTATAGTTAATTGAAAAACACTCCTTTGTTTTATTAAACCGTTTATAAACTCATATTAATTGCAGTGATCTTTAGGAAAGCTACATCAATTATAAAAACACACCTAAAGTGACGCTAATTGTCGCCCGAATATTATCGATTTTATTTATTAAATACACACGTTGGTCATAACGTGGTAGCGGCAATTGTATCGTTATTTTCTGGTGCGTATTAAACGTCGACTATACAATCAATAATAAAAATTTGCGTGCATATAATTCTCCAATGTGCTTTGTTTTTGCATACACCAGGATATCAGATTCGTATCTCGTCTGGGAATACTTGCGATTAGGATGAGACATGTCATCAAAATTGTTTATTATATATCATAAACAATTTTAATTAAAAAAAAAGAATTAAAAAGAAGTTTTTTCGTGTTTTTAACTGTACTGTGTCATGTCTTGTAGTTATAAAATTTTAACATTAATTAAATAGTAAATAAAAATAAAAATTATGGATTGGGACAAGTGTAACAGAACTAAAATATCTTTTTTTTTTCGTCGTAAAATAATGGTTTTTGGCATCAGTATTGTCGCGTTTTTGTATTATTTTGTTCTCGCTTATTATTGCACATAAAACTTGAATCATTGTTATTGTTATATATTTGCATAACTCATCGCTTTTTATTGCTAAACTTGATACTTGATAAGGGAAATCAGGTAGATGTTGACTTGGGTTATCCGATTGAGGGATTATTTGGTGTTGTGCAATCAAAACGCGATTCGTATTTATTGTTTGAGTTAGGGTTCTTCATCGCTCAAACGATGATTTAATGTAATATGAGATTTATTGTTTCTTATCTATTGATACCAATTGTTTTGAAAGCACGAGTAGTTTTACAGGCGCGTACAATGTGCAAGGATACAAAACGCAGGTATTAAAAGGGAGGAGCACATCGGTAGAAATAGATACCAATGTCGAATATCAATCGATCTGTGGATGGGTATATTCCTAATATTATTCATAAATAGTTGCGTATATCAAGATTATTATTATTATTATACACAATGTCCCACGAGGAACTGCATCGATCGATATTGGAAAATTCTGACAGATGGACGATTGCATCTGAACTTCTGTAACTCTAAAAATATTTAACTTGGAAAGTTGAAAATTTGCAGAACTGTTGACCGTATAGGGTAGCATTCGAAACCGAATGGATTTTTTGAAACCATTATACAGCGTGTCCGAAAATTACGGTTAAACTTTCGAATTGAAAAAGTGTCAAAACTTTTTTTTTTAAATACAACTACCTATTTTTCTCTTTCTCATCAAGGTGCCCTTACAAAAATGCAAAAAAGGCATATTCATTATGCACCTAAAATGGATACTTTTTAAGATAATTAGTAAAATATGTTTATATGGTATATGAATATAGCTCATAGAGTTTTTTTAAAATGTCATCCTGCTTTGGTATATCTAAGTTAGACATGACCATTCGAGAAGCAATTCAAGTATATAGGGGGTGTCCCAAATATGATGATTAAACCTACGTTTTTTTTTATTTTTCGATTCGATGTGATATTTAACCGCCTCGGAAATTTTTGAGCATCCGGTGTCTTATCTAAAGCATAATTACATGTGAATTTTAGAAATTTCATTCGTAAATCCCCGTGGAGATCTGAATTAATCACGCACTCCGATTTCTTTTATAGGGCGCAGGTCACAATGACGTCGAACTATACACTGCGTACCTGGAAAGACTGAAACAATTCGTAAACGTGGAATTAGTCAACTGACAATTGCTTGGCGTCGACGAATGTACGATTAGTTCCGGTACGTCAAGCTCAACTGGGGAGAAGTTGCTCTAGCACGGGGTTGCGGGTCTGGTGTCGAACCGGCCCGCAGCCTCGTCGCATAACACACTGCGCGCGCTGTCCAGCATATTGGCGAGGGCCGAGCGCCAGTGCAGCAGCGTGCAGAATTCGCCCCGTTCCAGGCCGCAGGTACCGTCAAAGACCAGATCTCTTCCATCGTGCAACGGCTTGTCTTCGGTATGTTTAACTATTTGTAAATGTCCGGTACTCGAGACCACTTGCTAGCACACGTGTGAACAGTGTTCTGTGGACTTACATTTCCTACAACAACAAAACAGAAATTGACCGACAATCTACAAAGTGATGCAATATTTATGTGAAAACAAAAGTAAAAAGAAAAAAAAAACATTTACGTGTGGATCCGATTTGTTTCTCCTGATTGTTTATTCTTATAATTATTCCGATATATTTATATATATATATATATATGTAAGGAGCAATTAATTTCCCCTTAAGATATAAGATTGTTAAAGGGAACGGCGTTTAGCATGCATTGTACCTTCTCTTTGAACACTGAAAGTGATCAAAATAACTATTTAAAACTTTATAATTGTAATTACGTAATAAAACTAAATAAGCATAAATAAAATAAAAATCATTATCATGTGATCTGGACGGTTTTATTTACTTATTATGTGTGTTAGGTGTTTTCCCTTATCTCTTTTTTTTTTACATACGCAATGTAAGGAATTTGGATACAAATTGTGGCAGATTGGATTAAAAGAACTGACGGTGTTGACAAAATTAGTATTATTCGTGTTTGTCGTGTTGCAACACCCATTTATATGTCACATAACATTCCTGAAGTTTTTTTTTAATGGATGACTTCTTCAAGTTTTCCGCACCTGCGTTTGGAAGAAACACACATGACAAATCCTACTATTATATATCCCTTCATCGAAAAACTCGATAATCATTCGATAATACACATCAATCAGAATGGCCTTCTTTCAATTCTAAACGCTGATGAATTCGATGTTTTTAAAATTAGTGGAATTTTGAATATCTATGTAATGTTTAGTGATCATTTCGTTTCAAATAATAGCATTCCACGCAAATTTCGGTGCGAATGTGGATTCTTTTTAACGAATCTCTTCAAATAATTACCTCTCTACTTCTACTGGATGTTCTTTGATAGGTACTGTATTCTTACATATATTTTTTGCTTTTATTTCTGTGATTAAAGACTGCTAATTAAAAAAAAATCTACCAGTGATGGACTTAAATCATATAATTATTACTGAAACTCGGTAAACGCATGTTATTTATGTACATTTTTGTTCTTTTTCATCCAATCTATTACCTGCAATTTTTTTTTGTAGCCGAACTCCGAACTTATAGTATATTGTATTTTATACACCATGTAAAGTATTCTATATAGGTTGATTTTACACATAGTTACAATTAATTTGTTTTTGTACATTAAAAATATTCGAAAATTAAAAAAATTATATTACCATATATATGTATATAGTCTTTTATTTGTGCCAGCATTTACCCCTTCCAAAAATGTTATTATAAAATATAATATTTATTATAATATATATTATTACCCATTTGTTGTTAATTCAATAGTTTTAGTATAGTGGTTTAATTACATTTCATTTATTTTTTTAAATAATAGAAGTAATGTGTTAAAAATTATTAAACAGGACTTAATGAAAGAATGAAATCTGTTTTCTGATGCAAACTAATATTTTTAAAATCAATTTTATTATTTTAGGTACGCACTATAATTTTAAACAGATCACAGCTAGCTAAAATTTAATTTAATTTACTTACGGTCAAACAAGACGAATCAAATTGTATTAACAAAAGGTTAATACAGATTGGCAATTATTATGCTGAGATTTTTATAGTTTTTTCTTTTCAAAACGGCGTAATAATTAATTGATACAACAAACTGACATTAATTGTCCCAACTTCTGTACATATAATACATGATTTCTGTTACATCCGTTTAATTATTTACATTTAGGAGATATCAACGCTGATTCATCTTTTAGCTTGAATATAATCAGCTACATAAGAAATTTATCTTATCAGTCCTGCGAAAGCATTATCTTTACCTGTGTATCACATCATATTGTATTATAATGTGTTGTAAGACAATGTATTCGTACAAGAGTATTTTGTCGAGAAACGTATTCTACATACATTAAACGTTTTCAAAATGAAATTTCTATTGATCATGACAATTTGCGGCTGGGTGCATGCACGCGGTATTATAAACTGTCCTAAAAATTGTATCTGTGATAAACCGACGAATTGGAAGAGAGTGAAGTGCACAAATCAAAATTTATTGAATATAGGAGACGATGTACCAGCGGGTGTTGAAATTTTAGATATTTCGAATAACCAAATAAGTGAATTATTTGAGGATGAATTTACCGTAAGTAATGGAACTGCTTATACCTTTTTTTCCCCACAGATTTTCATGCTCAATATAGAATAACAATTGCATTCGAGTATTGACAATGTGGTAAAGGTTACATACTCAAAGATTATTGATAAGGTGCTAAATGACGCCAATAATTGTTTTTCGTTATCTATATTAATAAAGTTAATTTAGTTGAAAAACTGGAATTCCCAGTAAAATATGTCCCCTCAATATTCTTTTAAAAATACTTTTATAATACAAAATTAATACATAATATGATTATTATGATTATGATAGTAATTATCAGTGTTTCAGAATTTGGGATTGAAATCGATAAAATCACTTAATATCTCCCACAATAAAATCGGACACATGCATATGAATGCATTCAAGAATTTAAATAAAATAAGAATCGTCGATTTATCATTCAACATAATCGAATATATTTTACACGAGTGGTTTAACAAGTTGCCTAACCTCAAGGAGCTGTACTTGAACAATAATAATTTCTTCAAATTGCGGAATAATGGGCCCCTGATGGAAAGCAAAAGTTTACAAGTAAGTCTAATAATTTTCTCTATTATAGTAAGTATAGCACTTTAAGGTACACCGGACGGTTTTTTTCTTCTTCAGCTGCACCTCTGGTGCCGTTTGTTTGAATCTCTTGGAACTCTGTTTTTTAATAATTATATATTTCGTAGATATTGGATATTTCCTATTGTAAACTGACGCAACTTAGTGACTATGCTTTATCAAACTTGCCAGCCCTAAAAGTGTTAAAAATAGATGGAAATTTCTTAATCGAAGTGGACCTCAATATACTGAAGCCTGCAAGACATCTTCAGATATTAACTTTGCATGAAAATCCAATAATCTGCGGGAGAGTTATGACCGATCTGCAGAAATACACAAAAAACGCTGGCATAAGTTACGTAGATCCTTGTTTCCTACAAAAAGCTTCAATCGTAGAGAAATCTCAGAAGATGGTCGCTGTTGAAGACACCGTACAAGAAAACAATAATCTTTGGATGTACGACGAGGACAACACTGAAGCGCCCAAAATTTACAACTGCACCGAACGGCAGTACGAGCAACGTGCATTATTATTGCAGATTATCGAATTATCGCCAATATTATCCGTGGCTGTGATGCTTACAGCCGGTTGTTTGCTTGGGCTGATCATTGGTTGTAATATTCAGATAGGATCGAGAAAACCTAGTAACCTTAGGCCGCGTAGGCGTTACAGTATCATCAGAAGTACTTTCATGGAGAACAATGATCCGTTAGTTTTGAACTGCGAGAGTATGTTCGAATCGACGCCGATGATGCACAGACGTGTGGAAAGTTATCTGCTACCACAATATAAGACTAACCAGTAGCGACACTCCCCATAAGGGCAGATAGATATTTGAGTGGCCTTTGATGATTGGGAGCAAAATTTAAAATATTAATTAATAAATAATATAAACGCTACAAACCAAAATTATAGAAAAATTTCCAATAGTTTCTTTCAAAGTGTCTGTCGCTACTGTTATTCTACTTCTGTGATATTGCGGTAGAAACAGTGTGGAAAGTATATCGGAAAGTATATTTTTTCATGGTGAGATGCAGCTTCTGAAGTATGAGAGGAACATTTTTTTTTTATCGAGAAGAAAAATATGATAAAATGAGCTTTAAATATACTATTTTAGTAAATAAAATACAAATTCTAACAAAAACTTTTATTTTCGTCAAACAAGTAGTAAAAAATAATATTAATTTAAGTTCGATAATACTTTGTCACATCTTTAACACTGATATACATATAATTTTCACATTTATCCATATAGACAACAATCTATTTGTATAAATAAATAAATAACAAATGTATTTGAATGAATGCCAAGTAATAAGTATGTAATGATCGAGATACAAATGAGGTTTAATGTAAACGTAAATTTTCAAAATATATTTATTCATAATCGAGGCACTATTCGACACAAATCAAAATCGTAGTTGCTGCAAATAATTGCGTGAAATTGAAAATTTCTGTCGAACAGCGTCTGATTTATTAACGATCCTGAATGCATCATAACGAGGCACATTTAAAAAAAAATGCCCCATTTTTGTCGTCTATTGCATTAACACATGTTGCACAATTGCTTTAAAAAAATTAACAAATGTACTACTTGCGATGACGGTCGGGGTACTAACAGGTATAACAACATTCACTGTTATGCGGTGGCGTACCGCTAATATGGTCGCTGCTTTGTTCACAGAATTTTGTGATGTTCCAACACCGATCATATTTATTATTATAAATTACAAACTGAACAGAAACATCATTATGGTTTCATTAACTTTATACCCGCCACTATTTCCTCGTTTCTACTTCTCTTGATGCTAACATACTCTTTAACCAGTTAATAAGTTAATATTAATAAATGCTTTGGGAGTTTTTGAACACAATGTATATATATTTATATATAAAATCGTAGTTTAACGTTATTAAAATGGAATGAACTTCGTTATAAGACTTCAATTTACTTTCATGAGGTTGGAGTTAAAGTTGCATAAATCGCAAACGAGAAGACTGTGTATATCTGCCATTATTTAGTAAAATATTTAATATAAAAATAACTTGCGCGCTTCTCACACTTGTATCCTTTTCTCGGCCAGCATTAATGTTACATCGAATCATTGGAAGTACATCAACACGTACATAGACCGGCTACTTTTTGAACATAAATTTTCTAAAGCCTAGACAAAACTCCCAGATTTGGGAGGCTAATTATATGATGAATGATTGTTATAGATTTACGTCCAAGAAAGATAAAATTGCTCCAATAGTATTCAAACATCAATATAGGGAAAGACATGTAACATGCACCTAGTCTAACAAATAACGATCGCACAGCCTCCCAAGGGAATTGCTGAACAATCTCCTTGGGACTACAGCGTTTAATTAGTAAATGCCTTATTATGCCTCGAAATAAACTAAAAATATGTAATTTAATACTTGTTTGTAAGTATATGTTACGGTTCGTGTTGAAATTAAAACTAAAACGTGTGTAAAAAATAAGTTTTCGGTCGCAGTGCTTAAAATATTTGCAATAGCTTAGAGGGGAATAGCATTAAATGATTTTGTGTTGATTGTTTGTGGTTTTTTAATTATATTTCACAGCCACTTACTATAGTAATAAATAATTACACACTACGGATCATAGAAGGATATAATGAAACAGAATCTTGTTGTTATCATCAGCTTTGTTCAAATAATGATATGGAATCATGGTTTGAACAAAGCTATATTCACATAACTTTCGATTTGTATTGGAATTCCACGATCGGTAATGCGTTTATAAACAATAAATAGTACCCTGGTGTACCGTACGAGTGCGGGCTAGGGGTGGAATGGCCTCAATTCGAATAAATATTTTATTCTACCTGCAAGCCCCACTCTACAAAACGTCAACAAAACGATATTTTCCCACCGGGTTTGTATGTGCATGAGCCGCCTCATAATTATACGTTCCGTTTAATATTATTATCATTAGAGGACTAGAATAAATAAAGCGTTAGATTAATGACTAGTTTAGCGTGCTCTTGTCGTGTTGGATTAGTTATTAAAAATAAGTTCAAGCAAATAAAAAAGTATTTGGCACTCCTAGCTTAACGAAAAATTAGAGTTGTTTCTAATGTATGTACAGCAACCAAAATATGTTATGGCTCCCCCCACTGACGGAATTGATTAAGTTTTTTTTTTTATTTATTTAATGACTAAAAAATAACGGAAAACGGGGTCATTCCATGTCAAACCAATTAATCACTCATCTCGTTCTCTCCAATGATGTAAATGAGAAAATATTTTTAGATTTTTTTTATCTTATTGGGTTTTGATGTAATTATTATAATTAAATTTTGGAAAAATTGTCAGAATTTGTAGGAAGTTGATATATGCCAAAAAAGAAATTAAAAAACAGTAATTATAAAACCCAATAAGATATGAAAATACTAAAAAATATATTTTTATCATTAAGGAGAATATTTTGTTGAGATCTGAAATCGTCGGGTTGAATTTTTGACATCTCATTGTAGGAGGGAGATAAACACTTTTGGATTAATGTACCTACCATACATATATTTTAAACACTTTCTCTTGTAATTTCCAAAAAACGAATGTAAATTGATAGAAGATCGAATAAGGCAATACCCCAAAAGATACATGTAGAAGATAGAAAGTAGTGAATAGATTTAAGAGTTATAATTTCCGCGCCTTTTGCGTTTAAAAACAATCGAAAATATACTTCTCAATCTCCACCACTTACTATATTTATGCGTCTTTCCGCCCCTCGAGCCGCGCGCCCTCTGATTCTCTTTCGCCCTGATCTCACGGACCAGAGTATGAAAAGCGTCGTCGACATACGTCCTGAGCGCAGCCGAAGTCTCGTAAAAGGGGCAACCGAATTGCCGTGCGAGGGTCCTACCCTCTTCCGTAGTGACCTTACGTTGCATTTGCAAGTCGAACTTGTTACCGACCAATACCAGCGGTATATCTTCGGAAGCCCTGACCTTCTGTATCAGCTTACGATACTCCAGCGCCTCTTGAAAGCTGTGGCGATCAGTTACACTGTAACATATAAGGAAACCTTCGCCGCATCTCATATACTGGTCCCGCATGGCCGTGAATTCGACCTGAAAGAACGAAACAATTATAGATCGTGCAAACCTAGGATTTAATCGATTTTAAGGAAGTTTATATACAATCAACCTGTCCAGCTGTGTCCAGTATATCCAGTAAAGCTGGCTCACCGTCGATAACCGCCTGCTGCTGGTACGAATCCTCTGCGTGTTGAATTAATTATAAAAATAAATCGGATTAAAAATGCACATGATTACTCACCGATCGTCGGGTCATGATAATCAATGAAACTGTGACTAACAAATTGTAATGTCACGGCTAATAAATAATAAATAATATTTACTTCCAAAATAGAAGTATATACAAAGGAATTACCTGACTTCCCCACACCTCCGTCTCCTAAAACGACAATCTTATACACACGAACGCCTCCTCTAGTTGTATGGGAGTTGCACGTATCGGAAGGGTCACTTTCGATGTCCGAATGCTTCCCGGATCGGTGAGAGTCCTGCTTCGATTTGCCCTTCTTCTTATGACCGCTCGTGCACACCTCGCTGGACATTTCCGATGAATATATGATCCTGCGATCAAGAATCCTTGCCAAACGATTGAACGGTTGCTACAATATTTTTGGTGAATGCACTTTTTTCATTTGATGAATGACACATTATAAATTAACGAATCCAGAGGACACGGTTAATTGATACTTACAATATTGAGTTTTTATTTGACCGCGAAAAAATATATAAATACACTACAAATATGTTTTAATTAGAACCAATCAATATCGACGGCAGGTTCCGTATCCGTGGGCTTATTTGAGCTGGGTTAGTAGAAAGAGATGGAAACAAAAGGATGTTTCTCTCTAATAAGACGTAGTCAAATTTCAGCGCCATCGCGTGTTAAACACTTGAACTATATAACTTTGCATTAAGCAGAGAACGACAGCGCCACCTTGTGTTCAGTATCGTCATCATAACATAGATGAGGTTTATGCCATGTATATTTGGTTGCAAACTAATATTTTCGGAATTTATTCGAAAAGGGGGTGATAACCCCTTTTCAGACTACTAACATATTCCATAGCTAATAAAATTTAAATGAAGTAGTCTGGTTTTATGCAGGTGGCCTCGTTCCCCTGGGGAGATAAACATTATATTTTATTTAAGGATTAAAAATCGAAAAAAGATTACAATTACAGGAAAGACACGAACAATAAAATAAACTTTTGACTTTTTCACAAGAATGTGTAACTTTAAACCTTTGTATTTGTTTTTTTTAGCAATTGGTCTAATAAAAATTTATTTTTAAATGAAGGAACTAATCATTTTAATACGTCAGTTACACTCAGTTTTTTAATAATCCAGGGGTTATTTTCTTTTTAGTATTTCATGTTTTTGTCAACGGTAGTGGAAGTTAGTTCCACTAAGCAATAATTTGTAATTAAGGGAAATTTAAATCATGTAGTAAGTCAACATCAATTCGTTAGATATTTGTTGTAAACATGTTGATAAGAGTTTTAACTGATTATCTTGTGCTATTTTCATTCATAAACATAATTAAATAAGAGCAAATCATCTTTATATATTCTACTTTATTATCAGCATACCCAAATTACATAACATATATTTCACATGATATGAACTTTGTTCTTTTCTCAGTCTATGCGCCAAGTTGCTTATACAAAATTGGCACATAATCATCGAATTCAGCCTGGTAGAAATTTCCAGCGACCGGCTGTCCAAGATTGTATTTCGCCCCGAATTTCCTGATGGAGAATTTCCCACGGTTATCTCCGGACCTGCACAAAATCAACAGTTAATAAATTGAAGCCGATAACACAGGATAATATAATCTACCGGTTAGTCAAACGCAGCTCATCAAAATTCAAGTTCCCATTCTGTTTGTAAATCAGGAAAACATACCGATGCAATCCTGGGAAAAAAAAATTAACAAAATTACAGACATTACTACTTATTTGAACTTCAATTACCCGTCCCTTGCGGTGGTCCAGAACCAACATATTCGGAAAGTGTCTCTCCCTTAGATATGTCATTACCGGGGATGTTTCCAACCAGCCAGTGGTGCCATTCACGGAATTCAGGGGCTTTCCTGCTTGGAGCATCTGGGTCTATCATGGATTTATATATTAATTATGAAAAAAAAACTATTTATATGTAAATATATATCTACCTGTCATACACAAGGTATATAAAGCATTATTATCGGCAGTCCATTTAACAGAGGGAATGTCCTTGACTTGTGTGGGCGTCAGAACGTTGCCAAGATCAACCTTACTCCCGCTGGGATAACTGACCTAGTATCATATATGATTATTGTGGTTTTATGATGGAAAATCATTCAAAGGGGCAAACCTCAGCTATCTCTGCAGGCACAGTATCGACGACATCGGGTACAATTTCGTGTTTCTCCATACTTTTGATCACTGAAGAGAAAAAACGTAAAGATACCGGTCTTCGAATAGCAAACATTCTAGAATAATGAACAAAAAACGTAGTGAAAAACTACAAAATTTAGTTATAATTTACCAGATTACTGCTTTTCTACCCATAATAAGACGCTAAATACATAATTTCTACATGCTAAAGCTATATAAAATTTGCTTACCTGTAAAGAAACTACAAATGCCATAAATAACAAGCGATAATAAGTAAGATGATGAATGTGCTGTTTTAATTACAGAAAACTTATTAGTCTGTGGTATTAGTGCTGTTTGTGACTGTTGTTGAACTAGCTAAATCGAGATGGCACGCACACATATTTCTAAATCTATATCTAGTGACTTTTCTAAATAGGAATTGTTTGAATTCGATGTTATTGCAGAAATTTCGCTTATTTTAAAGATATAATCAAATACTGACTAAGTAATTTATTTTAATTTTGCATTATGCTAGTTGTTATTTTGACACTTTAGTGTTTGCAGTTGAAAGTACTGATTGCGCGAAATCGAATTTTGAATATTTATTTCAAAATTATATTTATGATCATAGCTTATTTCAATATTATTTATGGTAGTAATTTGACGAATGATTTAAATGTAGTAATTATTAAATTATGTTGACTGGACCTCGTATCACAAATAAGTTGGTTGAAGTTAGCGAAGTTTTATTACATTTGGTTTACAAAAAGAGATTATTCACCTCAATACGGAGTTTTATTTGCGCTTTACAAATAAGTAATCATTTTTCTTTGGGTATTTTGACCCCGCGCCAACCGCGTCGCCGCAGCTATGGCTATAATGCAAATCACTTAACAGCCACCGCCATTACGGAAGCGTCTGCCTTACGCCGATGGCCATATTCAGCCAGTTTTGGCGCTGGCAGCGCTAAGTTCAAGCGCTAGCCCGACCTGAACGGCATCATTGTATAACTTCTATTCCCAAGTATATCTTAATTTTAAAGTGAATGAAAATTTATAATTAGTAATTCATACGACACCTCCTATTATTATGTGATATTATTTTAGTTTGATTAAATTTATTTTATTAACTGCAATATAAACACAAAGTGGAACGATACTGACAGTTGACAGCAGTAAGGTTATCAACAGCTGATTGAGTGGTAAAATCACGTAAAATTGCCTAAGCGTGCGCATTCCTCTGTAA
Organism: Cetonia aurata; assembly: GCA_949128085.1. Lineage (NCBI taxonomy): Eukaryota > Metazoa > Arthropoda > Insecta > Coleoptera > Scarabaeidae > Cetonia > Cetonia aurata. Next base: position 11,350,778 of record OX421891.1, read on the forward strand.
TATTGCTGTAATCTCTAATATCTCTGGTTAATAGAAATTGTGTATTGTGGTTTTAATTTTATCCTAAGTAAACAATTTTATTAATTAGGGCATATTGGTTTTTATTATAATATTGCTTTGAAATGCCAGTAAGAAGAGCAATACATGCAGGAAGTTGGTATACAGATTCAGGTAATCCCAAAATACATGTGCTTAAGCTTTAGTTTTTTTAAATAATATTTATTCGAATCATATTAAACCACGTATTCACTTCTTGCAGGAGCGGAATTATCCAGACAATTAGATTATTGGCTAAACCAAGCGGACTTAAGTCATGGGCCCGCTAGAGCAATTATCGCACCGTAAGTCCCCCTCGAATACCCCTAACAAGTAATATTATTTGACTGAATTTGAAAGGCATGCTGGTTACCAGTATTGTGGAGCTTGTGGTGGACACGCATATCGTCAGATAAGTCCTGTCGTTGTTAGAAGAGTATTTATTCTGGGTCCGTCACATCATGTTCGATTATCAAGTTGTGCCTTGTCTAGTGCACAAAAATATCGTACACCACTGTATGATCTTCATGTAGATACTCAGGGTAAATTTCTCATGCACTTTTTTTTTTTCACTAAAACAAAAAAAAAATACTAATTCAGGCAAGAAGAAGATATGTAAATAGTACTGTATATAACTACTATATGCTTGAATATTTCTGTTTACTTATCTGTATACCATTTACAAGTTGATATAACCTCTTAATTGGACATGATACGTACGCACCTACGAGGAGAAAAAAAAAAAACTACACTGCGCATGCGTAATTCGATGAATACCTATTTAAACATTTGATATATGCACATGCACATTAGAAAAGTGAGAAGACATGTTTACAGGGTGAAATATCAAATTTCTAAATTGTTTTACAGCTCACGCATGCGCACGCAGAGTTTAGTGACTGTCCATCAGGAGCAGTAAGACTTTCATTCTGCAAACAGATTGGTGAGCATGTTGTACCATCCAAAGAATACCCAGTTAGGAGGTTAATAATTATTGCGAATACAATGAATTCCAATTAACTGGGATAGATAGAGCTTTTGTTATTTTTTTTTCAGTGTTGTAGCCGCTTCAATATTGGTTTAAATGCATGTTAAAAATTTGTCGAGCGAAATAATTGTTTTGTAGTTCATAATGATTGCAGCTCTGCTTTTGCTGGCCTTGTTTTAATGTATTTGTGTATACCATAAGTGTATTTGAGCATTTGGGTTGCTTTGTTTTGTGTGTGGTTGCTTTTTGTACTTCCTTCTATGTCTATAAAAGTTTATTCATAACACGCTGTATAATTTAGCGATGCGGCGAGTTCGAGTTCTGAACTTGACTCTTTAAAGCACTGTTATACCAAAAATAGTAAAAATAAAAAGGTAATTACTAAACATTACTGCATTAATGTAATCAAGGCTACAAAAAAAAAGAAACGATACAAGAAAGCACATATTTCAGTAAGATGCTAGTTTTAATTCCTTTTCTAAGATCACGGACTCGTAGCATTGCTATCTTGAATTCTCAAGGAATTTTTACATAAATATTATTTTCATTTATTTATTTTATAACAGTTTATACGTTCCTTAGATAACATTCTAACACATTAAAATGTTTTTCTTATTTTTTTTTTAGCTCATATCTTCACTATCTTGTCTGAATAATTTACTAGGGATTTTAGGATAATTAATTATTAGCTCCGTGACAGATTTTAGCAGATCAATGATTTATCATTGATAAATATTCACATTGTCATGGAATATATATGTGTAGTTCTAAATTTAACGAAATACAAGGCTTAGAGAGTTTTTAATGCAAGGGTAATTTTTGCCGCTTATGGAAAGTAGAATGAATTTAGGTAGATTATGTGCTAAAATTGCTTGTATTTTTAAAAATATGTAAAATTTCAGTGGTTAGAGTCCTTTCGGACAAATATTGATTCGTAAGGGTTTGTTATTAAACCTAATAACATTGCTGCTGTTAACTGTTAATTGTCGAAATAATCCTATATAGCTCTTTTGGCAAATTTTCAATAGCCATAGCTTCTATATTTCCCAGATTAAACTGTATTGTATTAATCAATTCAATCTCCTCTGCAGAAAACGAACTAAGGGCTGCTTCCTGTTGGATTTAGCAGGAAGAGAAGATTAAAAGCTGCCATAAAAGTGGCAACAACGCAGTGTAGGCTTAGTACACCTGAATTAAAGGGGTTAATGAGCAGGAATACTAAGTAGGACAGGGCAGTACTGCTGTAAGGATTATTTCATTTAATTTTTTTTTTATTGGAAGAGCGTTAGTCGACAATGAATGGTTTTAAATCATACATTTATTTCAGCTTTAGAAGTATGTAATTGTAAAATTTTACTGTTTTAATATCAATCTACGCAACGCGATACTTGTAACTGTTTTACGATGGTAGTAACACGGTTTTTTTGGAAGCTCATCTGAGGCAACTTAAAGGACTGAATAGAAGTACGCGTAAGAAGAATACACGAGGATGAGAGATTATTTTAGGGAAATATTTCATTTACTCTGAAATTTTCAACGTTAACACTTTCAGTGCGGGTCCCATGCATTAATCCCCTGCAAAAAGAAAAAGAATTGCTACGCATTGAAAGTGTTAACATATTCGGGAATCATTGTAAACCCGTTTTTTTATTATATTGAGAATGTTTTTTATACTTTATATTCTGTAATAAATCAGATTGCCATGAAATTTCGGTTTTCTTTATGTAGCTAATAATTTTTTGATGTCAAAGTTTCTCTTAAAACATATTTGGTTGGTAAAAGATATTTAAATAGTCGGTATGGGCATTTAATGGGTTAACAATCCACATTGATATGAAGAGATGAGAAATGATTATTTCGCTAAATTCACTATTTTTTTGACCCAATTCTACAATCCACATTATCTGCTAAAGTTGGTTATGGAGCTGGAGAATGTTGCACATTGCACCAGAGAAACTAACTTCGGTAATATTTACCACTGCTTTTGCTTTAGTTAATGCTGAATTGGAGATGTCAGGACAGTTTGAATGGATGGATTTGGATACAGACGAAAACGAGCACAGTATAGAAATGCATTTACCTTACATAGCGAAAGTAATGGAAAAGTGAGCACTTACGATTCGCCGCCGCGTAATAGTGAATAAGTACGTTGTTTTCAGCTACAGGCATCAATTCACTATAGTACCAATATTAGTAGGATCTCTAAGTTCCGAGAGAGAAGCTTGTTACGGTAGAATCTTGTCCAGTTACTTAGCGGATCCTCAGAACCTTTTTGTGATATCTTCGGATTTTTGCCATTGGGGTCAACGATTTCGTTACACCTATTATGATCGTTCGTACGGAAGTATCTATCAATCAATAGAGGGTCTCGATAGAGCGGTGAGACTAACCTTAAACCACCTAAGTAATAACTTTACCGGTCCTCTTCTAGGGGATGAACATTATCGAGAAACTAAACCCTACTGAATTCACCAATTATCTGAAAAAATATGGCAATACAATTTGTGGTAGACATCCTATTGGAATATTACTGCAGGTTAGTTATCGTTTAGGTCACGTGGGTTATGCGCTTGCGCATTTGTCCACGTACCTAAACTAACGTAGAAATATTTATATATATATTATGATAATGTTGATTCTATTGTAGGCGATTCAGGAATTATTAAGAAACGACCACTCTCAGGCAGCTAGCTTAAAATTTTTAAAATATGCACAATCAAGTCAGTGTCGGAATATGAATGATTCGTCCGTGAGTTATGCGTCTGCAGCCCTCGTTTTCGAATAACTTGTGGCCTTAAATAAAATCACCTAGTGGCTACCCTGTAAGTTAAGTGATTTTTTCACAAACATTAATAATAAGCAACGTTTTTAATAGTATTTTTGTAAGTAATTGATCTATTGTATATATACATATATATATAAAAGAAAAGAATAAGACGAATGGGCTCCTCTTTTACAATAATCATTTTAGAATGGTTCAAAAGTTATTTTCTGTTTTGATTTTGACGTCATTAATTTTATACCGTATTAGCTATGATTTGTCATTGTATTTATATATAAAACGTATTATTCAATTATATTATACATCACATAATACTTATGTAATGTATCCTGAGGACTCTGCTTTAGTTTGAATAGAGTGAAGATAACATTATAGTCTGACCACAACGTTGCCTTTATAAATACTTAACTTTATAGCTTTATTTTAAAAGAAGGTGCATGAAAACACCTTTGAGTGTATTTTTCATTTTGATTAGAATTATGTTACTATGTCGGTTTATAAGTGATTTGTCTATAGTTAGTTAAATCAATTATTGGGTTAACAATTATTAGGTAATATTGGGATTTTTGACTTATTAATATTAGTAATTATTTTTTTTTTGTTTATCCCGTTAACTAAGGGACGTATATTTGCTTGCCGGACTGGCAATAATTTTACTTATATTGCGCGACATGCGACTTTAGTTAAGGGGCTAAGCGGCATTTTATATTAATTGTTGTATTGATTTCTTTATATTGTATATTAATTTAATTTTAATAATTTTTTTTTTTGCATTTATACAACTGGTATGGATTTTTATATTTTTTCCAATTGTAACTTTCTTAATAAACGTTTTGTCACGCAGATGAAGTTATGTATTATTAATGTAAATAATATACTTACAGCTGTCCAATATAAGTATCGACTACCGGTGTCCCGAAAGTTTAGGGACGGTCGAATACCTTTAGAAATATACATCGAATCGAAACACGCCTAGAATCGTTTTATATTAGTTTTTTAGAGCACATACCTAAAATTTACCTAGGTATATTTTACTTCGCTACTACTACGATGTTCTGATTGGCCGTTGTTATAATTAGCGCGGGAAATTTATATCCTTAATTTAAAATATTTTTTATTTCTTATTTGGTGGTTTAAACAAATTACTTCCGATTTTAATCCATAAACTTATACAGAAATTACCATCTCTTGGCTTTACTCCTAGATTTACGGATTTTATTCAGTCATACCTTAGCGGAAGATCTTGCTACGTTCAGTACAATGGTTTTGCATCTCCTCCTTTTTCCGGTACTGCGGGCGTGCCGCAAGGATCAAATTTAGGCCCCCTACTCTTCAACATATTAACGACTTGTTTCAACTATTAAATTACGGGGTTCTAGCGTATGCAGATGACCTTAAGATCTACCGCAGTATTGCTTCTACAGCTGATTAGTTTGATGATGCAGAGGGATGTTAATGTCATTGGCGAATGGTACGCGGTCAATCACATTCGTTTGAACATTGAAAAATGTGCTGTGTTGTCCTTCACGAGATGTGCTAATAATCCATTCCTCTATAATTATACTGCATTTCACTCCCACATTCCTAGAGTGCCACAATTCAACGATTTAGGATGCGCGCTTAACATTTTCTTCCCGCGTTTTTAATGTTTCCGCTAGTGCTTCCAAAACTTTGGGTTTTCTCACGATACCATGCTCCAAGGCCAAACACAATACTTGTGCACCTTCTTGGTGTTTTTACAACAGCAAATTTGAGCTGCTATACCTAAAACTTTCTTCTTTTGTTTTATCGGGCCATGTTATTGCGATAAATATTCGGGGAATGTATCGTTGAGAGAGAGGAAACACTACAGGAAAAGGTTTAAAAAAAAAACTCTTGATGTTTCGGTTTTAAATATTCTATATTTTTCATTTTGTAAATTTGTACGATCCATCGTGACTTATTCTGCGATTCTTATCTGAAATACACAGACGTAACAAATGTATGAATGAATGGTAACCATGGCGTCACTACAGTCTAAATAAAAAAATACAATTAAATAATCCAATCGTGTTGAAGTAGTATAAAATTATCTAACAAATATGTACAATATATATAAGTTATCATTCTAACGCTAAGGAGGTAACCATATACAATGAGGTAAAACTGCTATTTTCCTACATGCCAGCGGTTAGAAAAATAAAAAAAGGAAATAATACATTAATTACAGTTTCTCTTACAACACTAAACAATAATTTATTAATAGCCATAATTTATCTTTAACTATACTTTTTACACGGAGTTACGAATAGATGATCGTTGGTTGTTTTACTTTCAGCATCAGGGTTCATAGTCGTTGATGATCTGTTGTGTTTAAGATGGCTTTTAACTAGATGCCCCGCCGCTAGGGCCGATATTAACGACAGCTCACCGGCCAGAACGGTTGCGCATACGATTTTCGCCAATTGTTTCGCATTATCACCTGGATTTTCTCTATTGGGGCCTTGAACGTTCAACATGGCCAAACATGTGGCTTGAGCGGGTAGAATCGTGCCCCCACCAACTGTGCCGATTTCTATTGACGGCATCGTGCACGTAATATAAAGATCTTGGCCGTCCTCCCCTGTACGCTCCATTAGAGTCATGCAATTACTGCTACCGACATTCTGGGCGGGATCCTGTCCTGTCGCTATGTATATGGCGGTGACCACGTTGGCCGCGTGCGAATTGAAACCCCCTAGACTGCCGGCTATGGCGGAACCGATTAGATTTTTTGAGGTGTTGACCTCGACCAAGGCGCTAACCGTTGTTTTTAGGACCGTTGAAATTACAGACGCAGGAACTGTCGCTTCGCAGACTACTGATTTTCCTCTACCTTCGATCCTATATTGGAATTTAAGCATTTAATTAAAATATAATATGGAGGTAAATAATAAGAAACGCACCAATTGACAGCGGCTGGCTTTTTATCCGTACAATAATTTCCACTCAAACTGATGATTTCCATCTCGGGAAAATGTATCTGTATGAACTTCAGCGATATTTCCGTGCCTTTGGACAACATATTCATCCCCATAGCGTCACCGGTCTTTGCTTCGAAACGGATGAACAGCAATCTTCCAGCGATGGCCGTGTGAATTTTCGTTAGTCGCGCGTAACCGCTTGTAGAATCGAATTTCTCTTTGATATAGGCGAAATTAGTCGGAACTTCCATCCAAAGTTTAACCTCGCTGAAAATACAAAAAAATGTCTATCACAATTTGCTCGAGGACATAGCTAAAAGGACAACACGTAGAGTATTAGCAATTCCTGGACATGCCGTGCTAGTACTATTGTAAAGACTGCTGGACATGCCAAAACAGAAAGAGTTTACTATAGAAACGCGTCTTCTTATAATTGCGCATCACCAAACTGATAAAAGCAATCGCCAAATAGCGAAAGAATTAAAGTTAAACAACACCACCGTGGATTATACTGTTAAAAGTACCGAGAAGGTGGTAGTTCCATGAATAAAGCACGCGGTTGGAGACCAAGATCGACAACTTCTGCTGAAGATCGTGCAATAGTGATTATTAGCAAGAGAAATCGACAAAAAATAGCCGCGGAAATCAATGCAAGCCATCGGAAGTCAGTAAGCGTAAGCATAGGAAAGCGTCGCTTGTACAAAACAGGTTAGAATGGACGAATACAGAATAAACGGAGGCGTTTAAAATGGGCGCGATTAAACACCAGCATTGGTCGGTTGACGCTTGAAATAAAGTCTTGTGGACGGATGAATTTTAATTCATCCCTCACAACGTCGATTTTCGGTTCAGGAAGATGTGTTTTCGTATTGTCCCAACAATTAAACATGGTGGTGGTTCTGCGATGATCTGGGATTGTTTTGTGGGCACGGACGTGGGTGATATTGTGGAGATCGAGGGTATATTAGAGAAGGATTCCTTCACGATTGAGAATTTTGTATGTATTCAACGACAAGACAACACATCTAAACTGTGCAAAGACTATTTACAACATTTACAAGCAGAGGAATCTATCAAAGTGATGGAGTTGCCTCCCCAAAGCCCCGATCTAAACCCCATCGAACTACTATGGGAAGAACTTGATCATCGAAGTCTGATATGTGGAAGAAGCTGTAAGAAAAATGGGTCCAGGTAACACCAGATACATTAGCAAAACTAATTGCAAGGATGCCGCGATTGTGTGGTACCATTATTAAAAATAAAAGAGGTTACATAGACGAATCAGAGGTGCAGGTATAATGTATAAATCTACTGTCAAAAATTTGCCCTTTCAATCATTTTTCCTAAAATACTTTTGAACGGTAGTGCACATACAAAGAAGTCTATGTGATATGTAAACACCGACTTACCTGGCTTTGGTGATCGATGGGAATTTAACTACTGGCGCTCTGGTCATCCCATCGTGCACGATAGTGCTTGTAACGCCAGTTTGCAAGAGCGCTCGACATCCTCGATTTGTGCTGGCCACCAAACAACCTTCAGTCGTTGCCATCGGTACGTAGAATAATTGGGCGTCAAGTTTGAGCGGCCCAGCGATGCCCACGGGTACTGGTAGATAGCCGACGACGTTCTCACAACACGCCCCCATAACCTAGAACAAACCCGACGTCTTGGAATTTGAAAAATTCGTTTCGATCGTCCTGTAAATACCTTGCTGTAATCATAATCTTTGTAAGGCAGGTTTCTGATTGCCTGGCTCAAATATCCACGTCCACCAATGATCCTCCTCCTCAACTGCACTCCCCTTTCATAGTCGTTGACAGCCTTTTCTAGCGTGTACAAGGATACTCGCCCTTTTTCGACGAGCATTACCACTTCATCGTCGGTCAAGGCACTAGCGCCCAAATCTGACTTGTATATGCTCAAGCATTCGTCTAAACTTCTGATTTCTGTCGCTTTCGGTTGGAGTTCTTCGTCGGTACATCCTGAGATGGTAAGTTCCTTTAAGGCGTCTGTTTGAACGCTTTTATCTTCGGTATCTGCAAAAGGGGATTCGTAAATTATACGTATCGTCAGAAAGGACGTTTCTGGTGTTTACATTTGGGATTGTCATCGCTTAAGTAGAAGGAACTGGATCTGAAGAAAGGCATTCCCGATTTCGTCCAAGCCGTGGGCGAAAGGTGCTCCTGTTGATGTTGGTCTTGATGGAACTGAACTGCGGGTCTGGGGATATTCTCGAAGAAGACAAATTTTACGATTAGGGCTAGTAATACTATGAATATCACTATGTGATCAGCACTGGAAGTGATCCATCTATAAATATTTAAAAAAAAATCCCGTGTTATCTACATAACCTATAACGTTTTTGTTTTTTATTACTAGCAATATTTATTCACTAAAACCTATATAATAAGCAGTTAAACACTAACTAAAAAAAAACCTCACTCTCTAATCATTTACAAGAAGTATAAATATACTATTAATAATTCTTGCGACATCACGAGTTAATCATGTAAAAAAGTATTTAGATAAGAAATAAGTTATTCAAGAGATGGCAGTGTAGTGGCAATTCCAATAAAGTGGAGGGGGGAAACGCTTTAACGAGTGCGCATGCTATCCTATTGGAACGAAATAGTGGCAGCCATTTTGAAAGTTGATACGTCAATGCCTAAGAAGTGTTTTTGAAAGCGCTACATTTTAACGAATGCTTTTTATTGTAATTAAGATTGTCATATTAGAATCAATCTTTTAAATCTAGAGTTTTAGTTTTTCTTGTCTCTTTCTATTCTTCTCCTTTTTTTTTGTCTTCCCTGAATATGAAAACTATAATTTTCGTTAATTAATAAGTAGATGTTAGTCTAATTTAATTATTTTTAGTTTGTTTAGTAATTTAGTGGTAATTTGTTTTGACTGGTTACATATACACATTTTGTGTCGCTTAGCCAAATAAATTATTCTATTCTATTCTTATTCTTAATTGTAGTTTTGTTATTACTAAAGCAATATTACAAACATATTCTTTCTCAGGGAGTTTAGAATGACTTTCACTTTGATAAAATTATTTAAAACATTAAACAGATAATATATTAGAATAAAAAAAAATTGGTAATGCAATCTGCTATTTCGCACGAGTCTCTGACCTAAATAAAAATTAAATATGTATAACTTACTTCATAATATAACTGTGTAAAGTTGTATCATCGGTAGTGGCGTTGGACAATGGGTGTTGCTCAACGAAGCTTGAATTAGTATAGTCGTCTAGTATGTCCTCACGAAAGGGCAACCGACTGCAATGAATGAAGAGTATAATTAAACGAGAAAAACGAAATGAAAAAAAAAAAAAAAAAAAAAACGTGTTCACTACGAGCAGGTACGAGATGTTACTAAAAATATCAAAAACTAACTTTTTCAATAACTAAAACATATTATTGTGAGTACGTAAATGCATTTATGAATTACAATGGCTTCCGTCGAGATAAACCATAAGGTCAAGGCGTAACGAAAATCTATTTAAATGTCGCTCTCCCCATCACGATTTACATTTTCCACACTTACCTGTGAACATGAACCAAGACCAGTCCAACAGTCATGATTACTTTGACTCTCTTCACTATCGGATTCAATTTGTGGTCCTCCTCCTTCATCGCTTTTGAAATTAGCGACCCGTAGTTGTTCGAGATGCTAGATAACTGTAAGGTAAAATTATTTTATAGGTCCAATTGGATAGCGTTAAATAAGAATCACTCACTTCCAATATCAGAGATAAACAGGCCGGATAGAACGCCATGAAAACTATGTAATTGACGATCGCCGACAGACACGCGAAATACGATAATATTTCCAATCTGTGCGAACCTAAAATTCAAAAGCGGGATAGTTAGATTTTCAATTTTGCTGATACCTCTAAACCAATCGCACCTGATAGAGTGCCTATACCCATGAATAAAGTTCCGACTATTGTGTCTAGCGTCATTGTCGGACCTAGAACGGACATGCCTCTCGCGATATTTACTTTTACTTCTTCCTGATTCGACGCTGATAACGCGAATTCGGCCAACATGGCCGCTTTTGACAGGTCGATTAATAGTAAAAAGAAAAAAGCTGCGTCTCTAAAAATTTAATTAATATAGAGTTCCAGGAGTTCTCGTATTTTATCGGAGTTTTCGCTTACTTTAAGTCACTAACATCGATTGGTAAGAAATTGATTAAAGTTGAGACGAAAACAAAGCTTGATATGACGGTGAATAACCCCGCAATACCTAAACGAAAAAAAAAAAGGAATTATTATGTCGAATAAGTATCTAAATTAAAACAAAAATTACTTGGAAAAGGTCGACACACCTATTCTATTCTGTATTCAGTATTTTTTTTTTTCATGATAGCCTCTAAAAAACTGCATATTTTATTTGTTTTTTACGTTCTTACAACCTAATCGTGGGATAAAAATGTTCAAGGAAAAATTGTGTTTCTTTTTTTAGCTGCTGATATTTAGTTATAGTCACACATTTTTAACGATATCTTAGTAAGTAAGTAAGTAAGTACAAAAACTTCTTAAGACAAGAAAAAAATTGTCTTAACAGCATAATCTTGAGCAGTCTTGGATGAAACTACTTTTATCATTTACTTACATTAAAAGCATTAGTCTTGGAGGCAAATGTTAGAATTCTTGAATTAAATCACTTTTCATATCTTTTTAAGAATAGTCATTAATACTTCCCTTAAAATCATAACGCTTTATACAAGTCGAAGAAAAATTCCAAACACCATTAGAACCGAAAAATACCACCAGGTTTCATTCCGTATTTGCAAATTTGTCTGTAGATCTTTCTCCTTTCCTGCCATTATAACAATGTCTTCAGCGAAAGCACCCTCAGAAATCTGGACTCGTTGCAGGTTTCGGTAGCCAACGGCTAATTTCTTCACCCTCTTTGTACATATATTTATTATGACGTGAATAACGAGGGACTCGGTCTTCCTCCTTGTCTAACCCTTGTTGAGAAAAATGGAGTGCTATGGCATTCGCGTTGTCGCCCTCGACTTGTTCAGGTCGTATCTGTCCAACAGATATCATGTAACTACTATAGTTGGCAATATAAACTCAACCAGAAGGGAGCATGTTTCGAGCCATTTACAAGTGCTGGTCGTCCTTCAGTACCATTTGAAGATAGTTCAGATGTTATTGAACGCAGGAAGACTGCAGAAAATCGGGAACAAAATAACAGGAGCGAAACTAGCATTCGCTGCTGCTATGAAACTGCGCGAAGAAAGAGATATACCAGCGTCAAAATTATTATTTGAGGCAACCTCGACTATACAAATTCTGGATTATTGGCAAGAATCTTCGAATGTTCGCCTGTCCAGCTATTCCTTAGAAGACACCTTATCATTAATCATTTCTTTCTTCTTATTTTATTAAACCAAAACGTCCGAATTGTCAAGAGGAACATTTTCCTTTTTAATTCAGTTCGATATCTCTTCTAGTTCCAAAGATATCATTAAAAATGTGTTTTAAGGGTGTAACTTTAAGGGCGTGTGACTCCCCCCTATAAGTCAATATCAGCAAATAAAAAATTTGTCGATTATTTTTCACTACTAATTACATGAGTGCAATATTTGATCAAAATCGGAGATAATTCCTTTGCTTGCAAGAAAACATGGAACATACAAGAACGAGCTAACAAATCAAAAAAGAATAGACAGAAATCATCATACTACATGATAACAACGAAATTAGAGGAATTTGGAGCAATCCATTTTTAATCGTGAACATCCAATTTGACGAACGCGCCTCCGCCATTTGTATACCCTCCCCACTTCGAAAAATCTATACATGTTGAGGACGATAGAAATCCGTCCAACAATAAAAGACGAGACCTTGCAATAAAATCAAAACTATGTCGTGTATAATATGTATTTAGTGACTATATTTGCTTAAAGATTTGCTTAACTCTTACAGTGGTAACGGTAACAGGAGGGTTCACGGTTGCGTCCTTATTACGTTAGTAATTTAATGTTACGATGCGCTTTCACTAAACATATTTCAACCTTGAATTTTCTCTTTACTTTCGCCAAGTATTATTGTTACTTACCAAGAATATATGTGGAGCCCAGTTTGCGCAAATGGCACAGCTGATAGTACGCGTACAGAAGAGCCACACAACGAATCGTCGTCATCAATATAGCGTCGGCTGCGTTATATTCTGCCTAGAAACGAAAAAAAAAAAAAAAATGCAATTAGAACAAAAAATGTCGTTTGAATCATCTGAAGAGTGATTTACTTCATTTGGGCATCCTTGGCAGTAGCGCAACGACTTCTGCTCTGTGATTTGATGCTGCCTGTCAACTGTCAACATGCAAACTGTCAATGTCAAAGTTGCTATTATCACTTCCCATGGGTGGGCAGCACAGAACTCCCCGTGTTTACCATAAATATTGTTTGCCATTAGTAATTCGGTCACCTTCTAAGTTCCTGAAATTAAATCATCACACACATAATCTTAATCAGTTATACTATCATAAATTTGCTGTTCTAACATTCTAAACAAAAAGATATTTCATTTCACTTGTGGCACACCATAGAAAAATATACGAGTGCCAACCTCAATAATATAATATGCAATCATTACAAAAGCGTGTCGATTTATTTCTTACATAGTGACTGTAAAAAAATTCGCAACGAGGTGGGGAGGGGGGGGGGGGGGATAAATAAAGCAGTAACAAACTTTTTTGTTACTACAAGTTAGTTTTTGGTTACTGCGATGTATGTAGTTGCAGTTGGCAACACTAGACAGACACACAAGTTGACAAGATGGTCACAGTCATGTTAGAGTAGATGCTCAGTAGTTTTAAGTTAAACCAATGTTTTTATAGTATGTTTAATTTAAATAAAGTTGTATTAATGGAGACACAACAGTTACCTCCAAACTAGCGTCACCCCAAAAGTCTGTATGCATCGTAACAGGACAAAGATTATTTAAATGTGTTGCCTATTCAAAATTGCGTTCCGAAAAGACTATGGGGCAATATCAGTAGACTTGCCTTTAATAATCTCATGCTGTGCTTTACTTAAAATATCGAATTTAATCAAAAATGAAATTTTGCCAGAATTTCAGAAATGCTGGATAAAATTGAAACACTCGTAGCTGCTAAGTAAGGTTTGAATATCCTTCTTAAATGTTCCCATCACTCTAGTTGTTTCAAATAATCCTGGAAAAACTCATTCATTTAAGGACCAATTTAATAAGACTTGCAAATGGATGAGCAAAACACGAGTGCATTTTTTTGTAGGAAAATCATCCATGCTAATTGCATCAGACAGACCATGGTATACTGAATTATGTCAAGGACATTTCAATAATATTCTGACAAGAAATATAGACATAAGGATAATTAAATTAGAAACAAAAAATCGCGCTTAGTAATTTAAATAAGGATTTTACATTAAAGGTGTAAAAAAGACTTTTGCAAACTTTGTTGCAGTTGTATCGGAGAAGACGGAGAAAGAAAAACATCAAACAACTTCAAATCTTGCCAAAGTAGGCTTATCTAATCACTGGCACGTCTGCAGCCTTAGTAGAAAGTTTCTATGTTGCATAACCCATTAGAACCTTTTTTTTTTATCTTCCTTAACTGTTGATCATTCTAATAACCTTGACCAGTAAAATGTGTAAGTTTCTGTAAAATCCGTTAATTATTATCAAAGTCTAACTACCCATATCCTATTATATAATGGTATTGCAAAATAAAGAACATATATAGGCAGTTTAACAATAAAAGCAACATAATTAGAATAGAAAATCTTACAAAAATAATGCGGCTCTAAAATTCGCTTGAAATTGATTCGGGGAATTACTAACTGTGTAGGAAAGTTAACCCCGTAACCTGCATTCTGCAAATTGAATGAATTTGGGTGGTTTGTAGACCTTTGTACCCCTATGTAAAATACCGGCTCACGTTTTGGGCTCATAAACGATTTAATGGGGTTTGAAAATCGGAGGTGCTTTATAATTACATATTTTTTTAATCATTTTAGATAGTTTATTACATTCACAACTTCTGAATTCTTGCCCTTTCATTCTGAGCCAAATTTGACTATGTCGTTATATGTCAAAATCGTCCCAAAATACCACGATTAACAAGAACGGATGTGAAACACCTTTGCTTACTAAGCAGTATGCGAATTACATAAGCGTCATTATTCTTAAAACTAATTCGCTACAACGTGCTCGCAATATTGACATCGATGACAATAAATTATTCACCGGTCCCAGACGAGCAGAACATCATGCCATTGTTATATTCCAGTAAAAATGACGTTAAGATGCGTGGGCTCTTATGTATATATATACTAATGTCATCACACGAATGCATTTTTAATTAGATGCAAACGAGATGGAATACGAATTACTAACAGTTGTGTAGAAAATAATAACAATGCTATAGTAATGGATCATCTGCCGTATGAAATTTTATTACTTGGAATGTCCTGCCGTTAGTCAACGCGATTAGACTGGTGGGTATGCAAGAGACTCAATTCTCAACCCTGTTAATTATGAAAAAACACATCATAGACCTTGTAATTACCTAGATATTAATTAGCAAGAATCCTATAGATGCTCAAAAAACGTTATTGTTGTGTCACTACTCTTTTTAATAATAAATAATAAATATATTTTTAAATATTAGTTATATCAATTACATACCTGCAAAATCAAAAGGATAAAGGATTGACCCTTGTGGGACTCCATGATTTGCTCCTTTTATATGATAATTGTGGTAAAGTTAATAATGCTATTTGTGCAAAATTCAGAATTTTATAATACCATGACAACGCAGGTGCCATAATTTTAGCGTTCCCAACCACCACCAAACGAAAAAATTTGAGAAAGGTTGTATAAATCTGCATTAGGATAAACTTTGTTTCTAATAATATCTGTGTATTTGCAAATGTTTACGAGAAAATATCTGATTTAAAATTGCAGCACAATCCGAGTATACTTTGCAGGATAAAAAAGGGATGCAAAAAATACTGCAAAGCACAATGTTGATGTCTGATGTTTCTTATTATGGCATTAACATTTCATTTGTTAATTTGGCATCTCAAATAAATATAATTATAAATACTTTGTATTTAGAAAAATCAATATACAATTCACTCTCAGCTGTTCCTAAACGACTTTCACTTGATTTTGGCATCATTCCATTCACTTTCATTTGGCGAACATGTTTAGCAAAACAATGTCCAGAATACATAATCATTAATACATAAACGGATAGCCTTTCATAATCGTTAAGCAATTGCGGCAGCATATGCGTTGAGATGTATGAAAACGATTCAAAATTTTACATCTCCGGAATGAGTGGTATGGATTTAATTGCTGTACTAATTCTAAGTATTATAAACGTCAAACACATTTCTGTCGGTTTCGGTAATATTCCACATCGGCTTAATAGTTTTATAAACTAAGAAATTACCATCCTAAAAAGCTACACAGATTGCTCGGGTATAAAACGGGACCTTTTCTAATTCAAACTTTGATATCTCCGACTGCTTATCAACGCTGTATCATTACAGAAAAACTATATTACAATGCATATTTGCATCATACGAGAGGTTTTAGACTAAAAGAAGGAGCCTTGGTTGGTCAACATGTCATTGATGTGGATTTGTACAAAGGGGCCTGTATGAAACATAAAATTTTAAAACTCCAATGCTTTATACGCATTTGAAGACGTATCTTTTGATGTTTATTTCTGGGATGGTATGTAGGAGGTCTTCTTTAAAGGTTTTATTGTCGCTTTACAATTTTCTGAATTAGATTAATTATAGCATGAGCATCTTGGGTGGTTGATATTTAAAATATTTGTTAAAAATTCCATCGATTATAATTTATAACATTATCAGTATCAGAAATTCTTACATAATATGATGATAAACTCTAAAGCAAAATTGCGGTCTCTTCGTTTGCATTTCAGAGATAATAATTCATCTTTCTCCTAAAGTTACTTCGACTATTAACACTGTAATCAGATTAGCAGTATAAAATTACATATCAAATGTCTTAAATTATTAACATAAACATTCGTGGTAATATATATGTATATAAATATAGATATAGCAAGTGCAGCATTTTTCCTGTGTAGATCTAGAATTGTTCGCTATTATATTTCTGATGAATCCAATTATTTTTTGTTCTGCTATCTTTGCACAAAAGTTGACGCATGTATAATATGCTAATCAAATGACGATGTGATTAGCAAATATTTGAAGGTGCAAGCGTGACATCAAATATATCATCCTTGAGATATTACTTTTATATAATGCCAGTGCTAATCCTGGAAAAAAGTATGAAGCAAAATTTATTTAAACATTTTTCCACCTTTCAACGCCTGTGAATAGAAATATATACAATTGCGTCTAGATTTCCGCGGTTACAATAAATCTGCCAAGGAGATGTTGTCCCTAACGTATTTTATAAATAGGAACTAAAGCTTCTGTATAGCTAAATTACAAGTAACAATTTGAAAGAGCACTTAAAATTATTGACGGTAAAATAAAGAAAGGTATATGGTCAAAATCTAAACTATCTTGGATTATTGAAGATTTATCCAAAGTAATTTTTAGCGATGAATGCGAGAAATGTGTACTAAACATGAAGCTAAAAATACCAAAATTACCTAAAGAAGATTTGAGGTTGCATTGAGCGGACAACTATTGAGGATTAGCATGCTTTAAATTTATTGATAGACCTGCAAATGCAATTCAATAAACAATTGCGGTACCTATTTATAACAGTCTGCTAATAGAAGTACCGTTAAGTTGAATATTACTGAAAACTGGATTTTTAAGCAAGATGAGACAATCTATCATACGGCCAACAATGGAGGCGTCCTTCTCGGTCTTCCAACACATAATTGTGTTTATTTTTCGTTTTACTGATTGACGCCAATTGTGTATTAATTAATTTTCAATACTAATATTGAATTAAAACAAAAATAGAAATTTAGCAAAACTAAGATGTGGAAAACAGTCCTTGGAGAAGGAACAAAGGTTTAAATTTACAAACACACTATGTGCCTGGCAGATCATAGTAGATATATGCAAATTTTACCAAAGCGAAAAAGAAAACCCAAATTCAGACTGTACGTCAACACTTGACAAGTATTTTAATGATACTGTTGCTTACGTACTACAAGTAGTTCTAGCTTTCAATGTTGAAGGTTAATAAAAATAAAAGACGCAACTTAAAAATGTTCAGATCCGCCAGATTGGAATTTTACAATAACAAATTTAATACTCGAAAACAAGTTCGGCAAAATTTAATTCGTAATGCTATTTGACTGATATTGACGTCAGTAGTCAAGTAAATTCTAACAAACTTTGGAGCTTCATCGACCAAAACTCAAAATCTATTACTGGTCGTATACAATGAACAAACTGTATCTTGCTCTCTGAATTTTGAGAATGCTGTTATATCTTCTTTTGATTTAAAACATGTACCAGAAAACGATATTCTTGAAGGTTTTAAATATATGAAAGGAAAAATCACCATGGGAAATTCCAGATTTTATTGTTAAGGATTGTCGTTATGCTTTGCTGAAACTACTTTACCGTTTGTTCAAGAGATTTGTAACACTAGGTTACCCAATTTGGGAGCAAAGGTTTAAAGACAATAGGCAGCAAGTTAACATAATTTACACCGATTTTGCAAAAGCCTTTGACACCATCGATCATAATATCTTGTTCTCCAAATTATCAACTTTTGGATGTTCTACCACAACTGAAGCGCCCAGTTTTTGCTTAAACTTATAGATAACAAGATTCACTCTTCGTCCTTGCTCAGTCAGGTAGAATTTCTTGTTCCTAGAGCTGGTGCGAGATACACAAACACGTTCCTAATTCCGAAAGCAAAAACAAATGTTCCCGCAAAACCATATGGCAAGAAATGCTAATAGGTTTTTTGAGGATCCGCTTATAGTTTTTCACCGCTAACTTGTTGCATAGTAGATAGTTATCTAATTCTTTTAACTTGAATGTTCAAATGTATATCGTTTTATTTCAACTTTTTATTACTTATTACTAGACGTCTTATGCATTTTTTTTTGTAATCTTGTTTTGTTTGTACTGCTTGTATTTAAATATGCACTATCTCAATTATGTTCGTATATTATCCTGTGAATAGATTTTATAAATTTTATAAATATATAAAGTTTATTATATATATTAATCAATATATGTTTTAGTATCATTATTGCAAAATCGTTCGTATAATTAATATACTAAGGTAAAATAATTCCATGCGTCTTGAGATAAGTGCAGTAGTGTTACCCTCTAAATTGAAACAAAATCCCTAAGATTAATAGAGAATAAGTAATTGACATACAATATAAATAAAAGATGATGAACCCTGTGGAGCATCTATCTACTATATAAAAATCTTGATGAATAGGCACAAATAGCATAAACATATAGTTTTTGAACAGTAATAGAACAATTTTAAGTTACTTAAATAAAACTCTAAAAAACTAATTTTAAGACACCATCAGAAAAATTAATTTATTTTGCGATTGCCGAAGATTTTTGATAAGTTTATCAATTGAGAAGTTGTTTCATGTGAATAAATAAATTGATCCAGTCAAACAAGAAGCAAATTACGATAGCTAGCAAGACGAAATTACGAACTAAACACTTGAAAATTCTATCACCTTCAAGTTGCAAGTTATTGTAAATTATATTCACGCATTTTTGCGACGCGAATTTGTCCCCTTTCAAAACTAATTGGTCCGTTTAAAATTGCAACGTATATTGCGAAATACCAACATTGCAGGTGAGTCTCTGCCAGTTTCTCCCATCGTGTCTACTAACTATTGCATTATTTTCTTTTCGTATTTTTTCTCTCTTACTTCAGAGTATCATCTCCGTAATAAAAATTCCTTCAAATAATACCATTTCACTCGATCTTTATTAACCGCGAAGATAGATATACTAATCCGAGTCAAGGTTAGTTACTTTCTCGTAGAGGGCACTGCCCTCGACCAGAATTCAAAGTAGTCATGAAAAATATTACCGTTCATCTTGACACAGTAACGAATATTATTAACGCGATAAAGGACGACTCGTTAAATGGGAATGGGAGAAATAATTATTGAAATCGATGTTTTAAAGCTGCCAACACGCGTAACAAAGCACCATTTCTAATTATCTACGTTATTATGCCCAATGTTAACAGAGCTGTTAATGTTTTGTATGAACGAAGGAATTTTATTTGGATTGCCTCATTGTTCTATAATAATAATAATAATAATAATAAACGGTCTTTATTTCCTCAAACACAACAACGTACTTACATATATAGAGTATAACTTAACGAGGAAACAGGGCGAAATTCAGACGAATCTGTTTTTCAATTTAACCCTACATAACCAAAAAAAAGCATAGCATCTGTGGCCATTAAAGGGCCTTATAATATCATTTCTCTTGTATGTCTAAACTATATTCACAAAAGCAATATTGCTTCAGTAATACAAAGCTAGAAGTCGTTTCGATATCGTTATGAACATTTGCAAAGATTTGAATACGCCTCGGATATGCAAATGTTCCTTTGGAATGACTCGTAGTAGAATTTTACTTTCTCAATGTTAAATAATCCCTCACTCACAATAAGTGAAAACAAATACATACATAAATTTGATGTTGATCAAATTTTCACTTTCGTATTCTTATGATTTTTATTATTTATTGTTGAAATAAAGTTTTTTGAACTACGCGTTTAGTTTTTATAGTTGCAGTTTTTATGATTCCTATTAAACTGAAGAAAACTTTTATATGTATTGGTAATTGTTACTATCTTGTACTTTGGGAATATTTAAATTATGCAGGCACAATTGTTCGCCATTATTTTATTATCAAGAAATGATAAACTTGAATGGATATATACATACAACGTAGATACAGGCATATTGGAAGGCCTAGGTGAATACGATTAAAAAACAATAGCTACCAAGATTATTACTGCATTTCCTATCAATAATAATTCACAAATGCGGAATGTTAAATCGCGGTAGACACAACTAAGCTAATCGCAAAAAAAAGACGATAGAATTTATTATATTGTTCTCTTAATCGTGCATTCCTTAAATGTTTTTTTAAATTAAATTATCATTATTGTGAAGAAATAATTATGTTTTGTGCAGATAATCATTGGTGATTTGGATGAAAATACAATTTGTATATTAGCAGAAAAATTGCTTCATTGGAGCAACCTGTAATTAGCCGATTTCACAAATTCAATGCACAATTCAGAATTGTTACCGCACGTAGAGATACTTTCAATATAACCGCAAGAACATTTTAATATTTGCGCTAAATTTTATACAAATGTCACTGAGTGGCCATGGGATAAAATAGAATGTATATCCAACGTTTAAATTGAAATTTAAAGAGTTTTTATTAAGTAGGTCCGTGCCAACCCGGCGGTACATACAAGTAGTCCATTGTACCATCGCGGCAGATACAAAGGAGCGACAAAAATGCAACTAAATGCAATGTTACATCAAACAAGAAATTGTTATTAAACACCGCCTGTGATAAGCACGAAAAGCGACTTTAAAATGTGCGTATCAAATTTCATAAATGAAAATAATGTTTAGCGTAGGTATTTGTACAGTGATGCGTTTTTTAAACGAGACACCTGTAACGAAACGTCGACTTTATGTACATTCCCCCATATGATGTGAATATTTTACACACATTTTGATTCCAGACAGTTGACGAAAATGTTCATAATATTATAAATTTCATTAAATCAATATTAATTAATGGTATTGACGGCATTCTTGTGAACGCTTGCATGCTTGAACGAGTATTCCCTGATAATTGGAAACAAGCACACAACAAATTACATCCTTAAAACCCAGTCAGGGTTTTCGAAGGCATATAGTTGTTAAACCGCACTGCTCGATAATACAGATGATATTCTGCAAGCTAGTGATGATCCTTGTGTTATTGGATTTTAGCAAAGCCTTTGATACAGTTGATTTGACGTTACGCTTTTGTAGATCAAGCAGTCCATCTAACAACACCGTCAACAAATTGCTTCAGGTCTTGTCCCTTAACGTTACATCGCGGAGTCCCACAAGAGTCCATTATCGGCCCGCTTCTTTTTTCAATATACACTCGTGATTTAGCCAGCACAATCAATGTTTGCAATATACACACATTTGCTGATGATATTCAACTCTATTTTTCGTTTGCACCCGCTGATTGGAAGTTGGCTGAACGTAAACTTAACGATTTGGTTAATCCTGCGAAACCTAAGGCCATAATCTTTGGTAACTCCAATGCTTATGACAAAATTCGACAGTCAATAAACATTAAATCCATTGAGGTTTAAACTCATAATAAAAAATATGTTTTTGCATAAAATTTAACTATAGTTATAATAATTTCCTTTAGTTTTCCTTTACTTTTCAATCGGGAAACACGCTCTATTTTTAATAAATTCACAATGAGTGTTTTTAACGTTTCTTACCAGGAACTAGTGAACGTTTTATTGGAATGTCACCGTAATGTAGATAAATGCTTAGACTCCATTTTTGCGAATAATCTTTACTTAACATCAGCCAACTTGGATTGCATTCGAAAGGACCTGACCAAAACATTTATACCACATTTTAATAAAAGGTGGAAACAAAAATGAAAAGTGCTCGGTTTACACGATGATGTTAAAAAACTATTGTTTTAAGTTATTTGTCGATTTAAGTAGTAAATGTATTAATTTTAATATGAGTACTTGTATAGGAAAAAGAGTGTAGTTCTGTCCAATCTACATTTATTTACTTAATATTTTTTTGCGAAATGTTTTGCTCGTTAATCGAGCATCTTCAGACAAAAAACCTCAATGATTTGAATTCACAAAAATGATAAAACGCCAAACGTGTAAAATTTTGTATGATAAAAATTTTGTAATACTGAATGAACTGTAAAATATGACGATATATAAATTAATGTTGTCTATATTTCAAAATTATATATATATATATTTATATTATTTTTCTTAATAAACTATTTGTTAATCAAAACGAGTTTGCTACATATCACACGTACTGAGATTTTTTTTGTTGTAGGTTTTAATCGCAAGTAGTTTTTTCCGCATTTGGCGGAGTTCTGGACCAGTGTGCGCCGTATTTTATATTTAATCTTTTCCTCTTTTATGTAATCCAAATCCCTTATATTTAATCTTACTACACTGAAAAATCATTTAAAAATTCCAATTCTACAAAAAGTTACAAGTTTTTTTCCGCAAAAGCGCGACTCTAGACCACTGTGCGTCGGTCTCTTGATAACTATACTCAACTTAGAATTCAAGAAGTTATTTTAATAGATTCTTTTATATCAATAGTCCAGTTTTATTAAAACCAATAATGTTTGTAATAATATGTATATAAATAGCTAACTAATTCAATTATTTTTTTTTATATAGTTACGCATGTATCATTTGCATGAAATTCCCAACATGAACAGATGCGGTTTTGCGTGAATTTTTGAATTATTTTCCATATAGATGGCAACCTTGAAGCTTTTTTTAAATGTACAAAAACACTTCCTACGTAAACACAAACATGACGAAAAATGGAGTGACGTTCGCTAAAATTAAAAAAAAAAAAACAAATTTTTTTCACCGATTGATAGTTGTCAGACGTCGGAGATTAGAAAATAATTCTCTTTGACCAAATGTTATACGTATGTTAAAGGCATCGAAATTATTTAGGATAAACAGAAAACTTGCACGGATTTCCTGTATGCTAAACTTGTAACCAGTGAATCGACATGTGTAACTATGCAAAATTCTTGGAACACTAAATCCACTCCTATATGCCTACTGTTTACATGTCATAGACGCTTCAGTCAGTAAATTTAACTTAAGCGATCAAACAAGAGCGAATATAGGGGAATTCCAATTTGTCTACGCGAGTGAAAATTATCCCCATTCAACACAAAGGATTACCGTTACTGTTCCGAGTAAAAAGCGAATAAGCGTTTGCTTAAGCGATTCCTTAGTTGAAATTCTGGACATATTTAAGTTATAAAATGACAGTTTAAATTCAACTCATGTGCGACATTACTAACAAGGAATAATACTCCTGCCGAGTTTTTGTTTAACACACTTTAATTATCCAAATAAAAATTCGCTGACGACATGCATTTTACCCGGAAGGATGATATATTTTCGTAGGAACTTTTCTACGCATATATTTTCGTTTTAGGCCGTGGAATAACCAAATATTAAGCTCATACTAATTTAACATTGAACTTGCGAGATAAATTAAACTATCTTGGCTTTTACACACAATTTCATCTACATATAAAATCCATTTTGGAGATGGAACTTTTACGTAACTGTTTATACTCTCTTGTTTCTCGGTAAAAGGTCAATGTAACTAGGTTTAAAAGATACGTTTTACGCAATTCTAAGTTAAAAAAGGAAAATAATGCCAAGGGCATTAATATATTTTTTGTTATTTAAATTTAACTTACAATTAGGGGGGTTGAGCAACTTTGGTTATGTTAGCTTTACATAAAAATTAAAGTGGGTCAGTCCTAAATTAGTATATCCATTCCGATGCATTTGGATATTAATAAAATTTCTATCGATACTGAATCATTTTAATTACATATTCAAATGCGCTGGATATCAACGTGCAGTATATTCGTTGCATAATGATTCCGATTATCAGATAACCATCATTAGTTAAATAAAAGTATGCGAGACGACATTTCGTAATTATTATATCAATATCTCGTAATAAATGCTTTCCAGGCTAAAATACTACGAATTGCATCGTCCTAATATTTCAAAATCGATTCGATCTTGCATTCTAGTTTTTTCCCATAGCCTGTCCTGTTGTATCATAATAAACGTTTCAAAACAGAATGATATAGCAGACGTTTCTTTCGTATCTGAAAGTTTTCAATTACTCTGATATATGGAGGGGTTAATTTTTAACTGATGACAGGGGCACATATAGATTACGTAACCCCAACTTTGTAAAGCGCATACAGACAAAACAAAAGTGACTAAAAAAATCGGATATGTTATTAAATATTATTGCCTGTAATAATGCAGGATATAAAAAATATAAAGCAGAGATTTTGTTGAAAATTCTATAATTTAGCTCATGTTTTGATTGGGATTTTTCAATTCACACCGCAAATTTCTAGATTAAAACTATTGAGAAACATGTAACCAACAATAAGTTGAAAATCGTGTTCTTGATTTGCTGAAAGAGCATTTTCAAACAAATTGTGATGAAATTGCAACAAAGATTCTGTTATGTATTTTATAGTTAAACTCATGGGTTCTTACGTATATGATATATTTTATAACTGTCCGATGCTACATAGATGTTACACATGTGTCATTCGGTGGCAGACAGGGTGTTACCGAACGCTTAGGCACTTCACTAACCATATCGTTTGGTTTGCCAATTTTTCCTTTTACAATTGTAGGTTCTTCATCAGCTTTTCTAAATTTCCCTTTGTGGACTGGTCGGTAATCGGGGCTATGGTGGTAATGGGTACTTCTACCGTTGGCGGTATTGGTGGGTTTTCATTTCCTAGTATACATTTTCTTAAACTGTTCACATGTTTGTATACAACTTTGTTGTCGTTACTCTTCACTAGATACGTGACTGCACTAATAACTTTTAATATAACACCCTTTTGCCATTTTTCCTTAACATACATAACCTAGATTACCTACTAATACCTCTTCTCCTATTTCAAATATATTAGGTCTTACATAATCAAAGGTTTTCTTAAATATTACACTGTCATTCTTTTTTGGTTTTAGCAAATCTAATCTTGTTTTAGGTTTCTTTTTAAAGATATACTCGTTCGGAGTTAAACCTGTAGCGGCACAAGGAGAATTTCTATAACTAAACAAAAAGTTTACAAGTTGCTGTTCTACAGTTAAAGTAGACTTTTGTAATAAAAATTTACGTAAAGCGGTTTTTACAATTTGTACGTGTCTTTCCGCACTACCATTGGACTGCTGGTGATACGGGGGCGATTTCAAAATGTTTATGCAATTTATTTGGCAGAATTTTGCAAAATCGGCTGAGTTGAAAGGGGGCCCATTATCACTCACAATCGTATCTGGTAATCCTATCACTGAAAAACATAGTTTCAATTTTTCAATTGTTTGGGTGATGTGTGTGCCCTTAGTCATGCAGTGTATATCTATCCATTTGGATTTACTGTGAACTATCAATAGGTATGGTACATTGTTCCAGTAAAAGAAATCAATGTGTACTCTTTGAAAAACGTTTTGTGTTTTTGGCCATGATACTAAGTATTTTTCCGCATTATTTTCCGCGTTATAGCTGACATACACGACAGCTGCCAATCATTTTTTCAATGTCTTGTTGAATGCCCGGCCACCAACACGTAGACCTTGCTAATAGTTTTGCTCGGACGATTCCGACATGGCTTTCGTGCAGTAAGTGTAACACTTGCGGACGTAATACTTGAGGAATAACTACTTTACAGCCTAGCATAAGGCAGATTCGTATGAATTTTACCAGAGAATCGAAATTGGAAAAGTGTGCAGAAGAAATAAAGTTTCCTGAAGTGGTTCTTCGTCGTATCCCTGGTCTTTCTTTTACTAGCGAGGGCGGACCATCGAAACACTTTGAGGATGCTTCATTGGTAGTTAAACGCCGAATTAGTGATATACGCCAGACTGTTAAACTTTTTTATTAGTATTTCGCATGAGCTAAATTCAACACATTAATTCATGTTATTGAGGTTACAACTGGAACTACTCCAACACAGTTTCTCGAATACCATACAAACTTAGCTTTACAAGGAGTTTACTGTGATCTACACAGTCAAAAGCCGTTTGGAGATCATAGAAAACCCCAATGGGGCATTGTTTTGTTTCCAATGTACTTACATAGAATTTTATTGTACTGTAATAGTTGATTTACGACTTCTGAAACCATGATGAAATTGATGTAATATTTCCAATTTATTTAAGTATGTTTCTAGTCTGATTTAAAGGTAGAACTGCTGATGATTAAATAAATGCTTTTTTGCTATCACTGTAATTTTAGTATGAGGCAATTTTTATATTAAAAATTTTACCTCGTGTGGGATTTGAACCAGGCACCTTCCGCTTGCCGAATTTGCACTATTGCAGAATTGCTGATATTTTTTTTCTACAGTTACATTACGGTCTAATTTATATACATGATAATGACTATAAGTATTAGCCGCTTTAATAGTAGATTAATGTGTGGACGTTCCTTTGACGGTATTATTCCTTCCTTTTCTTCTATTGGTTACTGTTTCTCATGAATCTTTTTGATAGGTCCCTTTCCTCACATTAACAAACAAGAAAAATAAACACATCTCTAGAAGTTTTATAGAGCGCAATATATTATCGTTGTTTATAAAGTTGATCCCCGCAATGTTTAAGTTTTACTTGGAATGTAGAACGCTCGCACAGCACAAAGTTAATCAAATCCCTTTAAAGAAGTTTTATAACGTTCGAATAGGGAAATGAATATAAATTATTCTGGCGATCTTAACAATGACAAGCAAAGCTGTTTCATTTAATATGTTACGTCGTTATAAGATTAACTACACGAGAAGACAATTAATTCGTTGTGTCGCTCTATTTCGTGCGTTTCGAGTTACCTGGCATTGGCAGTCGGGAATCCCTCGACATAAACTGGTGAATTAGAAATTCGATTTAAATAAATTATTCATATGAGAGTAAAGATGGAACCGCAATTGTGTCGTCATAAATTATTTATTTATAGATTGCCTTCAATTCTTTTGGAGGGAATTTATCTGCGATGAAATTTTTGTGGTTTAATAAGTAGACCTCTTACGCAAATGTTTACCTTATCATATTTATTAATCGGAATTAAATTTTCTTTGAAGTTTATAGGAAAAGGTAGTAGGTATTGCAAGCAAGTGATAAAAAGATATTAGATAATATCCAGGGTTTTGTCACTATTTTTGTTGTCCATTTTTCTCTGTATATAGATAGTTTAATATGGATATTTTGCAATCATATTGTAAGCGTTGTATTATCAATAAAAGCTGTAGATTTTGAAACTATGTACTTGATAGTGTAACAAATGAAAGCAAGACATTTTGTAATAAATAAGCAAACATTTCTTAATTGTATATAAATATAAGGAATATTCCTGATAAAAGGCTTTTTTAAGGGTTACTACTTTCTATATAATCTATCATCCATCTACTATAATAGAAAATGTCAAATTTGGATTTTCAAGCAGAAAAATAATGTAGTTGACAGCGCTTTTTAGGTTTTCGTATTATTTGTACCGCATTTTTACAGGGAGAAGAATTTGTTTTAGCATAATATTACACCGATTTTAAATTAATTCCGGACAATTGAAATCCGTCGATTATTTTCAACCGAAGACCGAAAGAACCAAGAAACGATGAAATATCTAAACATGCTTCGTTTTCCTACTCTATTTGCTGGAAGATTTGATTTTTCCCTAAGCTAGGTGGTAAGCAAGACGTCTAACACCTTTAGTTGTTAGAGCAAAACCAAAACGCCGCAATTCCATTTGTTTTAAATAGTCCGAAAGTTGAGTTTCCTGTACAGTTGTAAATATTGTATTAGGTTGGAAAATTCTTATTTAGTTTAACCTAGCTGAACATATGTAACTATTTTCATGAACTTTTCGAATATCACGGTATTCTTTTAAATTTTCTCGTTCTTGTTTCAAAAGTAGTGTGGGACACAATGAATTTCGTAGCCGCTCTTGGAGAACCTATTTTTTTTTTTTCAATTACTACAATTACTTATAGCATTTCGTCCGCGCAGAATATTAATAATACGGGTCATAAGTGTAACATCCCCGAAAGCATTATATCAAAAGCGCATCTAAAGATTTATTGAATTGAACATTGAATTTATTGAACATTCGCATTCATTGCACCATTCGGTGTTGATGGATTTATTAGGGTAAAAATACATTTCTTTGGCAGTTACATCTTTTGTATGAGTTCAGAATTCACAAAATTCTAGCAGATCAAAGTAGGCGGAAAAAGCACTTGTAAATATAAATTTTGGGTGGGGATAACGAAGCATGTTTAGATATTTGATCGTTTCTTAATTAATTCGGTCTTCTTGGATATCTTGTGTGTCTATTACTAAGCCGCAGTCCTTGCACATCTTTGTATAAAATTGATTATCAGTTTAATTGTAATGGGGGGTGCAGTATTTATAGTTCCTTAGGTAAAGCTAGATTGGTTTAGAACAAGTACATCACACAAAACAAAATGTAAACACATCTATAAATAAATACACATTACATATGCAGGTCTATTTTGTATTACAGCACTTTAATTGCCAGTAACAATCAAAATACTTTCTAAAAAGTGAAATTTTTTCTACAGAAGTGCAAGATCTGGTTAATTGTTTAGTTCTTTTATCAATTAAATTGCAGTTTTCTCGAGTGTTTATCTCCTCGAGTGAACGCCCGGCGATATTCGGGACTTCATATAATGCAGATATTGTACCTATCGCGATTTTGTGCTGGCGAGTGAAAATTCACTTTCGCTTTCAATGTTTCCCAAAACGAAAACGTACAAGTACGTGCGAAGATAAAAATAAATGTATTTAAGTCATTCAAAAAACTTTCTAATTATCTAATTTGACGTTAAACGTTTGTGATAGGATGCTACTAATACTGGGACTAATCCACTGTTTAGTTTTAGTGATTATCTCGAGAAAAATCTGAACTTTTATCGTAATATAAGAAAGCCTGCGATAGCGTAAATTATACCGGTTGTTAGCAGGGGGAAATAAAGAAAATTTACTATACCTTCGTCCAAAAACAAACGCACAAATGTTTATAATACGGAAACCACTTTTATAAACGAGCAACGATCGACTTGAACCGAAGTGTCTGTGCACCGGCTTGTAAGAATACGGCACTAATAAGACTATCTCTCTGTCCGGTATACCCGGCTTCTATATAAAACATACATGGATGCCCCACCAATTTATAAAGCATGAAAACTGTTCCTTGAAGAGTGCAACGGCAGCCTCTATATTAGTGTTTTAGTAAACTTGGAAATCAGCATGGATCCTCCTCACAGCATCCCCATGATGAATGGGGATTTACGTTGAATATAATGGCAAAGTTTTCGAGTAAACATTATGTTGTAAAACATGACGCCTTCACAAGATCGTATATATTTATATAAGTCGACTTAAAATCTTCTTGACCAGTATAATTATTTAAGATCAGACCTTATCCACAACTTACAATTTTAAAACCAGATGAAAGTAATAGCACAGTATAATGAATACAACCCATTATGACACCAAAATAAATGAATTATTAAATGATAATACAAGTTATAGAGAAATTAAAAGCGATCCAACAAATATTTTTCAAAAACAAAATAATGAATTAATAAAAAATTGGAACTTACCTACTTAAATTTATAACGAAAAATGAATCTAAAACATTGCATTTAAAAACGACAACTATATAAGCAATTGACAATTCAAAGAATTTAAAAACAATGTCGATTTAAAACCAAATTCCAAAATAATAACTTTAGATGTAATGTCGTTATACACAAATACACCGTTAGCTATAGCTGGCCGAGCTTTAATTCTAGTCTAAGTCCAATTTTTCGGTACGAGGCTATTAATGAAGTAAAAGGTATTTTAAAACAAAATAATTACCCAAATAAATATAAATAAAATTTTCACTTTTATAATAAATCAACAAGAAATACGAAAAATAATCAAATAAACGCAAAATATATAAAAATCCCTTATGTAGAACATTTATCCGAAAAAATAAATCAAATCTTCAAGCCATGTAATTTAAAAGTCGCAAATCAAAATAATAACAAATTGCAGAACCAAATTTATACAAAATTAAAATCAAATATTGAAAAAAATAAAACATCACAGGTTGTATATACCCAAATTAAGTTCCAAAATTTAGATTTATTGGAAATAAATCATTATACGGGTTGAAACAATCAGCTCGGTGTTGGTATGAATGTTTCGATAGTATTTTAAAACAGCATGGTTTTATTAATTCTTCTGTTATATTATTTTATTTCTTTTATTATTTCTTGCTTATACTCCGAGATCATGCGAAGTTTAATCAAAAAATCTACCTTATTTTATATGTAGATGACGTGATAATAGTAACACAGGAAATAAACACAATGACCTAAAAGAAATAAATTACTTTCTTGGAATTAGGATACAGAGAACAGAAGACCAAATTTCTTTAGATCAAAGTCTATATATATAAAATCTGTCTTAACAAAATACAATATGAGCTAGTGTAATGCAATAAGCACACCTTTACCGATAAAATTAAATTATGAAGCTTTAGACTCCGATGAAGCCTGTGGTGCACCCTGTCGA
This sequence comes from Cetonia aurata, assembly GCA_949128085.1. Taxonomy (NCBI): domain Eukaryota; kingdom Metazoa; phylum Arthropoda; class Insecta; order Coleoptera; family Scarabaeidae; genus Cetonia; species Cetonia aurata. The sequence goes on from OX421891.1 coordinate 11,381,978, forward strand.
AATTTAATTGGTAGTTTAATGTACCTAATGTTAGGTACACGACCAGACTTATGTATATCTTTGAACATATTAAGTAAATATCAAAACAAAGCAAACAAGGAATTGTGGCAATCCTTGAAGCGTGTGTTGCGATACATAAAAGGTACCATTGAAGTAAAACTAATTTACAGAAGATGCGATTATGTCGAAAAATTAATTGGCTATGTTGATGCGGACTGGGCAAATAATAATACTGACCGACGAAGCACAACAGGGTATGTGTTTAAAATGTTTGATAATTGTATGATTACTTGGAATACAAAACGGCAGAGCTCAGTTGCTGCATCATCAACTGAAGCAGAGTATATGGCGCTTTTTGAAGCAGCCAAAGAAGCTTTATTTATGGTGCTACAAAGTATAAATATACAAATTATACATCCAATAACTTTATTTGAAGATAACCTAAGCTGTATAGGAATAGCTACTCATCCTACAGGTCACAAACGCTCAAAACATATTGATATTAAATATGATTTCACTCGTGAGCAAGTAGAGAACAAAGTTATCTGCTTAAAATACATTGTTACAGCAAACCAGGAAGCCGATATCTTTACCAAGGCACTACCAGCTCCTCGTTTCCAAGAATTGCGTTGCAAGCTGGGACTCCTGAATGAAAAGTGAGAAGCAAAGTGCTAAACAAAGTTCTGGTGGTTTGTGTTAATATTAAGTTCTATAATGTTGTTAAAGTAGAATTAAGAAATGTAACTACAGGGTTTGGCTAGGTTTTTGAAGTGGGGTTTTTCCTAGTCCTTGCAGCAAATGCTGAACCATATATAAATTCCCCGTAAAACGCAGTAGGTAGGAATAAGACTTCTTTGAAATAGGGATAAGTTGATGTATTTTTTGAGGGGGTGTATTGTAAATAGTCACACAAAAGAAACAAATCAACTTCTTTGTAAGAACCCTATCGATGATGATCTCATCGTAGGATAGTGCATTTTCTTTGTTCGAGCTTATGACTCACGCGCTCTCCAATATACCTGCCCGTACGGTTTACCTAACAGAGTTAGTTTTTAGTTAGTTATTCATCGCTGTTCCTAGTAGTAAGATCGTGTTAATAAAACTGCGTTATTGGAAATTGTATTTTTAATTCCACAAGCCCTAATAACCAACAAGATTTACCCCGAAATCCTGTTTATATTTCCCGCATAAACAGAAAAACATGGGGGTAAATGTAAACACCTAGAGTGCGTTCAGATTTCTACGCCGGGTTCCTCGTGACGTCAATCTGACGTAAGTAGGCAATAGCCACGGGTATGAAAAGGTAATACGCGTTATTGGCAACAAACGAACATAGCCGCAATGAAATTGACTGGAGTAATGGTCACCAACTATCAGTGATACGCAAGAAACACAACTTCAGTTTGTTGAATTAATGTTGGCAAGTATTGCTGCCAAAAACGTAATGTACAAAGTACGGGTAACCTCAATTATTTAGCTAGCACCAGATTGGTACCTTGTTTAGTGGGAATTTGAGAAAAATTACCGTTTGTTTTCAATAGATTTGTTATAATTTTCCACGCTCTTCCCACCATGATGACGATTTTGCAACTTTTCCCGGTAACATTCCACAGTTGCAGTTTGCCCGCCAATAGTGTTCAGACATCGTCCTCTGTGCTCTTCAAAACGTAAGTAATAAATCTTGATTTTTGGATAAAATTACTAAATTTGATTAAAGTATTCGTTAGGTATTTATAGATATGCCTAAGATATATAGACATTGCACATTTCCTGGGTGTTCAAGGGTTTATAGGGCTAAGGAATCAATTCGCTTTCATAAATTCCCAAAACATCCACCAACGCTGAAAATTTGGAAGGAAATATGTCATGCAGATGATTCTGCAAAGGTACAAAACTTTAGAATATGTTCTAGGCACTTCAATAGTTCGGATTACAATCATCACCATTTAAAGATGTATCTCAATCGTGATGTTGTCCCTTATGCAACCTTTTCAAATGTTAGTAATGAATTATCTCCATTATCACCTACTTGTGTTCCACCAATAGATCATGATTATTGCACGTTGGTTACAGCTTCTGTAAAATTTATTAAACATTCCTACTGCAGAGGCATCTGCATGTGTTGTTGGTTTCATTCTTTCCCAAATTGATGTGTCCGGCTGTTCAGTTTGTATTGAAAATTTATATTCTTCTGAGGTTCTCCCACAACATTTGTTTGTAAGTTTTAGAGAAATTGATGATGCCAATAGGTGATTTAGATATGCAGCTAGTAGGTTTATCGAATTGGTTGATATTATTCATCATAGTGTATTCAAATATCTTCATTGTAGGGGTCATGAATCTCCGTTAGAAAGCATTTTTCTAGAAGAAAATCAGTTCCCCAGTTTCAAGTTGGTCAGTTTCAAGTGTGTTCCAAACATTCTCCTCAAGTTAGCTTCATCAAGAAATGTGTTTGGCTGTGTATCTATAAATACGTAAGAGAAAAGGGAGTTTCCCTAAAAAAATCACAATCCACGGGCCATTTTAATAAATTATCGATTTTTTATAATGCCTAATTCAAATATTTCCCGTTTAAATACTTCAAAATTGAGTAAGCTAAATTTAATGCAGGCACAGAGGAAATTCTTTTAAAATACTTTATTTATCCAATGTTATTAGAATTTATTTTTATTATTGAATTTTCAGAGTTTATGTTCATTTGTTGTTTAAATTTTCATTATATTTTCATGATTACGTGTTTCGTTTTTAAAGCTCATTCATGATTTGACTTACTAGAGTTTATTTTAATTTTTATCTCTTTAGAGTTGATTTTTAGGTTAAATTAGAGATGTCTGTGATTTCTGCAAATTAATCATATTGATCAATATTTACACCTAATATTTAATTTAACGTTGCCGTAACTAAATTTATTCTAATTTTCGATATTTTATTGTAATTATTCATAATTGATAAATGATAAGGAAGAAAGACATTACGATTTATAGGTAGTGAAAAATTTTACAATCTCAAAAATTATTAAAAGCCGCATTAAAAATGTAATCGCGACATTGTTAAATTAAATGTAAGCTGTAAATACGACCCATTATTAGCAGACGTATCACACTGATGAGATTAAGGAAAATCGAAACATATCTAATTTTTCAAATCTCGCGCTATATTTCGTAATTTTATGTTTAGCCGTTTGACCCGGAGGGCGCTGTGATAATGCAATCGTGACGTCACATGTTTCCAAGGAAACGTACAGGATTTGCGGTTCTCTTTATTGTTGTTCTGTGTGATCGACTCTCGACGTTAAATCTGAACGCACACCTATATAAAATTCTAGATTCATGTGCTATTTTATTTACATGCGTCTTAAAACCGTTACTTATACTAACATCACTCACATATTTCCACCAATAATGCATTTCAATTTTTTAAAGTGTGTTTACGTTTATCCCTGTTTACATTTGCTCTTAACGAAAGCTATTTGTGTTTGGTGGAATTCAAAATTTTGTTCGATATCTTCCTAAACAAAAATCAACACAACAAGAATTCGTTGAGGGCAGTAGCAGAAATATCTGTTTCATGTTGTCAACAATATTTTTATTCCATAAAACTTTCTCGAATCTTTTTTTATTGCAACGAAAATTTCAACAAACGATGAATAAAAATTACGAAAAATTGCGAAAAAATCTGTCCAATTTGCATTTTCTCAGATAATTACTAGTTCAACGGGAAATTGTTCTAAAATTTAAAAATATTTATAAATGCATTGACCCTGAAAAATATCTTTACAGGAACTTTGGAATAATTTTGTTTGTTTATATTTAAATTTCCAGTGAAGCATTATTAAAGTTATATTCAAAACATAAATGTTTTAAAACGAATCAATTCTGGAACATAAATATTTTAAAAGTCATCCAATTCTGGGAATTTTAACATAAGAGAAGTACATGAAAGCAGATTGAGTATATTCCAAGGTAACGTGCAATATGTCATGCTAGCTTATCTTACTTTCACACATACTGCGTTTTATAATAAGAAAGATGATGCACAGATGCAAATATATCATCGAAAAATAACTTTACAATTTTAGCAATCCCATGTATTATCTTTGGCGAAATGTGAATATTAAAGAAATATTTTTCGGAATTCTTCTTGAATTGTACCCGTAAATTGTATATTCACAAACAACATTCAAAAACTTTATAACTGAGACTTTGACACAATTAAAGTTATTTTTGGGGTGAGCACCAAACATTTTTATTTCTCATTTTAAACAATTATTGGAACCGTTTGAAAAATCCCGCGACAATGTTACTTAATTAAAAAGAATTTAGTTAAATAATTCTAATTTATTATACTCAGCATATAAGGCAATCTTCATTTATTTTATGGATATTTATTTAACATAGATGGCGCTAGCACAGCGATGTTTCAGGATACTTCATAATCCCGGCATTCCTTGCCTCCTAAATTTATGTTTAGTTACTTCTCGGCGAAAAGTTCTAAGTAAATAATGACGCAAAAAAGCAGGTAAGCTTTGCATAATTACATAAGCGATTTCAATTTCACATGAATTTATACAAATCGTGATTCATCGTATCTATCGTTCCTAACCTCAATTACCATTGGAGTAAAACAAATCAATATCAACCTATGCACCATTTTATGCAATGCGGTCATTCAAGAGATTACAAATTCTCTTTAACTTTAAAGCTCTTTTGTAAATCACGGTTTAAATATTTATTGTAAATAAAACAATTCCAAGGGTTTGTTCAATTTGAATGTATTTGAAGTAAAGCGGAATAAAACTACTTCTTCCTAAATCCCACTTACCTGAAAGCATTTGTTTTTTGATAAGACTGGTAGTACATGCTGGTTAACAACAGAAATTATGCAACATCTCTGCAACACGCGCTGCATAAACTTCGCGGAAATTTCTTAGAACTGTCATTTTAAATCCTGAATAATAAAATCTACATCTACACTAAAAAAGGTAAAACGCGCTATCTTTCACTGGACGTATGTATTCCGAGGTAATACAGGTCACTTCACACTATCATTTCCATCAAGTCGTTAGTAGAATTTGAGTTAGTTATCTATATTTGCTAAAATAATCTAGACTCATTAGTATGAGATTTCGTAGATTCCTTTCGAGAATTGCAGATTTATAATTAGACATCTGTTCCAGCGTTTAATCATGCTCTTAAAACATAGAGGGAGCGCTAATAGCATAAATATGGTTCATTAGTGATCAATGTATTTTTTTTTATATAATTATTTAGTATAACATCAAAATGTATATAATGCAGTATATAATAAGCAATCAGTTCTTCTTGGTGCAATAATATTTAGAATCACTGTTTAGAATTGTCTACGATTTAAATCATGGCAAAAATGTGAGGTGCTAAATTTTAAATTTAAATATACTTATATAATTATAATTTTGAAAATAAATTGACATATGTTAATTATATTGTATATTCTTTAATGTGACTTGTTTTTTGTTTGTGAAATTACGCTTAATCAGCAATAGTACACTTTATCTGGAATTTTGAAATTACATTTACGTCATTGACATGACTTGAATAATTAAAAATACAAAACAGCAGTTCAGTTCCACATGTGATTTACTCATGATTAACATTAATGTTATATGTGATCAATAGTCAACATTCTTGGGATATATGTAAATACATTTTTATACTGTAAACTGGAATTAAAGGGCCTTTTTGAACGCTAAGAAATAGCATTTATTATTATACGTATTCCATTGTGAATTATTAACGGGTATCTGTATAACTTACCAGATATTTGATTGTATTTATAGTCACATCCGGAGATAAAATTCTCGATTTCTTAAAAAATTTTCAGATTTTACCTGCATCAACCTTAACCCTGGAGCACTCGCGTGTTATGCTGTTTCGCGAGAGCTCGCGTGTGAGCATTCTTCGAATGGTAACATTTATTTCATTCATTATTCAAATAATTATTTCGATAATTATTCTTCATTCAAATAATTATTCATCATTCGAATAATTCTTTTATTTATTCAAATGATCATTTTCATTCAAATAACTACTGTTATTCAAATAAATATTCTTATTCAAATAATAATTTTCATTTTCATTCAAATAATTACTGTTATTCAAATAACTAGCTTCAATTGTGATGGTGTGAGTTTGTTTATGTACGTGTGTATGTTTGATTGTTTGTACGAAGTAAACACTTGATTTAGAAAAAATACCAGAAGTACAAGGGTTCAAAACAGTTATGATAACGGTTTTGGTTCTCTAAACAGTTGTGAAGAACCTATATAAATCATAAACAAATCCTGAAACTTATAGGAAATTCTTATAAGTTTGAGGTTTTTTCCTACCGATGCATTTTCTAACGTTAGCGGGAACTTTTATATTAATATTAGCCGCCATTTTTGAAGGACATTGGAAGCTGTGGAAAAAAAAATAAATGTGATTTTCATAAGTTTGAGAGTTTGGTTATCGGTTTCTAGAATGACAATACGTAAATCTTGAAGGATGTCCAAGATATCGGCGGATATAATTATTACTGGTACACATCCTGAGATTAGCGGAAATTTTTATATACATAAATATAACCCGCCAGTTTTGAAGAACATTGGGGGTTGTGGGAAAAAAAATAAATGCGATTTTTATAAGTTTAAGGGTTTGTGCATCGATTTCAGAAATGACAACTTCTAAATCTTGAGGGATGTCGAAGATATCGACGGATGTAATTATTACTGCCATGTCGTGTTATTTGTACACTTTTGAACATCAGCGGATTGGTTGGCTTGAAGGTTTGTCTATCGACTTCAAAGATGACATCACGTAAATCTAGAGGAATGTCGAAGATGTCGGCGGATATAATTATTACTGGCATGTCGTCCTACCCTAGCGATTATTTTTTTATGATTACCTGCACAAACATGTAGGCATATACCTAATCTAAATTTATTTCGGTGTTATTCAGTAATAAATTATTTGAATAACGACTTATTTGGTGAAAGAATCATTCCAATAATGCTTTATTCAAATAACGTTTTATTGAAATAATTCTTCATTCAAATGATAGTTTTATTCGACAATAACTTAATACGGAATAAGGAATAATAGATGAAAATTTCATTCAAATAATTATTTGAATAAAAAATTATTGAATGATGCCCAACCCTGCTCTGTGCAAACAGGAATGGCACCATGGTTACAACGTTTCTTGGTCTTACGGTTTTTTCTTCTTTGATAAAAACCCCAGGAATCTGTATGTACATACACGTCATCTTTTTCCTTTTAATTATTTTTGTTATTCAGAAATAGTAATTGATTCTTGCGTCTCCTGTTGTTATGACTAGAAAGAATAGCATGGATTGCTGAAAACAATGACCCCAACTTGCGTTATCACGCAATTAATGTTCTTATTCGTGTTGTATAAAGGCTTCTGGAAGCTTTCTTTTAAAAGTAGGTAACTTTTGCATATTTATCGTTTAATCAATTATTTCCATTGCTCCACCCACTTACTTATCTTCTCCCATCTTTTGTAACTATAATGATAGTTTGAGCCATTTGCAAAGGTAATTACCTGCCGGAGCCATTAGTACGTTTCCTGTAAATTTTCAGGAAATATTATTGGCAGATTTTAACCATTACAGAGTGGAAGGGCAATTACAAAAGATGAGAACAATAGTAAAGATGCAATAACTCGGAATAGGAGTTGGAATGTAGGTAATACTGTCCCTCATGGGCAGGTACTTTCTCTGAGTATCTTTTTAAATAAATGAATGGTTTTAGCGTTGTTTTTTTTTTTCATATACTCTGCCAATTTATTAAAAATTTTCGGCTCAATACGATGTGGAGCATTTGCAGTCATTTTATCGTTTGAAAAAGGCACGCGGGGTAAGTTCTTGCTTGGTATGTTTTTACTGCGTTTGTTTACGTTTGGAATGATCTAGAAACAAAAAGGGACCAGAGCAGGTAATATAAATAAGCGAAAAGGATTAAATGCGGTAGATTATGTAATTTTAGCTGTTGTACTAGATATATTTTATGTAATCCATAAAACACCATCATACAAATACTAAAAACGTATATAATTTACATAATTGGTGGTACGAAACGAGAATGAAATCGTGTGAATACACAATTTGATGTGGAACTCTCTATCTCTTTTGTTATATTAAAATTAACAGATCAAAAAGAAAGAAAATGTTACAATGGAAGTTTCTAGCAACATTCTATACCAATATGGATGCTATTTCATATCATTAAAACTGTATTTTGATTAGGAACTGCATTTTCCCACGACGAAGCTTGGAGACAATTGAATAAAACATTTATTTATTCGGCAGAAGGTCAAGTTTTTTTCTTATATTATTATTACGTTTACATTCATTAAATGATTATACTATAAATTGTACGGCCTCGAAAATTCCCTTTCATATATATATTAATGCAAAATAATAAATCCAGGAACCTAAAAGTATTTGGAAGTTTAATTTATTTCACACCCCATTTATTTAATTTTTTCTATATTTTAATGCTTTTGTTACGGATTTGCACATGTCTATTTTTTGCAAATATTTATGGACTTGTCTATCTTAGAACGTGATTTGATTAAACAACAGAAGGATTCTATAAAAACGGCTAATTATTTCCATATCCATTTGAGTGAACAAGGTTTGAGTTTATACACCTCATTAATTTATTACATATGTATACCTGCAAGCTTCAGTAATTATAATAATGATATACATATAACTTTCAATTTTATTGTCTTAATGTATTAAGACGTAATAAATGCTACTACATACAACTAAATTTAATTCTTGGGAGTTGGATAACGATTTAGATTTTAATTGCAAATTTTTTAAGGCTAGTAAAAATGTTCTTTATTCCTTACCTCATGATATAATAAAATATATTTCAGCTTCAACATTTTATTTATCTCATATAATTTTGCTTTTTTCTACAAAATCATTTACCTATAATCTATACAATAGCACGCCTTTTTGTCTTCCAGAATAAGCAGTTAAGTTCTCCCTTTCAAAGTGATTTGAAAATGTTCTTTCAGAAAATCAAGAACTCGATTTGTTTTTTTGCAATTACTGAGATGGCAGAGATGGCCCCTAGATATTGGGAAAAGTCGAGGTAAATTTTTCAGATTATGTTGTAGAAGTTCCTAGTGGTTAGGACCACTACGAATCAAAAAACTGAACACATTCCTGAGGAGAATAATCGTCCAAATCGTTTTTACACGTCCTTAACGTTGCTACGGTTTTGTTCTAGAGATGACAAACATATCCAACATTTTGTCATATTCTATTTTTATTTCCTTGCGTTGTCCTAAGCTGGACTTCTGCTATAGTTTTCACTTTATATCTAAATCTAGTTCTCTTAAAGTGTTTAGAATAGTTTCCTCCATGTTGGAAGGAGCTGTATGCCCCACCCTTGAAACCAGGAATCCATTTAGTGAATTTTATACACAAAGCAGTTAATTTGCATAAACTTGAGTGCGATCCTAATAAAACGCAGTTGTTTTTGATGATATGAAAAATGCCTAACCAACAAGTGGAGATATAGGTAGTAAACTGTGTTACGGTAGATTTTGCAATGATTACAAATACTTCGCGAGGAATTATTTGAAAAAAAAAGAAATTGCTTAGACGCCTAGATACGAGGTATACTAATTAGATGACTCAGCATTCCTTTCGAACTTCTTAGATTGTGAACGGAAAATAATTTAACAAAACATTCAAGTTCATCGATAAACATGTTACTAACTGTTTTGCTGCATTTGTGTAATGCGATAGAGGATTTTTATTTATTTTATTTTATTATATTTATCGAACGTGGTAATGTTGCGTCAAACATAAGACGAGATACCACTGTGGTATGCTGAAGTATCTTTTCTCAGAATACAAATTTTAAAATATTTATGTATAAAAATTAAAATAAGAAAATAAAAAATTTAGATGGAGTGGATTCCCTCTTAAAAATAACAAGATTCTCAGTACCATTAACTATCTATCAGTAAATAGTTTAAAAATATTAAGTTACCTCGGATTAAAGTTAAGCAGATGTTCAGGACTATAGTGGACACCTGTATACAACTACCTCGATTTTAATTTCAATGTTGATTCAGACTAGAAGTATGTATGTATGATATTTAAAATATAAATGTCTAAAACAAATGCAAATATAAACCACGTCGCCTTAATCGATACTTTGCATCGGAGCCACTTTTGACAAAAGGGTAAAACGTTGTTATTAAAGATAGACATATAGTAGTTTATATAAAGTCATGTTATTTTTCTGCGTAGAATTGAAAAATGAAATAATATATAGGCTATAACAAAAATCCAAAAGAAAAAGTGAAAAAATCCCTTACCACAAAAATTAAAGATACAAATCTAAATACGTATTTCGGCAACTAAGTTGCCGTCTTCAGTAGAAAACAAGTGAAGAGCAGTGTTAAACTTAGTGTTTTCGTCTAAGGTAAACCTTGGAAGATATGCTCTTCACCAAATCACTAGTGGAATAACAGTGTTATTCCACTAGTCCACATCCTTCAAATCGAAAGGCGTGGGTTAGGACCGTTCTATTTACACAATGGTTTCATCAATGCTTTATTGCGGAAGTGGAAAGATATTTGGAAAAGGAAGAATTACCATTTAAAGTGCTGCTGATACTAGACAATGCTCCTGGGCATCCTGTGTCACTAGGCACAGAAAATAAAAATGTTGAAGTGGTTTTTTTTACCACCTAACACGACCTCATTGCTTCAGCCCCTTGATCAAGGTGTCATTAGATGCTTTAAAGCCATATATATTCGACAGGTTTTCTAAATGCTGTATACAATGGCTAACGAATGCTCTGATATCGGGCTCATGGAATGCTGGAAGTCATTTACAATTGCTGACGCAATTCTATTTATCAAAGGAGCGATGGAGGAATTAAAGTCAGAAACGATAATAGCATGTTGGAAAAATCTGTGGTATGACATCGTTCTTAGTTCTGAAGACACACATGATATTAATTCACATCTAACAACGATATTCACCAACGAGGAATTGGTAGACCTTGTGAAATCTTCTCCAGAAGCGAGTGACGATGAGGATGAGGGTCAACAAGAACCGCCAGCATGGACGCTTGAAAAATTTTCAGCGATATTTCGAACTGCTCAAAAATTAAAAGAACAGTTAGCAGAATATGATCAAATAATGGAACGCAGTATAAAAATTACTCGCACTATAACAGACGCCTTGAAACCTAAATATGTACTATATGTACATATGTATGAACTTATATATTTATTAAACTTAAATTCTATTTGTGCCACAGCACAAGAATATTTATTTATTTATTGTTTATTTATTTTAAATAAATATTATATAACTTATTTTTTCTTGTTTCATTGTTTTAACTTTGCTTCATATTTCATATTGTATTCGGAAATAAAGCGTTCGCTACTATCCGCGGAAGAGCACAGAACCAAACCCCCGCGGATATGGGGGTACTACTGTATTTATTTATATATAAAATATATTTAATACATATTTATTTAATAATTAACAAACTTCAAGTACGTCTAATAGTACTTGAATTATGATGACTTGATTATTGTGTTAACAAGCGATCCAGTGGAATCACCTGCTTTAATTTGATGAGATTATATTGTCAATAGCAACACAACCAATCTGTTAATTTAAATTTTTAATGCAAATTTTGTCTCCTGAACTTTAGACTGCATTGGCTACGTTCCACGAAAGATTATTAGGAGTCTATAATTGATTACTCATCATCATGTTTTTTCCTTACAAAAATAGAAGAATTTTATTACTTTATCGGAAACTATAAATTATGCTTTTGAATAAATTTATGGCGAATTAACGGTTGTCCAGGTTAAAAAACCTTCACACGTTTATAAAACAAACTAACAAAAAGAAGTTATAAGAAGTAGGAAAAACTAATGCCTAAGTTATGCTGATGTAAATCTTTCTCGTGTTTAAAAGAATTTTAATAACAGGCTTTACCCAACTGTGTTAAACATGCACATCAATTTTTGAAACGGTGACAGTGGAATCTGCCTTAAAATTCTATACTGTAAAAACTAGTATATCTAAACTTTGTACTGCTTGCATGTACATAACATTGCTGTTTTTCACTTGCATATTACATACCAATCAATTTTAATTAGGAAATCGCACAGTTTTGCGGTGAATATTTATTCAATCAGCTCTATAAAGATCCACTATCGAAATCACGTGAATCAAAATGGCAAATGTTGGCGTAAAATGAATGATTATACTGGTTAAATCTGCTATTTCTATGGAGAAAAGCATCTGTATACAGTGGGAGCCAATCCTTTGCTTTGAGTCCTTTTGAAGAGTAATTATTAATAATTCTACAGTTTAGAGGGTATTTTTTTTTTTTGGGAAATTCAACAGTGCATATGTTGTAAAAACAATGCTCAAGTGTTCATAGATACTCATCGGCGCTTTCGTGAACTTGGTTTACGCGCTAATAATGAAAAAAACCGAAATGAAAATCACATACAATGCGGACTTAATAACCGTATTCTCCGGGCATTTAATGAAAACCGACGACGCAGTTCTCGCAGATCGGCTCAAAGACCGCAGAACCATTGTCAACTTGTGCACAATTTACATCCTGGTGATACGGAGAGAAGGTTGATGTTTTGTGAGGAGAAACAGTTGGATACAATTATACGTTCCTGCTCATTTTGGACTACCTGTGCGTGAATGATTGAATATTAATTATCCATAGTATTGGATTGGCCGTTCAGCTCCAGTATCCTTCCCTCGATTATCATGTTTGGGAAGTGTTGAAAGATAAGGTTTACGCGACGCCTGTTAATACAAGAGAAAAATTACTTGGAAAATTCAAGAGGCGTGTAATGAAATGTAAATAGGTATAGGGAAAGTCATAGCGAATCGATGCAGAATTAAATTCTGCATCTGATCATCCAATAATATACCGGGTGTTCCATTTGAAAAAAAGAACTTTTCAACTTTGAAGATTTTGTAATTGGTCATGCAGTTTTGGACACCCTGTATGCGACAAATCAATTGTCAATGTGGATTTCGAAAGTGTCATTCTTGTGCTTCCATCTACCCTAGAAGTGTTTATTACCAGTCGAAAATGGGCAAAAGATACTGCGTTGCAAATAACGCTACATCTTTCAAAATTTTCAAAAAAATCAAGATATCTAAGTAGCAGTTGAAAATAGGTATAGGGAAACCTATTAGAACTCATCATAAAATTTTCTCAGGAATTTAAAAATGAAATAATATACAGGGTGTTCCATTTAAAATAAGAAAGTTTATGGCGACTTCCGGTATGACCGGAAGTGGTAAGACCCTGAAAATATTTTAAAATGAAAGAGAATCTTGAATAGCCCCGGATTCCAAAAATTCAGAGTTCCAGGTTTTTTCTAACCTCGGAAACTTCTAACGAACGGCTACCGTGGAAAACCCTGTATAGTATGCACTGCAGTTGTTCTAATATGTAATATCCTTTCAGTACGTGTGGGGTTTTAATATTTTGAAACTTCGCTATTTATTCCTACATTTATGGCAAGCACTGTATATGAATGCATTCATTGATAACAATAATGCAAACAAGAAGAACAATCTAGAAAGGTAATTATATTCACACAAGTGTGGAATTCAATACATATGATAACAAAATAATGACTTGAATGAATCAGTGGATAACCGTTTTATCATTTTTACTTTGTATGGAAATTAACTTGGAAATTGATAAAATATATCTTCTTCTTATATAAAAAAAAAAAAGTATTATATTAATACTTTATTTTTGAACAACAAAGAAAAGCTGCAAAAATTATGATATCAGAATCAAAGAAGAACAGCTGACTGGCATGACTTGGAATTAAACTAGAAAAAGATGGCAAAAGAAATCAGACATTATTCCACAAGGTACTTAAATCAATAAGACAAGGAAAGAAAAATGAACAAATGAATATAAAAAGCGAAAAAGGAGAAATCTTTAGCGAAGACGCAAAAGTAATGGGGCAATGGAAAGAGTATTTCCAAATGTTACTGCAGGGATCAGCAATAACTAGTCGGGAAGACCAAGACGGTTTGGCAAGTGATCTGGAAAATGATTTGACAAACGGTTTGGCAAATGATTTGGCTAACGATTTGGCAAACGGTTTAGCAAATGATTTGACAAACGGTTTGGCAAGTGATTTCCAAATTTCCAGATATCCAGAAGTTTTCAAATGAGCACCTGGCATAAGTAACTCCAATTGAATGAATTATGATTCGGTTGCTTAGAAAAACTAAACAATATGAAATAAGACATTAGATTAATATACAAAGTATATTTATGTTATGTGTTTCGGTGTTTGAGATCGCAGGTTACAGTGCAATGTATGCCGACGCTTTACTATGCTGAAGTCTTTTCCAGGATGCAGTATGGTATTCTGCTCTGGGGTTCATCGACGGCCGCTAACAGGGTATTTCTAGCACAAAAAGCTGTTCTAAGATCCATTGTCGGTGCTCATTTCACCCAATCTTGCAGACCTATATTTCATAATTTAAATTTATTGCCTTTAATTTGTATTTATATATTGGAATTAGCTTGCTATGTGCACAAAAACAAAGATAGTTTTACCTTTAATGCCGAGTATCATGACTATCAGACTAGAGCAAGAGATTATCTGCATACTGCGGGATACACTCTCAACATTACTAGTCTAGGGGTGAAAGGTATGGGAGTCAAGGTCTACAATCATCTACCTCGTAAAATTGTCCTGTTGCAAACTTTTGCGTCCTTTCGCAATGCTTTGCAGAAGTTTCTCCTGTTGCACAGTTTCTATAATTTAGACGAGTTCTTTGCGCAATAATTAAGTTTTTTTTTTTCCTTTTTGTTTTATTGTAGCCTAGATTTGAGTTATTTTTCTCACTTTAGTTGTGTTCAATCGCCGTTACTTTGTTTTAATTTTTTCTCTCTTTGTTTTGACTTGCAAGTTTTTTGAGTCTTAGTTATTTATATTTACATTTAGCCATCACTTAATTACAATTACTATTTATTTATTTTCTTTCTTTATTATTTTATTATGTATTCTTATTTATGTTGGAATATGCATAGATATTTTTGTTTTTGTTTTGCTACCTTCAAGAATGATTATTCTTTTCTTTACTTTGTATGTTTTATTATTACTTTATTTTGTTTATTTTTTTTTAATTTTTTCCTGATACAATTATAATAAGAATCCATAAAAGAAATGAGTCATATTATTTTTATTTCAAGCAAAGTAATGGAAAAAGTGTGTTATGTTTAAAATTTTAAGTACGGAACTCCTTTAACCCTGCAGTAGTCGCGCACGGTCTGTGAGACCGATTCGTAATACTATTTTGTATATTTAAGTAAAGCGCGCGACTACTGGAGGGTTAATATTATGCATACAAATTTATAAACATTATATTTTACGTACGTAAAATTTCAACTTTATTGCGTAAAGTTACCACGCAACAATGGATAATGTATTGTAATTTACAATACGCCAAATTAAGTGTATGCTTCAATTAGTCGTCCACGACAATCTCTTTCAACATATAACCCTCTATAATAAAAATCAATTGTTTTCGTTGCAAAAAAAAAAATCAATACGTGCCTCCGAACAGGCCTCCCAGACGTCAGAAAATTTCACTACGTCAGCTGCTATTTGACCATACAGCTGTTGACGAACAATTCTTACAGATTAACCCACACAACTGGATTTGATTGATGCGAGAATAAAATTATACTTTTTTTTTATCGGCCAGTTGCACCAACAACCATTTGAATCATTTGATACGATTTATCAAAGAGATGGTTACAATAAGTGGTAATTTTCGCGAATTATCGTTAAAATTTTACGCAATAGTCTTAATCTAAACGGGGTTCACTAACAAATATCATTTTTATTTTTGGAGAAGCATCTTAATTGAAACTGATTCCACAATATCTATCTTTAGCCATAATTTAAAGCAATTCCTGAAATGACATATTCCCTCACTGGAGCCAAATAATTCGCTTAAGCACTTGCAGTGTATTTCATCATATGCATACTAGTTGACGTATGTAAACAATTCTATTGATGCCACGTTCCAAATAAATATCCAAAGGATGTCCAATTAATATCGAAGGTTAAAATAAATTGAGATTAAACAGTATTAATGCCAATTTAACCGTTAAAAACGATCAGTTTGCGTCTACCTATTTTGTTCTTAGAGTTGTATAGACAACCAACATTCATATCCATGTCCTTTTTAATATTCGTTAAATCTTGAACTAATTAAACGGAGTCTACGTGACCATTAAGCCTTGACGATTAACGGTACCAAAATCGATATTTTTTTAAACACAAAAGAATGCTAATAAATAACCTCAGAAACAGAAAACAACTACGAATTTCCAAATCTATTCAGGTTTCGAAGATTATTGTACGCACTATGATTTGTGCAGTCTGGTAACCCCTTATGAAATAAAAAAAAAATTAAACCAGACAAACAAAATCCTATTCGCTTGCCTTTTTTTACTTTTCTGATTGTGTACGTCCCAAAGTATATACTAGCCCAAAATTATTTTTATACTACCAACCGTCTCTCTTATACTGAAGATTAATGTATTATCCCATATGCAAAATAATGTGTCAAAACGTGACTCTTACACGATTTGTTAATTAGGAAGCAAAAGCAAAGCGACGTCATAGGATATCTCCATTATTATGCGGTTTTGAGTTTAATTTTTTTTAAACAGACAAGGTCAATTATCGACCTTGAAAGTGTATATTAGCTGTTAATTACTGATGTCCTGGTAGTGTATTCAGGATATTGCTATTTTTATCGGAAAGTATTACATAAATCTCTTAAAAACTATTCAATAAATTATCTTTTTTACTTCATGAAGACCCCATCGGAAGTGTTTTTATTTGATTTGGGAAAACCTGTTCGAATTCTCTTGTCTTTATTGCAGAATCGGCAAAAAGAAGAAAAAAAAAATAGTGCTAGTAAACAGAATGACGGTGCACTTCTGCAATATTCAATTGTCTACTTAAAATCAAGGATTGGTAATTACTCATCTAAGCCGTACTAAAACACTTCAATACATATATATATGTATATAATAATATAATACATCGTTGGTTGAAGCTAGTCGACCATGAAAAGCAGGAAAAGAACATCCAAGGATGGACATACCTCTTAACAACTTGCGTCTAGCGAGAGCAGAACATTCTCCACACAGAATAGCTCCCATTCAGATACAAATTTAATGAGTTTAAATTATTATTTGCTGTTAAAAAGAGCTATAATTATGTATGGCCAAATAATGTTATGAAAAAATGTTTTATTATCAGATCGTGTTAAATATATACCCGGTTTCTTAAAAATACCGGGACGTTCAAATATTTCCAGGAGTACACACATATCTTATTTAAATATTGGATACGAAACTATCAAGTTTTTATTTTTAAGATGGAAAACAAGATGATTGTTTTGATCAAACTTTTCCTAACAAATTTTATACAGATAAGATTTCTTATCATGTATGTTATGCATGGTACCTTATATGATGGCAATGCATCACTTAATCATGCCAGAACCAACACACTTCTTGAACCTGATCGTAGAAGTGTTAAAGAAATTGATTGTCACCTATAGCATCTCTACAGTATTGAACTCTTTAATGAATCTGAATGCTGACTGTGTCTGCGGGACCAGCGCATTTTAAACAATCAGATATATAGTCAAATTTTCACGATAATTACGTAGGTAAGTGCCTTTTGAATAACAATATTTCCATTCAAGTTATACTGCACCTGTCATATATCTAAAGCTGGTTTTCTACGCGGTGAATTGTTCAAATTTACGCTGTTTAGAACATTGGAACAGAAATATGAGTGTGAGATAAACCCATTTTTTTTTGTTTCCACCTAGTGGATTATGTTTTGTTTTAATTTTGTTTTCGTTAAATACAAAATTTTCTAAAAAAAAAACAAAAGCATTATTTTCCACTAAGCAATAGAATCCCGAACAAATCTGTAAAACAGTTTTTTGGCACGAGTTTCTGTTTATTTCATTTGGTGGACAACCGGGGTAATATACGACTTTTGCCGAAATCATCAAATTATGATTAAAATTCTGTCCTGAAGATAATTCACAGGTTCACAATTTTACGACAAACGTGATAGCATATTGTGATGCGCGAATTCTTAAGGGGCATATTCACTCGGTGGTAACGATTTCTTTCTTATCAACGCTATTCATAATTTGTTTTATTTTATTGTCACAAGTTATAAACAATACTTGCAGGCAAATTTATATTGGCATAAATTGCAAAAACGATAACATTTATAGCGATAAGAGGGTTGGGAGGAACACGATACATGGTTAAACAATGAACACGTCACCCTCTATTATCGTAGTAAACTGCGGTTATCTGTACGTATGGAAATTATGCAAAATTGTAGATAATCCTCGGTAGTGCAATTTTTTAAAAAAAATGTTCTCGAATTATATGGAGGAGTGTCTTTGATAAGCAATATATATTGATTACACCTCTTTATCGTAATTTCGTTGAATGGATTGCGATAAGATAACCACTATAATATATTAATAAATAGATATGTATATTGTATGAATCGTTTAGTTATATCTAATACGTAATTTCGGAATTATCGTGTAGCCTTATCGATATTGATATTTTAGTGACATGAAACAGGTATGAAAATTAAATTATGAATTATAGTAGTACAAAATTATACTAGTGAATTTTATATTTTTCTCGAGTTGAGAGGGTTGTCTTTTGTATATTATCCTAAACTTTATGATAATTTCTTGTGTAATTTAGTATCCCATCATTTATTTTACTGAAATTGATGGCAATTTTCAATTATAATCCTAACAGGCTTTGAAAACCAAAATTCAAAATCCATTCCTATTGTCAATGTGTCAGGAGCGTTAACAATTACTGCAAGATTATAATTTTTTTGGATATTATTTGAATTACATTAAAAAAACTATTGTTTGGAAAATTTTTATTATTTATTAGTCTAAATGATTTGTGTCACTTCATTTAAGTAATATAAGATTTATCCTGTAATTTTTGCTGTTGGATAAATAAACTGTTATTTAATAATAATAGTTTATTTATATTTTTTAGGCTGGTTCTGCCATAAATTTTCTATTTGCAAATATTTTTTTTAAATAAAATATATTTGGTTTATACTACATAGATTTTAGGAAAATAAAATAAAATCCGAGAATTTTCAACCTACAATATTTATAACACGCAGTGTGGAATTTATTAACTAATTAGAAACACCATGAAAATCACCACAAATTCTAATCCGTTTTTGAACTAATAATTCGTTCGAGATAAACAAAATGTCCACGTTCATACAAATATAACGCAATTCAGTTTTTAATAACAGGAATTCGCAGTTGATTCTAGAATTTATATTAATTTGCAAAGTAAATGATGATATGTTACCCGTTTAAATGATTTATCATAATCTGATCTGGGAATTTGACAATCGCAAAGCATGTTATTGCGGAAATGTAATCAAACATGATGAATTTTGTTTGAACTTTGCTCGCATGCCAAATATTTAATAAAAATCAATTTACTTGCATGACAGGTTTATAGGTGTGGAATTTTTGGCTCTGTCTGTGCAAATTGTTTGTTTGTTTCGAGTTTCAATTATTTTTTATTGCAAAAACTTTTACCCTAGGACGCTATCTAGCGTAAGGCCAAGTTATAACAAGCAAAAGTAATGGAAAATGTTTTTTTTGTTGCATCTGTTTATGGGTAGAAAAACCTGTCACAGGTAAAATCATTGTCAAAAAGTTATGAGAAAATTCTTTTCTTCCGTAATTATTTAGTATAATTAGAATTATTTCTTTCTCACGATTTAATTGAAAAAAAAATAATTTTTTTTCTGCAAACAGATCCGCGCTTAACTTTCTCGATATAAAAAAGGGTTTAGACTAAAAATAACCGCTGTTATAGAAATATTTTAGCATGTACTCCGAATATCTTCATCTTGAACCGCTTTTTTCTTTTTTATATTTCCTCCAAGCGCTGTCTAATTTTTTTTTTCCCCCCCGGTAGTTCTAAATTTTGAAAGAAACTGTAGAATATTACCATTAATTCATGGTTTAGAAAGTGGACGAACCAGTCAGTATAGCGTGTAAAACATTGGGCGATGCAATTGCGTAAGAACGTACGAAACATTTAATCCTTGGTTAGCAAGTTGTTTTTTCGCAAACTACTTACTCCTAAAAATAAATTCATGATAAAAAAATATATATAAGGTGCACTATCGGCATTCTTTAATTTTAGCAAAATAGGCATAGCACATAAGGGCGGCCTTGATAGATCCATACGAGTTTAACAACGAACGAACTTTGCAACGGACAGGTCGTGTTGCTAGCCCTCTCATTTTCGCACATAGATTCCTCATTTCTATTTCACTCTATCTCCCACCCTATATATAGAAACTGTTTACTGTTTCTTAATATTGCATCAGATTTCGCCTAAGCATTTTTTTCGTACAATTGGAGGTGTGTCTTACGGCAAATGTGTGTGTGCGTTCGTGTAGATACTCATGACGTTGTAAACGATGAATGATTAGTGTCACACCTTTCGATACACGATAAAAATAATTCCTTGTGTAATTATATTTCGTCCAATTGTTCGGTAATATTATCAGATAAAAGAAAGCATTTTTATTGGCATATGAAAAAGAATTCAACTGAATATGTTCTATTAACATATGGACAATTACCGTTACCAACACTAAAATTTAAGTAAACATTTCCCGATATGCAGTTATGTTCAAAAGTTATTTTACAAATATTTACATAAATAAAGGTGATCGTCTAGATTTATGAATATCACGATGTATGACCGAGCTACAAAAGATTAGGCCAAACGAGTTCTTTAATTCAGGGATTAAAAAGGTTCCAAAAATAACTGTTTCAAACTGTTATACACACGGAAAAGTGTTTTCTATCGCCAAGTACACCTATTTTGTTAAATATTTTTACTAAATGTAAGATAGTATTTTCTTTATTCTAGAGAATGTACAAAATTCAAATGAATTGGCGTACTTCAATATAAAAAACTATTTCCTTGAAACTTTACTAATTTCAAAACAAGATGTACTTCTAAGAACTGTTATCTCTTTAAATATAAATAAGTCTATGTTCTTATGAAAAGCACAATTCACTTAGAATGATTCGAATATATATTTAGTAATTGACACTATAAAATATAAATTTGGACTGCCAAATAGCTCTTGACTTATTTTTTAAATGTTTTCATGCACTGAATGCGAAATATTCGGTACAATGCAAAGTGCAATTTTTCTTACAGTGTGAAATCATTAAATAAATGCTTTTCTGCTTTAACTGTAATTTTTAATATGAGGAAATTTTCTATATTAAAAATTTTACCTCGTGTCGGACTTGAACCAGGCACCTCCCGTTTGTCGGACGGGGCTCCACTAATTGAGCTAAGTCCGTCACGAGGTAAAATTTTTAATATAGAAAATTTCCTCATATTAAAAATTACAGTTAAAGCAGAAAAGCATTTATGGTCGAAGAAAAACAATTATGTTTGTCAGAATCGTTTGAAAGGAAATTGTGAACGGATGCAAAGGCCAAAAGATATCATTATTTAATAACTGAGATGATTGCACTAGATAATGAACTGTTATCTGTCGTGGAAAGAGTCTCATTTTCAAGACTACTAGAACAAGCTTTACCTCGCTATAAAATGCCAAGCCACGCCTACATTACACAAAAAATTGTTCCGGACATCTACAACAGAATTTATGAAAAAATCAAAGGAAATATTTTAAGTGCTATCACAGTTTCTGTGACGTCTGATATATGGACCTGTTTGCATAACAATACCAGCTTCCTGAGTTTTACAGCTCATTGGTTGTCTCTTGACTTCCATCTGCAACATGGAGTTCTTGCTATGAAGGCTTTCCCAGGATCGCACACAGGAGAAAATATAGCGATGGAACTTAACACGATCGCAGCACGCTGGAATATTGACAAAAGAAAAATAGATTTACTCATTCATGACAGTGGTGCTGACATGGTGAAATTTGTTCGAGTGGCCGAGTATGATTCTGCTAGATGTTTAATCCATTCGCTCCAGAGAGTTGTAAGTCAGTCATTGAAGATCCAAATTGAAGTAGTAGTGGTAGACAACTCACTTTAATCATTCGGGCTTAGCTCAGGAAATATTGTTGTTGATTCAAAAGGAACTAAATTTACCGACGCATCAACTCGTTCAAGATATTAACACTAGGTGGAATTCTACCTATAACGCCTCAGTAATGGTGCTCGATGGAGCAATGCTTAAAGCTTTTGAAGCCTTTTGAGGAAGTAACAAAAATTACGAGTTCTGGCCTCTCCTGCATATCCGAGGTAATACCACATGTTGCTACATTAAAAAAATATTTAGACAAAGAAAAAACAGCAGAACGAACGCCTGGCTTATCACACATGAGAGCTGAATTAGAAAGTCGTTTCAGCCTCTTAGGTCAAGATCCAAACTACCTGATTGTAACATTCATAGACCCAAGATTTAAGACAAGCTTATTTTGGAGCTGTTGAAGCTGAAAGAGCCCAACAGAAAATCCCGTTGGAATATATAGAAATGGCTTGCCATGAATCTCCCAACAGTGGAAATTCACCTGCAACGCCTGCTAAAAGAACCAGACATGACAAGGCAGATGCAAGGCAGTATCAACTTCAACTGTCACTAGCGAAGCTCACACCACCTTTTGGCCATTGGTTAATTTTGAGTACTAATTTCATGACAATATATAAATAATAAACGCTTTTTCTAAGATTATATATCGTCTTCTTTATTTCAGTATTTTCTTTTACCAATAAATCTGTTTATTAGCGTGATTTGATGAAAATTTTCAGCTTAATAAAAAAAAAAACCGGTTTTTGCCGAATATTGAGTTACTATCCGGTATCCGGCCGGATAGTAAAACTAAGCCGGATAGGCCAGATACCGGATAAAGCAAAACTTTCGTATGGGTTTTTAATCTGATCTTTGGGGGCACTTTTTAATAGCTTATCCTGGAAATCCCTTATAAACTCGTTCAAGTAGTTAAAATAATACAGACACGTAGGCTTTATAAAACGCTATGCCAATGTTTTCGAATTGTTTCTGACCCGTCGTCTGGGTATACTCGCATTTCTTTCTTTTCCTGCCATCCAACGATCTTCAGTAGGATCCATCGTAACTATAGATCTGGCATTCTGCCAATGCAGAGGAGTCTCTTTCGAATAGGTCGATTCGAACGGAAACACCAGGGATTGTGATTTGCACAATTTAGAAGCTACATTTTAGTGAATGTATTAAACTTGGGTGATTTTTATGAATAAATAATGTTCGCACATCTCATTTTATTCTGCACATATGTAGAAGAAAATACTAGGATGAAGCAGTTTGATTATATAAGAACCGGTTTTAGTTCGAATCCGAATATATATTACGTAATCTATGGAATTAGTGACTCCAAAATTATATAAACTGGACAAACCTGATTGGTTTATTAAGTATGGGAATAATAAGTATCTATGAAGGTATATTCGTCCCAATTTAAAAAAAGTAAAGGTACTAAAGATTAATGGGTATTGTCAAAATTACTATATTTTAGTAGCTCTACCACTTATCAAAGTTATTTAAGTATTTGCAAACCAAGAGTACATATGTTATATTCGATTGGTATTATGTATCACCAACTTGCACTTGGCTTATCGTTTTACCTTGAATTGTCATAGTGATTAATATATAAATACCTTTCTTGCAAGTTAATGATTTACACATGTAGTATGTTATTGTTATAAAACTTTATCAGGAAATCGTCTAATATTTCAATTACGATATGGTATTATATATATTAATATCAACATATTTTTTTTAATTTGCATTTGGACGTTTTTTTTATTATATAGAATTTTAACTTAATTTCTAGGCAGCAATGGGACAACCTGTACATACAGGCCACTTCAAATAAAACGAGCCACCCCAAATAACAAATGTAGCGACCGTAAAGGAGACCATACCAGCATCTTCAACTACATCGAACAGACAATACCGTTGTCCACAAGGGCGGATAAGTTTCCGCCCGTCTTCACCTTCACTACGAAATACCTTGTAGATATTTCTAATAGTGAGACCTCTAAAGTAGTGGTTCTCAACCTTTTTTTCGCCTAGCGCCCACTTACTGGATTTTGTATAGATCCCAGCGCCCACTGCAGAAAATCGCGTCATGGACTACGACTATGGATTATGGACTAGTTAACCTGGGCACAGTAATTAAAACAACGCCCACTGGTGGGCGCTACCGCCCACGTTGAGAACCACTGCTCTAAAGCTTACGTCCGCAAACCGAGGCGAGGTTCCCGTCGCTGGTTCGTGGATGCCCCGAAGACGACGAATAGCACTGGGACATTGGGATCTGGAGAAAAGGAGAACCGGGTGTAACCCACCTCCAAGTAATAACCATCCAGACCTGTGCAGAGGCCATCTTAAACTGCCCGCATGAGAATGGATCGGTGGAAATTCTTTTCTGACAGCTAAGCTGCCCTCAGGGTACTAGAGGCTGTCAAATTCGCTTCCGAAATGGTACTGGCGTACCATAGGAAGCTCGAAGAATTTGCGGAACATCACAGCATTACGTTGAGATGGGTGCCTAGCCACTCTGAGATCAGATGCAACGATATTGCTGACAAACTAGCTAGAGGCGCCATTGAACGACCATTCACAATTCCAGAAGCGTCATGTGGGAGTTCTTATGGCGGTATCAAAGCTTTTGTCAGATCTCAATTCGCTGCTAGTCACCACTCCTATTGGAATGGACTTGCCTAAATAATTCAAACGTAAACTGATACCGTACAAAATAAGTGTCTGAAGATGAAAATATAAGCAAACAATGTGGAGAGAAACGACATTAAAAACATTTGAGGCAGCTCCTTTCAATTGAAATATAATAAAATTTAATTTTAATCAAACCCAAACCAAATCTCTCCGAAGTTATTTGCAACGGCATACTTCACGAGAACTTGAATGGAAAGAATTTCTACCAGACAATAATTTTGGATAAAATATTCCGCAAATGAATAGATTGAAATAATAAATAACAAAACAACAAATGAACTATCGCTTGTACTATAAACTAGGCGTAACAATTAACGATTAACCGTATATTATATTGGCAAGTGGTTTTATTTGAAGAATTGAGAGTCATATTCACATCAAATAGCCAATTGTTTTCAATTAAATAGCTAAAATTTCCGTTGGGACAAATTATATATTGAACAATGCCGTCTGTGTTTTTATTAATTGTTACAAAACCCTCAGAGCTCTACTAAGCTGTCTCTTACGTTAGAAACGATAATATAATATTAGGTAAGATGATAAAATATTACTTTTTTTGGCAACTAGCGTTTTAATGGATCTAGGCACAAATGCAAAGCACCAATGCATTTAGAAGTTTTAATAAGTGTCTGGTCACTTAGATAAATGACCATATTTGTGACAATGTAGGATTATATATATATATTATCAAATTTCACTTTTTATTAAAAAAATAAAAACATTAAGAACGCTAAATAGATTCTTACGAAAGTGAATCGTCATAATGGCCAAATAAATATGGAAATTGTTTAAGTAATATTTGATGTGGGTTTCATTTTCAGAAAATCAGCACAATGGATCGACACCAGAGAAAGCAGTATATAGGATTACCACAGTGGGCGTTCCTAAAGGCAAGTTTATTTTTCTTATAGAATTAGAATTAAACAAATACCTACATATGTACAACATAACATTGACCAAATATTCCCTGTTTAATAATAATATAAATTTATTGTAATACTAAAGAAGATGATAATTTTTTTGCCGTTAATAAACGTCGAGTCTTGGTAATATTCCCTAAAACAGAACCACACTGTCATTTGTTTCCAATATTATTAGCATTCTGGTGGATTCTTTTTCAACGCACTGTATATGGCGCTATAAAGTTATTTTAAAAGAACCTTTCACTTTGTTGTAAACAAGTATAAACAATGTAAAAAAATCAGTAGTACTGCTCGGGTTAAGTAGATACAAAACAAAGACATGTAAGGTTGTTGTGAAGATATGACCAAAAGGTAACCTATAGTGTGCAACTATAATGTATTTCAATAAGTTAGAAATGAATAGGAAAGAGAGAGGAAAGGCTAGAAACGAGACAGACAGCGAAGAAAACTTGTATGTCGTACGTTGAAGTAAAGTTCAATTGGCAACGGAGACCAAATTGGTTATACGTCAAGGTCTTTCTGCGTCATAGACAAGCCTGACACGTAGGCCAATCAGAATCGAAACACACAACACACCCACCGCATACTTTAATCTTACTCTCAAAATATCCAGTAACGTTAGTGGAAATATGTTCGGTAAACATGGAATTAATACCGTAAATTCTCGATTCGTACATAAAATGCACTTCGGAGGTGTTCTCAGAAGACATATATCATTTGCCTATATGTGTACGGTGTCACGTCGATATGCCTCAATTGTAATTTCGTTAAACGTGGCGAAACATTGGCCGCACTCCTCGATTCCATTCCACTAAATTCATTTACGAAATATGTTATTCAAACGTTTTGGAAACAGAAATGATTGGATAAGTGAAAATAATATTACCTATACAGGGGGAAATTAAAATACGAGGGGTATTAATCTCCAGGATAATTCTGTTCAATCTGAATTTTTTTGCTATTTCTCAGGCTTATGTTTCACCACAATCAGGGAATGTAGTATATTGCAGTTAATTGATCAATGAATGCTTATACAGTCTTTGTTATTTCTATAAAGTGCGTTAAATTTCAATAGGAATATATTGTAAAAACTAATTCTATTCTTCACAGCAGTTTCACTCTTTAATTCTGCATTTTTGACTAGACATTTCCTATTCATGCCTGATAGCATGTTCTATTCATGCACCTCTTCATAATATTTCTTGCCTTCATTCAAACACTTCAATCTCTACTTAATATTGCATCTCTCATTTTTATTTGAGTTTAGTTCCCATTTTCTCCAAGTTGTAAGTGTCATAACCTAATTCTCTTGAGAGAATCGAAGTTTGTTCAAAGGTTTGTGAGTTATCTTATTTAAACTATTTACAGAAAGAAATGAATAAAATAAAAAACTTAGATAGATAGATAATTTTACTGTCAGAGATCTTACGATATTGACATTGTCATGGTTACAACAAGGTTTTATAAAAGTACTAATTTTTTTTGATAATAATGATAGGTTTTAAAAAAGTAGTAATTTTAGTGATAATAATGACAGGAACAATACAAACAAAACTATGGAAATAATGGAACAATACGACATAATAATAGACATTCAACAAATTGAAAGCCGATTGATGGTCCCAGTGACTGAGGGAAATGCAGTATGTACTGGTGAGCGTTAGTTTCAATTATTCGTTAAAAATTACAAGAAATTCAATAATAGCGTACACGCAGACAATAATAATGAAAACAATAGTCGTAGTAAAAAATGATAATATTTAACAAACCGATTAATGAGCACCAAGTCTAGATTGTTTGTCAAAGATTACAAAAAAATTCATCAATGGAATACATGCAGTGGTCCAGAAGAAGCCGACGCACTCTTTTCTTAAAAAGTTTAAGATTTTGAATAGCCTTCAAATCGCTCGAAAGCACGTTGAACAGTCGGGTACCCATTACTAGATGGCCACGCTGAGTCAAAGACAGTTTATTGCAAGAACTCCAGAATGTAAATACTTGGTACAAGTAAAATCTTGAATTTGGCAAAGAACGGCCGACAAGATTCGGTAGAATTTATATTAGCAATATAGCGAATGATGCGTTTTTGGCTGATAAATACTGTGGAAGAGAAACTCGAGGAGCCCCAGAATATGATACCATAAGAAAGTCTGGAATGAGCTTCGGCGTAATAGAAAGGCAAGACATGTTCGATATGCAGAATGCATTTTAAATTTCTAATTTGAAAACATATTTGATTGATCCTGGATACAAGGTGATTACAATGCTCTACCCAAGTTAATTTTTCGTCGACAGATTTTAGTAAAAATTAGTAATTAGTTTTTCATATTTAACCATAACAAATATAACTGAACAATCTCTATATAAAACATTCAAAACTCTTCCAAATTAAAACAAAAAACAAACTGATTTTATCAATAAAACAAAAAATGTTATATATTTTTATACATCAACATTTTATTTTGTACATTAATAATTTTTAAAATGCAAATGACTAAGGTTTGATTATATACGATTTTAATTTTTTATAAAGCATTACAGAAACTTTGCTGTTTTTATTTGCACTATCTATTTTTTTCAATGTAAGGATTTACCAGAATAAAATTAGTTATATATTAAATAATTTTGACATATTTAAAACCCCACATTAAAAATTACTGACTAGGACCTGAAATATTTTACCACGACTGTGTATAAGTATATTATGTATGTTATACCTTTGCACTGATTTGTGCATTTACGCATATGGAATTTTCCAAAGCGAAGAGTACTACTTTCATTGCAAGTATTATATTCTAATTTATAGTAGCAATACTATGGTAATTCATTATTATTTAAGTAAATATTTGTGAGGTTTTATTAATATAACATATGTATATAATATGGTTTTTAATATGTAAAAAATTAATTGTTATGGGAAAAGCTCTAGCAAATCTGTTTGTTAATTAAAGACAAAAAAAAAAAACGAATTTCACGTATTCAAATCTATTTTATTCGTGATAAAAAACCATATGGAATGCAGATTAAATATTGCTTACATATGATTACTGTTTTTACTTTTAATAGTTAACGATTCGATTATACAAAACGATTGCAATTACTTGTTCGACGTTAGGATAAAACGCAAATTGTAATATTATGTACTTATTAATTCCCGTCGTGAAATTAATTAAAATCCAATGGATCTTAATTGATGTATTACTGAAATTATTACCATTTGCCCCCACTTTAACAACCACACAGGTAAGCAAGCTACTTATAAAGCGTATGTGTTCTTCGCTAAGGTTTAGTCGTTATAACACTGATCGGTGTGTAATAATCAGAGAGTAAAGGAAAGCATTTTTTTTTTTTTTCGTTTAAAAAGTTTTGTATTGTATTTGTGATACCGTCGAACGATACACTTTAAGAAGTTATCAAATGGACCACGAGAAAAAGGAGGATGATATTCCGCACCCGTCGTTTTTCAATAAATTTTGGCCCAATTCGAAAAAATGGGTATGTTTTTTTAAAAATATTTTCACTTACCTTATACATTGTAAATATGATTTTAATTGCGATATAAAGACGTTTATGTAATAATTAAAATTTAGAAAATTCCTTCGAACGTTCAACTTTCATTCGTATAATATAGTATAGGAATTTTAAAAATTGCTTTTAGAAATTGAAATGTATCGATGCACATCAATACCATGAAAATTTAAAGTTCATTGGCCTTTCTTATC
The DNA here is from genome assembly GCA_949128085.1 of Cetonia aurata. Taxonomy (NCBI): domain Eukaryota; kingdom Metazoa; phylum Arthropoda; class Insecta; order Coleoptera; family Scarabaeidae; genus Cetonia; species Cetonia aurata. The sequence goes on from OX421891.1 coordinate 11,411,573, forward strand.
TAATAATATTAGAACATATTTTTCTTTTGCCTGTGTAAATATTTAAATTTACTATACATCGATTTCGCTCTTAATTATTACTTATATATAATAATAATTTTTTCGAAGGTACTTTAAGAAAAACTATCTTAGCTTTAATCTAATGATTGTACTTCGTACCACGGCTTTAATTGGTAAAATGCCTTGTTGGGCTGTACTCTAACATTGTTCCGTTATACGTTGGACATTGTCTACCTGTTTACTGTGTAATAGTGATGCGTGTGAATGTACAATGGTCATGTGTACACATAAATACATGCACAATTTCTACACGCAGTGCAACAAACGCTTAGAATTAAATTAACATCTCTTAGAAGCGGTGTCAGAAAGATAAACTCTTAGGAATTAACGATATACATTGCCGCTCATTGATATTTAACCACGTCTGAAATTTTGATGACATATATTATAGAATTGTAATACTTTTGAATCATGGTGTATGTGTGTACTTTTTTTTGTATTTAAAATTATCAAAATAATAAAATGCTTACATATGTATTTATAAAAGAATATATAATATTATACAGTATTCACCAAAAATATAGGCGCATATAATTTCAATAGATGATTTAATAATATACACATTACAGTGAAACCTCTTCTAATAAATGGCACCCATTTTTACGGATAAATATCCCAGCTTGGAAATGTAGGAAATTAAATTATTTAGAATGCCTTTATAATGCGTATCCCTCTAAGGGATTTGAACCGCCTAATTTTTGGCACCAAGAGTGTCTGTTATAGAGAGATTTCACTGTATAAATATGTTAATAAATATTTGCTTCTTTACATGTGATAAATTAGAGCAATTTTAACAATTGGTAAATACAAATTTTTAACTTCCGAAGTAAATGAAAATTTATATATACAGGGTGTTTCAGACCACTCGTCCACTATTTTTTCTCGCGATCTATTGCAGCTGGACTAATGCGACAAAAAATTTAATAACAAAACCCTACCTATAGAATCATTCGAAAATATTTTTAACTTCCGGAAACGTTCCATTATACCGGAAGTGAATACTGCAAGAAATGTACTAAAATTTTCACAGCCGAGTAAATAATGGTTGATATCTTGAAAGCGACTAGCAATAGGTATATGCATCCTTTATACTTATCGACGGAGAATTCATTTCTACATTGTATGGTATAATTAGAAATATAATGTTACATTTGAAAAAAAAAATAATTTTCTAAGGTTAAATGTATTTGAATTGACAATCGATTTATGAACACTCTGTATACAATTTAGTGGTTCTTTTGACAGAATTTGGTAGGAACAACTATTTTTCTTGGATACTAGTAAACTGACATCATTATCTTTAATGGTTTACAAAATATGGTATGTTTTCGAAAGAGATGAAAACGTCAAAATTTTGACACAATCGTGAATATCTCAAAAACGGTTGGATTTAGGGATGGAGAACTTTAATGAAAATCGTGTTCAAATAATCTGTAGAATTCATTGATATAAGAAAAAACGTATGATTCCATTTAAAATAAGAAACTTGCTATCCACTTCCGGTATAATGGAACGTTTCCGGAAGTTAAAAATATTTTCGAATGATTCTTTAGGTAGGGTTTTGTTAATAAATTTTTTGTCGCATTAGTCCAGCTACAATAGATGGCGAGAAAAAGATAGTGGACGAGTGGTCTGAAACACCCTGTATATACAACACATCAATTATAATAATTAAAGCTCATACCGATCAACAATTAGGTACAATAGATGGCCAATGGATTGTAAATTTTATGGCAAAACCTATTCTAAAAAAAAAAATTTCTCAAAAAGCCACAAAAAGCTGAGAAAAAAAGCAGATTTTATTACTAGGTTATTTAGTGAATAATTTAATAGAATATTATTTTTTTTTTTTTTTTTTTTTTCGTAAAAACGGTGAATATTGCAAAAAACTCAAAATTATTGAAATTTTAAGAGTTAATTTGACCCCATGAAAATTGAAAGGATTAATTTACGACACTCACACAATTGTATGAAGTTTAATTCAAATTATTGAAGCATTTCTTCTTAAATCAAATCCTTTTTATTACGAGGAATAATATGAAATATTTATACATACATAATTGGCAGAGTTGGGCAAAAATTTATTTGCTAAATACTAAATAAAAGTATATTTTATCCTTATTCGTGTGCCGTTTCTAAATAAAAATTCATTTTTAAACATTAAATTTACAGAAGACAAGTTTATAATTGATAGTTATTTTATATTATTGTTTCTTAACCTGTAAAAAATTCAGTTCCGTGGCAGAGACCTTCCTTTCTAAGCTTTTGCTTACGGTTAATATCCTTGACTTAATTTCCTTATCTGTTTCCTGTTTTCCCATCACGACCTTGCTCAGCAACATTCAAATTTATTAAAAATTTTATAAAATTTGAATTTCGCTGGAAGCACCCAAAATAAAATAAAATTTTATTTAATTAAAAAACACCTTTATGGAAAATAGAAAAAGTATTGTTAATCGATTTTATATTGCTAAAAAATATAGCGCATGATATCATTTTAGGCAAATAATAATATCCCTAATTTTATTCCAATAATGCCCAACTCTGATAATCGTAATTATAATAAGAAATTATTATAACATTTTATAAAAATCATATTTTTTCTAATTCGAAACTCTTAAATTACATCCTAATTCAAAGGTAAAAACAGTTTTTTTTTAAAACAGAAACCATTTAATTTATAAATAATGTATAGCCTTTATTTAACATCTTCTTACCCCCACTCTTCATCCTGCCACACTGTCAAACTGTCAATACGTTATACGAAATCTGAAGCCTGATGCTATAAGGCTTCAGATTTCAGTCCGATTCGACTTACTCGGAATGTCTAGCCATCAATCTCTCGCATCGCCACCAATTTGTCGATACGGCTAGACCGGTGGGGACGCCACAGCACAGACATTTAATGTTAACGATTTTATTTTATTTTTTCTATATTTACATCTTGTTTATCGGACGTTACAGAAAAATTATAATACGCGATGTTTCAAAGGGAACGTCAGGATTTGATTTATTTGTCCAATTAATAACCGGAGTTCTTCTGGGCACTTTCTATTCTATGCCTCCAGTGAGGGACATTCCGAGTAATAAAATATCCTACGGAGAATGATGGAATGGTGCTGAAAATCTCAAACCTGGTTACTATTTATTTCACCTAACGTATTCTAATAACAATTTCTAATTCATCAGCCATCTATTTGTACTATAATTGCAGTTTTTTTTTATTAAGGTAATCTGATCCCTGCGAGATTCGACGCAATGTAATATTTAAGGTCTATCCACATTTTACCGAGCCAGTGTAGGGACGTGGCCCGTCAGGGAATAAACAAAATATCGTTGCATGTAAGTTGAATTGCCACGTTCGCACTTCTCCGTGGCAGTGCGTTAATTCAACTTACATGTAACTATATTTTGTTTCTTTCTCTGACGGGCCACGTCCCTGCACTGGCACGGTAATATGTGGATAGACCTTTAATCGTTTGCTCCGTAGTTAAACGGGAAATTGACCCTTAATGTGTGCCGAAATTGTTACAGAATCTAAATGGCCGTGGAAAATGCGGAAAGCGGAAAGTCGATTTGCCTGCGCAAAACATATCGGTATGAGAATATTGGAGTAAATTAAAGATAAAAAAAAAATTGTAGGGTGCAGGGTTTTTCTCTTTCTCTCTTCGATTGGTCCTTTCTTATTATCTGATATAAAGTCACTTTAGCAAATATCGAATTTATGTATTGTTATATAATTGTTCCAGAAAGTTGATGGTATCTACAAAATTAGGATTGAAAATAACGAATCAACGCCACAAAATTTATCGGTATGGAATTATTTTATGGAAAAATACGTATAGAATATAAGCAGTCTGCTTTCTCTTACTTTTCGATAATTTTCTGTTGATATACTGCACGTAATTTTAAATTTTTATTTTTTTTTGGGGATCATACACCAAGCACAAATACGAACAACACACATCAGACATTAAATATTAAAAAAAAAAAATCTTTTAGTTCCCAAGTGTTTTCACCGAATGTACAGGGTGATTCATTAAGGGTGGCATCCCTAAAAATATGTTTAAGTTTCCGCAAGATTGGTGTTATTTTTATGTTTATCATTCTTTTAATAATCCTTTTATTAAAATTGGTGAAAAATAAACATGTCAACCATCTATAAGTTTGGTTGGTGGGGGAAGCATACCTTTTATAACACAAAAGTCCCTGTAACTTACTGCGATATGGCAAGTAACCACCATTAATGATTATCATCCTATACAATGAATTTAGATTATAAGCGATGTATTGGTGGACTGAAAGACTTTTCAACATTCTCTATATGCAATAATGACATCCTTACATATACAGAAATGTGCGAAAGAAAGTAGTTCCATTTTCGAATAACGACTAAAGTGTCAAGTCAGTGAATTAGTCTTTATACAGTGTTTGGAAGAGCGATGTAAAGTTTTGAACAGCCAATAAGTCATTAGGAACGATATTGACACACATTCAACTTATTATTAGTGCAACGATATTTTTAATAAATCCTGACTTTCCGACAGAAATTGACAATTAACCATTAATGAAGTTCTTTTATTTTCCTGATATCACGTTAAAAAAATTTATGAAACTTTTAAATATGTCAGATAAATTTCATTTCACCATAATGATTTCATCTCGACAAAGTAACCCTGAACTGTTTTTCACCTCAGGTTTTCAAATAGCATCGAATTAAGCCCAACCTGTGCAAAACGTTATACCATTCTTCCAAACAGTCTGTATTATTTTGACAAATAATATACGTAGTACAAATGCAAAATAATATATGTAATTTTGTTACTACTTTCTTTTAAACAAACATACAAAATAGATTCATAATTATTCTGCCTAATATGATTCTTTATTTATTTCTAACATTTAATTTTCTTCTTCCTTGCTGCTTGTATACTTTTTCTTTTTCTGTGTAATATATTTGAAGCTTGTTTTCCAATGGGGTGTTAGAAACTTTGATATTTATTTATTGTATATATATATATGTACATATAGTAAAAAAGGGAAACCTACAACCGTGCTGGTCAATATATACTCTTATGATTCTTTGATAATCACAACTTCCAAATGTTCATTAAGAAACAACATATTTACACATAGTATTAAGTGCATTCACTCATCATAGATTGCACAATGTAATAACCTCAATGTTTCTGGATATCTAAACATAATATATACACTGACGTTAGAAAGTTTGATGAAACACATTGGGATATATTTGAATAGTTTAATTTATTTATTAATGACAAAGGAATGTAAACAGTTGTATACAAAATTATGGCGAAGAGTGGCTCAATACTAAATATGTTATACCAGAACAGGTAAATTGATTGAAAATTCTTACTTTGATAAATATTGTTGTACGTTACTTTAACCCCATAAATATTTATAATATTAAAATATTCATGAATATATTTAAATAATATTGGAATGAATAGAATTAAATGCAGAGTTTTTGCTTTGTTGGCAACAGTAATGTATGAGTATGAAACATAAGCAATTGTCTCAAATTATAAAACACAATTTAAGCTAAATGAGTAGCCTCTGAAATTATAAAATATCTTTTATAATTTCAGAGGTATTTACAAAATTTTATAAATCGTGGAAATCTCTGTAGGAGGTTGTACGGGGGGTACAACCCCCCCCAATTGGTTTAGTTGCTGAATAACCAGCGGGGGGCTGGTTATTCAGCAACTAAACCAATTGGGCTTCCGAAAATTGCCTTCGAGAACTGTGTAATATACTTCAAATTATCTTTTAAGAAGTATAAAATATCGGTTATTATTTATTTATAAAAATTTAGAAATACATAGTGCAAATCTTTGAAGAGGGTTATATCTCGAATTCGGGTGATTCAGCAGCTAAGCAAAATTGTTTTATCTGAATCTAAATATGAATTTTATTCATTGCTTATATTGGAGGTTTTATCGATTTGGGAATTACTGAAATTTTAAAAGACAATTTTTTTTAGTGTATCACAAACTTTCCGCAGATAGTGTATATTAACGAATGTTTATTTCTCCATACACACAAACAAAGAACAGAGAGAAAGAAATTACACTGATCTAGCTGACTAGGTCATCGAGTTCTGGAAATATGTCTGTTTTCTTCTCTCTGTGATGTTCGCACCCGGCTTCTGGCCCGAAAAGAAAAAGGCATTTAGACGGAGTGAACACAGAGTTCAAACCGACTGATAGGAACTTCTCGATACTAATACAAACACATGAATGAAAACAATCTACACACATATTTCTCATACGCACTTCCTCGCACAATAAATAGAGAGCGAAAATATTATTTATTTGTTTTTATCCTTACAGAACGGGCAGCACTCTCTGTTAACGGACAGTCCGTCAATATCGACATCCACGACTGTCACAAATCTAGAATCGATGGACAATATCTTGCAAACGTTCGGTTCAGTTGGTAGCGCGAAAAAATTAGGCACGAAGGACCAGAATCTGAGAGTGGCCCAACCGGAAATCGAACCCCTGCACATCAACAAGAAGCCAGAAGAATTTTCCTTGGAATTAAATGTCCCCTACAATGGACCAGGGAAGAAACGGAATTATACAGCTTCGCAGGTAAATCAATCATCTTATTTATTTTATTTTGCAAATTGTCTATTTATCTAATTGTTTGCTGAAGCGAGTGAGGTCGCCGCGATTGCAATTCTTTTCAAGGATTTTCTGCTTCATTCGATTAATTCTTAAAGTTTCACGTGCAATACAAGCCGCAAAACTATTTAAAAACCACGTTAAACTACACAATAGAACTTGTTTGTTAACAATTCTATTTAGCATTGTTATAAGGTGATATTAAGAACCGTAAGTAACGAAAAGGCCTTCTTGCATATCTCAAGGTCGAATTGCATTATTCGTATTAAATTAATTTAAAAATTTTAGTTTGACTTAAAAAAAAAAAGGTTTAAGAATAAAATATTAAAAATCCCAAGGCGTTTAGTTTTAGCCACTTAATTCTTTATGAACATCAGCAACCCTAATCCCCGCTACCAATAGAAACTACTAACTACGATAAATAGAATTTATAAAATACGCTGCGAGCACTTATTATGCTAGTTTTAGATTGCGGAAACAGAAGTGCGGCACGTGAAACCCCCATCCTTGATCCCACCAAAATGTTATCTCAAAATGTTTTTCATTCGATCGAATAATAAGACTCAGACGACACAGCATGGTCGTACGTAAATTTTAATGAGTATAACTATGTTTCTCATCTCAGGCTATCACACCCAAATCTTTTATAAAATTTAAACAATAAATAATTGATCCTGTTTGTTTGTGAAATCAGAATCTATTTCATTTATATTGTAATTAAAAAGAAATATTATAAAATGTGTGCTTACTGCAAAGAATTGTTGGCAAAGATCATCTGTTAAAATGTTTTATTACCGCGCAATTTACTCTCAGAATATTTTCGTATAAATAAATTTTAACACACGTAACTACTAGAGTATTCCAGCAAACATATCGGCTGCGCTGTTTAGCAACTTTAGTGTACATTTCTACCAAAAAAAAAATGACTAAATAAATATTTCTTCGGTAAACATCTAATAATTTAGTTATCGTAGTGCAACTAACGTAAACATTTAATCAAACGACAGACTGTGCGTGTGTAAATACAGTATTAAGTATTAACATGAACATAAAATCCTACAATTAACCACAAATACCGCAAGGAATCCTACTAGAATATTAGGTTATTAATTAAATCCTACACTGCACTCATTCAGTTACAGTAAGCAATAAATCTGAAAAAAGAAATTGTAGTATTTCATCCTGCTTAAATATATACCAAGTAATCTCACGCGAGCTGACGGTGGATAAACTAAAGAGTAAAGGAAAGGCCATATAAGTATATATGCATATTATACCACTGGTTTGTTGCATCTTTATTTCATTAATTAATAAATGAAAAATCTTGTTTGACAAGTTAGTTTATTGATTGCGTCAATCAAAAGCGGAAATCGAATATCTGTGCAGAGTGTTGTTATGGCATATCGACATGCGCATTTCAATTGCATCTTTACCCCCAGCTATTACTAATATAACCATCGGCAGATTGATTGAATGCACACTGTATGAAGATGGTTAGAAATCGAATTGCTTATATATTCGCTGTCGTCAACTTAGTATAATTTAAGTGAGTATAGTAATTACCACTATTTCGTGAAATAATGTTATGTTTATTAAATAATAAGTTATAAGTGTCAAAGTAATTGTATAGTATTATTGAAAGTGATGATTTATGGATAGGTACGCAAAATATAATAGCAACAGTTTTTTTGTTACGTTAACTAGCTAATTTAATATTTTGGAGATGCGATATTATATTAATTGTGCATTTTTTTTTTAATGGAATCGTTATTAAAGATCCCTAACCACACTTTATTCATCCCCAAATTATGAAGGCACTATCAGGAAATAATGTCTTGAATCACCCACATTTTTCAATAGCTCTTACCGTCGTTTATAAAATTTAGTTGAAATAGATTTTTTATTTTGTGCGTTGTTAAAACGACCCAACTATATTATAAATACATTTAGAAATGATCTATTCACCAGAAACACAGCAGTGGTGAATCGTGAAAAGTATTAATATATATGAACGAAATATTGTTTTCGTATTACCGTCAATTACGCGAAAAATATTATTTAATCTTACAAATTGCACGGAATATAAATACATAGTTTCAACATTCTAATTAAAAACTGTAAAAAGCAAGTCTACGTTTAAGGCCAGTATGTACTGATTCTCTCAACTGTTACATTGTAAAGCAAGATTAAGCAAGTAAAGTGTATGAAAGTATCAGACTTCTCATTCATTGTTCCAAACACTATACGGCCCGTTACCGCGTTTACATAATTTCTGGGTACCTACGGCAGTAGGTAGTGAATATTCCCCGATAAACATCAAAAAACAAATCGTTATATAGGTTCTATTGCTTGCCGATTGATTACTTTATTTTTAGATAGTGCATAATCTGTTTTGTGGTTATCCAGTTGCATACAACTGTTTCTAAAGAAAATTAATTCAGATAAAACTAGCACAATGTCCCCTACGCTCCCGTATATATTTCTCAATAATTGAACGCCAAGCAAATGTTGGTAATTTGTCATTATTAACATGAAAGTGAATTAAAAGTTTATGCCTTCTAAAAGTAGTTATGCACTAGCTATTTTAAGGTACAATTAACAACTATAGCAACATTAGCGACTTATTGTACTTACTTGGCCCCAAACAACGATTCCATATGCCAACGCAGAATATACAAATGGGTAATAAACTTCAATTAATATCCAATGCTGATTTACGTGAATTAATGACATAATAGGCTTTTCGAAGTTTGACACGTACGCTTTGTTCCTCCCACACTAGATTACTTGTCCAAAATTGCAACCCAAAAATTTACACGTCAGTGATGCTGCCAAATTTTCGCCATCAAACCGGAAACTAAGTTCAGAAGTACCTCTATATTTATTTAAAAATTCGATGGTCACTTTTCATTTCTCATTTAATTTATAATTTAGAACACCATGTGTCAAGGTCATTTAAAGCTATACCAACTTTTTTTCAAAGTATCAAGCGACTACTGATGATCATGTAAGACTAGAGTCAGCAGGCAAAAAAATGTTTTTAATAAATAGTGAAAAAAAGTCCACTCAAAGAAGATTTAAAATACTGCGAATACCTAATTTTTAAAACTTTTCAGACCGAAATGACTATCTAACTATATCAAAAGCTTTTATTAAATCAAATAAAATAGAAAGAAACTACAATTAACTAATACCTAATTATCCATCTATCAAAAATAAATTGATTGTGGTCCGCTATAGGAATTTCTGTAGAATATGCAAGTGTATAACACTATCAGTATCAATAATTAGCCGGTATTTGTTAAAGTAACGCAATCATCGGTGGATAATTTTCAATATTACCGAGTTCGACGGAGAATTTGAAAGCAGGTGTTTTTTTCTTTTTATTAACGCCAGGAATATGTTTAATACGTGCTCGATTCGGTAGCAAAGACTGCATGTAAATGTCGCTCTAATAAACTGACGATAACTGGTTACGATCTACAAGTTTTGAGATTATCTTACAATTAATCCAGTTAATTCTAGATGGGTGTTTTATATATTTTTATTTTATGTACAGAACACATGCTATCTTATTTATTACGTCTTTTACGTACACATAATCATGTGCCAATATATATTTACTGGTAAGTAGTAAATACAAGTGAATGAAAAACAAGTAAATACATGAATGAATGGGCCCCCAAGAATGGTTTTAGTCGCTAACGTACCCCCAAAAGATTGTAGACACATATTAAAGTCTACAATTAACGCCGTCAAGAAAATTTGCCATGGGTTTAACTGTATTCACAAACACACACAATCAAGAAAAAAAATCGAAAGGATTCCAAGAAGTTAAAAAAAAAACAATATTCTAGCATTTATTTTACGTCAGACAAATTTAATATAAGTAATTTTGATATATCCCCCACTTTATTCTGATAGTTGTTTTTCGGTGCTTTGTTATTGGGATAATTTTCCAAAAAAATCGTGGATTGTGTCCAAAATGCAGTATATTTAAGTATTTTAACGAGAATTACATTCAGTGGTGGCAAGTGCGGGTGTAAACGTTTTTATGCAACGCATTTCACGAGGCGATAGCTAAGAATAAATATTTTATAGTGCGAAAATAGTGAACGCGCCGAAATTTCCCTAGTCGCTAGGATACAATTGAAAATTCGAAACGACCAACATGTGTGCCGTAAAATTTTATATGTACGCATAGATTGATATTGCGTTGAACTTGCTGAATTCATCCAAAAACATTTGGGCAGCTAGTGCAGATGCAGACATATACTAGATTAAACAAACTTCAATTCAAATATTACGTGTAGCGTCTGCGAATGGTATTTTGAAACAATAACGTCAGATAATACTCTAATCTAAAAGAAAGAAAATATATAAAGAAACGCTCGAATGAGATTCAATACCGAAGTTCACGTGTTGAAAAATCTGCATACTCTAGTGACGTCCTATATGCATTACATTCGGAGACGACATGTGATTTAATCCCGAAAACATTAAATAAGCGGTAGAGGGGGAGATTAATATATAGGGCGCAATTCGTTCAATACAAACTTATTAAACTTATCACTCGATATACAAGTGGAAAAGGCTGTTTACTTTCAAGATGAAGAGTTTAATGCGAGCCGATACCCACGTCACGTTCGAAGTGCCAGATAAAATACCAAAAGTCGCTTTCACTTATTCACAGGTGCGATTAAATAGTGACCTGTCGTGGAATCAAATTTTTAAATATTATATTATAAAATTTTTACACATTTCACGTATTGTTGCAGATTGTAACAGCGATATCAGTGTCTTTAGTTTCTCTTGTAATTGGTTACGTGACTGCCTACACTGCGCCGGCTGAAAAGGGACTTAAAGAAGACTTGAGGATAACGGAAACTCAGGTAACTAAATACATATTTTTTACACATAAATGATAGTTTGAACATCTCTTTTAACACACTCACAAGCATGCAGAAATAAAAACAAAGCATTTTCCTTCATTATCATTCTTAAATAACTACCTTAAGTTAATCCAAAGTTGTAGAAAATCACACAAGTAAAGTTATCTCACGATTTTTTATGTTCACCTTTACTCCACCATACGTCATTATTCCAGAATCGTAGAACTATCACGCACGCTGACTAAAATCGACAATCAAAACATATCTGATGCGAGTCCTTATATATATTGATTTTCTGGTAAGGACTGTTTGATTTTGCATGCTTTCAAAGGCTTCTAAAGCATCGTCATTCGAATCGAAAAAATATATTTAATGTAAATCATAAAATCATCATGGTATTTTGTTCTTAATTTAAATAATGACAACAGATATAAATAGCAGGTATTTGGCCGTATGTTTCTTGCACGTGCAGAATCGCAGAATAAATACCAGGCATAATTTTCGACTTGAATCGCACCCTTGACCTCTATGTTTGGATGTTTTTAAACCTACTTTCTTTTTTTAGTAAACACGAGATTAATATTCGAGCGTTCGTGAGAGATTTTAAATATTTTAGCGGATATTAAATATATATTCGCTCCCAAGAAAAATAAATTTAAGATAAAAAGCATTGATTTTTGAAAAAAAAATTATTTAATAATAACGCAATGACCCTTCACGAGAACGCCACTGGATTGTAACATGACTTAGAATTAAGAGAAACAGTTTATTTAGTATCTTACAATTGAAATTTATAATTATAATTCAATATTTCTAATGTTTCGGCTGATAGTTTTAATATTTTAAGTTGATTGATATAAATTATTGTCTTTCGAAGAAAGAAAATTTAAACGAAAAATATTTATTTAATAATAACGCAATGACCTTTCACGAGAACACCACTGGATTGTATTGTACCAATATACGGGTGTTTCTGGGAGGTGGCTCGGCCCTATAGTTCCTGAAGTATTTGAGATAGAGAAACGAAATATGGGGGGCATAAATTTCCCTTTTTTTGACATAGTCAATAAATTTTTGTCACTTTCGGTTTTACCGGAAATCACTTTGACTAAACGAAAACGCGAAACATAGTAGGGCTTCATAAAAGTAGCTAACATAAAAACTTTTGACAAACCGAACTTATGACTTATCGTAGACAATTTCTTTAATTCTAGTATTCATGGCTGTCTGGATTTATGCCGTTAGTCGCTTTAGTTGGAGCACTCATCGGTGGCCAACTCATAGAATATTTTGGACGCAAGACGACAATAGCTTTAACCAATATTTTATTCGTCGTAGCCTGGATTTTAACCGCCTGCGCAACAAATGTAAATTTTATGTACGCCTCACGTGCCATCGTGGGATTCAGCGTGGGTATAGCTTCCTTAACATTGCCCGTGTACTTGGGCGAGACGATACAACCGGAAGTTAGGGGGATTCTTGGATTATTACCGACAGCGTTTGGCAACACCGGAATAGTACTGTGCTTCAGCGCTGGCAGTTACCTGTCTTGGAATGAGTTAGCTTATTTGGGGATAGCCCTGCCGGTGCCGTTCCTCTTTTTGATGTTCTTCGTGCCGGAGACTCCAAGATGGTACATCTCTAAGAATAAGAGCGAAAAAGCAAAGGAGGCCTTGCAATGGCTCCGCGGAGAACAAACGAATATTGAGAACGAATTCAACGAATTAACCAAATCTCATAAGGACAGCGAAAAGATGCGTACGGATTCCAATCTGAAAGATTTCTTCCAGAAGGCTAACATAAAACCCTTGTTCATCGCCCTTGGATTAATGGTGTTCCAGCAACTCAGTGGAATAAACGCTGTAATCTTTTACACGACCAAAATTTTCACGATGGCTGGATCGTCTATCCCGCCACATCTTTGCACCATCATCGTAGGAATCGTCAATTTCATATCAACGTTTATAGCGACAGTTCTGATCGATAAATTAGGAAGGAAAGTGCTACTTTATATCTCTGGAGTATCTACGTCTATAACCCTAGCGATATTGGGGGCGTACTTCTATCTGCTCCACATTGAATATGACATGCAAGGAATGGGATGGCTCCCTCTATTGAGTTTCGTCGTGTACGTCCTGGGATTCTCACTCGGATTCGGACCAGTGCCCTGGTTGATGATTGGCGAGATATTACCGTCGAAAATTAGAGGATCAGCGGCATCATTGGCCACGGCCGTCAACTGGGCCTGCACTTTCCTCGTTACCAAGACATTCGTGGATATGATAAACCTGATCGGTTTCCACGGGACCTTCTGGTTCTTCGGATCCGTTTGTGCTCTATCGATAATTTTTGTATTCTTATGTGTGCCAGAAACGCAAGGCAAAAGTCTAGAAGACATAGAAAGGCGATTCGTCAGGAGGATGAGTTCGATCGCAAACCTGAAAACTACCCCATCTTCCATCTCGTAAATATTTATTTATTAATCGCATAATATTTAAGAATCTCAGTCCAAAAAGCTGAATCTCAAACCGTTAGAAATTAATGTTAACGATATTATTATTATTAAGATTAAATAATTTATTTTTAAAGTTAAAATTTGTAAATACGTTTTTAATAAATCGTAATGATTTTTTTTTAAATGATTTTTTTTCTTTTTATACTAGGAGAATAAAAGTAATTTATTATAGAAGCAACACGAAATATATTTAATTTAAACCAGGATACAAGTTTTTTGTTTTTTTTTAATTTAAATCGATTAAGTTTTGATTTTATTTTTTATTAAATTCGTACTACCTTTCCAATTAATTCCCTATTACTACAACCTAGCTTCAGTATTTCGTAGTATTTTCAACTCAAGAAAAAAAATAAATTTGTAGATTTCTGTGTAGGGTGAAGTTAGCGATGTAGGTTATGCATTATTATGTATGTTAGATTATGCTGATGTGGTGTTGCATGTATTTATGTAAAATACAGTTTTTAAAAACCAAAGTTACGTTTATCATTGTGTAATTAAAATATTACGAGAACAATTCGAACAATTACTAAGAATTACTAGATATTCATTCATTATTTAAATATTAATAATCCCAAACCAACTATCCTTGTCAGATGTTTATACCTTAAATCTACGTATACTAAGTATATCAAATAAAAAATGAATGAAAAGGTAGCATTTTTTACTCTAAAAAAAGCAACGGTAAAGATATTTTACCTAAAAATAAAATTAAGTGTACTTTTAAATACATGCGCGCCATCTATTATACATAAATTAAAACTATTTTACAACTGTTCCAAAAAAATACACGATTTCAATTTCTTTTTTAAACGGATCATCTTTTTCCAATATTTAAAATGTAAATTAGGTATATCTATATATCATAGTTGATTAAGAACCACTTTCACTCAATCCCAGCAAATGACAAACCAACATCTCATTGCTGCAGTTTATTTATTTAATAAAAAACATTCTCATTCATATAATTACATAGGTTAAAACCTCGATGAAAGCCACTAAATAAATTAGCGTTTTTAATAAACAATTTGATTTGTAATTAAATCAAGGGATTTCTATGTTAAAATTGCTTTACTGCTTAATAGAGGGCGCTAAAGTCAAATATAGGTAAACACACATACAAAATTCTTATTTGGTTTAATTAGATCTCTCGAAATTTTGCAAATCCATAAACGCGCGCTATTAAACCAATACATTATTATGATCTCTTTAACAAACTAATATAAATTGAATAGAAATCTTTATAGGATTTTCAACAGTAAACGTGGCGCCCTCTATCGGGATAATCACAATACACAGCGATTAAATTTTAATTTCAAGTGTGTTAACTAAGATCTCTTATTTATTAACAATGTCAAAACTAATCAAATCAAACCAAACCAAGGAGAAGTTAAAATCCATAAGGGTAGAAAGATAAAAAGCAAATAAAGAGAGAATAGATGGTGTGAAGATGGATTTCGAAAGCCCAAAGGTGATGAAAGAGTTTCCAGGTTTATACGCAAGTGATGCAAATAAAAAAGGAAATAATGACAGCGATTGTAAGAATTACAAATATTTTGTTGCTATTGTAAATTAAACCCGTTTCGTTATGCACGATTATATAGATAGCGATGACAATGATAAAGTAACGAAAAAAGATCTCCTCATCGGTAAACGGAAAGACAAGAAGGATAAAAAGGATAAGGAGCGAGGCTACGCCGCGTTGGAAGGGGAAAGCTCACCAGACGAAAGCTACGACGCAAGGTTAGAGATTTTGTGCCACTAGAAAACAGGGGATTTACTCATTTAATCTTTACTAGGAGTCCGTCGAAATCGAAGAAATCCAAATCGTTCAAATTTTCATCAAAATCCAAAGAGAAACGTGAGAAATCCAGGGAGAAAGATACTTTGGAGAAGAGGAAAGACAAAGAGAGGAAAGCAGATAAGAAATTAGATAAAGAAAAGAAGACTGACAAGAAAGAAAAGAAAGTGAAACATTCAGAGGAATATATTGATATTGCAGGTAAATTTCACAATTATGATGTTTTAAATCATACCGCAAGTTTACAATTTATCGCAGAGAAACTACCAATATTCGGCGCTAACTTAGATCAGGCAATCGAACGCAGTAAATGCCATGATGGTGTTTATATACCTTATCCTGTACGGGCATGTATTGATTATTTACAAGCATACGGTTATAACTATGAGGGTGTATACAAAGTAACCGGTTCAAAATCGAAGGTAATTCAACTAAGGAAAATGTTCAACAATAGGGAAACAGTTAACTTAAATGATTATGAAGTACCGACAGTTACTAGCTTATTAAAGTTATACTTAAGGCAAGTAAAACACGATGTGATGCGCCAAAATGATGTTGTGTTGTTCTATATTGCAGAGAGATACCCGAAAATATATTAACAAATGAATTGACGATACGTTTCGAGGAAGCTGGAGCAATCTTAAATATCGGAACAAGAGAAAAACACTTGAAAATTTTAGTTGAGAATCTACCTTTGAATAATAAACTGTTATTGGGGTGGCTACTGCTGCATTTCGATTACATTATTTGCAATGTAAGTCATCCATTAAACGTGCAGTATTAAATATTAAAATTTGACGAAAAATCTAAATTCCAGGAGAGATTAAATAAAGCCAGTTTACAAGGCCTAGTTACGACGATAAGCCCAGTATTACGTATGTCGCCGAGATTATTGACAGCGTTATTATATCATTGCCATGTACTTTTCTCTGATATCGTCCTGAAGCCCTACATACCTCCTTTGACTTCCACGGCGGAGCTCCCATTTGAACCAGAACTTATTGAAGAGGAACTGAAGAAACAAGAATCTCTTTTGTCGCAAATCCACATGGAAATTCATTCTGGTTTCATCTCCAAGCCCAGGGAAGAATTGATGTGGGAAGTGCAAAGGATAATCACGCAATTGAAGGTGATACTCAATGTTTTATTATCTTTAAAGTTTAATATTTCGATTTTAGAGGACTTATAAGTACGTTCAGAAAGATAAAGATCAGCTCAGCGAAAAATCAAACGAGGACAAAAGCCAAACGACGAACGAACCGGAGGAGACGAAAATGAACAATGAGAAAACCCCGAACGAAAGTAAGGAACAGGAAGAGAATATCACATCAGATTCTCAAGAGATTGACGTTCCTAAAGATACGAATCAAATAGAAACAGAACCAGTTCAAGAAGAAAAACCACCATTAAAGGAGATCGAAGAGTCCGAAGAGGACTCCTCATTCGTCAACGCGATCACCTTATTACAATTAAAAAACAACAGCTTGTTGCAGTTGAAGGAGAAATTGTCTAAAGCGATAGAGGTGGAAAAGAACGAGATAGCGATGCTAAAAAAGCAGTTGAAAACTCAAGTTGAACCTATACCATATATTTTCAGCAGCAACTCCGCGAATTTTGACGAAATAATGGACCTATTGAGTAAGGAGAATCAAATATTGCAGATTAAGAAGATAAATCTAGTTAGGCAAATCATGGAACAGCAAGAAATGTGTATTGATATAAAAGCTAAAATTAGTCTACTTGGAACGTAGCAATATGACGACGTAATATGTAAATAATGGTCTGAAATAACTTAATTAGATTATATGGATTTCATGTACAATAAAGTTATTACTTAGAATCTCATTTTTGTTTATTTTTCAATACGTTTTCTTTCCAAAATACACAGTTAATGATAAAATAATTTTTCAATCATATTTTAATAACATTTAACGTACTTACATTGCAACCCTAGACACAGTTCTTGTAGACTTGACTAAATCCTACAAATAAAAAATAGATTCATATCAGTTTATTTTATTTTTTTTTTCTTAAGAATGCTAAATGCATTGCAAAACTTCAATGGAAACAGGAGACTGTGTTTAAAGCACCAGTTTTAATGTAAACGCATCTATCATAGAACCGTTTAAAACTGGGGGTTCCGACAAACCCAAGATCAAAAATACATTTTAGCAACGCCCACTGTCGTGAAATCATGCGCACTAAGAATAATGCGAAAGTGTTTTAAACTAACCTCAAAAATCACATATCTCTATATTTTGAATTCTAAAACACATTCCTACCCAAAGCAGTAAAAACTCAAAGATTCGATTAAAAACAGTTCGTTTTATATTAAAAACTAATATGAATTACGAATTGGAACAATATAATAAAACAAAAACTATTTCACCTTATCCTTTCCTACTTAAGTTTTTGCCTATTATTTGTCGTTAAAATAACTGGCAGAAAGAAAATAAAATTAATATACTCACCTAACAAACAATTTGAAAATAACCGTCCTCTTCTACACTGTTTTAAATAAAAGACAAAATTGTGAATTATAGGCATTGTTACGCTTTGACATAGTAGCGACGTTCAATCAGTTAATTTGAATAAAAGCGTTCAATGTTTATTTCGGTAATGTTTCAAATCATCTAATTTTGAGAAATTAATGATTTCCCATTGAAATTATGGTACATAAATTAAATGCATTAATTATAATAAATAATAATGAATTAAATATAATAAATAATAATGAAGGCGTGTTAACAATAATTACAAAATATTATACTATGCTCAGTTGTTTATTGATACTAATAGAAATAAAACATGAGTAGAAACAGATTTCGTTTAATTAATTGTATATATTGCAATTTAATTCTACGATTTAAATTTTTTGATTATCGCACACTGCGAAGAACAGGGGTTTGTGAAGATCAGCTTCTACAGTTGGCACACAGTTGGCAGTAACAGTTCTATTTTTGCACGTAAGAAAATGAGTAAGGGTAAAATGTATACCCACTTTTTGTGACATTTGAAATAAAAAATATTTTTCCAGTGATTAAGTGGGGTAACTAATAAGGTTGTACGCCGGTTGAACGATTCTATTAGAAATTTATGAACACTTCCGTCCGATTTGCGGCAAACTTCGGGCGCATCCTCCATGATGTGGTTGGGTTAGGTTCATACAAATTGTCTTTAACATTAGGATACTTACATGTAAAAACTAATATCTTATTATCTACTATATGTATTACATGTAATGAGATATATTTAAAATGAGTGGACATGAAGGTAATTAAGTTTATACCCTCATCAGAATTTTGACATTTTTTTTATTATTCCTACTTAAATAGGTGTTAGCTGCGACTCCTGCCTGAAAGGGAACTTCAGGGGCCGCCGTTATAAATGTCTAATATGCTATGATTATGATTTGTGTGATACATGCTATGAAGCAGGTGCAACTAATACTAGGCATACTACAGATCATCCCATGCAATGTATATTAACACGATCTGATTTTGGTAAAGTACCCAATAGTGTAGTTTATATGGTGTCTGGATGGGAATGTTTTAGATTTATTTTACGGGGGCGAGGCTTTAACGAATGTCGACCACCCGCAGGCGTATACTTGCCCATATTGTTCTAGAATGGGGTTCACTGAAGCCACACTCCAAGAGCATGTTACTGCCGATCATGCTGACACTTCCTTCGAAGTAGTAAGTTAATAAATCTCTTTTATTATTATTTTTAGATAATGTGGATGATTTGGATAATTTAAATTTTTGTCTCTGTAATTCCTAATTATCAGAAATGAATATTTTTATTATTTTATAGAGTAGTTAATAGCAGGTGCTTTAATATATCAATATACCAGGGCTTTTAATTTGATTTTTAATTGTGATACCCTAAAAAAAGGTTTCGAAGATTCTGTATAATGTATGTTATTTTATTTTCTGAATTTTCTCGCATCTAAATTCCAAATATACCTTTTGTTGTTAATAATTGACGTTTCATTTTACTAAGAAAAAGATATAGATAAAAAATGCTATTAAACATAAAAAAAAAAATATATTTTAAAACGTATATTTAAAAAAGATCACAACAATAAAACAACACTTATAAATATTGTTTATTTTCGGCGTCCTTACAAGAGATTCTGTTTCATCATCTTTATTTTCCTTCTCTCTTATAACGCGTTATAATCTTTGGTTACTATTACAACTTCATTAGTCAGAAGGACATTGTGGAACTCATGAAAACCTTACAGTACTTTCAACCTTTTTTCTATTATTAAAGTGTGCCAACTTTCATCATTCATCTATAATCGAAGCAAACGGAAATGTTTGAAATTAAAATACGAATTATAAGCTGTGAAAACTCTTTCGAAGCAAGCAATTCGCCTTACCAAGGTTCGTCAGTGCTACTGGGGATTGATTGCAATTAACGCCATCACGCTTCCATATATAAAGATATATAAGGGGGAACGACTATGAATGAGGGTTTATAAGATGTGAAAACTTATTAATTTGGGAAGAGTTTGCTAAGTTATCGATTTAATAGTACTGACGAGCCTTGGTAAGGCAAAACACGTGTTTGCTAATACCTCAGAAATTAAAAATACATTTCGGATCGAAGTCACTTATTACAGCGAGGTTTATTCAAGAATTCCTTTTGGTGTTGTCATTTGCGGTTTGTCACATGACGTTTTTGTTGTCCTAAAAAGAGTAATTATATGTTTAGTCAACATCATCAGTTTTGAAACTTGCCGTCCGCACTTTAGAAAGCTGTCTGCTTTGCCCTTGCTCCGTATATACATCAGGGAATTGCTTTGTTGTCATTTTTTGAAAACTTTACCTGCTATAAAACAATTTAACCGTGTACTGAGAATTTTTTCGCACCAGCACTGCATTTACTCCCTTGGGGAATTCCCATTTTAACGTGTGAATTTTTATATTGTACGTATTGTAGAATCGGCAATGTGTTTGTAGATTTGTAGAATTGACAATGTATTTTCGGTGTTGGTACTGACATATACAATAAAGCTCTATCTATGTACCTGAAAAATTTGGGAGAGTTTAGCTCTGAGACAAAGGAAAAAGATAGCGACGGCGCTTCCTAAACCGCAGATTATAGACTTGAAATTATTCATATTGTGTTTTAGGTTTGCCCTGTATGTGCTTCAATGCCCGGAGGTGATCCAAATTTAATGACCGACGATTTTGCCGGTCATTTAACATTGGAACATCGTACAGGGCCGCGAGATTTGATTTCCTTCCTAGATGAGCCGATGGCCACTCGTCACAACGTAAGACGGATACCGCACTCGGCCCATTTGGCGAGCAGCACCCGCGGCGGGCAATCCAGCCGGTCGCGCAGATCGACCATGCATTTCAGGTAACGTCCAGTCGATTCTAGCCGCCGACCGTCGCTTATTTCCGCGTATCGTCAAGTGTTTTCAGCTCTGGTGGCCTAACATCTCTGTCTCCTTCATCCAGGGAGAACGTAGATCCGATAGCGGAACTCCTGTCTCAACTGTCGGGTGTCAGGAGATCGGCAAGTAACACGAACAGTAACACCCCAAATCAATTGCAACAGTTGCAGATGCAATTGCAACTAGAACGGCAGCAAGTCAGCGCCGCCAGGCAGCAATTGGAACGGATGCCTAGGCGTCAGAATCAAAGCCAAAACACTTTACGGGAATCTAGTTCGGCCGCCAGCCCCGGCTATAGCTTACTGATGAATCCCACGGCAGCGCCTGCCCAACCCTCCGCCGCGGCCGCATCGGTTCCAGTAACGCCCTCGCATTTCCTTCTGGAAAACCTATTGGAGGAACTAGCACTGCAATCCTCATCGGAGCAAAACAATTCCGACACGAATCACTTCGCCGAAGAATTAATCATCGGTTCTATGACGACTAATAGCGACGATAGCATACATGAACCGCTAGCTATTACAACTAACCCAACGCGTCGCGCCCTATTGAATGAATTGGCTCCCGTAGAATCTTCGAATAGTTCGATTACTTCGTTTCCTAAAGTGCTGCGCGGGCGGGCAAGATCTGACAGTCATAACGCATCGAGGAGGGCCGATGCTAATAAGGCGGCGTTGGAATCTAAAGCGACGACCAAATCTAATTCGGTGTCTAAAGCCCCCGTTCCGAGCTAGTCGAAGATGTGAAGTGAAACGTAGATGCGATGATGAAATGGTATTAAAGAGAGGGAGAGGAAAAAAAACACTATTGTGATAGTTCCGCATTATTTAAGAGTGTTAGTGACTCATATTATGTACTATATAATAGTTTCGAGCTATTCGAAAAAAGGCTCATTGCTTACACTATCAACCAAAGCCTCCTGTACAATGGCGGTTATTTTTTTTTTTTAGCTATGCAGTCATTTCCTTTTTTTATTCCCCCTTATTCAAATATAACGTATAATAAAAAATATCTCTATAAATATATATATATATATATACGTCAACTTGTTGGCCATACATTTTGCACATGTTCATCTATATGTAATTAAAGTCATATGTACAGAATTTTTATTGTTGAAAATAATTACTTTGCAAGGTTGTCTGTATTTAAAAAATATATATATATAATAAAATTCACTTGGGATGTTATTTGTTTTACTTGATTTCGTCAGTATTAAAGGGAAGGCAAGTAGTTGAAAGTATAATGTACTCAATATGCATTTTAACAAATTATAAGGGAGCGTTTTTACCAATGGCGTTTTTACCAATGACGTTTTCAAACTATCTACCAAGTGAACACACACGAGCTGTTGATGGACGATGAACGAAAGAGATTTTCCCCATGCACGGATTATTAGACAGACATCTGTGCAGAAGCGCTAGAAATCTAAAGATATTTTAATTGAAGAGAAAACAATCGATTATATGTAATTCTAAATTTCCAAATTTATATTTTGACCGCAACCCCATTAACTTTTACTGAACGGTCTCGCTGAGACACCCCTATACAAGGTGAATCACAATATACGCGACAAACTTTAGGAGCTGATTCCTGAGGTTAGTTTGATCATAAAAGTTCATAAGAACATATGTCCCAAACTGCTTATTTCTAAAGTTATACAATGTTTAATAGTAAGTTAACATAGTTAATGTTTTTTATTATAAATTAACAAAATTAACTTATAATAACTGTTGAAAATGACCGCCCCCAACTGCAATACAAGCATCTATCCTCCGTTGTATTGGCTGGCGAGTCCGTTCGAAAATATCAGGGATATTTCGAATTGTTTGAAAAGCTGCGATAATACGATTTCTCAGTTCATCGACATTTTCAATGGGAGTCGTATAAACTAAAGATTTAAGGTGACCCCAGAGAAGAAGGTCCAAACTATTTAAGTCTGGAGGCCGAGGAGGCCACACGAGCAACTAAACTAAAATGCGCTGGAGCGCCGTCATGCATAAAATACATTTGTAATCTTAAGGGAACTTCTTGCAGCAGTAGTGGTAGCTCCTCTTCAAGAAAATTGCGGTATACCTCGCCATTTAACCGCATCGGTGAAAAATGTGCACCTATCAAGTGATCTCCAACAATTCCGGCCCACACATTGACAGAGAATTTATGTTATGTTGATAAACGGGCATTCACTATTTCGTGCGGATTTTCTTCGTCCCATATGTGATTATTATGAAAATTACTAATCGCGTTTCTAGAGAAAGTAGCCTCGTCGGTAAAGAATATTTGAGCCAAATAGTCAGGAATTTGTGCGATTTTGTGTTGCACCCATTGACGAAAAGCCACTCTTTGCGGAAAATCTGCTAGCAAAAGTGCCTGCACCCGTTGAGTGTGTTATGGATACAACAGTTGATCTTTCAATATTCTCCAAACTTTGGCCTGACTAATGTTTAAAGCAAACACAATTTTTCTGGTGCTTGTAGTAGGATGTTACTCTATTTCATTTAGTACCATTTCTTCAACTTGTGGAGTTCTCACTGTAAATGGGTGCCCGTTATCAGTCGTCTGTTTTTTAAAACTTCTCATTTCACTAAGACGTTGGTGAAGACGGGCAAATATTGAATGATGCGGTTCGGGTATCGTTCTTCATAAAGACGTCTAGCAGCACGCGAATTTCCATTGGCAAGACCGTAAACAAAATGCATATCACCCATCTCAGCATTCGTGTAATTCATTTTAGAAAACAGAAACTGACAATAAACTGAATGAATACTCTGACTACTGTCAAATATTGAAATGACAAACAATTCCCTCTCAACACAATTGATTTTGAAGAAGCAACTGTGATATTATATCGCGTTAGTCATAGTTCATAATTTGTTATTAAACATTCAATAACTTTTAAACCAAACCGTTTTGGACATATACTCATATGAACTTTAATTATCAAAATAACCTCAGGAATCAGCTCTTAAATTTTGTCGCATATATTGAGATTCACCCTGTATAGTAAAAACAAATTTGCTCCGTTAATTTAAGAATTCAAATATGTACTTTGGTATAAGACATTGGTGCAATAACGGTTCAAAAGATTTTAGATTATAGTAAATATTGTTGCACGGCTTCAAAAAACTTTTTTCCCCATGATTATTGCTGCCCTATGGAATTTAATGAAATAATTAATTTGAATGATTTAAATTGTCGAATCCTGGGACCATTCATATTCCACAATTACGTAACATATCGATGTTTCTAAAGCGGTTTATCCAGTATGGGTGCATTTTTTTAATTCTATTTTATATTTATAGAAGATTTGTAAGAACAGTTTTAGTCGTGTTATAACTAGGGACAAAATAACCTAGTTTTTACAAGTGTTTCTTGTGATAAGGCTCCTAAAATGACCGCTTGCGACCGTAAATCCACAAAAACCGTATTCTTTCCTCTCTGATATTAACACATACATCATATCCAAACAAAAACGCACATTTAGAAAGGACGAATTCGTTTATTTCCATTAGAAATTACATATACATGTATATGTATTAAGAGTTTAATATATCTTTTCAATGTAATAACGTTCATACATTAATGCTGCAGAATTAAAAGCGTTTTCTAAAACCATAACATCGCCAATACATGCAAAAATCCTTCCCAAAAAATTATACATTATATAAAAAAAAAGTAGTACAATTCCTTTTGTTAAGAAAATCATATTGGAACAAATAAGTTACTTAATGAAGTCGTACAATATGTCTATATTCATTGTAAGCTAAGGCTGAGGTTAAATTATCACAAAATTTTGATATATTCACAAATTGTACAACTTTTATCGTAGCGTGATTGTCGCTCGATCAAAAGTATGAATTATTTAACTATTTTTTTTTTAATATGGATGTATTAACCGTATATTTTTTAATTTTTCTTTTCTCCCAGTTATAATAAATTAATTATAGTGCACGTATATGACTAGATCTGTCAAGTTATTCACTCTTTTTAGCTGATATTAGTGAAATTTAATAACAGATTAAAAATGCAAGCTTGGTATTTAAATAAGAAGAAAAACAAAATGAATATTCTTCGAATGAACTTGTAACACAAACAATTCAAAAAATCATATATTATAATTAGTTACCTGTTGATCAAAATGGAATATTATTCCTGCTTAGAGGCAACTGTAGTAGCTAATAAATTCTTGTTTAATAATTTAAAAAAGGAGAATTTTACAAAAGCGGAATTCTAGTACAAAAGGAATATAATACTTTTATTCATAGTGAATCTAATAAAAAAAAAAAAACAGTCATTGGAATGTTTAGGTTTACACAGTAAACATAAAAACAAAATCTACCTTAAAAGTACTTTACAGGTAATTTAAATAACCAAGTTTAAGTAACTCAGCACTGCCAAAATCCATAAAATTTGCTAGAAACTGTGGATTATATACAAAGAATTAAGAGTTTGGCTAGTGTTTAACATGTTGGTAGACTCTAATAATATCACCTTCAATAATAATTATGTAAAGCTCGTATATACTAACGGCTCATTCCATGTTGAATCAATCGATCACTCAAACTGACCATTTTCAATTTTTATGAAAACGGATTATTCTCTTCAACGATATAAAAAGGAGAATATATTTTTAGAGCTATTTTATCTTATTGGGTTTTGGTGTAATTAATTATTATAATTAAATTTTGCATGCAAACATGCAGTAACTTTTTAAATCTTGAATTACTTAACATCTACAGGGATGTTAGACCACTTATTTTAAAAGGGAATTTCATAAATTTGCTTGTAATGTATCCCATTAAAACCCCACTCTGTAAATTAGTTTGTAACACTGCAAAATAATTTTAAAAAACTAAAAATTCGAAATTAATTACAACAAAACCCAATAAGATAAAAAAAAATTCTAAGAACTAATCATTAACGAATCATTAAGAACTTATCATTAACGAGAATGATCTCGGAGAAAGTTTCATTGAGATCTGAAACGGTCAGATTGAATTTTAACATTCCTAACACGGTTGATTTGGTATGGAATGACCCTAATCATATTTTTAGAACAAAATAAATATTCTGAACTTTAAAAAAAAAAACAAATAAACGATTAACACTAATTTTCTGTCTTCAGGCAAGGCTATATATACATAGTACAACAAATATATAAAATTTAAACTCGCTGACAAATAATTTAAAATAATTAAGGAAAAACCATAATCAACTTCTAATATAGTAAAAGACAAGTTATTTCTTCATCAACGTTACATAAAAGTATCACAAGTACATCAAAAAAAAAATAGGGAAATAAATAAAAAAAAAAAACAAAGGAGTTACCAGTTTTGATGCCGTTAGAAATTATAATTGGACGGATAAGAATTCCGCAATTCAACGAGTGCCATCGCAACTTGCATATCGGATTTCGACACCTCCTTCTCCTGTCCATTTTCTATACGCACGAGGACTGTGGGCCTCTTCTTGTTCTCAGTTTCGACAATGTTCGGCTTCTCCTCGCCCCAATTGAGCGGTTGCGCTAAGTCCTGTGTCGAATCCCACTGTTGCAGCCACCTCTTCTTCGGTATCTCGTTCGTCTCGATCGATTTGAATCCCCCGTTCTCGATAATCGAATCGGGTGAATAGCTTTGAGTGTCTTCCGTATCGATATCGATCGTCTCGTCGGTGAACGAGATGGATAACAAGTCGGTACCCTGAGAATCGGACTGGTAGGTGTCGATATCGGAGAAGTTATCTTCGTTATAATTATCCGATTGAACGCCTTTCCTGAGCTGCATCAACGCTTGAGCGGCCATGTCCGAGTCCATCGAACATCCCTCGTTTCTCTTTGGCGATTCGACAGAATTACCTATTTTAAATACTTTAGCCGTCGTTATGTTTAAATAGTTTCTATCGTTTTCGTTGTGTTCGATACGGTTATTCCAACCGTTGTGAAGATTACGCGGCGCTTTCTTAGGTGTAGTATTAATGCAATTGTTCTGGTGCTTTTTATCTTTTCTGTAAAATGCATAAATTATTTAAATATTACTGAGAGTATTTGCGGCTTTTACAATCAAAACTAACCGAACTAATCTTTTGAACATTGACAACTGAATAATAAGAATTAAACCTACCTTTTCATACCTTCCCACCACTGTTGAACCGCATGAGAATGCTCCTCGTCGTTTATTTTCTCGACGATTGTCGTGGCAGAAGACGAAAAGCGTTTCAATTGCACGTCAGGATGTTCGGGACAATGTCGGTTCGCATGAGTAAAACGTTTGTCACAATTAGGAACTGCGCAGACGAATGGTTTCTCGCCTGTGTGTAGACGTTGGTGCGTTTTAAGTTGTCCCGACTGGGCGAACTTCCTCGAGCATCTTGGAAAATCACAAATATACGGTTTCTCACCTAAATAGATCACATTTTATGGAGGATTATTCGATATTTTAGTATATTAAACAGGATCATTTAAATATACCCACCTGTGTGTGTCCTCAGATGTGCTTGTAAAGATTTCTCCCTTGGAAAGACCCTGTTGCAGAAGGTGCATTTAATTGAACTGGGAGACGTCGAACCCTGCATTATTAGGGTGTTTAAGACCTCGGCCCTAGGTCGACCTCTACGCGTTTCGCCCGGAGAAAGTGCGTTAGGACTCCCATTAGCCGGTGATTTATCTAATTCGGGAGATCTAATCTTTATAATTCTACTTGGAGGTGTTACGTCCAATCTCTCACTATCCAATCCTATAGGTTTCGTACGTTTTGGAGTCCGAAACATCGTTTAACGCAAAATAAGCATTAAGAAACTTATTTCTAAACCTTCTGAGCCAACCAAAACAAACCATCCACGACTAAGAATTTAAAGATGGCGTAATAAAAGGAGGGAAATCAAGAACTCGGCCGGTAAAGACATTTAAATCCGAATTTCCAAGCAATTTAAAATTTAAATAGCCAACTAAAATACCACTCTTGAATACTGATAGAAAAATTAAATTACCTAAGCTGTATTTAATATAATGAATTGGACGAGGTGAAAGTCGGCGGTTAACTAGTTTTAAATTTTTATTATTATAATATAAGCATAATTTGTTGTGCAATCTCCATTTACAAAAATAACCGAAATGAGAATAAATAAAAATAAATGGGATTTATAATTATAAATAAATTTATTATAATACAATACTTCAATAATTTATAAGTACATATGCGTTTATTCCCGTAATATAAGAAATACGTTAATAGAATTTGTAATAAGTAAAATGTAAATTCCAATAAATCTACACGGTCATAAAAAAGAAACGTACAGTTCAAAATCGTGAAAATAACCGGAATCATAAAGACGTTTAAACAATATTTAAAGTACAAACAGCACTAAAAGTGAATTCATTTTGAAACAATTTCGTTATTCTAGTATAAACAACCGTTCGTTTTATCAATATTAATAACGGATAAACTGAAAGAAGGTAATGAAAACCCGGGGAGCCCGCCATTAACGTCGTTCTGTCTATTGAGCGCTGTCGCTGCTCTTTTCCCCCCCTTCCTTCGGTCCCGCAGCTTAGTAATGGCGTGCACTTGAGGCGGTGGGTGGTCAAATATAATGTTAAATTGACAGTGCTTTCTTTTCATGTTCCTAATATCTTTCGAATAAGCATAATCTAAAGTCGAAATAAGCGAATTACTAAATATAACGAGCCACATTATTATCTCGATGACATGATCATGTTATGGACAATCTCCCATGGGTGTAGATTGTGACAGCTCAGTTTAGTATGGCACATTTCTTTTTCTGGTTATAAGACGGTCCTCAAGCATGGACCATGAATGGAATGCTATGATATTTGACTACAATTTTAAGGTACGCAATATCTCGTATATAACGTTTCAATACGCATACATTTTCCCGACTGTCACAAAATGTTAATAACTCTTCATTCCTGCTGACAACATTTGTCATTTTTCGCGATTGTGTCGTGAAAGCCAATTATTTTTTTTAATTCACCGCGATAACCGCCAATTTAACGCTAAAAGCCTCTATTTCACAATATAATTAAGTTAATGAGCAATATTGTTGCTTCATCTCATTTCAGAAATGGTATGTGCTGTTATTTACTTCACTTTGATCACATTGTAGTGTAATTTAGAGTGATATTCCTCGAATTTATTGTATGCTTTGTTTGCTTTTAATATTTGCAAAATAGTATTTTAACCTTTTTAAGTTGTACTTTGTCGATTCGTCATATTCTTCGAGTGCAGTGCAAGAATTGTGATTCTTTTTTTAGTATACTAAAATGCATGCTCATGAATGTAATGGAACATAAAAGCAGAAACGAAATCGCATAAAGAAACATGGCAAGAAAAACAGAAACTATCCGTAATATAAATGTATCTGTTGTTGGACTCTCTGGAATGGAAAGGGATAAGGGTCACGCGGGTGTTGGGAAATCGTGTCTTTGCAATCGATTCATGAGATCCCTAGCAGATGATTATAATGTCGA
Source organism: Cetonia aurata (assembly GCA_949128085.1). Classification (NCBI taxonomy): domain Eukaryota; kingdom Metazoa; phylum Arthropoda; class Insecta; order Coleoptera; family Scarabaeidae; genus Cetonia; species Cetonia aurata. Next base: position 11,441,386 of record OX421891.1, read on the forward strand.
TCACATTTCAGTATTAAGCCAGGTAACAATTATTAATTTGGGAATATCACGTGAATTCTTATATGATCTCTGTTTCTAGACGGATTTCAGCGGTCGTGTTGTAAATAATGATCATTTTTTGTATTGGGGCGAAGTTATTAAGGCGTCAGAAGAAGGAATCGATTATCAATTCAGTGTTATAGAACAAACGGAATTTATAGACGATGCATCCTTTCAACCGTTTAAAGGTGAGTTTTTATTTTTTCGTTATGCTGTCGTTATAACACATTTCTCTTTTCTGGTGTGTTGAATTTAATCTGAATTTATCTTATATCACGTACTTTGTTAAGTTAACATTTTTGTCACATTACATAGGTATATGATTGTAATAAAGAGGATTAAGGAAGCATCGTAGTAAACTTAATGTTTTTATCACGCAAAAAAAAATAAAATACTTGCTTAAATTATTTCTATTTCACAATATGGAACATAATGAATTAATATTGACGCATATATAAAATAAATAATGTCTGGGGTTTATTATAATTGCCTCCAATTCTTCTAGGTCTCATTAGTTATACAAGGTTCTCTGTACACCTATTTTATTGCATTTTACCTTTTCTCCTTTGTATATTCTTCTTAGCATTCATGCATTCATTTTAATTTTAGTTAGCTTTCAATACATGACTTACTGTTCTTATTATGGTTCTCTAAAGCTGTTTCGTTAAATTTCTCAAAGTGTCTCTTGATATTTCAAATAAAAACGAAGCATGTAATAATAAATAAAAAAAATAACTTGCACAGGACATTCATAGAAATTTATGGAGAAAAACACAAAAGCAAAGGCGAAAGTTGATAATCGTTGAATTGTTAGATATGAATGCGTCAAATTTATTGTAATATTTCGCATTTCGTCCGTGTAAACCTGTCTACGTAACAACAAATTGCAGATGCATGTTTTAGATGAGATTTCAAAACTAGTCACCCGGAATAACTTTTAAACTATCCTGCCTTAAATTTAACAATATTTTAATATTTTTGAGTATGCTTTGCTTTGTCAATATATTTTCAAACAGAAGCATATTTTCATAGGTGGTAAAATGGAGCCGTATGTAAAGAGATGTGCCTCAACAAAGATAACATCGGCAGAAAAATTGATGTATATTTGTAAGAATCAATTAGGCATAGAAAAGGAATACGAGCAGAAGGTATTACCGGACGGCAAATTGAATATCGATGGTTTTATCTGTGTTTTTGATGTAAGCATTGTGCCAAGTCGATCCTTAGAGAAGCAAATAGATTTCGTAGCGGCCATTTTAAATAATCTAGTTAAAACGAAGAAACCTATAGTCGTCGTTACCACGAAACATGACGACGCTAACGAGGCGTACACACGGGAGGCTGAGAAATTAGTACAAAGGAAAGAATACAAAGGTGCTATACCGTTTATCGAGACATCGGCCCACGATAACGTCAACGTAGATTTAGCGTTCATATTGCTTGCCCAAATGATCGATAGGAGTAAGGTGCGTTCTAAGATCGTCTCGTACGTGGAGGCGGCCAAGGCGCGGAAGGAACTGATGGATACCGCCAGCGAGGCGTTCTTGAGACTTATCAGGTTGCACGTGAACGATTACAGAGCCCTCTGGCCGCAAACCATGAAGAAACTCAACTCGCACAAAGAGTGGATATATTTTGTACAATTATTCGGCATGGAGGGCACCCAGCGGCTCTTTCGGCGACACATTAAGAAGTTAAAAGACGACCAGTTAGCCAAACGTATCGCGCACTATATGGAGATGTTACCGGATATACTTCACGAATTAGTTCCTGATATAAATACATTTTCAGACAGGTAAAGAAAAAAAATTGGGGATGATTTTTTTTTTATTATTATTATTCCCATATTGCAGTGATTGGGCATCAATTCAACAGTACCTGAAATCACATCCGGATTTTACTCAGTATTTTTACGAGTGTCCGGAAGATATGCCATGGACGGAGTTTGAATTCAAATCGGACAACGAAGACAATAGGATCCCCTACGATGTTCTAGACACGAGCGACGCAGAAACTGTGTATAAAAATCACGTTAATGTCCTGCAACAGGAACAGAAGAGATTAGAGTAGGTTTTTTTTTCTTCATAATATCGAGCTTACCAATCGTAGATTTTGTTGATTGTAATGCTATTAAGTGCTCTACTTTTTTGCCCTTAATACGTACCCGAAATGTACTTTTTAATATCATCTACGCTTATCTGTTATCATTTCTTTATCTTGGGCGAGGGTTTTTCTGTAAACTGTTTTGTATCGCTTAATTATATACCAGTATATATATTTTTTTTTTTTATTTGAAATCGCTTACTAATTTTTAACTTGTTCTGTTCCGTTCTGCTTACTTAACAAACCTACAGGATGCCAAAAAGGTAACCCCGTGGCACTCCACTCACATATTATATTAATGTCGTGTTCTGTTTAGATGGAAAAAGCAGTTTAAACAATTGCTTGAAGATACAGGTTACGTTACACCTGGGAAACATTTGTCTGAGGTCAGAGTTTTGTTTATGGGTAGGGAATGTTTTGAGGCACTTTCTGAACATGATTGTCAGCAAATATATGACGCACATCAAAGGGAATTAATTGAAAATGCAAAGCATAACTTCCAGGTATATACTTTTTTTGAACAAATTCTTATTTTCTTTACATGTTAATCGATATTACGATATAAGTATTTCGAAATGTGACTAGTAGTCTGCGGGTATTTTTTCTGCCTCTATCTATAATTCATTTACGTTGTGGATTCGCTTAGAGTTGTAATAAGTAATGTATCGTATATAAAACACGGGAACTCTGATGATGAGTAAAATACGGAGCAGGGTGGTTAACAGTCAAATTTAAAATGAATTATTATACGCTGAAGCAGAAACTGTTTATGTAATATTAATTAAGTCTTTTTACCATACAAGTATCATTGAGGAAAACTACAGGTTTCTGATTAGAATGATTCAAATCTTTCTTATAATTTCTCAAAAATTTATATCTGCTTTACCATTAAAGCTTTGCAGGTGCTAATAAAATGTGCGATTTTAATTTGCTTTTCGCGCAATTATACTCTAGGTACCCAATAGTACGCTACCGCTCCGTTAAAATTTATTTGTAAATATCTCAACAATGTTCTAATTTTGTAGGTCAACTTTCATATTCAAGTTTATCACTAATACATAAAAAAGAACCGTCTCCGTTTCATTAATCATTTCCGACATCGCACACAATCTTTCAAATTCACATAGCACAAATGCTAATAGTCCAAATGTCCGTATAGCACAAACTGCGTTTTACTAATCACCATGGTAATAGTTCCTGTAATGCACAGAAATCGTTGTGTTATCACTTATTAATAATAGTGTATCACCGCTAATAAATCGCTTTTTTCGTATTGTAGCTACTGTAATCGCAAATTCCACGTACCCCAATTTAATCTATTTTTTTGTTATACGCTTAACTAAAAGCTATTTTGCTATTACAACAGTTGCGAATTTACATGTTTTACTTTAAATTTCATTGTTACATATATAGGTGATATTTACTACCTGTACTCTCATCTCGAATCTAAATCGAAGCACAACTTTGCATTATCGTCCATGCCAAGTGATAGAGGCTGGAACTTATCCGTAGTCTGGTTATTATATTTGCTTTTATATATATATCTGCACCCTAGAGTAAAACAGAATTGAACAAGAAAAGAAAAACAATTTAAAAAAAACACCTTATGGCAAAAATTGTGGTTTTTTTTTTACAGTAAATAAAAGAAGTGAAGAAAATTTAGTGTATTTATTATTCTTGAATAGTACAGTTAAACATTATATAGTCTTGATATAATGAATAATAATTTCCGCTAATTTTAAGCTTAAAATGTTTTAAGTAGAACCCGGATTATAAACAAAAAGAATTTGAAGTATATGCATTTTCCTAATACATTTTTTCCTTCTTAATATTCGCTAATAGCTGTTGTCGAATTTGCTTCAAATAAATGTTGTTGCACACTAATAATACGTAGGGTTGGTACCGTTTTATTTTGTGGTACAGATATATTTGTATAAGACGAATGTTTTCAATACAAATAAAAATAAAAAAGAATTACATTATTTTCGGTAAATGTAGTTCTAGTGATTAGCTTTCATGTAGTAATAATATGCTTAAAAATCATGTTTTAACAGTAATTTGCACTAGTCACAAGAAATACGTCAATAAAACAAAATAAATGTTGTTTTATTAAGAATGTTACGTAAAATTTTAACTTGCTGAAGACTATTCGAAATCTTCATTTCCTATGTTATATTTTAATGGGGAATATATCTCATCATATTTGTTTAATAACAGTATGGAATTTGAGTAGATTTGTTTTCGTGTAAAGTAAAAAATGCATGTCTGTAATGCTAGAATTATGTTTGTTAGTCACAGTGCACAAGGTAAGGGTGATAAATAAATTATTTATACTCTTATTCATAGGCAATCTCGCTTAAGAAGTAAAAAAAATTAAGAAAGAGCTTGTTTTATGAGCATGTTAAGTAGCTTCACTCCATTCTTTTATTTTAGGAACTGTTACTTGAACATGCCGACTTATTTTATCACTTTAAAAGTATTGCACCTACTGGTACTATAACGCAGGAAGATGTAAAAGAAATAACAGATGTATTGCAAGATGATTTTAGGTAAATTTCTCAGACGTATAACCATCGTAACATTTAATCGCTTCTCTTCCTCGTAGGTATAAAATGTTGGATAGATTAGATCAAGATAGGAAATTGATGCTATTTCAACATCTAGGTTTTGTTCACTGTCCGATTAGGGAACATTGTCCCGCGTTCCCGAATTGCACCGACGCTCTAATCGAAAGAATACTCGCCACAAAGGCTCATAGGTGATTATTTAATGTAACTATTTTCAAGGACTCCGCCTAAAATATCTTTTAATACAACTTTACAGACCTTCGTCTTGGAATCGTAGTACGCAGTGGCTTTTAAACTCAGACAATAATCAGTTAAATCTTGTGCTACTCGGTGTTAATAATTTAGCAGAAGATTTTGCTGCGAAAATTAGGGTAGGCGAGACGCATTAGCGGAAACTTTACGTTGTTATCGTTTATTTCATTCGTTTCAGGCACAATGTGAAGACGATGAATATGAAATAGATTGCACGTTTTATAGCCTAGATTATAGAACAATTACTGGTGACGTTAGTTTACCGCATAATTCGTTTAGGACGGCCGAATTTGTACCGCACGGCAGTTTTTGTATATATTCGAACGCAGAATCTTTCGAGTACATCCGGGAGAGCCTCGAGAAGACCCTCCTATCGAATCTGGAGCAGGAAGACAAATTACCATTCCAAGGGTTGCCGATCGTCTTGATGTTCATCCAGGATTCTTATATAGAGGAAAAGGATATCTTGAAATTGCGAGAGGACGGCCAGAGTTTGGCGGATAGCCTGCAGTGTCCGTTCATGGACGTTTGTGTTAAACAAGTTAGCGATGAACAATTAGTTTCCGATGCCCTACGCCAATTAGTCCAAAGTATACACCACAGGGCGGGATTTTTGAACATATATCAATCGGTTATCGAATGTGTTGAACCTGACATAAGGTGTGTTTATCTACGTGAAGGTTGTCTAATTTGAACCACATCAAAGAAACATGCCTAAAAACAATTAGAGTCGATAAATGTCACAGTGAGGGATCTACTGTTTAAATCACCATACCAGCAAAAGCAATGAAAATGAAATAGCATTTGGGTGGCATCTATAGTATAGGGAATAGCACTTAGAGTCGTCTCGTGGATTGGGAGTTTGGCTTATGTCCTCTAAGGAGCGTACATCTAATAAACTCACCCTCTAAACTTGTTTTCTTACTTTTTCTGTGCTGTAATTGTGGTCTTTGTTTCTAATGAATCCTTCTGTCTCATTGAATTTTCAATAACTTTTTAAGTTTCCTTGCACCCTTATTTTTTTTTAGCAACCAATTTGTCGTCATTTTGTCTTTGTATGGTGCGCTTGTTAATTCTACAGATGATGATGTGGTGTTGCTTTTTTTTTTGCACCACGACTGACTTGGGAATTCGTTTGACGGGCACATTCGCTTCTAAACTTTCATTAAATGCGTTCCGGCTGACTTCGAACAAAATAGTAGACGAACATAGACCATCTATATTTGACGGTATTTTCTGTGTTTCAAGATTTTCTTTTTGCATTTGTCGCTCGACTGCAAGCGAAGGTGCAAACTAGTCTTATGGAAAATGAGTTCTATTGACAGGCCAGATACCTAATGCTTTAAAAGCATTTTCAGCAGGTTCCACAGTCGTTGTTCTTCCATATGCTTCATTCAGATCTGAAACATTGAAATTACTTACCCAACATGAATCATCAGCCAAGAATCGGCACTTAATAACTTTGTAATGGTTTAAAAAATTCTAGATCTAAAGGCTGTGTAAGTAGCTGAAGGAGATAAATATAGTTATTAATATGGGTTGTATGACCATCTAATGGCAAAATAACACTTTTGTGGGAGCACCTTTTGTTAATTCAGGAGGTGCTAAAACGTTTTGCTCGCGCAAGCGAAGTAAATTCTGGTTATCTGAGTGATAATTCCTTATAACGTGTCATAAACCTATAAAGCCATTTTTTTTTTCAGCAATGCATTTTGCGTATATTAAATCTGTGAGGTAGTTTTTGCTTTTCTGCAAGTTGCAATGCATTTTTTCGGACATGTCTGACTAATAATGCATCTGTTTGAATATCAAAAACAATTTTTGTATTAATTTTTTTTTAATGCAATTACATACGGTTTTATTTCTTTGTTGAACATGTCTTAATACATTTGATTTATTGACACAAGCTTCAATAGTTGGACATCAGATGGCATAAGTTGCCCCACAAAAAGAATTTATAGGCGTTGTAAAATTTTATAGGTGATGGTTCAAATTAGACAATCTTCCCATATAAGTGTCTTTTTGAAATAGAAAAAATGGGAAAATTTAAGCTTTCTTTAGTTAAAAAGAAATTTAGGCTACTGTGTTGTTGTTTAAGGCAATTTTTTACCTCCTTTTTATTATCTCCCCCAAGTATGAAATCATTCTAACTATTAGAGGTGACTTGCAAAACGCGTTTATCTCGCCGTGAAACGAACAATATATATTTTAAGCTGCAAAATAATCAAAATCATATTGAAGAATTCATGCATCCTACAGGGTAATTCGTTAAGGGTGGCCTAGAACTTAAGGGAAAAAAATTATACTAATAAATGCGTTTTTTAATAATTTTCCTTCATTAAGGTTGGTGTAAATAAACAGCTCATAATTATCTGTAAGTTTGGTTCATTACACCTATTATAAAGTAGTTGGGGAAGCATACTTTTTATCACACCCTGTAAATCTTTGGTGAATGTCAACCGATTTTCAAAAACTGATGTTTTCATGGCCACATTTACTAGTATAATCTTTTGCTTCTTGGACCGACCCTTGCCGGAATATGACCCTTAATGAATTAGCATGTATAAGCCATACTCGAAATTTCCACACGTAAGAATTGAAAGAGCGTGAGTAGCGGGAGCCTTTCCAATTTTTCACGCTTCGTACTCTTCTTTCAAAGATTTTTTATAGTAAAATATTCGATAGCAAACTGTAAATTTATTTCAGGATAATCATGTGCATGTTCTGTGGAGATCCGTTCTCCGTAGAGAACGTGCTAGCGCCACTGTTATCGCATCAATGCTGTTTTTTATCAGCCGAACGTAGTATAATACTAGAAACCTTCCTCGGTGATTCGAAAAGAAAAGTCGAGGTCATTATCTCTTCATTCCATGGAGCAAATGCATTCCGAGACGAATTAGTACACGGTTTTATTTTGGTATACTCGACTAAACGGAAAGCATCTTTAGCAACATTGAAGTGAGTTAACATAATCACACTAAATGCATTCCTTCTTTTTTCCTTTATATTTTCAGCGCTTTCTCGATGAACATTCCAAATCTTCCAATACAAATCCTAGCTGTGACCGATGCTGGAGCGGCCAACGCCTTTTTTAATAACGACTTGTGCCATGCCTTGATAACGGAGGGGAACGCAACCGCGGATCGACTACACGCCCACTTCATGACGTCTTCAGCGTCGTGTCAGCAAAAAAGTGAGTCGGCACAATTTAAATTCCTTTATTTTACGTTTGCGGTGTCTCCAGCTGCGTTTTTCACGCCGTTCTTCAAAGAAGTGTGGGAAAAGAAGCCGGAGATCGAGCAGGCGTTCCATATGGAAGAACCCACCGGTTTAGACGACAGCGGGGAGGGCACTTTAGAACATCCAAGATCGCAAAGAGGGCACCCGCTACCACCTCCACGTCATGAAAGTTATCATTTAAAACTCGATGGGTAAGGGCGATGTATTGTTCCTTTCGTGGAATCGGTTTTTCTAACGCCACTTTGATAATTCCAATAAATTATTATTTATTCACACGTCGTGATTAAATTCACGAGTCAGAATTGAGATTCAACTATTTATATAATGGTTACATATGTACATATCTTTGTTTTTCTGAATCTAACCTATAAATATAGGAGTGGTAGTGAAAATTACGAACATCTGACTGATATAAACGGACCAGATGATCGGTTGAGTTCGAGCGATCATAGTGATAAATATTCTCAAATTTACATGTACGGCAGTGAAAACGGAGAGGTAATTTCGAAGAGAAGACACGTACTTCAAGGTCAGTTGTAAATATTCCCATCCGAATCCGAATATTAACGTTTTTGCGGTGCAATTTTCAGGTTTTCATGTTTACCCGCCCCCCACCACACCTCCAGAGCCGGCGCCGCCCGATCATTTGCTAAATTCCCGTCAGAAGCGAGCCACCCTGCTGTCCGCCTCTCAAACTAGTTTAGACGAGATAACATGTAAGTTTTATCTGCGATGACGTTTCGGATGATACTATTTTTTAATACTAACCGTATTTAATATAGCTGACATTAGTGGATCTCGAGAATCCTTAGCTACACATGATTCAGGTGACGATATCACTTATGTTACTAACTTTTTTTTTTTTTTGTAGATTGTTGACTTTGTTTTTCCATTTCTTGTTTCGTTCACTTACAAAATCTGTATAGCCCGCTTTATAGTTAGCAATTTTGTGCAATTGTTGCAATAAAAATTCCAGTTGTGTGCCAGTTTAGTATTGATTGCAAAAAATATAATTATTTTATACTCGGCGCTATTCTGATAGTCTCTTCAGAGTTTCTATAGTTGCCAACAGTGGCGGTTTATTCTTTGGTTTGCAGGTTTGTGTAACCACAAAAAATAATAGAAAAAATATTTTATTTATAAAAAAAATATATTATTTCCTTTTGGTTTCTATATATACATATATCCGTAAGCAATAGAGTTTAAATATAAGTTTAGGTTTCATGAAACACAAATATTTAATAATAATAATAGAATTTATTTCCAACAGGTGTGAACACCCAAATGCAGGAAAAACAAACGTATATATGAATTAATACGGAAGCAGATAGTATGTGTGGAGCGGGCCAAGGTTAGATCCTTGTGGGACCCCAGATGTAGGACTAAATTCTTTTGACTTAATGTTCAAGTATTCAACATGCTTAGTCCTTCCAAATAAATAAGATTCAAATAGTTTAAGTAATCCTGGTGAAAAGCCAAAGCGGTCCAATTTCTCAAGCAAAATATACCAGTCAATTTGATCGAATGCCTTTTGGATTTGATAAAGAAACAAATTCCTATTCACATTAAGAACGATAACAAAACGTTTTTAAATATAATATAGAAAAAAAAAAACAAACAAAAATGATATGATAAAAAATTGCTAACTGTAAAGCTGCCTTTTGAAAATTTTGTAGTTAATTAATTCACAATTATATGTCGTATGCTTTTGTTATTTAATTTTTTATCAGCACTTATATAGTATGTGATTTATGTTGAATAAAAAGAAGCAACTACCTAATTTCTAATTTATAGATGGCGACGTAGAACCTCTTATTCAAATATCTGGATGGACAAGTAATTATGGCCAGCATGCTTTCACCACTGGTAGAAGACATATCTCTGCTCCAAAGACGAGACCTAAAGGAGTATCACAAACACTAAAGGTATATATAGAAATATGCAGTGTTATTGACCTAAGTCAGTATGTCAGTCTCCAGCATAATTGTATGATAATATCTGAGCTCTTATTAAAGAGTTTTATTGTATGTTAAAGCAACCAGGAAAGCTAAATATGAAAAATTACTCCCTGGTGACGGAAGCAATAGCCAGAATGAATGTTAGCGGTAAGGATAGTCGTAACACTAATTTTGGAAATGCTCCATTGGCTACTCCAGAAGTTGTAGATTTAGGTTCAGAATACGCTCAAGTAAAAGATACGCTGCACAAATACGGACAAGATGAATACACCTACGCCTTAGTACAAGACGCTGTCAGTGGGAAATCGAAATTACGCCAGAGACGAGAGAAGGGGCAACCATGTGAGTGACGTTCCTTATAAAATCTGACAACTAATTTCGCCTCCACTTTCTAGCGTATTCAGATACTGACAGCGAATGGAGCAGCTTGGAACGGAGGCAACGCGCCAACGAGATCTATTCTAAAGTAAATCGTAAAGCCGCGACACACAAACGACCCAGAAAGAAACGGACCACGCCCATTCCAGTCCAACCGCCACGTGTTCCTCAATTAGGTAGCTTCACTTTGCCAAGCGTCCATTCCGCACAAAACACCGAGATGGACGCCGAAAAGGTCCATGGTAAATATTGTTTGGAAGCGTAAGATATATATGCTGCAATATCTTTGCTTTCAGGTCCTAGCGAATCGAATTCTGAGTCGTCCGATGGCAGCGATGAACAATTCGTTCCGATAGATCGGCACAAATTCTCACAAAAGCGATCGTTTAGTTTAAAAAAACGTCTGCCAATACCGGCTGTTGTCACATTGCCACCTGATCTTCACAATACGTTAAATTTGAACATCCAACTAAATTCTCCTGATATATTCGCCGGTAAATTAAATTCGTCGTACGGTATTATGCACGATGACGAATCTAGTTTGGATGTATCTTCGCCAAGGGATAATAATTCACCAATGGTGAGTCGGAAAAAAAAAATTAATCTTATCATTAGAATTCATCATTTACAATTTCCAGTTTGGGGTTCTACCTAAGCTGAAGGATAACGACAGAGAGAAATTGCTGAGAAAACGGGAGAAACAAAAGGTTAAAGACGACAGCAAGTTGGAGAAGAGAAGACTGAAGGAAGAGAAATTGCGCAAGAATGCCGACAAGGAGAAGGACAGGGATAAAAAGAAGCAGCAAAAATTGAAACAGAAGTCTTCGTCGTCAAGTGGTGGACCGCCGAAGATTGCCGATTTTATCCAAGTAAGTGGAAGGCGCTAAAATCAAATGTCGAGAGTTTAAACAAATACTGAATTACCGATTCGTTTCCAGTCTGATAAAAATTATGTTCCTTTATTTTTGGAGAAGTGCGTTCGCTTTATAGAAAATGAAGGTTTGGATTCTGAAGGCATCTACAGAGTTCCAGGCAATAGGGCGCACGTGGATTTGCTGTTCCAGAAGTTCGACGAAGGTAAAACGGAAAAACATGTCGATTTTATCACATTTCAGGCAGTTTATTTGTTACCTATGCAGATCTCAATGTTGAAATACACGAACTTGACATCCCTGTCAATGCGGTAGCCACAGCCCTGAAGGATTTTGTTTCTAAGAGGCTGCCTTCGTTATTCGAAGAAGATGTTATGTTAGAATTAGAAGACATTGCCGGTAAATAACGATCTATTATTATATACACTTTGACGAATGATTCACGCCCTATTGACCAATCACGTATATTTATATATAGTGGTGTGATTCCAACACTCGCCTAAACGGCTCGTGTTGGAGTTTTCACCCTCGTGCATGAGAAGATATTTATTTTTAATGTTCGGCTTGTTTTCATTTGAAAGGAACACGTTTAAAACCGATGGCTACTCAAACGGGTAATATAGAAGTCAAAACGGATAGGAGCTGTCGTCTCTTAGCTCTTAGAAGCATGTTAGACAAACTTCCACCAATTAATTTTCAAGTATTGAAATTTATTTTTCAACATTTTGTGAAGTAAGTTACGTTTTATTTCTACACACACTCGAGATTTGTTTTTATTATACGCGCGAAATTTATTTCTAGGGTAGCTGAAAATTCAAAATTAAATAGTATGGATAGTAAAAACCTTGCAATATGTTGGTGGCCAACATTACTACCGATAGAATTTAGTGATATGGGAAGATTTGAACAGATGAGGCCGTATTTAGAAGACATTGTGCAGACTATGATCGATCAGTATCCATTCTTGTTTTGTGGTAAGGAGGCCTTCGTGATGGTTTGAGTTTATCCCACGGAGAATCCAACGCACAATTAGCTACAGTAGCCTCAGTATTGGCATTCCATCAAACAGTTAATTAAAAATAAAAATTAAAAAAAAAAAAAATGGGGAGGCCTTGATTTTGTATTCGTATTTGCAAACAAAACGTTTTGAGGCGTTTCTCTAAACTGACTGTCCTCATATTGAGATATGTAATGATATTATTTTTTTGTGATATTTAGTGTATTATGAATTGTTCGATTAGATATTCGGGGATGGTGATTTTAGAGAAGAGGCCCTCGGAGAACCAAGTGATCGATTTGTATTTTTTCATAAGTGGATTTCACAGTAGTCTTTATACAGATATTAATTGCATTGTATGTTTAATATTGACATGTGTGAATCGGTCTTGTATGCATGAGCTTTTTACAAAAAAAAAAAGGATGGAAAAAAGAAAAATTCTATGTTTCAATGTTGTATTTTCCATAAATCGGTTGTCAATGTTTCCTTATAGCATAGTATATATCACAGATCCGTTCATGAGTATGTTGCCCTCCCAAATATCAACGATATTGTGATTCGTGTAAGATCACCGATATGAGAAAAAAAGTCCAATTTTCTTTTCAAGTATGGAAACGTAAAAGCAAACTGTTTTTTATTATGTTTTTTCAAATATCTCACGGACAAAAATATTGCATATTTTTAGAAATCTTTTATTTATTTATGCACTTTTTTTAGCTAAATGTTTTGTTTTGAAGTATTCTACGTATATTAGTTTAGAACACTTCAAAATAATACATTCAGCAAAAAAAAAAGGGAAAAGCAGAAATGTTATAAAAAATAAATAAATAAGAGATTTAAAAAAATGTGCAATATTTTTGTCCGTGAGTTTATATATATAAACATGCGTACATTGAAAAGATGCCATGAATCTCCTATAAATATATATATATCTTTCATATTTTCTACATACTTGGTGTTGTAATCTGATATTCGTTCTTCGTTTCGCTTCTGTTTTTTTGTTTTGTTTCTAAATGTACTACGATATAACTTGCTTCATTTCGTAATGTTATTTCTTATTATAAACAGATCAACGTACATATAAATTAGAATTTAATTTTCGTCCAATTACCAATTCAACCAGTTTTTATTAAATTCCAAGAGATAAATTACGTTATTCCGTTCGTAAAAATTGTATGGTATGCGTCAACTAATGTTATTCCCATTGTGTGACAAGTCGCGGTGCTAACTCTTTATTTTTCGTATTAGTTTCCGTTATGCAATTTTTTTTTATCGTGTTTATTAATGTAGGTTTTTGGTTTTTTCTAGTCCAAGTATTAACGAGGGTGTATTAAAAAAAAAAAAAATAACCCGCTCTGCACTTAAAAATGCTAGTTCTTCAATTGAAAATGAGGATATTACAAAGGTGATATATTTTTATTTAGTAATTAAAGAAAAATTATCAAAGAGATAAAAGAATCGTTTCATATTTTTCAAGAATGTGTGCTACACAATATAAGATAAATTATATATCATTATCGTGCAATTTTTTTAACGATAGATACGCGAGGAATTGATCTGTCAGTAAATGGAAAAGATTTAACAAGGAATATACAGTATTTATAAAAAAAAAAAGGAAAACGAAGGGAAAATTAATTATCAACACACCTCCCCAGTCGAAGCTGGTTATAGTTTTAAGCTTCTACTTGCTTAACGGCTTGTGGGTCTTGGTATCTTACATGTGGGTATTTATATATATAGGTGTATATATATTACGGATATATACGTACTCACATATCTTCGAGAACAAAATTACACAATGAAATCCCCCTCCCTCTATTATCGTACCCGTGTACTAAGACCCACGAATTGTGAACATGTGTTTTTAGGCTATAAACAATTTACATGTAACATATGTGGATATATAGTAGACTATGTTTTGGGTTTACCCACACAGATAAATGAAAATACCCTATTATGGGTTTAACACTCTGTTTTTGTAACGAAAGATTTGTATCAATATTTATCAACTGCCTAATTATAATTGTATGCTAGTAAAAATACTCTTTTATTTACTTTGAAACCTATGTCATTCCTTAAATTCAATCATTCTTTCTGCCAACAGACATCCATGAAATCATGACTGATAATACGATAACATTAAAAATTAAAACTAACGGCTACGACGACATCTCCGCGCAAATCTTACTTTTATTACCACCACCCTAGGCGCTATATTTTTTTGTCGACTTAATCTTTCCATCGTGTCTGAAGCTCGCAAGAATTATTTCCAGGACGACAAAACCCGCCTTTAGTATCGCGGGATCGTATAATCTTGCTTCCGGAACTGTTTTCTTTTTCTATCAAACAAATTCCCAAAAAATGAGTGCAGAAAAGATAAAAGCCACAGATAAAATAATCTGTGAAATGTTTGCTAAGGAATTTTATGATTTCACGAAGAGCCAAATTCATAGACGCGACTTAAGGGTTCCTCGTCCTCACCTCATACTCATAGCGCCGATTTCTCACATTTTGGAATTCATAAACAGTTAGTAACTCATCTATTCCTCAAATCCGACTCACAATTGAGTCAAGAGTGAGTAAAAGTTAAGACTTGCTAGTAGTTTCCTTACCTATTCCTCAGAACCTATTTTTTATTTTTGTATATAAATTGTATATTGGGAATATGGATGATTTCTGGGAATTTGTAGATGATGAACCATACATATATTAGTATAACGAGGTAAAAAATAGTTGATATGAATATTTTTGAGTTGTGACACGTGATTTGGTTATAGAAATATTGTGAGAGATATGGAAAACCATCTTGAAAAATATAGTAACACTTAGCTGTTACAACGGTACCGTTTGAAAGACATTTTAATATATAAAAAAGGCATGAATTTATATGTTATTTGAATAAACATTTTCTCACCAATTTCTCTGTTCTTTCACAAAGTATCGTAACGTTACGATTAATTTAGGCACATCACAATAGATTTTAACTTAGGCAAGAGAATAATTTAGCTTTCATATTGATTTATTTCATTCTTAAGTTTTTCTTTTATGTATTCACCGCACCGCAACCCTCAGCTCCCACTCCTCAATTTTTAATTTATGCATGAAGAGCATGGAGTTCCTCCTCTTGTATATATAATAGCTTCCCCCAGGACTTCGGTACGATAGAGAAACGCCATCAAGGCCACTGGAAAGCGCACATGATGGCTGACTCAATAGTCAGGAGCATTCAGAACAGCCTTCTTCCTTCAACTTCTCCACGGAAGTCTTATAAAGAAAGCTTTTTTCAACTTAACAATTTAATAAAATAGGATTAATCCTCCTACAACCGACACCTTTCTCTGGGCTTCTCCTTTTTCAATAAGTTACCTTCGTCTATATTAAATTCTCCTAATTTAACGACGCAAATTGCTACAACAACTTTTTTATTCATTTGACGAATTTAGTAACTATAAATTTCGATCTGTCTCCTTATTGTGAACAATTCATTGTTTTTATTGTTGTATATTCTGTTTTTGTATGTTATGCGCTGTCAGACGACATGCATTTGTTTATTCGCAAATAATAAATCTAAATGGGTTTTGAAATTAAATAATCGGACTAGTTTGTCGGAAATAAAATGTATTTAAGAGGCAAACAATAAAATAAACAAACATGATCTGATACATCAAAGCACCGGTTGTATTATATTAAATTATGATCATTCGGTCTAATATAAATATTCCACAGATGCTTAAATAAGTGTTATTATATTAATGATTGTCTCATCAGTCTGTATTGTTTTAAATAAGTGTATGTAAATACATTTTCGACAATTAAAGAAAATATCTTATAATGAAGAGATCTCAAATTTTAGGTGTTGTTTCACAATCGAATTACCATGATTATAATAGTATCTAAACACGTAAATAAATGCTTCAAAGAAGAATTCAACTCACAATAAAGTTGTGAAAATTTAATTTAAATATGAAGTATTAATAATTCTAAATTTTAACAGAATGAATTCCAAAATATTAATCGGTTATCTCTCACAGTGTACAGTTTGAAAATGACTTTTTTTTATAATTATATTAAATAATTATCCTTCTTGCATTGATTTTATCAAAAAACTATGTTACAAAACAACATACAAACATATTTCTAACATAATGGAATAATATTATTTGTACTTCTGTTCGTAATAATCATTGTGCATACTAGATAAAATATCGTCGAAACTCAACTTTGTTTTCCTATCGATTTTAAGTATATTAACTACACCTTTAACATCGTCCTCGTCATCTCTCTTCGCGTCTTCATCAGATAATGAGATCAAATAATTAGTGTTACCCTGATCGCCTTCGTCTGTCAAATCGAAGATATCGAAGCACTTGTTTACTTGTTCGTCTAGGATCTTTTCGATTTCATACATGACTATCGTGGTAGCCTCGCTCACTTGGGGATCTTTCGCGTTCTCCTCCGTGCTTTCCGTGTCCCCCTGTTCGTTTTTCACGTCACCGACGTCCGGCTTTTCGTCGGACGTTTCCGCTCGAGTTTCGATTATTTCCGACGATCGCTTCCTGCGTCTGACCAAAGTCTTCTCGGCGCGCATGCCCAATTGCTCCAACCTGAGTAGCGTCGCCCTCTCGAAGAAATCCAAGTCCACGACGTGGGTCTGCATACTGTGGGATTCGTCCTTGACTAGTTTCTTAACCCGTTTCCTCAGGAAACGGAAGTTCCCCAGAAGCGAATCGTCTAGATCCTGGGTGCATATGTTCTGTAATCTTGTATCAACGGATTCTCTGATTAATCGGTGAAAGACGGCCATGTATTCGACGCAGGCTTCGATTTGTTTCCATTGATACCCTGTAAATGGAAATACTTTATAATTCTCGTTTTTTCTTAGTGCGGCGAAATTTACCAGAAACTGATAAAGCGGCTTCCTTCCCTAAGATATAATACATTGCACCGGCTGCTATCACACTATAACTGAATCTTAAAAAGCCAGGATCCATCGAAAATAAATCGATTAGATGCGAAGCCCTGACGAATTGATAGGCGGAGTATTGTGGGAAATAAAAATGGTTCTTAGTATCGATCGCTAGCTGCTTTTTACCATGATCAGCGTTGCAGTAGATCTGCATGTACAGATTTAGCCAAGTCGTCGGTGTCATGGGATTAACGTCCCATTGTAAAGTCTGAAATTCAATAATATAAGAACAATTATATTTACAATGAGGAAGATTACAACATAGATAAATTCATTCAAAAAAGCCAAATAATACGTTCACATAAAAACAAACTCTGTGAAGTATTGTTAACACGAACTCATTACGAGCGAAAACTTTTTACAAATTTTTTGCGTACGTATTTTACTAACATTGCTGAAGACGTTATTAATGAATTATCTTTCGTCTGTTTTCTTAATCGGGAAATTCCGACCAATTCCACCAAATCATCCATCAATTCAACTATGATTAGAAACTTACACTGAGCAACAGTATTTCGCAGGATAAAATATCCATTTCGGTACAAGCGCCATCACAGACGTAGGAAAATTCGCTGAGTTTGGGCGGGTAGATTTCCTCCAATTTTGACGCGATAAACAAACAAGTGACGCCCAATAGTTGCAGTTGAGTCTTCAGTACGGACGGTTTCAATGAAAGATAACGATCTATATAATCTACCGTCAGATAATATGTCGTTCTTCTTAAGCGATAGACTTCACAAACTTCCATTATCCAATCCAGAAGTATCGCCCTCATTCTAGGCAAGTACGTGCTGCGATCCGCGAATATTTTCGAATTCCGCGACTTTTTCGCCACTTCCTCCCTGTTCACCATATCCGACCAGACATCTTCGTAATTTTTAAATTTTATGATCGGAGCTGGGGTCGCCCGTTCTTTCTTCGTGCATGTCTGTATATTGTCGTGTTCCGAGGCGTCGCTTTTCTTACGACGTGCTTTGTGTTTATTCGAGTGAGGAGTTTTCTGATCTTCAATTATTTTTGACGATCCCGGAAGCTGTAGTATTAAAAAAATATTTATTACTCTCAATTAAGGATGTCAAAACGTATCATTGAATTACTTAATAACGAATTAGAAGATATAAATATAATTGCCATGACGAATTTAAGGAGGTCAGCAAATAAATATTACATACATAAGATCAACATTGTATAAATTAGGTCAAAATAAAACGGATGCCGATCAAATATAATTTTAAATTACCTCATTTAAATAGTCATCTAATATCAACAGCTTATCCTCGTCATGTCCTCCCTTGTAACATATCAATTCCGGGGTGGTTTCATTGCAGTCCGTTTCACGTTTGTTATATTTATTGTCCCAAATTTTCGGCACCGTAAAATTCCAAGTGAGTACAGCTTCATTTTCGCAGGTATCCTCCCCTTTGTACTTATTATCGCCCATACTATAATACGAGAGATATAAATATAAAATTTAAATACCCTTATCAGGGAACTTTAAATTTTAAATCTACATATGCGCACAAATTAAAAATCATCAAAATGGAGTGAGTTTTTCGATAGGATTTCACATAAATCCCTCATGTTCTTATTATAAGATCGTTTTTCGACTCGAAAAGGATTACAGTATGTTAAAATTTACGTAAAAATAACCATAAAAGATGCCAACCAGACCGTTCTACGTGTTACGTGGTGTTACTCTAAGCGCGCCAAAACCATCAGGCTTGGTCTTTAAAATCGGCGTTTCCTCGCATATTTTCATCAGAAAACGATCTATAGATCATTCATCATTAGATTCAACTAAAATTGTGCGATAATTTTGAGTAGAAACGAAGAAATTTAGACTAGTTCCATCGTTAAGGTTATGTCAAATTCCCGCTCGGCCAACAATTATTTGCTTATCACTTCGCCTCGTTCATATGGGTATTTTTAACATCCGATCGATTTAAATACCGATTATTTTACGAAGATCGGTTCAAATATATAATATAATAAACGAAAATTATTTACTTAGCCCCCTGCATTGATAGGTGTAAATGTTATACAAATTTTTGATATAAATCGGGGAAATTCTAATACGCAAAGTGGTTATTATAAATTAAACATACCTTAATTTGACGGTCGCACTAATATTTGGGTAACATTTATTTATAATAACACGATATTTTCATTACTTCGAGGAGCACTCTAACAGTAAATACACTTCAACACACCTGAGAAGGATACGTTATACGCATGTACAGTTATTAAATGCCCGCTGTTTTTGCTCGGCTGCTATTGGCCGAAACGGCCATTGTATACATTAACCAGCTGGCACCTTTAAAAAAAACGCGCGGTGCCAATTTAAATAAAAAGCAGGTGAATAGATTATTTGATAAATATATCCAATCTGTAACCAGATAAAACATTTAGTCTTTTTTATATACTTTTATATAATATATCGACGAATTTTGGGAAAAGCTGTGATTGCAGAGTTCTTCTTTAAAGATAAATTGGATAAATGAAGTTAGATGTACTGTATATTTTAAAATGTTTTGTGATTTTTCTGCAATTATAAATTCTAATTGTTTGTCAATCCTAAATAAACTTTTATAATAAGTATTGTTTTCGTTTGAAGGATCGTTATGCAACCATATATACAATCGTGTAATTTAAGTTGCATATTCTACAGGGGCAGATTAATACTCCAATGATGAAAAGATAGTTCGAGCTCTTATGGCAAAGTGGGTTTTATATGCCCGTGGAAAGACGAAAATAACTATCGAAAATCGAGATAAAAAATAACACGTTAAATGTAGTTTTTAAACGTAGATTTTTAGGAAAAAAAAACAATTATATATAAACAAGATAAACAAAATTTATTTAAAAATAAACATATTGAACCATAAATATAATACTGTCAGTCTTAACGAACAAGTGACGAATTTATATAAACTATTAATCCTATAAATTATTAACTTCAAAACTTTTTCGCGCTTCCATAATTGTGGAATACGCGGCAAACGTGTCGAACAACTTATTTTGCGTCAAAAAACGTGAGATCCCGTAGAATATCAACAATACCGAAGTCATCAATGAAACTATAACAAATCTAGAAATACTTAAACCGATAAACAACCACGAGCCTTCGTTTTCGATGGAGTTCATGAAATACATCACGAGGACCTCGCAATAGAGCATTATAATCGGGAACACTTTGATGGTGGGTGTTTTGGTGTAACTGTTCGCAGCTTGGAAAAATATCGTGGCGATCAGGAACGGAATGGTGATTTTAAATAAAATAATAACAGCGCTGAGGAATGGATTAAATACTAATACGAATTGCCTCGCCCACATCGGATCAAATGTGTTCATGTTAGCCAAGTTTCCAGCACCGAAATAGGATAACAGTATGAAGCAAATCTGTATTTATTAGTTAAGGGAAGATAGATTTACTCAGTTTTTTTTTTTTTAACTATTTTAGGCAAAGGATACGAAAAATAAACACCTTCTGAAATCATCATACTCCGATTCTTTATCCCGTAGCTCTGAAATCCTCTCATCTGCACATTTCTTCTTATTCCATAAATGCGTTTCAAAGAACAACCATTGCAATTGAACAGATATAAATAACACTAAAAATAGGGACTCCCCAGAATTGCTCATCAAAGTATATACTGCGTAGAACAAAACGCTAATGTTACAGCAACGGCTTACGAAAGTCCCAGGTGATAATGCTGCTAATAAAAAACTTGCAACTGAAATAAATAATATATATAAAGTGGCTAATGCAACTACAAAATACGTACATAATATAAACCATGTT
This sequence comes from Cetonia aurata, assembly GCA_949128085.1. Lineage (NCBI taxonomy): Eukaryota > Metazoa > Arthropoda > Insecta > Coleoptera > Scarabaeidae > Cetonia > Cetonia aurata. The sequence continues at coordinate 11,462,560 of OX421891.1, forward strand.
GCAATACAAATATGAAATTGTAACGAATTTTGCAATATTGTATTTATCATTGTACTAAGCACAGCCATTGTTAATAAAACTATTTTCGTTATATGATAATAAAATAGGTGACTAGAAGTTTTCTCGTTGCAAATATTTTTGAGTTGTATAATCAATGTATGTGACACGAGAAAATAAGCAGCGATTCTAAAAATAGAATAAATAAATTTTATTATACGAAGAATTCTTTACTTTTCATTATTACGTTTGTAATGTTGAATAATCTTTAATTAATTTAGATAATGTAGGGTACAAACAAACTGATGAATTTATTATTATCCAAAACCAAATGTCCTCGCTTCTATAGTATTGTCTTTCAGAAATTCCCCATAATATTAATGATAGTACAGGAAGGACGATGTACGTTTCATAATAAAATGAATATATCTGTAATTTTTAATAATAATAAAAAAATATATATGTTAATGTTATAATGTTACCAAAGAACTCATTCCGACACTCCAAACTAACATGTTTATTATCAGTCGATATTTTGGTAGACTTTTTAAGAAAGTTATAAGATAAATTAGTTGATTTAATTCATATAACAAAGGCAAAATCATTGAACTAGGGAAAAATATATAAAACCAATATTTAAATCGAATTCCATTATCTGCAAGAGAATTAATTAAAAGTTTTAGTAATTCATATATACGGGTATTTAGCGCTGATAAATACAATATTTCGTTAATAAAGAAATAATTCAATTAAATCACAGCTTCCTAGATTGTCAATTTAGATTTTACAGTGTAGTTGTCAGCGGTAAATAATGTTATATCATAGATTAATTGATAGTTCACTCTAATAGAGGAGTTTTGTACCATGTGTATTTGGTTGCAAAACTGATATTTTCAGAATTAAATCTAGCCGATAAAATTTAAGTGAAGGTCTTATGCAGGTGGCCTCATTCGCTCACACATAAACAGAATGCTTTTTTTATGGATTAAAAATCCTTTGAGATTACATCTAACGGAAAAATACTAACAATAAGACACATTTTTCACTTTCCCAGCAGAATATTTAATTTGAAATCTTTGTATTTGTTTTTTAGCAATTCGTCTGATAATGAATGAACCATCAAGTCATTTTTACGGTTATACTTACAAAATAGAGCACCCGCCAACGCAACTAAAACTATATTATAATTTATAACACAACGTAAAATGCAATTCTTAGACGCAAAAGATTCTTTTTCTGAGCAAGGGATTATTTGTAACATCAAATAAATCATCCACAGCATTAAGGCAATCGATAAAGAAAATAAAAGGGGATATTTATAGTATTGGCTGATGTATTTGTCACCTTCTTGTATCAATTCAAGCAAAGCCAAAATCTCTTTTTTCTAAAAAAATGATTTTTTTCAAATTCACTGAATAATTAAAGATTAACAATGGACCTACAGCCGATTTATATCCTTTCCCGTCAATACTATCTTCGATTTCATGGATTTTATTGTAATATATATGCTTGTTTAATCTATTAAAAGGTTTGAACAACCCATATAGTGTGGCTCTCTCGATACGTTCGTGTCTTCTATTAAAACGTTCACCTAATTGTCTGAGATTTGCGTATAAAATGTGCACTGCTTCTTCATCTGTGGTGTTTAAGTGAGCGTAGGGTATTAGGCCCTAAAAATATTAATATTGCTTCATCCATTTACGAAATATTAATAGCATTTACTCACTGCAGAATTTGTTGGTATATTAATGCCTAATAAAACTGATATTAACGGTGCAACATCGGCTTGGTAAATTTTGTATGAATAACTTAGATCCTTGAATCCGCTACCCCATGTTATAAACGGCGATTGTGTTTCGTGGAAAGAACCGCTTCCGTGTGATCCCCAATCCGTCATCCCGTGGTCTGAAGTGAAAATATATGCCGTGCGATTGTCGCCGTAGAATTTTTCGAAAAGATTATAAATTTCCTGTACGGCGCCATCAACATATTTAAGATTTTCGAAATATTCTCTTACCGATACAAAATTAAAATTAAAAATAGCAGATTTTTCTAAAGATATTATTGGAAAATTACCTGGAATTCGGCTTGAAAACGTGCCCCACCGTATCCATACCTAGCAAGTGTAAAAAGAACACTTTCCCACCCCCAAATAAAGATTTGCAAGTCGATTTATTACAATCAGCTGATGTTAGGAAGAATTTTTTTACGTTTTCAATTACCCAACGATCCAACTCGATGGTTGATATTCCTCCAGAGAAGCGTTCGAAACTTGCATCATAACAAAATGTGTTGATCTTTTTTAAATTATCTACATTCAAAGAAATATGTATTAATTGCTATTACTTAAGATTAATATAATAAGTAGGAGTAATACCTCTGTTAAACATAGGAACTATATCTGGGCTGCCCCATAACCACGATTCATCACTTTGATTGAAAACATTATCAACATTAATAGGATTATGTTTCCAACCACTAAGGACGGCACTAGGGTCTTCGTACATACCGCCAAACAATGCAACATGCCCTGGTCTTGACTCTGTGGGTACTCTCGTAAAGCAGACACCCCAGGAAACATTTTCACGCCGTATCTTACTGGAATATATAGATGTACAATAATTAATAAATTCTTTTAAAAGTATTCGCAATAAAGAAACACATTATAATTGATAATAATAGATAGCTCAAAAATATCTTTAATAAATATTACAAACAGCAATGGGTTCAGTACATTTCCTTGTGGAATACCCAAAGTGAAGCCAATGATGTTAGAGTAACAGGCACTATGAACACATTTAGCCTTAACAGTTTCAGAATTCTATTGGCTAGATATATATTATAACCAATTCTGTGAAACCTTCTGAAAACCGTAGTGCTGTAATTTTTTAAGCAATGTGGTGAGACATATAATCAAATGGCTGTGTAAAGAAATATATATATATATTTTCTACATTTGGAGTAACCAGTAATTGTTTGACACTTTTTTTTAAGTAATTTTTATGACAAGATGTAAAATACAATATCACAACAGCACCCATTACAAAGATTACTTACTTTAAAAATGGAGTATGCAGGTCAGAATAAATATCATGGACAGCTTCGTATCTCAAACCATCTGCAATAAAAATAACAGCCCGATCGGCTAACGAACAATTCGCCTTAAAGCTGGTTAATCCATGCTCGACAGGTGATGAAAAGTAAACATCCAAAGCTCCGAAGAATAATGAAACATGAACTATTATTCCAAGTATTATCAATTTTAAAGATTTCTCTTCATACCAATTACGGAGATGTAACATAATCTAAGGGTATACGAATTGATACTGACGCAAATTTAAAATAGTTATTACTTACGAAATATGCTTATGAAGGGAACACAACTCATAATTAAATATAAATAGAATTTTGTGCAGTATATTCTTTTAAATAAACTAATAACTTTTCATATTTGGAATCACAAATACATGTTGACATCTATCATCTGCATCTAACTGTCAAAAATCAGTTTGTCAAACATTGTCGCATAAACCCACCATAAACCTCTTTAGTAGTATAGCAAACCAGCTAATCATCGGCTAATATAATTCATCAATTGCTTTAGTCTCATAATAAATAAAGCGAACACAGCAAATTTTGTGCGCAAACTCCTATTTTGTAAAACCACGTTTGTTTACATTTTACCATTATTAAAATTTGTATGTCATCTGTGTTTTAGTACGCTTTTCTTGTGTTGTCTCTAATTTAAAATTGAAAATCAAATATTACAAATTGCCATTCGCAGTGCGTTCTTTACACATATGAATTTCAAGAGCGTTCTTTGAAAGGAGATCCTCCGGTAAACAATAAAAAAATCAGCTGTTGGCTGTTGTCCTTTCTGTTTACTCTGTGCTTTTAGTAGTTAGTTGTACAGTGCTACCACCAGTCGTCAGATCTGTCAAAAATATTGGGCACGTAACCTAGAAATAGCACATTTTTAGCAGTTTCTTTAGTATATTATTCATTTTCTCAAAAACAAAATAAGCATTTTGGACTTGGTGAAACATGATCTTTCCGTTAATGTGCATATAAATCATCATATTAGTGATCCCCAGTTTTATCCCAACTACTAACATCACATGATCATTTTCAAGGAATCTGTAAAATCCAGAGCTATTTTAACGTACTAATTTTAACATAGATGGTGATAATTTAGTGAATTAAAATTTATAAGTGTAAACGAAGTTTGAAAATAACCATCACAAACGTGATACAGACAGACAGTGAGGTTTTGTAGCATGTATCTCGCGCGTTCCTATGTTAAATATGGGCTCCGTAATATAGACAAATACAATAAAATCTTTAAAACGTAGTGTTATTCGCGAGGAGTCCACACAATACTTGTTAAACCTCTTAGGAATAGATATGTGATTGAAGTCAGTGCCATGAAAATGTGAAAGTAGTTATTTTTATTTACAGACCGTTTTAGATTGGTTGTTGTGATTTTAATTTTATTTTATACCGGTTGAAGTAATGGATGAAAACGAACAGGAATTGAAATCTCCAATCAAACGACTAGGCTCAACCAGGAAATTATTGGTCTTTAACAGTAAGTATCCAAACAAAACATGAAATTGCTTAAGAACTATTTTCGAACTTTTGTTTATATATTAGCCTTTATATTGTATAATCATTCTGAAACAGCAACGATATCCATATATTTATTAAAATAATAAACGAGGAAACATCTTTCTCCTCCAATCTTGTTAGAATGTAATCTTTATAACAGAACAATTAACACAATAGGTAAATTTAGTGCTCAAGGTCATCAAATATGGTAAAACAGCTTTTATACAGGTGTAAGTTTGGAAATATTTTTACTTATTGGTGTAGTGTAAACAAACCAATTTGGCTTTTATTTTTATAGTAATGTTATGAAGAAATTGCAAAATAAATAAAAATATGTCTATGGATTAGTATTTACTTCAATCCAAGCAAATAATATTTTGTTTGAAATTTACCTGAAAGAATTTAATATAGGAAACATACTATTTATAAGAAAGTGATAATAAACTAGTGATTTTATTTTCTCATTATTGTTTTACATAATCCTACTTAAGTATTCTTAAATATCAAACAGTTATCATCTATTTATAATTATTTAATACGAAAATAAATATGCTGTCAATGTGTTATAATTTGCATGTTAAGACACTATAACTTGTGCTAATATTAATATAAAAATGATCATTTTGTATATGTAAAAAGGGCTTTTAAGCACGGACTTGAAATAAAATCCCTATAATTTTTAAAACACTATTTATCAGGTGCGGTATTTTGATGGAATGTATCCTAAAGGTATAAAAATTATAATATTGATTTTGGCGGGAACTCTACGTATTTATATTTAGTTAATAAATTGTTTGGTGGGCTTTTACTTCCTTTTATGGTTATATCCTGATGGGGAGTGCTATTGAAGTGATGATAACAGCTTTAATAGAGGTCAAAATCATATACATGCTCAGTTCTCTCTTTTTTTTTCAAAAGATTATTTAAAGTATGTGTTTAATTATAACTGAGATATCAATGTACTACATATTATTAGATATAAGAAATAACGCCGAAAAAGTAACCTTATTTTCTATGTTATGTATTCTATCTAATTCGAAATGGGTTTGAGTGTCACCCACCGATTTAATCTGCTTTGGCATCTGTACACGTCTTCCCTGCATTTAGTTTTTGTTATATATTTTTTTTTTGTCACAAGCAACCAGAAGCTTTATATGTATATTGAAGAACCATGTGTGCTTCAACGTTCTTTTTTTTTCTATGGAGGACGCTTTGGGTATCACATAACAAAACTATGCCGATTGATAAAAGATACACCATTCCCAGTATTTCCTTCGTATTTAGAAAACACGTGTGTGTAGACCCTAATTTCATATGCATACTGCACCCTAAGGTTTTAGTCATTCCGACTACACTTTGCGTGTTTTAAACTCTATGTGATATTGATCCTTTTCTATGCTGTAAAAGAAAACTTTTTTGTTATATTTTATTGTCCATCCTATCAATGTTGTGCATCTTCGATTTTTGTTTTATCACTTTGATACAAATTCTAGCGCTGAAGGATTTGTGATTAACGAATCGTTGTTTGGTAGAGTTTACAGTGCCTGGTGTAATTATTCAATGTAGTTATTGTTTTAATTCTGGAATTATCTATGAAATAGTGTTGATATTCTTTATATATACATATAGGGCAACATATGTTAGTTCTGTTTATATTCTGATATAGACGCGTTATCCTCGCGTGTTGATTTAATAAATATTTAATTAATAATTGTACCTATAGATATATAGGTGTGTGTATATCGCCCCTTTAACAATACCCGTTCAACATTTATCTCTAATCGAATTAAGGGAAAAAAAGTACGAGACAAAGTTTTTAAGTTGTAGTTATTGAAAACATTCAAGAGCATTCTAAAGGCAAAAACGATAAAAACGATAAAATGAAACACATGTTCGGTTTTAACACTTCAAATAGACTATTAGCAAGTAGTAGATACTTAAGACTTAAGGTCGTTCACAAAAAAGAAACAGTGAATGTCAATGTAGAATGTAAATCATTCAATAGCAATGCTAAAGAAGCATCGATTCCCGCAACAAAAACTCGGTAATACGATTTTGCACTTTGTGCTTTTTTTATTTGTCAGTTGAAATGAACAAAGATATATGGATACTATTTACTTTTTCTCTTTGTTGGAGGAAAATCGTCATGACAAGTAGAACCGAATTAGATTTACAAATTAATTACATTTTGGAATGTCCATAAACTCTTGCATGGCTTCGTATTATCTACGTGAATTGGGTAATTCACCACGGTATTTGTAATTCGTCCCACATTTCATTACTGCTACGTTAGTGGGATTACTTTGACTACACAGTCTAATTCATTGGAACGAATTTAATTGGGAGAAAAGTCTGCTAAATACAACGGAGTATTTGTCTTTTCGTTTTGACTACCTATATTTTCCCTTAACAATAAATATAATCAAACGTTGTATTTGTCGTTTATATCACTTGCATGTAAGTGTATGGAAATCTTTAGAATTAACTCAATTACATATTAGGGAATCAAATTCCATTTGGGCTTTAATGTAATTAGCGTAATGAACTTCCTAGTTGGGGTCGTCGCTTTATGGATGTGCTGGCAGTATTTGTAAAAGAAACTCAATCCTATACCATCAAATTGATGATACAAACTCTCTTCATTACAATAGTATGAAAAATATTCAGTCAGGTGAATGAAAAATTACTGGAATAAGTATTTTCTATTAGAAAACTAAACGGGAGTGTTTTTGTCGTGTTTTTTTTTTTTTTGGGTAATTTATATTAAACATACAGACATGGTAATCACTGTGGCGCCTGCATATTTGCGATGCTAAGAATAGATTGTGGAAGCCTCTGCTGGCATGTTATTAAATTTTCGCATTATATTTTCTTTCTGGTAATCAATTTTGTTAATTTTTTTTTTCGCTAATTATCAAAGTTTTATTTTATAACTGCACATGTGTGTTACATCAACGTTACAACACGTCATGGGCCTTATAAATAATAATGTTCCCACTTATTATATTGTATGGATCTAGACTAGCGAAACAATTGAGTAATTAGTGTTGTGATCCGTCTAAAATACATTTTAGACCACCTCTGCGCCTGACGTTTAACACGGCGCGATCGTATTAGATATATGTGAAAAATATTTGTAATTTTCCCGCGATTGTTTTTAGTAAATTCAACAGAATGGTATTAAAATTAGTTATTATTATATATTGTCGATAATGCTGTTGCCTGACTTTCAATTTACTGATATAGTAAGAATATTTACTTAATAATACGCATCGAAAAATAAAAAATAATATTTAAGTTAATAAGTTAAAACAATACACCAAATTTAAGATATTTCCCATTTTATTATTATTATTTTTATTATCCAAACATAATATTTAAAATTTGTTGCAAGAAAGATTACAATACAATATTCATCATTAACCGGTAGAAATACAGATGGCAGCAGCAATTATTCATAGAAGATTGCGTATGTTTTATTGGATAAGTAAGTAAAATTATTTGCTGTTTTATTGTGAATATATAATTGAATTATATAAAAGTTCTTTGTAAAAGAGTTTTTTATTATGATATTCTTCTAGTACTTAAATTTTTTTAAGAAGTAGATATTAAAACTGATTCAAACAAATTGTCAGTGTTATAATGTGAGAAATATGTCCTTTCTATACAATATTTATTTGACTATTAAAAACGACTTAATTCAGGTGAATACTTTAATGAAAGAAACTTTTCTATTAGTGAAGTTTAACAATATTTTTTTTTAATAAAACAGTGCTATTAGCAATTACACCATTAAAAATATATAAATATGAAAATTTGACTCACCTTTTAGTAGGTAACATACATTGATAGTTGCAAACACGGTTTTTCCTCAAACATTTTTCCCCCAATTTTTCTGCATTATTGGTAGAAAAATAAATACCTATTTCCCATAAAATATATCACCATTGATCAGCTTAACAATGGAGATAAGTTATTATAAATTTTTCAAAAAAAAAGGAACTATCTAAAATAAATACGTTAAAACATTATTTAAGGGACAGAGCGACACTTAAACTCCACACTTATTTTAAGATTCTCTAATGCAATGCATTATTAACATTCGCAATCCCATGCCTCCTATGTATTTTACATTCACTTTATCGGTTTGCTATTTAAAACATCATTATAGGATGTGGTTTTCCTTTGATTATAGTTCTCTGCGTTTTATCGGCAGTAACGTATACATCTTTGACCTATTCAATTTTGTTATTGCCAAGGAGATTCTATTGTTATTGTTAGAGTTAAAATGAAATCGTCCTATAATAAGTGGAATAAAAAGTGCAATGTAGATTTTATCGACGAAACAGAAGGTAATTTTTTTTCTTTATTAATCTTTAGGATTTTCTTTATACACAAATTCTTTTTTTGTTGTTATCACATCCTCTGCCATAATATACATATGTATAAAAAAATATATGTTCTATTTATATCGGCTAAAACGAACCTCTGTGAATATAGCTCCACTTTTATAAAACTAAAAAAAATAATAGAGTTCCAGTTGCGTAGCGAACAGCCCTAGAGTTCTCAATCGGTTTTATAAATATGTAGCTCTGGCATTTTAAGTAGTCAAATCAAAACGCTATTTCAAAAAATGAGGGGACCAACTTTATAAAATCTGCGACTAAAAAAGTATTCCATATATTTTTTGATTTAAAAATTGCTCAAATATATCTTATATTTATCTACTACTATCAAAATTAAAAATCTAATTTATCTCTTGAACTATTATGGTTTACCTTACACTTTTTAGGTTAGATGATTCTACTTTTGAGGATATATTTGTTGTAGGAGTTGTTTTTGCTTCATGTATCGATTTTCGAATGATCGCCCTTAACACTATTTTTCAAATTCAACGTACTATATATCATTACATTCTTTAATTCCTTGATGCAACACAAACCATAATTATCTAACTTAATATTTTTTTGAGATATCCGATTTAAAAACAGTTATTTATTTCCACGATATTTCTTAAACAATTAAAATTTCCCTAAGGTACTGATAAAACCGAACACCTTATGTATGCTAAAATAATTTTCGATTATAGGGCACGCGGTATATATTCACATACATTGGTCTGACGCATTAAACGGTGTTGTTATGTTCTTGTAGAGACTACTAGGGGACTTAACTTGATTGAATGATGAATTAACGCTCGAAGACAATTGATAATAGCAGTAAAGTCGCCTGGTATAGGCGTGGAGTGTTGCGTTAACTCGCTTTAAATGAAATATAGTTACTTTACGTTAGTAACCTTCAAGGAATAACCGTTTTCTTTCGTATAAATATCGGCTTAACGAAACGTTCTTGTAATAAATAAATGAATTGTTTTTAGGCATTATTTTTAGATAATTTTAAGAGACATTGTTTGTGAGGTGTTAACATCTTTTTTTTTATTGCAATGTTCCTTCGTGCGAAAATAACATTTCTGTAGCGTGGTAAACACGTTAAATAGAACCGATCCATTGTGTGAAAGCAATTTCGTGTTACTTTCGTTGGATAATCGGTATAGGCGGACCAGAAAAATCCCTTTTCACTGGTAAAATGATCTTGACGTTTTAGTTGTTTTTCTCGGATGCCCCTTTTCACGTGCGTCATTTCCTTCGCAGACTTGAACAACAGTTTTTATACGGTTACGTCCATTCTGCTACCCTATTCTACTAAAATTAACTTTGGAAACTTTATTGCCGTCATTGGCTATATTATACTTAGAAACTTAGTTGAACTGAAACTTGTAGCAAAAGTTTAGGAAATGACAGGTGTTTATATATTCTTTTGGGAATACATACAGAACAATGCATGCTTACCTTAAATAAATTCGTCTTGGGCCAAATAAATCTCTACTAGTTATTATTTGTTAATTTTACAAAACTGTAGTCGGCCCTTATAGAGTTTTTATCAACTCATTTATATCATATTTTTAAGAGCTGCTTCAACTTCCAGGTTTTTGATGCTCATTCAAAACTGTGTTAATTACATTTATCGTTTTTTTTTTTGTCGAAATTAGGATCTGGTCTGTTGAGTTGATATTTTGTAGGAAAGTAAGACATCTATCGTAACTTATAGGTAAAAAAAACTACATTAATGATGTGACCGGGGCACTGAAATAGGATTAGATTAAACAAAATTGCAGTTTTATTATGATGAAGAAATTACCCATTTCCAAATATAAATAGCGTTCTTTTGAATCTGGGGTGTATTATGACAAAGGTTTTACTGTATATTCAATCTGTTTGTGTATGGCAAATCTACTTAGTTTGTCTACTAAATGCGATCAATACAAATGGAAATAAATGCAGTTCCCTCTTACGGAAGGTAGATGAACACCAAATAAAGTTTTGAGAAACAGTCGATGGTTCATATATTGCAGTGGCAAAAGGTGATATCTCTTTATTGCATCAATTTATGATTTGATTGTGCGTTTTGCTGATTATATTTACGTAAAATGCATTTATTATTATAATAAATTCATCCAAATTTGTAGGGATATATTTTAAAACATAAAAATACAAATAAATTTTAAAAATAGTTATTATTCACACTGCCCTATTACAGCAGGTTCTATAATAGTTTATAATATATAAATACATAATTTTTCCCATTAAATTTTCTACCCACGAATTCGTGTCGATAATAACGGACTATATGAGTTTTCTTCCGAATTCCTCCATGCCCTAAATAATATTTTCTGGTGGCGAATAACGAACAGAATGAAATTGAATGTTTTAGTAAAAGCGCAAAGTTATTTGGGTGATATGAGCCACATGTTCTTATGATGTTTGTATGGAACAGGAAATATCTTCTAGGTTTCGCGTAAATAAGCGAGTGAAATTTGTTTTTGCATAAAATGCCATTAAAAGTCGGCGTATAGGATAACGGAATTTCGACATGAATTTGATTGTGCGATTGTAATCATGGCCATAATTAGAAATGCAGAAGCTTCTTTAAATCGCGTTAGTGAATATTATGACGTTAAAGCCTCTTCGCTCATCATCGATATACATCTGTTAATAATCTACTTCAATTATAATATTTAATTCGTAAAATTGTAGTGCAAATTGTTTTGAGTTAATGAATAAACTACCGCAAGCAATGCTATCGATTCCAGCAACATATTTATATATGTATGTATATCTATACAAACATTGCTTTGATTGTCAACTCATTGAATGAATATCCATTTATATCTCTTGCCACAATTGTTCCAACTTGTATAGCTTTGAATGACGTTATTCATCCAGGAATTTCGAACGTGTCTATTTTATCTCCCGGCTCCTGTTTAAACAACAGAAGCGTATTTAATGTTGTTTTGTTAAGTGGGCTGTCTACATGTTCGTTGAACGATCTGTTTCTTCAAAAGGGACGAGTACGACATATCCTGCCAAGGAGAAGTTTATTGAGGATCTTTCGGAACCCGTCAAGGCAAATGATCGGATATGTTTTATGACGTTTAAATACTGGAAAGTTGTGGAATTTTTTTTTCTTATAATTTTGTACCTCTATGTAGTTTATTAATTTATATTTATACAGGTTTTTTAATTGGCAAAGTTTATTTATTTGAGGTGGCTTGAAATGCCCTGTATGTTTAGGACAAGTGACTTCTCTAGACAATCCTTTTTTTACCCTTAATGGGGTTTAGTTCAGATCTATTGAAATCCTATCGCATCTAATAGAAAAAGAGGCAATTAAGAAGACAAATAAATGTGACTGAAGTATAAAACGTTAATATTATGATTTCCTTTTCTTCTCTGAAGAAGCCGTAGGTGTAATTTAAGTAGGTTACAGGCAAATTGTATTAGACTCATTTCAACTAAATGTGGATTGGATATAAAAACAAATGATTATTGATTTAGTTAAATGAAACAAACATATTTTTCTGCTGAAATCCGTCATGTTTATGCTAATCGAAAAAAATAACTAAAAACGTTCCGTGAATAGATCAAAATTAATTAATTTCTACGCCAGTGTATACATCTTTAGATATTTTTCCTTTATTAACTCTATATAAATACATTTCCTGGTGATTTAATTCCGCAAGTTACCCTAGGCCAATGTAAACTGCGGTATGTTTGCCATTCGTTATGCTCCAGAACGTCTGGCCGTGAATTTCAGAGATATTTGGGTATGTAAGTACATACGCCTCGTTTATATGTTGTATATGCGGTACTTTGAGACGCTGGAACTAGCGAAACATGCAAATATTTACTAATAAACAATAACGAAGTTAACGTTGCGCGTAGGGTATTTATTTAACAAAATAATACGGCGAACTAAGTGGGAGATTGTATAAAATTATTTTTGGAAAACAAATACCAGAAAATTATTAACACATCGTAAAGATTTTCACTGGCTCTAACATATGCATTTTATTATGGGGCATTAAATTTTTATTTTAAATTTACAGCTCGCTTCATGATAAACTAATCTTATTTAATATATAATAACATTCGGTTATAGCATTTGTAATCCATAATTAACGTTGATGGAATTCAAAATCAAACTTTCCGACACTTTCCAAAGTTTTCGTCGATATTTTGAAAGCTGGTTTCGTCTAAATTAGATATAATTCTTGTTTAGAGTGGAAAAGATCTCGTTTTTCCATTATTTTCCAAAGAAGTTAATAAGTGCTTCTCCAAGATTCCATTGAAGATTTTGGTAGTGAAAATATTGAGTCCTATAGGAAATAAATGTATTAAAATCACATTAAATTTTATAATACATGCATAACAAAGCCATAGATAGTTTTTAAGTTTATTCAACTTCTGATATACTTTTGGATTTTAAATCCTTCCAAAACTTAAGAACAGGTTCAATACATTGATTAAACTGAATGAATTAAATACTTATAGTAAATAGTAGTACTTTTTCTAGATATGAAAAAAGCGTTTGACACTATCTCCAAAACCAAATTAGTCCAGAAAATTGATGCTCTGGGGATAAAGAACGCAAATAGAAACTTAATAAAAACATATTTATCAAATAGAGAACAAACAACAATAGTCAATAAAATAGAAAGTCTACATCTACAAGCAGAATATGGAATCCTCCAAGGAGGAAATATACCACCGATATTGTACATAGCATATACAAATGACATCTTTAATTTGAAGATCCACGGAGAAATATATGCATACGCAGATGATGTATGCATCGTTTGTTCAAGCAAGAACGACGAACAGTTGCAGCAATACATTATAGAAGATGTGGAAAAAATAGAAGATTGGTACTATAATAATCTAATAACGATCAATGAGAACAAAACAGAGTACATGGTATTTACAAACAAAAAAAAAACATATAAACCCACTTTTAACATCAAGATTAAAACACAAACCATCACTCAAACCTGCCAAATAAAATATCTAGGATTAACCATACAAAATAACCTAAAATGGGATACCCACGTAAAAAATTTGATAAAAAGAAACACCATGATTATAGCAGGAATGCAGAAAATTAAAGATATAGTACCAGAATATCTGACGAAGTCTGTATATCATAGTACATTTACGTCCCATATTAGTTATCTAATAAACATATGGAGCCATACAACTAAACAAAATTTAAATAAACTACAAAGACAGCAGAACAAGATACTAAAGACGCTGTATAACATGGACAAATGGACACCATCAAAGGACGTTTACGAGAAGACGCAAGAACTAAATTTACAACAATTAATAACATTCAGAAATCCCCTTACAGTACACAAAATCGACAACAAATTAATGAAAACTGATTGCAAATTCACACCTAATACAGAAATACACGCACACAAGACACGAAGATATTCACACCTAAGAACAGAAAAAAGAGGTTAGATTAGGAGGAAAATACTCCAATTTAATATTCTTCAGCTTTCCTGATACGGTTTTGGGGTGCGCCGGACAGTTGTTAACGAACAGCAAAACTTTTATAATACTACACAATACAATACAAGCTTTAATAACTACTTTTCATAAATCTCACTTGTCATCCATGCTTTTCTGTTATATTCGTAATCCACTTCCAGTGACTTTATACCCTTAAAACAACGTGGATGTTTTGTTTTGCTAATAATAAGCAATTTTAGCTTTTCAGAACCACTCATGTTACTCCCAACCATAACCGTTACTCTTTCCTTGCTGTTTTTACCACCAAAGCATTTTTGTCCTTTAAATAAATGCAAGGGTTTTGTTGGGTAAGCATTTGAAGAAAAGCCCCGTCTCATCAGCATTGAAAATATTATTTTTGTCATACTGGCTGATTAAAGTCGGTAAAACATTTTTTTGGCATTCTTCACCACATTGAAAATCTGCAGAACCACTTTCACCGCACAGTGACATTTGGACGATATTATGTCGACTCTTGAACTTATCCAACCTGAAAATTCCTCCCGTCCCAAGGCAGCGGCAAATTCTTTCGCTTTTTCTCTAATTAAACTCCCCGAAAGAGGAATATTTTTAGCACGTGCGGTAGTAACCCACTTGAACATTGCTTCGTCAATATCACCGTTTACACAAGCTTTAAGCCTTTTTCGTTTATTGTTAAACGTATCATTTTTTCTTTCCAAGAGTTTGTCCTTTTTAAAATTGTCGATAGCGTATTATGAGGCATCCCAAATTGTTCCGCAATGTCTTTCTTCTTCTTTTCCCCCTTTTCCACCTCTGCTATTAATTTAATTTTTTCATACTTACAATGTTAAACACTTTAAATTTCGCTTCGACATATTTACCGTACACTTTGTCACGCGTACTACACAACTGCACTTCCGAAAGCACCCAGCACACGTTTCTGCCTGTTCAAATTGCTGATTCCAAGAGATAATTCCGTAATTCCCCGAAAATGTCGAGTTACGTGTGCCTACGTGTTCGCATATTATGTCGAGTAATAGAAACTTCAAACTTCATTGTTCGCCAAAAATATTCGACTTACGGAATAAGTCGAGTTTTAGGAGTTCGAGTTAGAGAAGTTCCACTGTACTTGTATTCCGCTAAAATTTAAATTCAATTTATTTATTACACTTATACTGACTAGGGTTGTATAAACCTGTAAACAAAATTATACATATTTAATTTTATCGCTGAGAAAGAAATCGTCAACTAATGGCGTAAGAAGTAAACCACGGAACGAGATGAGACAGCTCTGTCAAAAAAGTGCAGACAAATTTAAGTACTTGCTCGATGCGTGAGAGTTTTCACTGTATTAGATTTTTAAAAAAAGAGAGCTTTCATTATGTGTTATTAATATTATAAGTAATAAAAAAAAAGATTTTTGAACTTTTAAACGTATATTTAACAATTTTTGAATCGCAGTGCTCGCATTTGAAAGTAAATACGTATTAAATTAATTGACAGATAGTTCATTTAATCATTTTTCTCTCAATGTAAATTATACCCTTCAGCATCGTAGTATTTGGTACTACAGCTATTACTAGTTGTAGGGGTGTCTCGTCAATCTCCTTCGAATGTATATCTGCGCAGACGCTAGAAGTTCTTTTTTTTTTTTAGAGAGAAATTCCCTCTCCGCTGTTTCCTCTTGCAGGCAGAATATCTTGACTAGCTACTCCACTCTCTACATTACTGTCGGTTGTATGTTTACTGCTGTACTATACAATACGTCGTATGAGAGAAGATCTCTCTACGTGTTTGTTGGCAATATTCGGAGGTTATATATATATATATATATGTGTGTGTTCTGAGACATATATATATGCATATGTATATAGGTATATCAACACACTTTAAATTATATTTAGATTCCACGTGTGTTGAACTTTTTACGTGTTTTATTTATACCTAAATTTCCGTTTCATCACCGACCGGCGAGAAAAAAAGATTATATCCAGTGAAAGTAGCCACCATCCTTTGTTGTTTACATTCCGCGATGTTGATAGGGAATAAATAAATAACTAATTCAGAAGCGGTGATTATCGATAATGTGACTTTCATCTGCAGTGTGCTAGCCATCCCTCATTTAGGACATGTTCCAGTGCATTATCCAACAAAAAAACGGCTGGATTCATCCACATAATCCTGAGACCAAAGATGTGTTTCCAGGTTAGTGTTTTGAATGGTCTTTTTCTGTCTTTTTAGTTCGAGTTTTTTTTTTTTTTGTTGTTGTTGTTCGTCGGGGGCGCATCGTAAACACAAAAGCATACTCATCGATTTTACTCCTGCATCTCCGTTCACGATGCATTTTCTCGATAGGTGGGACCGATTCTATTATTGTTATACAATATTTTAATTAATACGATCATGTATTATGGAGAAAACTTGATTTATCGCGCTGTTATTACTGCTACAAGAGTTCAAATCTGCATAACGCTATATTATAATTAGCTATTAGTTCGCTTATTTTAACGAGGCGTGTAATGACTCCTACTGGAGGCAGTGCCTTTTTTTTTTTATACCGTTTACCCAATCGAATGTCACTGTTTATATTGCCATTTGATAAGTTTGCTTGCATATCTACAACTGCTTATGTATCATATCATATCGTGTCATGTGCCGATGAAACTACAACTATAATAGTCATAAAACTGATTGCATTTACACAATGTACCGTTTTGTACTCACATGTTTATCAATTTGATAGTATTGTTTTTCAATGATGCCGGCAGTAAATGTTGATATCTTTCTTGTCTTGCCGACAGTTTTCAAGTAGGAAGTACGATTTGTAATTAACAGTATTTAAGAAGAAAATTTTTCATTAAGGATATTTTTTTAATTTCGATGTGTGTCCATCAAAATGACTTTTACCATCAATATCACAAAGGAAGTTGGTACTTATACAAAATATTGAACGTGTAATAAATAATTCTGAACCACTTCTTCCACTGTGCTTGAAGTCCTGAAGGAATTTACATTACGGAACATATCCATTAGTAACGTTCTTATTTTATTTGCGTATATGAGAGTAACATCAGTAAGAAAAAGATTTATTTAGAATCGCTCTAATCCCTTAAAAATGGGGGAACTTAACAGTTGGAAGGAACAAAGGTAGTTTTATTAAAAAATTCTCAACAAATTCTTCCAATATGCTGAAATTACTGGAGCAACTATAACATTATTATTCTAGTGGATTCTCTGCAACACTTAATAAAATGTCTACTTTAACATCGTCTTCCATAAAATAGGGTTTTCTTTTCATTGCTTATTTTATCAAAAAGAATTGGATCTTCTAAAATGAGGCTTTTTTAATGGTATATTCTTTTTATTCTGGAAATGTAACTGTATTTAGTTTTGGGTACTTAATATTTGGTAGATAATTCTGAACCACTTCCTCCAATATGCTGAAATTATTGGGGCAGCTAGTATTGCAGACATGTCATTAATAAAGTTTAATAAGTGGTTGCCCCTACATGGCTTATTTTTGAAAAAAAAAAAAATTGAAAATGAAACTGTACAAAAGGAATGTAGACTTTATATTCCTTATTATAAATTAAGATATATTTGATGTACATACTTCATCTTCGATAATTACTTTTGCATCACTTCCTTCAATATATTTTAAATTATTGGAGTCGGTAATATATTATAGTAAGGTTTAATATTCGGTTGTCTTCAGATAATTCATGATCTTGGTGGAAAAAAGAAAGAAAATCCAAAATAATAAATAATGCGAATTCCGATCAGGAAATAGCATTTGTTTAGAAGAAATTTTATATTTAACCTGAAGTATTATCATACATATGCCTGGAAAAAATTACATTTCCGAACTGTCAAGTGTCTGTCATGTCATTTAACATTAGTATACAGGCTGATTCATTTTCAATCCTCACCATTGAGATATTGCTTATTATTGAAGATAGACGATAGGTTTAAATTTGGCATAGTCGCTAAATGGTTATGATGATCCAGAAAAGAAAGTAGACTTAGAACCAATGACGTTTCAGATTTTTTTTAAAAAACCGGAAAAAATTTTCTTATTTCGCCTCTACCACTTTTATTTGGCCTTGCAGAGAAAAACTAAAGACGTTCTCAAGGCCACTTTTAATGTTCTATGCAATGTTGTGCTTGAAATTTTTATACGACGTTTCGTTTTCTTATGGTCATCATCAACTTTCTCATTTCTTATGGGCGCCATTTTGAATTTTGACACAGTTAGAAAGAGTCTTTTTTTCTGATTTCAACCATGTGCAACATGTTGACAAAAGTTTTTGATATTATGCTTTGACTGACGAAGAATTCAATTTAAGATTAAATAAGGTATTCATGATATTTCGAACTGTCAATCACTTATCGTTGCATTAGTAATCGAAAAATGTTGTATACCAACGAAGAGCAACGAGATATGTTATGTATTCTTTAATCCTAGAATCGAAATGCAACAATAGCTAGTACACGATATTTACAATTGTATCCTGAACGACGACAACCATATCATACCATTTTCCTAGATTTTGATAGAAAGTTAGTCGAGTATGGATCTTTTACCAAGCCGCGTAATGTTTACAGTAACCGGAATTTGGATAGAAATCAACGGGATATTTTACAAATGGTAAATTAAATGTGCGTTGTCCCAAAGTTTATGTTAATTTTGTGTCTTATTTATAACAATGAATTCAAATAACAATTAAATTAATATAAAGAAAAAAATTATTACAGTACATGTTCAAATATGTCGCCATTTTTATTAATGCACTATTACGCCCGTTTTCGAGCTGTTTGAACTGCTCTTTGTATGGTTCCCCTAGGAATTGCATTGAAGGCATTTTCGAGTCTACCTCGAAGTTCTTCAATATTATGTGGAAGGTCACCTTTATAAACGTTATTTTTAATAGTTCAAAAACTTTTGTCAACATGTTACACATGGTTGAAATCAGAAAAAGACTCTTTCTAACGGTGTCAAAATTCAATATAGCGCCCATAAGAAATAAGAAAGTTGATGATGACCAGATGAAACGTCGTATAAAAATTTCAAGCACAACATTACAGAGAACATTAAAAGTGGCCTTGAAAAGGTGTCTATAGTTTTTCTCTGCGAGGCCAAATAAAAGTGCTAGAGGCAAAATGAGATTGTTCCGTTTTTTAAAGAAATCTCAAACGATCATAATAACCACAAAATTTAGCAACTTTGCCAAATTTAAACCTATCGTCAATAATAAGCGGGATATCAATGGTGAGGATCGAAAATGAATCACCTGTATAGTTGTTGTATGTAACGTATTTATTAAAAGTATTGAACAGTATATTGAATACCATTTATATAACACAACAGTACCTAGCATCAACTTCAATCATACAGCTAGTTAATGAATATATAATTATTTAGATTCTAGGGTAATCAATTTTGATTAAAATAGGTCACTTCAAAATAATTTTTTATTTTTATTAGGCATTTTTGTATAAACATTTACTCGATAAATAATTAACATCGTTTCATTTGTCAGTTAATATGAATTTATGACGAAACATCAAAGACTTTGGACGAAAAAAATTTAATTGGAGGAAATATCACCTTCCATGTAGTTATGTATCTATACGGACAATGACCCTTTACACACAGCTTTAAAACGTGCGGTTTACTATGGTTGCTTTATAACTGCCTAAGGTTATATAAACTTAACTTCAGTCGGTTATCCACAACCCTATAAAGCATATTTGCGGAGCGTTTACTTCTGCAAATACGACCAACCACCAACCAAAATTCACCTTTGATAGAAATTTCTTATAAAAGAAAAAGTTCATGGTATTTATTCTACGAATAGTTAAACGTCTGCAAGCTTTATTTAAAAAAAAAGAATGTACTTCTACTCAGACTACTTTTAATTCTCGACTGTCATTTTATTTGGCTTGCCAGGAGTAGAATGAAATGTGCCCAGTGTTAAAAATAAAAATCACAAATGCAATCTTTTTAGATTACATAGTTCTTATAACGTATGGTATAAAAAGAGGTCTTAAACAGATGTAGCCCAACATTTGTTCTTATAAAAAAAAAGCATCGCGTTCTTTTCGTAATAATTATATTAGTCATAGCAATTTAGTTCCATTATATAATAGTTTAAGTATTTTGATTGAAAACAAAAAATTAAAATGAGATACCTACATGTATGTGTTGTTAAGATCACATTTTTTATTAGTGAAAAAAAAGTTATTTCTTATTCTTGGATATACTCATATATATAGTGATATATTTTTACTATTATGAATAGAATTTTGGGTTATATTTAGTACGAACAACAAATCTTTATTGCTTTGTGACGATTCGGAATTTATTTATTCCTTGTACACTATATGATGATGGTAGCAATGATAATCAGCATTATATTATAGGAATATCATCATAGTATTTCCTAATGTTAACAGCATAAATGTTTGAATTTGATATAAAGAAACTGACATTATAGACATTTATGCTGTTAATCTAAATTTATTAACATTAGGAAATACTATGGTGATATTCCTATAATATAATGCTGATTACACTGGTCAACAGTGAAATTGCTTCTTAGGTGAAAGTACCCAATCCTGAATGAATTCAACGTGCTGAACACGAATATCACATTGAAAAAAGTTGATTGGCTCACGTTCCAGAGATATTGACGTTTTGTCCATTGTATAGATGCTATTGCATAATGTAATGCAATTTAGAAAATTACAAGTGTCTGGTTGAGGATATGTTGGCTTTGTTTCATGAATTCGGCTGCAATATGTCCTTAAAGATCCACTTTCTTGATTCCCACTTAGATTTCTTTCCTGATAACTGCGGGCAGGTCAGCGATGAGCACGGCGAACGCTTTCATCAGGACATTGCCACCATGGAGCAACGGTACCAAGGCAAATGGTCTACGTCAATGCTAGCTGACTATTGTTGGACAATCAGTAGAGATGCTCCACAAGTCCACTACAAACGGCAGGCCAAAAGAAGTCGAAAGCCAAAAGCAGACTAATGTTTTCTTACCATGTATTATAATATTGACATAAGTACACTTTTTCTGAAATATGCGTACATATTACAGAAAACCCGTAGCCAATTCAGCTTTTTCTTAGTCATTTTCGTGTTCAGCACATTCAATTCATTAAGAAATGACTATTTTCAGCTTGGAAGCATGAACTTTTCGAAAATTTGTTGCCCAGTGTTATCATTGCTACCATCATCATATAGTGTGCCATATGCGACTGTTTGAAGAAGGAATAAATAAATTCCGAAACGTCACAAAGCAATAAAGATTTGTTGTTCTTACTAAATATAACCCAAAATTCTATTCATATATATATATATATATATATACGGGAATTATTGTAAAGATTGTTGCAATTTTTTGTTTTCTTCTAATAATAATCCGTATTTAGTTTATGTTTGATAATTGAATGAAATTTATCTAGATTTGCTAAGGAATATTCCATTGTTGAATTCAATAATTTAATTGAGGAAATTTGATTATAAACTCGAAATAGAAATTATTTTTTTATGATGGGAAAAGAATTAATTAAAATTCTCTTCCGATTGATTAAGCTAAATGATAAATGTTAAGCAACAAGCTGCTCGATTATATCCGTGCGAATGAATCGGTGTTAACAATAAACATTGTGGGTGTCGTGTCGGGTTGCAATGAAGCATCTGCTATAGAATCGATTTTAGCCAAGGGATATCAACGACCTTCAATTTAGAATTTAATTAAACTTAGCGGATGATCTCCCAAGTCGGAACAATGCCTAATTGTCTGTTTATTGATGTCGGAATCCGTCTAAAGGCAGAAATCTCAATCTTGAGGGAACAATTCCAGAACGTAGGCCGATGTCACAGATCTGAAAGGAAATTTATTAATTAATTAGGGATATATGTTTCGAAAAATTTTATTTTATTTTTTCCTTTGTTTATAATAAAATATAAACAAAAGCAATGATACTAAACCAAGTAAAATTAAAACAGATAGGGTAAAACAGACGACGTACCTTTTTAAAAAAAATTATAGGAACATATATACTGATTTCATGAAGCAAACTTAGTGAAACGTTAATCGGGCAACTAATATATTTATTATATGAACATACAGAATAATGTTATTTCTAAACCTCTTCTCAAAAATAAAAAGCAAGTAAAACTCTGCATTTGGCAATCTTTCCCTAACCGCATGGGTGTGAGCTGACACGCTACGAGAGAGATGGCTAGTTTTTATGTAAAATTGTACACAAAAAAAACGAAATCTGTTACATGCATATGTTACCTATACTAGTTACAGCGTTTTTTACGCAGAGCATACAGTAACACTTGAAGATTGTACAATTATCGTGAAGCCATTTTTTGCATTTTATACATTGAATCCAGTCCACTACTAAAAATATGTTTTCTTTCAAACAACTCTTTAAACTACAGTATAATATATGTTACATTAACCTTTTCATTGTCACATTAATTTATCTATCAAGTTCATAATATAAATCCTTGCATTTCCGTTATACACCCAGTTAACAAACGGAAGAACCAATGAAACGGTTAATATTAGGGTTTAATATCATGGCACTTTTTCTCTCTAAAGTTAACATCGTTTAAAAAGGATAATAAAACCATCTAATTTAAATTTATATCAACCCATCTGTGCATATCTTATAATTTATGTTCAATTTCGTTTGTTAATTTAATAGATGCAGCCTAATAGGTCTTAATTTAAAGCAGTGAATTATGGAATTCTACTTTTATTTGTATTAGGTATTTTTGCAAATATTCCTGTCACAATTTTGGAATTATGAAATTAATTGAAAAGTACCCCAAAAGATTTTTATGTCTGGATATTCATAACGTCACCAATGTCTATTTTTTTTTACCTCATATCCATCGATCTTAAATTGGTTAGCGTTTCCTAGGTTCTGTCGACGGACGTGCATATTATATGTTGCGCAGAACGACTTAGAATCATATTAAATTCATGATGGATTTTGATTTGAATTGTCATTTATTATTTACTGAGGAAAAGGCAAGGTAATCTCAGGTAATTATCTTCTAATGACGTGAAAGGGTTCTCCGCGGTCATAAATTTATAATTTCGGACAGTAAACTTCAGACAACAATGCCCTAACTCAACCTTATCCGTCTTTTCCTTGGAACGTCGTGTTTCCGCTGTTCGCGTTTGGACACGACAGACATATCCAATATACATTTATTTATACGTCCAAAGTCTGCCTGGAATTATGATTTGGGAAATGTCATTTCGTATCGGAAACATCCCTGCTTACATAATACATACCAATTTTTGGTAATGTCATTCATATGACTGAGAAAGTTTTTTTTTTATATATACAGGGTTATTTACGCTATACGGCACGGAATATTGCGGCCAAAAGTATAAAATCTAAAAACGCAACTATAATAAAATAATGGAAAATAAAATATTTAATTCTTAAAACAGAATTGTATTCAACATTGCAATAAACCTGCAATTAGCTAAAAGAGAATATTATTCTTAAACAATAATAAAATTTGAAGTAAATTAATTTATTAAGTGTTGAAATAAACCTCCCTCTTGATAAGAACAGTAACCCAACCGATCATAAAAATTCCGACGAACATTTGTAAAAATATCTGCTGTGACAGTATTACTGATTTCAATAATTCTCGCGCGCAGTTCCTCTAGGTTTGATGGCCGTTGATCACCGTATCCGTATATTGTATTATGTAAAAAGGGCCATAAAAAGAAATCGATTAGAGCTAGATCAGGGGACCGCGCTGGCCATTTAATAGTGCCCGAGTTACCGATCCATCTGTTTTCAAAAACCGCGTTTATAAAGTTTGTTACAATGCGTGTATTCTGTGCTGGGCAACCATCATGCTGAAACCAAACTTCATTTATATTAAATCGCTCCCGTATTGCCGGAATAATATTATTTTAAAGTAACTGTAGGTATCTATTTCCGTTTAAATTACCGTCAATGAAAAAAGGCCCAATTATATGATTTCCAATGATACCTGCCCATACATTTAACTTCTGTGGATACTGCGTTCGCGTTGGTATATTTAAATGCAGATTTTTACGCGACCAGTAACGACAAACTGCGCGGTTATAATGCCCGTTTAGGTAAAATGTTTTTTCATCTGTGAATAATACGTTGTTAAAAAAAATTGGTTATCGTGATATTTATTTATCATTCTTTCGCAAAATTCCATTCGGCGAGAATAATCATCGGGAAGAAGTACTTGTGAACTTGTAAATTTATATGAACGATATTTATTAGTACGTAAAATCTTATGAACCGTTGTTTTAGAGATGCCTAATTCGCGAGCAATTTGTCGAGATGACATAGTGGTATTTACTTCAACTAAAGTACATACCCGAATTTCTATATCGCTTACATTCTTATCCGGAACAACTTTATTTTTATTATTTACTAAAGAAAATGTAGTTTCAAATCGATTAACGGTCCTACGAATGGTGCCTTGCATTGGGAATTTGACTTTCGGGGAAATTAGCTGCAAATAAATCCCGAGTTACTTCCGCGGAATTACCATCGTAAAAGTGTTTAATCATGAAGAGTTTTTGCTCCGGCGTATAGTACTCCACTTTTAAAATAACCGTTATCTACCTACCAACAACGCGTTTTATTAAATAGTACGAGCGAGTAGTTCTCCCGACGAAATATAAAATGCATCTGACACGCACGTGTGCGACGGCTCATGCGCCTGTGCGGCGACAGCGTAGAAATGTGGATTTCTTGGCAAATACGAGTGCATCATAGGAATATGCTAATGTAATCCAGTCGAATATTCCGTATACTTCTTTACCGTTCTAATGCACGGATACCTCTGTGTACCTCGCTTACACTACAGGATCGCTATAATGCGGACGCAGGCGGACAATTGGTATAGGGTTCAACAACTAGCCATTCGTATATTGGACTTCACAACATACCTTTTATCAGTATATATATATATATTTGTTTAGTAAATATCATCTTATTTGTTCATAGGTTTTATGGAAACGTATATATTCCAATATTGATTTAGTAAGAAGAAAAAAAGACAATATCAAATCCCCAAAATGCCTCTGGGAATGCCAGAGATTCCATGTTTTTATTCCGAACGGATTGCTTACGTAACCTACAGGCCATTTCAGGCAAGGACAACATGATTTTCTTTTATAACAACCCAGAGATGTTTTTCATCTAATATATCCCTTATGCGAGAAATTAAACTTTATCTCTATATTTTTTTTTTTTTCATATAACTTCTCGTTGGCTAAATTGCTAGGGTTTTATGCAAGACGTATCCAGGGATTTAGGTTGAGCATAGCTTAAGGTTTCATTATTTTTTTTTTATTCGTTTCGCTAAAATTTTATCAAAAGCATTATTAAATTTTTTGGGCTGCGCAATTTTAAATTTCGCATTCCCCCGAAAATATTGCGATGGTATTTTTGATATAGTTTGTTATTATTTTCGAGTTTAAGCGTCTAGCAGTTAATTGAAGTGTCCTTGAATGCTTATAGTAATAAAAAATTTACTATCTTGTACATGAAACTACATTATAGTAAGTGTTTTGCGGATAACTTTTGCAAATGCTGACTTTCGTTCATATTCCTGATGGCTTTCTCTCATACGAAACCAACAATAATCCCCCATCGTCGCTGGATCCCATCTGCCTTGGTAGCGCTTTTCCATTGTTAGTATATCTTGGTGGAACCTTTCTTCTTGTTTATAAATTTCCTGGAAAAAAATTTAAATGGGAGTGCAAGAAGTGTATTTTAAGAGACATGGGAGAGCCTATTTTGCAGTAGCTTTCAAGTAGTTCTGCTACAAGTTTTCCGTAGTTTTCCACTTTTTTCTTTTCTAAAAACTCCCAACCAATTCTTTTAAAAGAACTCCACGCAGCTAATTCAACACCACTTAATTTTGGCCAAACATTAATGGAGGTAATAGAATTTTTTTAGGATCAACAAGAGGTTTATTCTTTACATTACATTGGCCTGGAATATATTGATCCCTCGGAAACCATTCTTTTATTTGGTAATAAATGTATGTTGCTCTACTGTCCCAAAGACAAAGGAAACAACAATACATCGTAAATCCACCCTCTTTAGCCCTGCTAATAGCCTATTTCTGACTATTTAGAATAAGTGACATACTTTCGTGTGTTTTCTGCATGTCAACTGGGATGGGCAAGAAATGAATGTTTATGATGAAACCGATTCGGCTCTATCACTGTATATATCAAGTTTGGTCTTATAATAATTCCCTAAATAAAATAAAATATAACGTTTTTTATAATATAAAAATCTCCCAGAAATAAAGCATATTAAATTTTTTGTTTTATTAATTTTAATGCATTCCAATAATATTATTTAAGTATGGAACTTATATTTTAGAGCACGCTTCAACTACGATATGAAAGTTGAAATTAGAAGAAAGTATAAATATTTAAACTTAGAAATCAGAGCAACTGACCTTCGATTTATTGTAGTGCAACATTTTTCTCTTTCCTCATAAATCGCCTATTCTTTTCCCGACTTCCAGTATCAATTCATAATAATTTCAACCTATTAAACTACATGGCGTAGACCGTAAAGTATATTACCATATGTAACATTGCATAAGCAAATTTTTACATTGTAAATTAAATGTGTTTTATTCCAACACTTTATACAAATATACAGGATAAAGAAATATTTTAAAACTTCGAGTGCTACGTTTTTAATCCCTTATGACAATTTGCCCGGTTTAACCTTCATGTAAAACACATTCAGTAATGGTTAATCTGCATGTCCGCGGCGTTTTTTTATATACTGATTCATATTTTACCAAATATTTAAGTAGATAAGAAAAAAACAGATTAAGTGATTTAATTTTCATGCTTCCCAAGATTAAAGAGATCATGTATTTTGTTATGTATATTAACTATCACCATATGATATACGCTTATGCTCGAGATAAAGCGAGATATTCCAGTATTGCGTCTAGAATTTTACAATATACACGACTTTAACTTCGGCTGCATTTATAATTGCGTAGAAAATGCCTTTTGACAATAAGTAATTGAAGCACAAGCGTTCATTTAGTTAATATAATTGATCCAGTTAAAAAAAAATTAGATAAATGATTAAGGAATTGACAGACCTTCTAAACCTAACTGGAAAAAGTTCCCAAAGCGATATCGAGAAGTGTAAGTGTATTTTAGTTGCGTTATAGTATCTATCAGATTTTCTTTCTTTCCAGATATACGCTTGCAATTAAACGAACAGCTGAGATGCCTGGATATGCGAATGGAGGCCCAGGTCGCCCTAGTGACCGAATTGCAAGACTTTTTCCGCCGTAGAGGTGAGCTGGAGTTAGATTACTCGAAGAATCTAGACAAACTGGCAAAGAGTTTGCAACTTCGGCACAAAGAGCAGAAGCAAAAGTAAGTAACGGGCTTGCAGATCGTTCGTAGGCGAGTAAATAAATGGTCGGATTTTCTTTTCCCTTATAGACGGGAGCAGTGGCCCTTGTTCTCGAGCTACGCTTGTTGGCAACAGTTAGTGACGCAGACCAGGAACTTGTCACGCGATCATGTTGCTTTGTCCGAAGTATACTCGACTCATTTAGTATCTAGGTTAGCGCAGGTTATGGAAGATGTTCAACGAATTTATAAAAGGGTTAGTGGATAACTTTGTATTCAACGATTTTTTTTTATTGACGATATTAGTTGGTAAAAATTGCAGTGCCTTCGGATTTAGTTGAACTTTATTATGGATTTTACAACTAAAATTATCCTTATCCAAACAAATAAGCTTACCGTGTTTGCATTAGATGTATAGGGTTTTAGTAAATTGAGAAATCTAGATTCTTCAACGGAGAAGTTTGTTCGCACTCCCAAATTAAATTTGTAGTGTATAAAATTATTTAAATATAGAATTATATTACATTAAACTTTGACTCTTCCTGATGTTCCATTTCTACATGCAATGAAATTGTGATTAATAATTGTGTATATATGTTCTCATTATTGGTATTAATAACAAGAATTATAGTAATCTGAAGGCTTTGCTTAAAGTCTTGATTGAAAGTATTGATTTTTTTGCTATAAATATTTAAAACACTTCTCCTATTATATGCATATTGTACGATTTAATATGAGCGTCGCTGTATATATCATTTCCTCGAAAATTGAAATTTAAAACACGCCAATTCTAAACAGAATTGAAAAAAAAAACAGTAATCTCAGAGTTGTATTTAAAAGGAAAAATTTTTTTTTATCCAGACAAACATATATTTCCACTTTTCATCAGGACTTTCGTTTTTATATGAGCTCAAAGGTTTTCCTTTTTATCGCAGCTAACGAGGCAGTTGAATATGTTGACAGTTATTAAATGAGTTCTTTTTCATTTTCTGATTGAATATTCGCTTGGTTTGCCTTCTTTTTAATTTTTTCCTTCAAAGTTTAAAGGAGAGACTTCTCTTTACAATTTGTTTATTAAATCTTTTGATATTATTTATATTTCACTAAAATGAATCTCTCGTCTCGTTATTTCTTTACTAATGATGATATGGTGAAACTGAAAATTTCTATTGAAAATTTGAACCAATAACATGATGTGTATATTATACCAAATACCAACATATCCATTGAGTGATATTGCTGCTTGTATTATACCATTTTCCATGTGGAAAATGTTTGTTTTATAATCACCACCCCGATTCAAGCATACTATGAAGGAAAATAAACATGCTCCCTTTCTGCTTGCTCATTTTAAACTGTGGGATTTACCGAATATAAACGGTCAACAACTCTCTCTTATTCAGATTCGCTACATCTTTGTACTTCCTCTGTATTTTGTTTTTTAGTACGACCAGCGTTCTTGCAAATTTCATATCTTATTCATTAACATAGCAGATGAAAAGTAGGTGTTCAACACCATCTGATGAATAGTGAATGAAGCAACTCAAGTAGCTCAGTTCCTTTAATCCCGTGAGGCAGGTATTTTATTTTTTAATTCGAACTCCAAGCGGAAATTCTGCTGTTTCCCATTGTATTAGATTCTTTTTTAAAAAGATCATATTTCTGTGCTAACAATAAGGATTTTTTTTACCTAAATGTTGTTTTACAATATTAAAATGTTTTACGTTTCTCAGTTTGACGATGATATTTATCCTGTGATGGGTGGAGACTGTGGCTTGAAAACTATAACAAAAATCCCAAAAGGAAGGTGAAAAAATCCCTTACCACAAATTTTGTGGTAAGGGATTTTTTCACCTTCCTTTTGGGATTTTTGTTATTGATGATATTTATGTACAAATATCAAATTAACAAATTAAAAATAAATTAATTTGAGTTAATGAAAGTGCAGTAGTACCCCCATATCCGCGGGGGTTTGGTTCTGTGCTCTTCCGCGTATACTGAAAACCGCGGATAGTAGCGAACGCTTTATTTCCGAATACAATATGAAATATGAAGCAAAGTTAAAACAATGAAACAAGAAAAAATAAGTTATATAATATTTATTTAAAATAAATAAATAAATATTCGTGTGCTGTGGCACAACTAGAATTTAAGTTTAATAAATATATAAGGTCACACATATGTACATATAGTACATATTTACATACACAACAAGAAAAACTTTATCATCGTGAGCTACATATTCATTCATCTTCCTCCAAGTCCAAGTTAGCAGTCGATTGTTTACTTAGATCCGAAGCAAACGATGTTGATGGCTGTGCATTATCGATAGTTTTGTCGACTTTTTCAAAGAATATTGTTATTGGTAGTTGTCGTTTTTGTCTTTTCATTTCAATAAACAAATCCTCCAAAGGTTTCAAGGCGTCTGTTATAGTGCGAGTAATTTTTATACTGCGTTCCATTATTGGATCATATTCTACTATCTGTTCTTTTCATTTTTGAGCAGTTCGAAATATCGCTGAAAATTTTGCAAGCGTCCATGCTGGCGGTTCTTGTTCACCCTCATCCTCATCGTCACTCGCTTCTGGAGAAGATTTCACAAGGTCTACCAATTCCTCGTTGGTGAATACTTGATCCTCTTCGTTTATGTAATCACTGAGTTCCTCTTTGGTTATATCGTTAAATCCTTCTCCATCTATTTTCTGCGCTATGTTAAATATCGTTGTTAGATGTGAATTAATATCATGTGTGTCTTCAGAACTAAGAACGATGTCATTCCACAGATTTTTCCAA
Organism: Cetonia aurata; assembly: GCA_949128085.1. Lineage (NCBI taxonomy): Eukaryota > Metazoa > Arthropoda > Insecta > Coleoptera > Scarabaeidae > Cetonia > Cetonia aurata. Next base: position 11,493,287 of record OX421891.1, read on the forward strand.
CATGCTATTATCGTTTCTGACTTTAATTCCTCCATCGCTCCTTTGATAAATAGAATTGCGTCAGCAATTGTAAATGACTTCCAGCATTCCATGAGCCCGATATCAGAGCATTCGTTAGCCATTGTATACAGCATTTCGAAAACCTGTCGCATATGTATGGCTTTAAAGCATCTAATGACACCTTGATCAAGGGGCTGAAGCAATGAGGTCGTGTTAGGTGGTAAAAAAACCACTTCAACATTTTTATTTTCTGTGCCTAGTGACACAGGATGCCCAGGAGCATTGTTTAGTATCAGCAGCACTTTAAATGGTAATTCTTCCTTTTCCAAATATCTTTCCACTTCCGCAATAAAGCATTGATGAAACCATTGTGTAAAAAGAACAGCCGTTACCCACGCCTTTCGATTTGATTGCCAAAACACGGGCAGGCAAGCTTTATCTTTGTATTTAAGAGCACGTGGATTCTGTGATCGGTAAACAAGTCCAGGTTTAATCATATGACCAGCTGCATTTGTACAAAATATCAAGGTAAGTCTATCCTTAATTGCTTTAAAGCCTGGTGCACTCTTTGCAGTCTTATGAATATAAGTCCGTTGAGGCATTTTTTTCCACATAAGACCAGTCTCATCGCAGTTAAAAACTTGCTTAAGATGATAATTCTTTTCTGCAATAATTTGTTTAAATTTTTCTGGAAACAGGGCAGCAGCTACATGATCAGCTGACGCAGATTCCCCTGTCATTTTTTTATTTTTTAGATTAAGGGTCTGCATATCTTCATATAAAACCAACGCCTATTGTTGTAGCACTTTGCCATCGATAGGAATATGTTTTCTTGTCATATCTTCCACCCATAAATTTAAGGCATTTTCTACCTTAAGTAACAGTTTATTACGTATTGTGGTTGCAACTTTTGCAGTTTGGGGTGCACTAGAAAAACTAGCTCGAATCTTATCTTTGTTTTTTTAACACTTCCCGTATCGAAGATTCGTTTTTATTGTATATTTTAGCAACAGTTGCAATAGATTTTTTTTCTATTTCAATCATATTAATGATTTTTATTTTTTCACTAATCGTGAGCATTTCACGTTTTCTTTTTGCGTTTTCAGCGGATAACTGTAATTACTACTGTAATTATGGAAAAAAAGAAACATACAGAAAGAAAACAGCATTTTTAAGATCTGTTGATTGATTAATTTCAGATGGGGTTTGAGATTGTTACAAACCCGTAATTAGCAAATATATTCGAAAAAAAAATATGTAAGGTATTTTCTTTTGACCTACATTCCCAAAGTCAAAAAAAATGAATGATATCGAAATCAAATCCGAAGAAAATAAAACTTTATCGCCCTGTATAAATAAAAAAATCTGCGAATACATAACTTGAGACTGCTATTTTCGAGTTCTGCAACTTTGTAGGTTATTGTGGGTTAAATTAATTCTACAAATCACTGCTAATTATTCTATTTAGTTCGTTTAAACACTTTATTTAATAGGACGAAATTTACATCGTAAATATAAACGAAGTTGCCTTATTGCCTCTTTTATTTCGTTGGCAGTCAACCTGATCGGTATTCAAAACGTTTGTTTTGGAAGCAAAAAGAATCTTTATTTTAAATACATTTTTTTCTTGGTTTTGTTAGGTTATTAATATACTTTTAACGGTCATACATCTCGACGTATTCTTCTAGTGTCGTGAAATAGGTTACGAAACACACGAGGAGATACTGCGCGTGTTGCACGAGCTTCACACTACGATGAAAACATATCACAGCTATCAGGGTGAACTTCGGCAGGCCGATGAGAAATTGAAATCTGCCGAAAATCAGCGAAACAAATTGAAACAATCATTGACGCCGGATAAGCTAGAGCGATCGAAGAAGTTCAAATTCATGGAGAAGGAAGTTATGAAGGTTTGGACCGCCGGCAGTTATCCTTAAATAGTTAATTTTAAAAATAATTTTAGCGCAAAAGCAAATATACCGACGCCAAATTGAAGGCGCTGAAAGCGAGGAATGAATACATTTTGTGTTTGGAAGCGTCAAATACGACGATTCATAAATATTTCGTCGATGATCTGTCTGATTTGATTGACGTATGTAGGACAAAAGATTTAAAAAAAAAATTAGTTTTCTAGTTCTTTTTTTTTTTATTAAAATACAGTGCATGGATTTTGGTTTCCACAATTGTATATCCCGCGCACTGCTGATGCACGTATCAGCCGAAGAGGGTAGACAAAGATCAGTCCAACATGGCATGGATACTTTATCGGCGTGCATACATTCTTTGGACTCCGGAACGGACAAGCAAAAATTCCTGGAGTACAACCACAGTGCGTTCATGATACCTAAAAAGCTCGAATTCCAAGGGCAGAAGAGCGATGACGTAAGTTCCCGTGCCATCCAAACACGGAACTGGCTTAATATTTTCTTTGGAATTACTTTTGAAGCAGCAACCGGAGCCGGAGATCCAAAAGATATTGCATCAAGAGATGGAGACCAGATTGAATCAGTTGCACATGCGAGTGACCAATCTACGGGCGGAATCCGATGAGGTTTGGAAAACCCTGGAGACGGCAGAAAGGACATTACTCGAGATGTTAAACGCCAGAGATTATGATTGTTGTCAGTATTTCGGCGAAGGCGGCGTACCCGCTACTAAACCACCCGAATCTTTATCGATGAAGCAAAGATCGGATAGGCAGGAAACTGAAGAATTTTACTTATCAGTATGTGAATATCTTCTTTATTAATCTTTATTATTCAATTACAACGAAAATTTAAAGTGATAATCGTGTCTCTCCCCTTTTCCAGAAATTCCGCGAGTATTTACTTGGATCGACTAGGATAGCTAGATTAGACGCTAAACAAAGATATATAAGCCAGTCGCTACTGGTCGACACACCAGAGACTGGAAATACTTTAAAACCAGTTTCGAAAACGCCGAGAAGAAAAAGGATTGGTCGATTGCAGATGAGCGGTCAACCTAAGTTATTTGGCGGTTCATTGGAAGAGTATTTGGAGACGACCAACCAAGAAATACCTCTTATCATCAAATCCTGCGTCAGAGTGATAAATTTATACGGTCAGTACTTTTGATTTATTTATTGTTTTGTTAGAGAAGTCTAACAAAATCTCCTATAACACATATCCATCTGATGTTTTCAGGTTTACATCATCAGGGTATATTTAGAGTATCAGGATCTCAAGTGGAAATAAATAATTTTAGAGACGCTTTTGAGAAGGGTGATGATCCATTATCGGAGATGACGGATTCTTCGGACATCAATAGTGTAGCTGGGGTACTGAAATTGTACTTGAGGGAACTTAGGGAGCCGTTGTTCCCGATCATATACTTCGAGCAATTCATGGAATTAGCACGTAAGTTGTTTGATTTATTCACATTCGTCCGAAGCGGAATCTATTGATTAATTTCGTTCTTCCAGAGCTGGAGTCGAAACGGGAATTTGTAACGAGAATCAAAGAGTTAGTGTTAAGTTTACCAAGACCTGTGATGATCGTGATGCGTTACCTTTTTGCATTTTTAAACCAGTAATTCTTCGTCTGTGAATTCGCTTTAGGTGTTTATAACTTGTTTTTTCTTCGTTTTAGTTTATCAGAATTTTCCGACGAGAATATGATGGACCCGTACAATTTAGCAATATGTTTTGGACCAACTTTAGTTCCCGTACCGGACGACAAGGACCAAGTTCAATATCAGAATCAAGTGAATGAACTTATTAAAAATATCATCATGTACAATGATGAGATCTTTCCAAATGATGGAGGTTGTATATATGAGAAATATATATCTTTGGAGCCGGATGATCAGTGAGCTATTTTGGGTGGTGGATAATATGTTAATAATATTAATTTTTTTCCTTCCCATCAGTGATGTTGGCGACTCACCTTCTGATCATGCACAAGAAGACCTGGACTCTGAAGTTTATCCGTCAGAAGATGGTTAGCTTTTCGCTCATCATGTTTTAGGATTCGGTCAAACTTGCTTTATTTATTACAGATTCTGAGTGTATGGAGGCAACTGCCCAATTCGACTTTATAGCCCGCTCGGATCGTGAGTTATCGCTTAGGAAAGGAGACACGGTCACGTTGTTCACTCAGGTTTCTAACGATTGGTGGAAAGGCTCCGTCAATGGAAACGAAGGGCTCATCCCGGACAAATATATTTCGCTCAAAATGAAGTAAGATTCATGTCGATGCCGCAATGATCTTTTTTTAAACGCAGACGTTTGCAGGGACGATGATAGAGAAAAGATAGAGAATCTGAAGTCTAGCTCCTCTGAAGATTCCATGCGGCGTAGGGCTTCGAGTTCTAACGATTCCGTTTTATCGGAAAGTTCGATCTCTGCAGCGAACTCGCCGCTCATACAATGTGCACCGATGACTTGGACTAATGTGCCAAACTTATCCGAAGACGTCCCAACTAATTCTTCTACTTTAATGACGCAATCTAGAGAGGTATTGGAAACTACAGTATAATTGTTCGTTTGAATGTTGTTAGAGTATTGCATTTATATTTATACTTACATATGAGTCATCGATTTGGAGTGGATGGGAGGGGAAAATAGATTCAAAATTTTCCATATATTTTAGATAAGAGGTTTCTAAAATCTGTTTGTGTTTGATTTTGGTGCATCGTGAAAGGCCGAAGCCGAGTAAGTATGGATGGTCAATTGCAGGGAATTTTTGGTTGGATATTGGTGTGACCCACAGCCAAATTTTTCTCACGATTGAGCCAAAAATTACTTGGGGCCGGCAACCCATACTTACCACCTTTGTTTATTTCATTCGTATATTCCGAGTTATAATACTACTTTCGTATTGGGTAAAGTTTTCCTTTGTTCGTGTTCTGCGTGCGTGTTTGTGCTTGATTTTATTTTTCCTGTGTTACATGTTGGTCATGTATAACGCGATCTCATTTTTTTTTTAACGTACTGGTAATATTTAAAGTAAGTAAATGCCTTTAGAGATAAAAATAAGTAAGGTTTGAATAGTTGCCTTGTTTTTGTCTTATGTTTTGTGTTGCGTTTTTGATGACCCGTAGAAGAGACGCAGAATAGAGAATTTAACCTTCTAGGTATTCTCTATTCTGTTTTACAAAAGCATCAGTATATGATAATTATAAAAGTATTAATTAGATTACATTTAGTCTATCGATATATTGACTCGTCAAAGTTTCTCTCTTACATAAAGTATTAATTCAAGTACAATTTATAACGAAATAAAAATCTGATGGACTGCTTCATTTATCCATTATTTCTAACATTGGAATTGCATCACAACTTCCCTAGTTTTCCTAAACAAATACGTTTGGTGTTTACTGTATTCACAAGAAGGACTTTTATATTAAAAGATCGATTAAATTATATTATTACTTGTATAAAAGTTTTACATTTTGTAATTATTTTGTTTTGTATATAGTTTATGGGTGCAGGATATATATATATATATATATAGATTTTTTTTTTTATTATAATTTATAGAAAAATTCAAACTTGTACAACTACAAATGCATGCTGCTTGTACTGCATTGTAGTGTTTTAACAATAAATGTTTTTTTTGTTTTATGTACTTTAGTGTTCTTGTAAACTTTTATTTTTGATGACCCTCTATTTTTTTTTTTTTTTGAACTTTCAAGCATGGATACAGATGAGTGTGTTCTATTGCTTAAACCTGAAATTGTTACATAAATATTTATTACATTTAAATACAGTTTATATATATATTTTATACCCAAATTCAGGTTTAGGTAAAATAAAACACGAGGCGTTTTGTACAAGATTGTAGTAAGATATTATTTTGAATTTCAATTTTTTTTTGTTGATTTCATAGTACATTTGCTAGAACCCGAGCCAGACTACGTTTTTAATTTAAGGTGAGCACAATTGTTAGCATGTTCGGTAGCTTTTGGGGTTTAGATATTTTCAAAGTTCCTAGGTTCATAGTTTTTTTTTGTTACATATATATATAAACATTCATTGCAAGATACTAAAACAGCCGTTTTTTTTTATCAATTAAATTGTAGCAATTTCTTGATTATCTCAAGTTTAGATTAACACAACATTTGTTTGGAATCTTGCAATTCATTTCGCTTTATTTTTTCTTTGGGGTGAAGATATTTACTTCCTGTTCAATATCATCATTTGTTTAATGAACACTCTTAACATACATCTAATAAATTTTATATATAGGCCTGCTATAATAAACATTCAAATTTGGATTTTTATACAGTTTTAACAATTCACTAACTCTAGTTATGTTTTTTTTTCCTCAAAACTAGCAAAACTCAAAATTGCTCTTAAATGACAATTATGAGTCTGCAATTTTTTTTTTTCGACTAATACTTTCTTGTATCTAAACTAAGGGGGAAAGTAAGTATCATTTTATGATAATTCTTCAATTTTAATCATTAGGGTCAATGAGTGGAATTGCATCTGTTTCGTGCATTTCTTTCCGTGAACATATAATAATTTCACATATTTACATAATATCCTTTGTAGTTGTGTCGTATTTTGTTAAAAAAAAAAATTCCATGTAAATAGGATTTTTGTTTGTATGGATTTTCTTTCATTTATGAGATAATGTAAACTGAAAATAAATGTTACCCACCAAATGTTATCGTTTTTGTTTCAGAATCTGTATAAAAATCACAAGAGGAATAAATCTGTGGACATGTCAACGGATTTACGTTCTAATTTATCGGCAAGTGATGATAGTATTATAAGTCATCGGACCACAATTAACGTAAATCAAAGCTTGTCGGCGCAAAACATCTTGATTAACGGTTCATCTTTATCGTTAAATTCGAAAAACCAACGCTTCGAGTGCAATATCCTGGACGCGGGCGATCTTGAAGCCATAGACGGCGTTTCGTACAAAGACGGCGTCGATTCGCCCACTGAGGAACGTAAAAAGATTCGCGAACCGGCAGAGATCGACGAATCCAACGTTAACTTCAGCTTGAATCGGGAACAGTGGCAGAAACGGGCGAATTCGAACGTCAAAATATCGCAGACGTTGAAAGCGAATAGGAATTCGGATAATTGGCTCCAAAGGCAAAATCACACCCCCGATTTGGTCATGGATTTGCCCCTGGTGGGTAATTCGACCCTTAAAGATACCGCTAAGAAATCTATATCCGTTTCGGGTAATTTGTACGCGGAGAATTCTTCTGAAGAGGACAACACATCGGTGAAATCTCTGGAGGTGGCGGGTCCCGAGAGCCCGGACATGACGACCGCGGCCGAAAGATTCGCCAAGCAAAATCAGTGCACGCTCAAGAAGAATATGAAGGTCCATATTGATTCGTCTGGGAAAACTGAATTGTCCAAGCCAGTTTCCGATCTGATTACCATCACCAGTCCGACTCCAGAACGGAAATACGCCCCGTCTACGAACGCTACCACTACAACATTCAAACCACAAATCAAGACCAAGCCACCAGTGTTTAAGAAGCCGGCGTTTGCAGTTGCTCTTCCTATCGCCATATTGCCAAGTGATGCCAAGAAAGATGCTGAAGACTTATCGACTTAATAAGCTCCCGAATTTGCAAAGGGAACTTTTCGAATTACCTCGATTGGCCATAAGATTGAAATTCTAAAATTTGACCCTTATTTTTCTATTATATAAGAAAGAAAAGAGATTAGACGTAAGTTTACGATCCTTAAGTCACTTATTTTTAAGGCCATCGAAAATGCAAACCAAACTCTGCTCATTTTTTTTATAACAACCGCGCACAGATGTGAAAAAGTGCGTGCATATTTTGGGATGAATATACTAAATGATTTTCCATTTTAATAGTAATATTGAAAATACAATAGGAATACTTGGTGTTTCTTGATGCAGATAAATTTTATATTTTTGACGTATATATACATATATGGATTGCTACTTATTATACAGGGTGACATTGAAAAAAAAAACTATAATGTATATTAAGCAGTAGAGGACTAATATCAAATGAAATTTTTATACTTTATTATCAATTTTCAATTGCTTTAAACATAACATAACGAAAAACAATGATTCAATTTAAAACAACATCAGGAATACGAGAAATTTTAATAAATCGCTACATGTATCATTATTTATATTAAATAATTTCTAAGATCTGACGTTTTGGGCCTACTACCGTCATCAAGGTTTCTCATTGTTCTAAAACAGTGCTAATATGTGTTTTTCGATCATTTTGCCTTTGTGCAAATAAATATGTATAGAAATTCTGTGTTCACCTTAGCTTATATGACTTCTGTTATTTTATTATCCTCTATCGCATGACACTATGCAATATTTTCAATGTCACAGGGCGTGTTAGACGGTTAAAAGAAAAGTGTTTGCAACATTACGCTTCTCAAAATTATTATAAGTAGATTTAAAAATTGCCCGATATAGAGTGAAACGAAAAAAGTATTCTAACATCGTAACGACAAAATAAAACCTCAGTATTGACGACGAGACATTTATAAATCGAATGCTCAATTATACTAATAACCAGACTTGAGATTTTAGTCCGATTCGATTGTCCCCACTACGAAATTTCATTACTCGGAATGTCCCGCCATAAATACATGTCTTTGGCGTTGACAAATTCGTGAGCACGCGAGTAGAGATGTATTTTATCCGTACGATTCGTATCTTCGGTACGAATCTTACTTGGAAGTCGGATGGTACGAATCCCAACTGAAGTTTTCGTATTTCGTACCGAACTTCGCGTATCGAGTTTTTGTCGACATTTCCGTCAATTTTTCATTCATTCATTTATTCATAAGATTAGGGTGTTAGGTTTTAGCTTCTTTCTTACTGCGACTAGCTAAGTTATCAGAGAACGTAGCATCCCCATCCTCCATAAACGCTTTGGTATGAAGTTCGTCCTTCATTTCTTTGTTTAATCGGGTTCAAATCTCCCTTTTCGCAGAATCCTTGGTAATCTGACATACGGTAATCTCTGGACCTATGAAGTGTCTTTTAGAGCCCCCTCGACTAGTTCCTCGGCTATTATGTTGCTTTTCTATCCATGAATTCTCTGCATTTGATTGTGAGTCATGAAATCTTTGTATATCGAATCTACCGGTTTTATTTTGTACATATTTAGGATCATACATATTTGTTTCTGTTCTGACATTTGCCGTCGACAACAAGAGTCAAACTGCCCATGAATACACGCGAGAGATTGTACATGGCGGGACATTCCGAGTAATAAAATTTCGTACGACGAATTATGGAACGGGACTGAAAGCTCAAGCCTACTAATAATTAATAAAACAGTATTAGTAGGTAAATGAGCCTGCAGTTAGTTAAAATTACACGCTGTGTAATGTATTGATATTATCAAGCAAATTACAATACTTTTTTTGCATCACTAGATATTATTTGATGTAATTACGATTTTTGTTAATCCTCATATATTGGAATTGTAGGTATATATATATGCTTCAAAACGTATTCCTAAACGCATTCTAGTTCTAAAATATCTCTCTCTCTCTCTCAAGCTATATACAATTAATTATTAATTATGCATATATATATTATAATGGATATTTTTGTGCCATATTTAAAAAGGAAAACAGTTACAAAAAAAATGTATCCAGTAGTAATTAATTCATATTTCTATCGTAATAATATCGTATAATAATTATAATTGATTTAACAGAGCACAACGACTTTTATATTGTTAAGTATTCATTGCGCGCATGGGATATGAGATAAGGTCATCTGGTGCTTATTTAAAAAAAGAATTGATATCGATGGTATTACTTTTTAATTGTTCGAATATACAAACGATCTAATGCATTGCATGTGATGTTACCTAGCCAAAGCGATTTTTCTGTTGTGATTCCGTTAGGAACTTGATTCGATTCATTGCATGTATTTCACTATATCGGTATTCACATTATAGACATGATTTTACGTATTAATATTTAATCTTTTGAATTGAATATACGCTTTAAATAGAAGTATATTAACCCTTGGTAATTGAGGGCATTGATGAGCGAAGTGAAACAAAGCTTAAAACTAACTAATATCTAAATGCACAGCCTTTCATTTCAATTCAAATATATTTGTATAGTCTATAAAATAAATGGGCAGTACCACAATATGATATAAGGGTTGTGCTAGTTTATAGTCATGCTAGTAACATAGATATACCGTATGCGAGATAGTACTATCACAGATAAAAGTATACCATATAGCTCACCGTGGCAGAATTGCCCGATTCTCGCGGGTTGCATGACTCAAAGGCTGCAATATTACGATTTTATGAAACATAGATAGCAGCGGGGAGCCCGGTGTACGGTCGGAGACCAAACGTCGGAGTGTGGAAGTGATACCGGCTCGCTAGGTTTTTATTTATGAAATATGTTTTTTTGCCGCACAGCTGTTATTTACCTAGAATAGCAAATTGAATAGAATTTATACCTCCTTGAATGTGAATTGCTTACGCTTTTATTTAGAATATAAATATTTTCTATAGACTGTCCAGATTGACTTGAGGGCGCGTAATGTATTTATTGAATTTATTCGTATGTGTCTCTTAAGAATATATTTTATGGTTGCTATAATATATTGGAAGGAATCAAAGTTTATAGCCAGTCGTTTATGTAAATAATACAAAAATTCGTGCAATTTCAGGCTTTATTTTCAATATATGTGACTTCACATTATCAATCATGTATGATGAGAACAATTAACAACTACATTAAACATGACAAACTACATTGAAAAAAAAGATTATTTTTTATAGATAGATTTTTTTTTAAATGTAGTTTGTCATGTTTAATGTATTTGTTAATTGTTTTGTTCGTTTTATTAATTTTAAACACGGCACATTTTTCTTGACTTACATTTATTGCAGTAATTAATCACCGATACATCGCAAAAGTGAAAAACTTTTTGAACGTCACGTGTTTTGGCCATAATATTCACGGCACGGAATAGCGGCATATTTTAATATTTGTGGTGCTAGGGTCATCTCGGCTACTACAAAAAAAAATATAGTCTAAACTTGGAATTTTCGCTTCTAAATGATAGAATACAGGTTTTCCTTTAAAACTTTAGTTTTGACAATTTCAAATTTATAGGACGATATAAGCACAAATCAAAAACCTGTCTGTCTTATGACTTACGGCGGTAATCTTTGGAAATTCTATTTTTTTACATTATTTGTCAAATTTAAACCTACATTGTATTAATGTTACAAAGATATCCTAACACAGTATTTACCCGCATGTTTTTATCCATTCAGCACGCACTTATTTTATTTTAAGTTATTTTCCGGGAATTTAAATAACTTCAAATCTCTAAAATTCCTCCGAGACTTTCCGCAGCGTATCGACATTTCAATGCTAGCGGTATGTATGTTCGTACATGCGTACCCACGCGACTGTCCGCTCGCAACTGAAGCACAGCGCTCCCATTGAACTCACGCAGGGTTCCCAACTATTTGATCGAGGGTTCCCATTTTAGCGAAAGCCGCGTCCAATTCTCCCGTAAGGTGAGCTATCCGTAATACTTATCTGTGGTACTATGGTCACCTTCCATCCAAAATCGTTTTATTTACTGCAAATATAAAAAAATTTATCTCAGAAAATACTTCATTAAGAAGAACATATCCAATCAACATGGGCATGCCCGTAGATCTCGCTAGCATACGGTATATGGATAATTTTATAGGAAACTTAAACACTTTCAAATGTATTTCTTACGTCAATAAAATAGAATCGTCCAAATATATACTAATCAACACTAATTCGTTATATTTATTTGCATCAGAAAGATTTTCAAAATTAAAATAAACGAGTTTCCTATAAAATATCACGTATGTAATCAAAATATACTCTTGATGAGACTGATCAGCTATATATATATATTCTAGATTAAGTAAAAAGAAAAAGAAAAAAAAAAATAGAAGTAAAATGATAAACGAAAGGCGTGCTAAGAAAATAGAAGTGCAAGAAGTTTTCGTTTAGAAGGTCTGTGCGGATTTGTAGATAGATATCATCATCTCTGTAATCGTTTTATTATCGTATCGTGTTATATCACCTTTTATTTTCACCGTTTTCATCATCTTTATTTATCGTTGCTTATATATATATAGGCCGTCCGATGTTTAAATAACCGAAAGTTATGTTTGGACTCGCAACAAAATCTCTGGTTATTTAAGCATGTAAAAGCGGTGATTTTCTTTTTATTGCCTCTCCTACTTATTCATCACCACAGTCATACAATGATCGTTCTCTGTTTATCTCCCTCGGTTTATTTAATTGTGTATACTAAATATCGAATAAGAAAAATCTTCGTGTTTAAGACCTTGCCTTATTAAGCAGAGTGAATAATTAATTAATTACATATATACATATTGTTCCGTTGACGAAATGATGCACAAGAACAGAAAAACAAAATGACCCTAATATGGATTTAGCATCCGTTATTATTAAATGCTCTCTTTTGTGGATCATTTTTATATATACATATATTTACTTATCGCATTATATACATACATTATACATACTGTATTTATCCTATAATAATAAAAATAAGTTCATAATATTATGCCTATTTTTATTTAATCTATTTGTCGCCTCTACCATAATCTACTTCGTCGTTTTTGCCAATTTGCTAACTGTAGAAGAAGTAATGACAGCATGTAAATGCTCTTAAAACACTGAAAGATAGTTCCACAATCGGCAGCGATAACATACCTGCTTTTGTTGTTTGGGGATTGCGCGAATCTTGCTATAAGCACCTGCATATTTCCTTCTATATGGAAAACTACCAAACTAGTGCATGTTTGCAAGTGGGGAGAGAGAAATTCTGCTGTTAATTATGCGCTAATTATCGTCCCATTGCGTTGCTGAACAATTTTGCGAAGGTCTTTGAGAAATGCATATACAGAAACATTGGCGCTGCAGTCAGACCTAGGATACATGCTGACCAGCATGAATTTCTGTCCTAAAAATCTACAGTTACTAATCTGACAAGAATTACTCAGTTTATTGTGGAAATATGGATACTGACAATCAAGTTGACGTCTTGTACACTGATTTGGCGAAGGCATTTGATCGCATAGATCACGCAGTTCTTCTTCACAAAATCGATAGACTTGGATTTTCCTCTAAATTTTTGTCCTTTCTTAGAACATGTCTGTCTGACAGAGACTGCTTTGTGGCCTGTTTAGATTATCAGTCTGACTATTTCTCACCGGCGTCTGGGGTGCTGCAAGGCAGCAATTTGGGTCCGCTGCTTTTCCTCATGTCTATCAACGATTTGTATGATACCTTATCTTGTTCTAAGCTATTATTTGCTGATGATTTAAAAATATATGCAGCAGTACACGCTGTTCAGGATTGTGAATTCCTTCAGGACCAGCTGGGGGTTGTGTTCGACGCTAAATTGACATTTACAAAGCACTTCTCCAACGCTGTCTTCAGAAATTTTCCGTTTCTCGGCGCATTTACAGCGAAGAAAAAAGAAAAATGTTAATGTACCTTGAAAATTAGATTAACTGAAAACAACATTTATTAATAAAATAAGTTAAATTAAAATAAAAGTTTGGTTGCAAGAAAATTATAGAGAGAGAAATGTTTTAACATTTTTGTGAATAAATTTATAGAGCTGTGCATGCAATTCTTTAATCTTTGATACAGTCATTAGTCATTATACGGTATATGCTGAGAAATGAGCCTTTAAGATTAAACTAAAGAAAAACATAACAGTTTTCTAGATAAAAATTTCCTTCATATTTTTGCAGGTATCTTAGAATCGTTTCATAAGTCGTGTTGATATTTTTAATCTTTTTGGTAAAAAGATCGCTGTAATATTCCACCATCTCACTCAAAGTGCTTTCAATATATTTAATGTAGTTTCCTCTTTAATATATGTTTTGTTTGGTTTTATACTTGGCTTTCACTAGGGTAGATTTTCTCTGGGACATTTTATAGTAGCTTTATATTACCGGCACACTTTCATTACAATACTTGGCCACTAGAGGGCGATCGTTGTCAATCTAACAACCAGAATTACGTATTTTATGGTTCGTGCGTAATACGATTTCGCACGAGACTTTAAGTGAAGGCACGTGATAGAACAGTTTTGGATACATGCAACAATCTGCAGTAATTTCCCAGCAAATGAAATGAAACATGTACAGTGAAGAGGTTTTTAAACGAGACTCCTGTAAGCAAACATGGATCTTATGCACACTATGTAGGGTAAAGCGGATGTGCGTGGTAGGGAAAGTACTTAAATGGGCCGCTGTAATTTTGCAGATGTTCGGTCGTCCAAAAATGCACGTGCAATTCTTGGAAAACAAAAAAATATTTCGTTCTGGGAATTGTTAGTGAAAGGAAGGATAAGAAAAAACTTAAATATGTAAAATATGCAACTTTTAAAAAACATGCATGGAAATGCCTAAGGGAAGTGTTCCACAAGGGTCGATATTAGGCCCAATCTTGTTTGTACGTAGAGTTTATAAACGCCTTTCCATAAAATCTCACCTCAAAGCGTGTGTAGCATATATAAAGGATAATTGCACCATTTACAGCAATTCCTAAAAAAACAAAAGTTTTTATGAGAACTCGTATATGGTATAATATAAATTAATATTTACATTATTCTTGTATTTGTACAGAAAACCAATTTGTTACTGCTGTTAAATGAAATACTATGCGTAAACATGTTTTTTTTTGTTACTTGAGCATTCACGTACTTTAGATATAACGGTTCATTTGATCTTATAGAAATTATAGACGTTATTCTACCCACAAATTAGATACACCCACGTATATACGAATAAATAGGGTTGTGTGATGCGAAATTTACCCCTTATAACACCTCATTATTACATTCTTATCACACCGCAGGTGGGTGTTGCTATAGAAGCCTGATGGCTTGAATACCTAATAATGATATACTGCTATAGGTAGGTATACGTATTTTGATTGGAAGGGGTAAGTATTAAAGCATGTATTACACGTAATATTCTTGCGTAAACAAAATTCGAACTGGTAAAATACGTTGCTTAGATTCCCAATCAACATCTCCTGATCTCGACGTTTGCGAGCCGAAGTTCAATATCAGTTTGAAACGAAAAATGAACAGAACTTGTTGAAATGTGACTACGCTATTGAAGTTCATCGCGCATTAATATTATCATTTATTTCCTCTTCTCATAATATCTACTGGTCAAGTTAGGTTAGAATTTATAAAAAGAAATTAAAAATTAACCAAACTTATTATTAAATACCACAGAGTAACGGAGGAAATAACATTTATTCAATGCAATAGGAAATCAAATATTAAAAAAAACTGTGTGGACTAAATAATAGGGACGCATGCCATCAAGAATCGTATATAGTAGAGTGATAATACACATATTTGTGGCTCTCGTGATATTTCATTGTTTTCTCCGGCTTTCGCTACCAGTTTAAGGTAAAGTTACGTCAAATTATTCAGCAAAATTCTGCGAATTTTTCTATGTAAATCTCATCTACGCATTTTCGTAACTTTTCACATTAAATACATTTATAATAATACGTGGAATACCACATTTAAAGTTTTTCCTATATGCACATCTTTTTGCCAAACTATATTTTGTATTGCTCGAATGCGAGTATTGCCAAAAGTAATACGTTTTTGTAATAATACCTATCCATTGTTTCCTTTTGTGTTTCTTACTCCGTTGGTCCAGTCTTGTTTGTTTCAAAGTCGCCGCGACGGACTCCGCTGGCGCAGAAGATTGACCTTTGTCTTTTCCTTATTTTGTTAGATTTTGTAACTACCTTATTTATATAATTAACTACGTAGTACTAAGCAATTATGAACACTTGCGCTTGTTGTAACACAGTTGTTAAGGATGATGTATGCGTTATCTTTTGGTTTTTAAAAAACTCTTTAAAACTGTTTGTATTAAACTATCTAGAACTGAGGCTACTAAAATTAATTCCAATTCTGGCCTGTCATGGACTTGCAAAGAATGTTTGCAACTCGGGAATGACATAAACGCATTAAAGGCTGTTATTATTGCCATGCAAGAGGACATAAAACTGTTAAAGAATGCTTCTGTTAGTACTATGGAATCTTCAACCACCTCATTAATAAGAACTGAGGAAATTATACAGGAAGCACAGGAGCGTGAGCGCCGTAAATGCAACGTTATCGTGTACGGCGTTCAGCAGACTCAGCAGTCCAAAGCGGAACAGATGAGGAGTGATACAACCATAATACATGAAATTTCAAATGCTGTTGGTGTGGCCGAACCTCGTACAAAAGTCCACAGATCGGGGAAATATGATCCCACCAAGGATGACCTTTTTTAAAATAGTTTAAAACATATCATTTCCTACGTAGTTTGACCTGGTAATTACGATAGTTAAAGAATTTTTGCCTTCAATCTTCGAAAAAAATCATTAAAATTTGGGCCAAATTTGATCGGAAAAGTCCAAAGGGGGGACCCTTCAAAATTCGTTAAATTTTGCAATTTTTTTAAATAGTTTAAAACATATCATTTCCTACGTAGTTTGACCTGGTAATTACGATAGTTAAAGAATTTTAGCTCTGTTACAATTAGTTCTGCAGATAATTGCGTGTGGGCCTTCAATCTTCGAAAAAAATCATTAAAATTTGGGCCAAATTTGATCCGAAAAGTCCAAAGGGGGGACCCTTCAAAATTTGTTAAATTTTGCAATTTTTTAAAATCGTTTAAAACATATCATTTCCTACGTAGTTTGACCTGGTAATTACGATAGTTAAAGAATTTTTGCTCTGTCACCATTAGTTTTGCAGATAATTGCGTGTGGGCCTTCAATCTTCGAAAAATCATTAAAATTTGGGCCAAATTTGATCGGAAAAGTTCAAAGGGGGGACCCTTCAAAATTTGTTAAATTTTGCAATTTTTTAAAATCGTTTAAAACATCATTTCCTACGTAGTTTGACCTGGTAATTACGATAGTTAAAGAATTTTTGCCTTCAATCTTCGAAAAAAAATCATTAAAATTTGGGCCAAATTTGACCGGAAAAGTCCAAAGGGGGGACCCTTCAAAATTTGTTAAATTTTGCAATTTTTTAAAATCGTTTAAAACATCATTTCCTACGTAGTTTGACCTGGTAATTACGATAGTTAAAGAATTTTTGCTCTGTCAGAATTAGTTCTGCAGATAATTGCGTGTGGGCCTTCAATCTTCGAAAAAAATCATTAAAATTTGGGCCAAATTTGATCGGAAAAGTCCAAAGGGGGGACCCTTCAAAATTTGTTAAATTTTGCAATTTTTTAAAATCGTTTAAAACATATCATTTCCTACGTAGTTTGACCTGGTAATTACGATAGTTAAAGAAATTTTGCTCTGTCACCATTAGTTTTGCAGATAATTGCGTGTGGGCCTTCAATGTTCGAAAAATCATTAAAATTTGATCGGAAAAGTTCAAAGGGGGGACCCTTCAAAATTTGTTAAATTTTGCAATTTTTTAAAATCGTTTAAAACATATCATTTCCTACGTAGTTTGACCTGGTAATTACGATAGTTAAAGAATTTTTGCTCTGTCAGAATTAGTTCTGCAGATAATTGCGTGTGGGCCTTCAATCTTCGAAAAAAATCATTAAAATTTGGGCCAAATTTGATCGGAAAAGTCCAAAGGGGGGACCCTTCAAAATTTGTTAAATTTTGCAATTTTTTAAAATCGTTTAAAACATCATTTCCTACGTAGTTTGACCTGGTAATTACGATAGTTAAAGAATTTTTGCCTTCAATCTTCGAAAAAAAATCATTAAAATTTGGGCCAAATTTGATCGGAAAAGTCCAAAGGGGGGACCCTTCAAAATTTGTTAAATTTTGCAATTTTTTAAAATCGTTTAAAACATCATTTCCTACGTAGTTTGACCTGATAATTACGATAGTTAAAGAATTTTTGCCTTCAATCTTCGAAAAAAATCATTAAAATTTGGGCCAAATTTGATCGGAAAAGTCCAAAGGGGGGACCCTTCAAAATTTGTTAAATTTTGCAATTTTTTAAAATCGTTTAAAACATATCATTTCCTACGTAGTTTGACCTGGTAATTACGATAGTTAAAGAATTTTTGCTCTGTCACAATTAGTTCTGCAGATAATTGCGTGTGGGCCTTCAATCTTCGAAAAAAATCATTAAAATTTGGGCCAAATTTGATCGGAAAAGTCCAAAGGGGGGACCCTTCAAAATTTGTTAAATTTTACAATTTTTCTAAAATCGTTTAAAACATCATTTCCTACGTAGTTTGACCTGGTAATTACGATAGTTAAAGAATTTTTGCCTTCAATCTTCGAAAAAAAATCATTAAAATTTGGGCCAAATTTGATCGGAAAAGTCCAAAGGGGGGACCCTTCAAAATTTGTTAAATTTTGCAATTTTTTAAAATCGTTTAAAACATCATTTCCTACGTAGTTTGACCTGATAATTACGATAGTTAAAGAATTTTTGCCTTCAATCTTCGAAAAAAATCATTAAAATTTGGGCCAAATTTGATCGGAAAAGTCCAAAGGGGGGACCCTTCAAAATTTGTTAAATTTTGCAATTTTTTAAAATCGTTTAAAACATATCATTTCCTACGTAGTTTGACCTGGTAATTACGATAGTTAAAGAATTTTTGCTCTGTCACAATTAGTTCTGCAGATAATTGCGTGTGGGCCTTCAATCTTCGAAAAAAATCATTAAAATTTGGGCCAAATTTGATCGGAAAAGTCCAAAGGGGGGACCCTTCAAAATTTGTTAAATTTTGCAATTTTTTAAAATCGTTTAAAACATCATTTCCTACGTAGTTTGACCTGGTAATTACGATAGTTAAAGAATTTTTGCCTTCAATCTTCGAAAAAAAATCATTAAAATTTGGGCCAAATTTGATCGGAAAAGTCCAAAGGGGGGACCCTTCAAAATTTGTTAAATTTTGCAATTTTTTAAAATCGTTTAAAACATATCATTTCCTACGTAGTTTGACCTGGTAATTACGATAGTTAAAGAATTTTTGCTCTGTCACAATTAGTTCTGCAGATAATTGCGTGTGGGCCTTCAATCTTCGAAAAAAATCATTAAAATTTGGGCCAAATTTGATCGGAAAAGTCCAAAGGGGGGACCCTTCAAAATTTGTTAAATTTTGCAATTTTTTAAAATCGTTTAAAACATATCATTTCCTACGTAGTTTGACCTGGTAATTACGATAGTTAAAGAATTTTTGCTCTGTCACAATTAGTTCTGCAGATAATTGCGTGTGGGCCTTCAATCTTCGAAAAAAATCATTAAAATTTGGGCCAAATTTGATCGGAAAAGTCCAAAGGGGGGACCCTTCAAAATTTGTTAAATTTTGCAATTTTTTAAAATCGTTTAAAACATCATTTCCTACGTAGTTTGACCTGGTAATTACGATAGTTAAAGAATTTTTGCCTTCAATCTTCGAAAAAAAATCATTAAAATTTGGGCCAAATTTGATCGGAAAAGTCCAAAGGGGGGACCCTTCAAAATTTGTTAAATTTTGCAATTTTTTAAAATCGTTTAATACGCCACCTCCAGGTATGTGATTGTGACTCATGAAATTTTTTGTATATTGACTAGAGGTTTCGTAATCTGTATCGGCTTTATTTTGCACAAATGTGGGAAGACACATACAGTTTTTTGTTCTAACGTCTACCGTCGGCAACCTTTGTCCAATATATTATTATCATTGTATTAATATTAAATCTGTTAACATTATTGATATTAAGAAGTAAAACATAGGTCTCTAGTTTCGGTCAAAGCCCGGAGTAGCATCCAAATGTGTTTGTTTTTTTGTTAATTTCAACCTTACAGGATGAAATAACAACAAAGAATAAAACTATCAATAAAATTAAAGAGGAGGGAACATAATTGATTTCTTTATTTAATTTCAACATTAACCAAAAAAATTTCATTCCGACATACATAAAGCCATCCCTCCCAAGAGATCTTACAACGGGGATTTTTCATACATCCACATAGTTATATGTAAAACGTAAATAGTTGCTTGGTAGTAATATAATTACTGACATATGAGAAATTAGGTACGAAAGAAATCTTCGATCCCTTTTGTGCTTATTTCAAATCAAATTCGTCGTCGTTCAAGGTTTCGATGTTTTGATGTTCGTGCAGTATTACATAATCCATCTCGCCGGCGAGCGGGAATCGGCCTTGCGAATTGTCGCTTCGTTACCGAAAATCGTGAAAAATCGAAATTTCGGAAAAGCTTTACGCGTTTACTCCTATAGGCCCAGCGGTATTATTTATTATTTTTATTGTATTTTAATGTAAAATATACTTTATTTCATTATTAGTTTGACTTATTTTTATTCACCTTCAATTTCTTAAGAAATAAAATCCGTTAAAATCTGTAATACACCAACACGTTCCTTTTTGCCCTCTAATTAATATTTTGCAGAATTTTTAAATATTTTTCTATACGAAAATGCTTTACAACTGATCCAAGTTTAATTATAATTTCCGTAATATTACTGAAAACAAAAATCCCAATTCAAATCAGAAACAATTACCTATACATTTTTTATTTCAATAATAAATTTTAAAACTTGAATTATTAAAATAACCTTAATAATTCTGCTGAACTATAATGAAGAGCACGTCTGAATACTAAACAAGATAAAAGATAAGTGACTAAACGTTTATCATCCTTAAAAACATAATCATACATCACATTTTCACCAAGAGAATACGTAGGTAGTTCCCCTCAACACATCTACTTTCCTTCCGGGAGCCTACTAAAATTCGCACAAGCGAATAACCGGCTGCCGCGGCGTTGGGAAAGAGAGTGACTGGGCGGCTGTTTTGCTCCCGAGTATATCCGAACGGACCATTGCGCTTACACTGTGGCTTAGACCGGACATTTTGGGTGTCCGTGAGTGTACCGTACCACAGATTCTAAAATCTCAAGGATAAAGTCTATTCCACCGCCCGCCACTGAAACTAGTAAAAACAAGATTTTTTATTCATATTCGCCAGCTGCGTATGAGTCACCCGTACGGGCTACCGAGCCTTCATAATTATTAAAGTAAGAGAAAATGTCAGATCCGTCATTAAAAGTTGCTTCCTTGATGTGACACTTGACAAAAAAGATTCCAAGTTTCTTATGCTGTTTCTTTATTGAAAAATTAAATTTTTTACGAAAAAAACTTTAGATCTCGTATGGGTAAAATCGTAGGATCTTTTCTTAAAAACTCCAAATTTTTTGTGATAAATTATGGTTCCTACTGACAGCTTTTTTCAACTTGGAATTTAGAATTTAGAAGTCAAAATCGATACACTCTGGTATATAGGGTAAATGCATTTCAGCCATTCAGCTAATAATAACTGTTATTACGAACTTTAGTTTGAAGTATTGGCCTTGAGTGATATAAAAATTTGTAAGGTAATAGTTGCGGATTTCCTGCGGATTCTTTTTTTTATGGTTGATGTAAATTCAAATGTAATAAAAATTTCATATGCCATAAAGTTTGTTAGTAAAGGATTTGGGTGTCGTTTTTCTTCGGGCCAGTATATCGTAAACGGTTTAAAATGCGGTCCTGACTAGTCTATTAACATTGTGCGCGCGCAACCGCTGCGCATTTTCGAACACGTTACTCCGGCGAAATCTCCAATCGACGGACGGGAACGATGCAAGGGGGTGCGCAACGCACGCGGTATCGCGCTCATGCGCACGCGGTTTTGAGGACACTCGAAAGCTGCAAAGCAACTGGAAATCAATACTCGCCTTTTTTAGAAACCCCCTAATGCCCCACATTGTAAATAGACTCTGTTGTCTACGCATACTACTTCTGCTACCACAGCATGGTAGCGTAGTGACGACATGTATATCAACCAGTGTTGACTGCCGCTAAGGTCCTATCTTGACTAAGGGATGGGATAGCGACCAATTGTTATTGAACACATTTCTATCAGGTCAGTAATCAGTAGTATTTCAAAAAAACGCCAGCGATATTAGCGCTTATTTATGCCGAGTTAACGTAAGATTTTCCTATACGCTGCCGATAAGACACGTGTAGATTTGTTTTCATTCTTAGCGGATGCGTAAAATACCAAAAACGAAAATCGTGTGAGATTTTTAATTTTCGTTTTAAGGTAAAAAAGCAATTGAATGCGAATTTAAATATAAGTATTAAATAATTTTATCGAATCTCTTCCGTCTTAAAGAAACTAGCACGCACACGAAATAATCGATAATTTAGAAAATGCATTTTAATTAAAATAAAAAAAATATTTAACAAATTTCAATAAAAGATTTTCCAATTTTAAACAATTCTTACACGCAGGTGAATAACACGCTTCTACTACTGCCTGAACCTACTTCAATTCCACGAAATTTATAAATAGAAAGTCCACGATTAAATCCATTTGAGGTTGAATTTATTTTATTGGAAATTAGCGTGAGTAATATCAGCTGTGATTTTGACAGGTGTATTTGAGCAATGTTTTATTAACATCCCAAAGGAGAAAAGTGTATATATCGATTCTCGATTGTTTTTTTTTCGTTTGTGTATATATATACATATATATATAAAAAAGCTTTATTCGAAAGCGTATTGTGGTAACAATACACAGCTTCGCCGCGGGCTACTAAAACGTGAATACACCTTCCTTTTTGCACACATTAAATCCGAAGGCGGACGTTTCCTCTCTCTCTCGTTTAAGGGTGCCCACTTTCATTCACCGAATATTTATGCGAAAACAAACTTTTCTCCGTTCAGAAATTTTCGTAATAACGCAGAGATGAACAGCTTATACGTTACGAAAACTATACCGTATTTTAAAGCTGATTTATGGAGAGAGAGAATAAAGCTAATTATTTCTTAAAAGCATTTTCCATTAATGATGAAAAGCCTTTTAAGGTGTAAGAGATGGTTTTGGCGATATCTAGGATTATCTGCTTGGAATTTATATATTAAAAAGATATTCCAACGTCTACCGAAGTGATCAGGATTGTGTTGCAGGACAGATTGTCACTAACAGCAACAAACAAACAAGCAATATGAAAGTACCGTATATATTAGAATTTTACATTTGTAAATGCAGAAAAATACATATTTGCAATTTCAAAAGAAGCCTTACACTTTCAAAAGCTTTGCAATACAAGGTTTCCTTTTCATTGTATGAAGTCTTTTCTTATCTTTACCGGACGTACAGTAAGAGAATCTAATGGAAGTGGTGAAGAAATAATATAAAGAATTTAAATCTTTGCTTTTGATATTCAGAATGTCTGTGTGGACATGAAAGAGACACAACTATTGTAAACTATTATAAAGATAAGCAAAAAGAAATCGTTATACATAACATGACAGAATTTAGATTTTGCAGACAATAACAACATATTTTTTTTCTGTTTACTTATATATTACCGTTGATGCATTGCTGCACTGCCTGAATCGGATAATTTAATTGAACTTTGCAATGCTTTTAATGAAGTATTTGCTAACAGTTGTAGAGAACGTAGCATAAAAGGTAAATATTTTCCAAATTAAGTATTGCTACTGCTATTTATTTATTGGCCCAGGCTTCTTTTAAATAAATAGCAAATTTATTTAGAAGATATAATGTTTGTCCACACAAATATTAAGCTATCTTTAAATATAACGTTGCGTGATGCAGATCATATCACATCCTGTAATTAAAATTATGAATTTCTTAATCCAAAGATTCCGTTTTTTTTTAATTTAAATATTTCATATAGTAAACTGAAACGGCGATTGTTGCATTTTTCAAACAAATCTTTTATTCCTATTAATGATTAGTAAATGTTTAACTTTATACATACCAATTGTTTCTCTGGAGACTAAGATTTATTTTTATTTCAAAATAACTAATTGTTCGCGCATACAGGAACCTAGCATATGTTTGTTATTAACAGAATATTTTTAAATTTAGCATTGATGTTTATGTGTATAGAGTTGGCTAATTTATTAATGATTCTAAGCACAAAGCCGTTTAAAGATTGTGTTATCAAAGCCGCCAAGAGTATCGCAAAGCAGTGCTCTCGGCTCCATTCGCATAGTTACAACCAGTGCTTGAAGAACAGAGTTTTTCGACTGGCATGGAAAACTCAGCAAGGACAAGGATGACTCAAATACACTGTCGGCATATAGATAGATGTTTTGTGAAGCGCTGGTGATAGGTAATTCAATTGTCTAGTGCTATACTCATACGAGGTATCGGTCTAGAACTCCGATCTGTGTTTGTGAACGAAACACAAGACCTCCGAGATGTACGCATCATAGTAAGTTAAACTTTATTGGTATTTGAACGTTTGTCTGCAAGATTCGTGACACGATAGTTCATATATAATGCGAAGACCACGGTTTTGTAACACGAATACTCGGTCAGCACCATTGCTTGAACCCCAATGAATCATTTTGGAATGAAGTTTCGAATAATAGTAGGTTTTAAGGACGTGGTTATTATTACAAGACCTTTTTAAGTCGAAAAACTCTGTTCTTCAAGCACTGGTTGTAACTATGCGAATGGAGCCGAGAGCACTGCTTTGCGATACTCTTGGCGGCTTTGATAACGACAATAAATTGGTTTGCTTATTTTAACGAATCTGTAAGCTCTTTGAAAGCAAAGATTTTTTCTGAAGGCTTTTCGTATGAATTGGATAAAATGAAAAAATATTTCTTATTCCATAGCAAAAGACCTTCCCTTAGAATCACTATAATAACCATCAAATATTTTTTTTGAACGTTTATTTTTCCTTTTATATACATATTCCGTTTAATTGGGCACCAATTTGTGGAGGTAGATCAATTGTAAACATTTAAAAAACATCGAGTCAAGTTTAATGAGGGCCCCGTTCATACCTCATTTATCCCATTCGGAACTTAATAGGATTGAATGAGATGGAAGCGTTTTGTCTTCGAATGAATTCATCAATAATTTCAGCTTTTCAACTCAAGACCAATGGATTTAAAATATCTTTACTTGGCTACGTTTGCGCGAATTAAAAAGATCTGACGCGTGAATATTTTAACAATCTCGTTCATTTTCGTCGGATAAATAAGCGAATTTAATGTCGAGTTTACGAAGGCGCCATGTTGTTGTGGAAATATCTCCTTTAATTATATTTAAAATCGATCTAAAAATAAATTGCGTGTTTCTTAATGGTGATTGGTTTCTCCTCAAGTTTCGTTTGAAATTAATTAGATAAATGTTTCGCATAATGACGTCAGTGATAAACCCACGCTAAAAAAATGTTTTTTTTTAATAAATAAAATTTTATTTTTATAAAGTTTAACGACACTTCGATACCAGTACAGTATCGATACTTTAGTGGCGATACCAGTAGAGGAAATTAGTACAAAATGGCATACTTTTCAGTTAAACTTAAAGAGAGTTAATAAAAAAAAAAGGGGCAGACTTAAAATGTCTGTAACGTTGGACAGTTGACAGCGCCGAATTGTCACTAAGATAGTCTTGGTGCAGTTGGTATTAATTCGCACTGCTCGACACCAGCGTTTTGTAAAGTTGAATTTCTTTTGAGTAATCACAGAGAAAGAGATTCTCCTGTTGCAATATTATTTACAATTAAATACAATTCAAATAAAGTGTATTCTGGTGTGAGCACAAACTCATACGAATTTGCAATATCGCCTAGCCTCAAACCAACCTTGCGTGCCGTAATGTTACGGATATCACGTATTAGATAAATTAAACAGATAAGCTACAAAATCGATGGATAGACGCCTATAATTAGTATTACATAGACTGGCGTTTTACACTTGCTTCGTGTGCCGTTTTTAAACGTGCCGAATAATATAATTTATGAAATAATCCTGCATGTATTTCGAGTAACAGATGCGTTCCAGGATGATTGCGTTAAAGATCTATTTGCATCTATATAATTAAATTAACAATCATTTAATTCCTTTCAAGGGTGTATCTTTTAAGTAAAATACGGTCCTCTTTGAATGAATCTTTTCCTTAGCGTTTAAACGAAATAATTTTAAGTCTGGATTGGAAAGTATTTCTTTACAACAAAGTTGATTATACTTTGATTCAAACAAATTCTTTATTAGACGAAAACTGCTATTTCTTTAATGTGAGATTTTTTTTAATAACGGGAGATTCTAGAATTCCTACTTGTTCTCCATCAAAGTTTGCTACTCCTTTGGCTACAAGCAAAAAAAAGGTGTATAGGCCATTACCTTATTAAAATTTCTATTAGCAAAATTCCCCTACAAGGATTGTTTGCAATATCATCCTATTAAGAATTACACAAGCATATGAATTATGGGTAGGTTGTTAGCTTATGTTCTTGAAAAAATAAATATCCTATATTTTAGCAGTTTATAATATTGCCTGGTTGGTATTGTCCTATGCATACCAGAACCTTTATATACTAATAAATGAAATTTCCAAAGTCAATTAATATTCTTGGTTTCTTTTATTTGGTTAAATTTAGATTAGAAAACACGATTATTTGAATGACAGATTGTTTGACACCTATTTTGACAATCTAACCTAGAAAAGGTGTATTTCAGGCATGACGTCTGCTGGTAGCTTAACCGATATAAGGATCACTTCATTTACAGAAAGCAACATACTTTCTGCAATACGTAACCTTGGTAATAAAATGACCTCAGGATATGATCAGGTACATTGCTTTCTGCTGAAGGATTGCTCAGGAGTCTTCGTACAACCACTATTGACAATTTTCAACCTAATTCTGTCTACATCTACATTCCCTGTAGCTTGGAAGCTTGCCAGAATCTGTCCAGTTTTCAAGAGTGGAGATAAATCCGACATATCTAATTACAGACCTATATCCATCCTTTCTAATATTGCGAAGGTCTTCGAGTCCGCATTATACAATCTTCTATTTCCACAAGTACACCAGATTATTGCATTAGAGCGGCATGGGTTTGTCAGTAAGAGATCAATTGTTACCAATCTGAGTACCTTTTTGCAGTCAACCATAGAAGTTTTGGACAACCAGGGTTAGGTTGACGTTCTCTATTTGCTCGACTCCTATCTGTGCGGTCGTCAATTCTTTGTTTACTATAATGGCTTTTCTTCGCCCTGTCACAAGGCATGTTCTGGGGTTCCACAAGGCTCACACTTGGGTCCCTCGTTATTTCTATTGTTTGTCAACGATTTGCCTGTGCACGTCAATTGTAATGTCTTGATGTTCGCTGATGATGTCAAGCTCTTTTCTGCTATAAATACTGTGGATGACTGCGAAGCGTTGCGATGCGATCTGTTTAGCATGGTTGATTGGTGTTCCGCAAATAAACTTGATCTCAACATATCGAAGTGTAAGGTAGTTTCCTACACTAGAAAGAAATCGCCACTACATTTTGATTACCTATTGCATTCGGTCAGTATTAGCAGGAGCGAAGGCGTATGCGACCTGGGTGTTTATTTTGACAGTCACTTGACCTTCAATGAGCACGTCCGAGTGGTGGTGGGCGGCGTCAATAAGATGCTGGGGTTTATCTTACGCAACACGAGATCCTTTATGAACCAATCTACTTTAAAAATATTGTATTTCTCTTTAGTGCGTTCCAAAGTAGAATACGCTTCCCTCATATGGAATCCCTATTGCTTCCCTTTGGCTTGTTGACAGTTCAATTCATATTTCAATTCGGTAAAGTCTATCGTCGAATGTGTGTGGTACTTTTAGATGTGATTGTCGAAGAAAATTATTTTCTAAAGGAACCGAAAGAACAGAAAAAGATCAATAAAGTGTGAATCTATTTTTTTTCAACGAACTTATTTCTCCATCTATTTTTAAGTCCATCCATCACAATTATTTTCCACTCGTAAATTTAATTCATTCCTTCTGAATATTCAAAATGTACCTCTGTTACTTTCGGATGATTTTAATTTGCTTGATAGGGAGTTGAAAGAAATAACAAACTGCCTACGGCCAAACCTCTGAATTATTGGGAAAGTTTAATGATATTTTCGCTCGCTTGGCTCCAACAAATGTCACTCACTTGACTTTTGCCAACAGCAAAACATGTTTATAATTTCCGTAATGATGTTTATGGTTTGTGATTACTTTTTTTGCGTGGTTTACAGGCGTAGGTGTATCTATTCGCAGTGAATTAATCGCTTATCAATGAATTATTGATTATGGCTTTAATACTGTAGCATCTTTTTGCTTTTAACGTGTTCCGAATTTGATTGGAAATAACACGATTCTGTATTAGGCAAAACCTTTTATAATTCCCTCCACCATTTTTTGTATATGAAATTAATGTTTTTGATGAAGAAAAATAAAAATCGAACTGATTTGGCCAATGAAAGCTCGTGGACAGGCACACAGATCTTTATCTCTATGTCTGTCCACAAGGTCATATTAATGTGTCAAGTTTTCAATTATTATATTGTGGTTGTTTGATTAGAATTACAAATTATAATACATTTAAACTACTCTAGATGAGATAAAATTCCACTAGCTTAAGATAATCATTCTTTAACAAGCTCTCGTACCATTTATTTTTATTGATGAAGCTGGTCGTGTCTTGCAAGAATCGTTGTATATTCAAAGGATGATTTAATTCTAGTATGTGTATAAAAGATAAAAAGTACAGGTCCAGGAACACTCCCTTGAGGTATCCCCTGTTTGATATCTTGTATCTCTTGTTTGATTCTAAATACTCTGTTGAAGGCATATAAGGTTAGTGTCTGTAAATATGGTTTTGGGAGCATTTTATAAAGCTTGCGCGTCATATAAGGGCTGAGCAAACTTGTGTTTTGTTGTTTAGATTCGTAACCAGAATCATAGCTCGGATTTTTATTATTTAACTAATACGATATTATCCGTACTGAAATACAAAATTTATCTTTATAATTTAGAGATTTAGTTGTTCCATGTATCCATTGCGTTATTTAAGTTAATATAAACCGCAATTCCGATACGCCACTGCGGAATTGGATTTTATTCCATACAAAATAGCTTCCAGGAATTTTAAATGGAAAATATTGGATGGGGTATTATTTCAAGTTCCGGGATATTCAACCCACGCTGATTGTGAGAGAGAAAAAAATTGGTTCGGTTTGTCATTTATTAGTAAACTGCGCTCACATTTCCAAGGTTTCGTTTTAATTCTGAATTTACGTTTCAAATATTATTTGAATCTCACGCAGTTTTAATTTAGTACTTGGAGTTAATAATACATTTCTCATGCTGTATAAATGTTCAGATATTTGCCACAGATTTTCTGCTTTAATAACGTAATAAGGCTTTTTCGCTTTTATAGGAAAAAGAAACCTTTTTTGCTGTAAGATTCACATTTTTTGAGATATTAAACAAAACCTTTAGCTGTTACTTTAGTATTATGGTGGTTTTTTAAAGCGGCAAACTTGGATTTTTAATATTGGTTTAGGTATATAAAAAAAAATAGAACTACTTCACCTTTTTTGGTCTAATTTGGCTGGATTATTAGGTAATAACATAAAGCTCTCTATCGAAATTAACATAATATTAAATATAGATGTTCTGTAGTTGTAGATTGAACAGAATATAGTAGGTTTTCAATTAAAAAATGCCATCTGCCGCACGGATTATCTGTAGAAAAGCTGTAACATATTTGAATTTAATACCAGAATGTCATTTTAAGCTATTGCTAATTTTCTTAGTTATCTGTACAGGGTGGGCCAAATTCGATACTTTTAATAGGAAACTTATATTTCTGAAGGAATTAGACAAAATCTGACCTATGCTTCTGGAGCTCGATTTTAAAAATAAATCGATTGGTGCTCCAAATCCGCGGCAAAAAGGTAATGCACTTTCCTTGTCCGATAGGGTTTCATTCTATACTTTTTTAAAATGCGCCTTGCCGATGTTCTTGCTAAACCTGTTGTTTGTGCCATCCCGCGAGTGGAATGTGTTGGGTTATTTACAGTTTGCCCCAAAACGGCATTTTCCTCTAATTCTTTGTCTCTATTTTGAGCCACATAATTTTTAGGTCTCGGTTTTTGAAAGGATCCAAAATTTATTAAATTTTTCTATAACCTAGTGAACATGTCTCTGAATGGTTGTTATCTTTCAGGATATCGTCCATAGTAAATATTACATGCAGCTTCCGCATTTTCACCTGCTTCTATAAAACACTTTAACATGTCGTATTTTTCATAGTTTTCATAAATTTTTGAAATCTTGAATAATAAAACCACCAGTAACATTCATTCAAACTGACATTTCAAAATATTTTGACAATATAAAACAAATACGCGTATTGCTTAGTTACAACCAGAGCCACCTTGAAATACTGTTAAATTGCAAACAAAAAATCAATCTTGAAAATCCTTTAAATAAAATATCAAGTGTGTTATATCATATTAAAGGCAATTTTATCTGCTTTTGAATAGTGTAAAAATATATAGGGTGTTCCATATAAAAAAACACAAGTCTTGATAATATCTCAAAAAAAAAAACGAATTAAAAAAAAACAAATTAGAGCATTGAATTCTACGTCAAAAAGTGTCCTAATAAAGTTCTTATATAAATCAAGCATTTTTACAAGTTAAAAAGTTGCAAGGGCTTTTGAAAATTGCATATTTTACGAAATGTATCTCTTATATTACGGAAGATATAAAAATACGGACTTCACCAATCGATTTCTTTTCAAAATCGAGCTCCAGAAGCATAGGTCAGATTTTGTCTAATTCCTTCAGAAATATAAGTTTCTTATTAAAAGTATCGAATTTGGCCCACCCTGTACATAGGAAATGTGCATTATTTTGCAATATGTCATTAGCTTCTATACCGTTTCTCATACATCCTTTGTTAATTCAACAAAATTATATGAAATACGTTTTTCGCAACTATTAGAATTAATTTTTATATTGATATCGACTTAATCAGCTTGTATTCAACATTCTTAAGGAAATTACAGCTACAGAAATAGAATAATATTCTAAATCTATGCTCTATAAATGTAAATATCTTTGGATTGCTGTTATACGATAAATATCTCAGAAAAAAATTGTATATTACCTTTATTTTAAGCATTAAACATAAGCGAGTATTGAAGATTATGTATTCAATACACGCAATCTATATTTGTCCGCTCTACCGCTGATGTATCTTTCATAATGACTTGATAATCAATAATAATTCAGTTCAAGATAAATTTAACTTATTGACAATATTATTTAACGTTATTCGGCTGTAATGCGGTGGATACATTATCGAAGTATATTCTAATATCGAAATAATACCCTCGTTACCTCGTTAATTTTGAAATTATTGAGATAAAAATTTTGGTGGAGGCGCCTTCCATGTACGCAATTTAAACCACCCCTTAGTAATGCTTTCGACAATCGTCCTGATTATAATAATATACCGGCGATACACGTTCACCAATCAACAGTTACGCAAACGCCAGCTAATAATATCTAACGAAGGGAATGTTTATTCCCAGACGCGCGAAAGAAAACCGATGAGTTTGTAAATAACTGCGTATCCTGCGCATGTTCAAGCATAACCCCTACTTCTACACGGCGAAACGTGTTAATAAACATAGACGGGGTGAACAGTTTAACTTGGGTGGAAATAACTAGCCTTTGGTACCATTTTGCGTAGAACACGCAACTCGTAAACATCCTTGCACCCGTCTGCGGTATATTGTGGAAGACCTCTGGCTATTCCCTCTCAGTATATGATACCTTTTCTCTTTACTTTGTCGCAGTTCGGAAGTGTCAAGTAAAAGATGATTGATCCGTCTTCATCTGAAGAGGATAGCGAAGAAGAGCATGGACCACAACATCAAAGTCATCACCCTGGAGCACATCACGGTTCACATCATCATCACACGGTAAGATACCTAATTTGGCCTTAATTTTTCTTAATTAATCACTTCTACCTGATGTATTTTACGTTATAATTGGGCTGAATGGAAGGCGGAATCACTTTGCGACGGCAGAAAACTCGCTCAAGATTTTCTTTTGTTCAAAAAAAAAAAAAAAATGCACATTAAGTAGAAAAAATGAGAGCGAGAATAACTTCGCCGTTAGTTGAAGTGCCTTTTTTAATCAGTGAATACAATGGAAGCATCTCCTACAATAACCCCTGGTTATAATTCCGCTGCGTTAGGAAATTTCTATAGAATTAAAAGTCGTTGTTATAAAGATTCTGCAAAAAAATATTTTGAGGTGATTTTGGAATTTCTTTTTTTATAATTATACAAAAAGCATTTCGTTAGACTGATTGTCCGATAAACTTTGTTATTTTTCGCGAAAAATGTGCTTTTTTCAAATGCCATAACCACCAATGGATTGCTTTAAAAGAAGGATAGTCAATTTCATCTTTCACTAGCAGCACCCATCTGCGAAGGCCTATATCGTATATACATATATAATACTGCCGCTGGTCAGCGCTTCTTTAAATTTTGCAACAACATACTCTACAATGTATTATCTTATCCTTATCTGGAAAGATAAGGAATCTCTTTAATATTACGAAACTATTGTCATTTTTAGTACCATTAAAACAGTTAAATATTTATCCTAACTCTTTTTTTGACATCTCTCATAGTTTTGGGCATATTGAAGAAATTAGGGAAGGGTAGTGTCCTCCATAGGGCGCCCCATCCCCCGAAAGCGAGCGATTTAGCAGCTAAGAATGTTAGCGTTGTTCTTATAATATATCAATTTATAAACCCACCAAGTTTCATCTAAATCGGTCATCACCACTTGTCTGTGTTCCCTTGCAAGTGAAATTTCATTGATTGTAGGCAAAATGCAAAAGTTGATGTTCTTGAAAGAAGAATAATAATAAATTACAGTTAAACAGATGTAAAAGTTTATTGTTTTATATCTACCGTATACACAAAATTAAAGATGACGCAAATTATTTCCGAAGCAAATTGATAACGAGGGTACATCCTACCCGGCTATGTTCTTTAAAATGTTTTGTTTATTTTAGCAATTGCACAGGGTTGTGATAATATTTAAGTAAACGTTTTAATATGTATCAAAAATAAATGCTAACGAATTCCTATACCTTGAGGGTTTGGTGGAAAATGTGTTTGGCCCGCCTGTATTTGCCTTTGTCCTACATACACATAGTATTTCTCGTATTAAAGTTCGACGGTGAGCTGCAGGTATAACTGTTTCAGAATTATATTAACTTCCCACATAGAATTGGTATTTTTTTATCACAAGGTAAGTTTGTCTCTAAATTCTAAGGAATTCTAGAGGAAATTATATGTAATTGTAGTATTATTTCGACGAAGTTACATTGTTTCAACATCATTCAATTGTTATTTATATTACGCGTCTATTACGTAAGGTGAAATCAATTACCGCAGAAATTCGATCAAAATAAATATTAATTGGAAAAACAACTCAAAGAATGGTGGAGTCACGTTCTTCAGCTTTTCTCGACAGCTCGTTTTATTTGGTCTTGACAATTGTATTTTCCGTTCCTGTGAATGAAATTGTAACCTGAGTCCATGTACTACTTTCATTTCATTTATTCACGTTATCCCTTCAAAGCACCCTCTTCTGTCATGCAAATAACGTTATAAGGATGGCTCAAATTGCCATTTCCTTGGTGGATTCTCTTATGTGGCAAAAAAATTCTTCAGCGTAAACCATTTCGGTAACGTAACAAATTGTAAAATGTATTCTAGAAAGTTCTCTATAAATTTCTTGTTATAGATTTAAACAAATATATTTTACATAGGTAACATATATTCTCAAATAGAGATTCGCAAACATGCTAAAATAACCCTTTACCGATATTACCGGATATGTAATACTTTAATGTCAACAGCAGGTAAACAATACTAAAATTTATTAATACACAAGTTGGAGACAAAGCATTTTGGTTATACAGCAGTATACAAACTTGCCCTTGTTCGTGATAAATTCAGAGGACTCAGTATCCGAACAAAGGCGTGAGCCACAATAAAGAGATCAAACGCATGGCGAACACGTAGGATTGATTTAATTTTAATTTCGCAAAGACTGAAATATAACCCCATAGTTCCTCTCAATGGGTATCTTCACCGAAGATTCATTATTTAAAGATATCAGTGTCCCGAATAAATCTTTTATTTGGATTTTCTTACGCAGAAATAGAAATGTTGTTAAAATTAATAGATTTTGTTGTTTCCATTACCGAAAAGCTCAGT
This sequence comes from Cetonia aurata, assembly GCA_949128085.1. NCBI lineage: Eukaryota > Metazoa > Arthropoda > Insecta > Coleoptera > Scarabaeidae > Cetonia > Cetonia aurata. Next base: position 11,527,422 of record OX421891.1, read on the forward strand.
TAATATTTTTTTTTTTATTTGTAACGGCAGAAATAATTATAGCCAAGTTTCCGTCAAAAATCGACTTCTATTTTCGTGAAAATAACGAATCAAATTTGTGAACAAAGATATGCAGGGACTGTGCATAGTAATAGACACACAGTCTGGAATTAATTAAATAATATCTTGTATATAAAATCATCCAAATAGTATATTAACACGCAACTATTGTTTTTATTACTCCAGATTTTGGAAAATTAACAAATTAATCGATAAAAAAATGTTGTAAATGTGACAGACATTTTTGTTAATATATTGCTTTACTAAAACTTATTTGTTAATACTTCTACGTTCTCAATCCGGTTGCTTTCATTCAATTTTCTTCGTCTTCATCTTTGGCAAATATGATTTGGTCACCAGCAAAATTCAAAATATACAAGGTGTCCTCATTTATGGGTATTCCCATAGTGTGGCACTTTTTTTCTCCAATTTTTGAGTGCATCATTCAAATGTATTTTAAAAAGGGTAGGTGCCATACAGCACCCTTGTTTCAGTCCTGAAATGTGACATTTACTTTATCTACGTGGAATCCTGATGACACTAGGTTTCCAACTTTGACCCGTTTTAAATTTCCTGTACACCAACTTTTTATGGCATTAATATAAGTTCTCTTAATCTGCTGAGGAACGCTGTCATAGGCTTCCCGTAGATTCATGTAGATAAGATGAGTTGCCAGATTATGTGCCAATCTCTTCTTATCGTGTGCATCACCTGGTTTCTTGGTTGTCAGAGACATCTATTATACACCTATTTTCGTATTTAAGTTCCACTCTATCTTCTTGTAACAATTTTTGATAGTAATCTTTCCATTCACTTAGTGATATGAGTTGTAGATTTAACCTATTTTTTTCATTTGTTTTGAAGTTTTTTTATTTTTTTCCATGCTTCTCTCGAATTTCTGCTGCCCATGTAATTATTAATTTCCTCGCACTTTCATTCCCAGGTTTAATTTAATTTTCCGTGTACATTCTTTCGGATGTGGTTTCCTCTACGTGCCTTAATTTCTCACTTAGTCTTAGTTTATACATGAATAAAACTGAGGGATCCTGACGGAGCTGTAATTTATGCTTAGGAGATTTTTGTTCTGTTTCATCGTTATTTATAGTTTCTTGATTCAAAGACGTTAATTTAGCAAAAGGAAATGTTACTTTTGCCTTCATAAGGAAATGGTCAGATCCGCATTTGGCTCCTCGATATACCTCACAGTCATTGGTTGCTTATTTTGTTAAGGGTAATATATCAATAATAAGAAAATATATATAGAACATAATATATTTTTATTATTTTATTTAAAACATTACACTAAAACTATTTCATATTTTAAAGCGAAGTAGTTCGTATCTAATCTAACTCTGTGATCGTGCAGTCATATTGTGGTGATTCGCTAAAAATCAAAACATATTTTCACATGGGTATCTAAAGCGATTTTGCTAAATCCATTCTAAAATTCTAAAATATAAAGAAATACATTGGATGAATTTTTATATAACATTAAAGATTCTTTTACTGTGAAATTTTTTACAGCGTAAAATTTGTAGGGCATTTTTGAAGAGCTATCTGTTTAAGACGAAGAGAAACGTTGTTTACCTAAGCTGTTCTCAACAGAATAATCAAGGAGAAATTTTAATATTTTATTCCTCAAAGGTTAAATGTTAAGGAATGGGAGGAATCCGAGGAGAAAAGCTTTATTACTTCTTAAGAATAATGGTGTAATTTCCCAGACAATTAACTTGCAAGCATTATGAATTTTACGAAAAAGAAAGTGACTAGGTATATTGGAGATGGTAAACTTGGCAATAAACAATTCAAATGTGGAAACCTCTAATTGCGCTAAAAAGTTTACGCTATATTGTCTGTCATCACTGTAATTTTGTTCATTTTCAATAAATTAAAGCTTGATTAAGCCAATAAATAAATGCACCTATATAAATTGGTACTATTCAAGGCATCGTATGAAACGTGACATTTACTTTACCATCAAGAATCAACGTGATATTTATCTATGTCTAAAAATATATCCGCGACTGCTGAGATTAAAGATTAAAGGGAGATACTTCCAAATCGAAATATTGGAAAAGAGCTTTGATGTACGAAGCGGCGTACCTGCATAATATACATACGTAAATTTATATGGATATATCACCGGCCTTTTATTCCGGAATATAAACAAGGTAAAAAAGTTTGAGGTATCTTAAAAAATAACCATTTTACGATTAGAGAATTTTTTACGACAAAATGAAACATCTTTCATATTTAATTTTCGTTAATATAAATCGTCGGATTACTTATTCAATTGGCAATGCAACGTCGTATTGATTTGGAAAGGTAAATGACCCATCTCGCATTTATCGATTGCTACGTGAATATGCTTTTTCTCTGTCACGAAGACGGTATTCCACTTCTTGATACGGACACATGTCGAGTGCACATTGATTTTTAGAGTCCTTATTTACTATGGACGAATGTAAGAAATCTATTGAGACCATATATAGAGGCGTTTCCTTAGATTAGGTAACTGGATTTATTTTTATGTCTGCAATATATAAATGTCTAGTATATCTCTGAAACTATAAAAGTTAAAAAAATGCGGTTGTGAATTTTCGCCTAAGCATGAAAGAGGTTTTATTTAAAAAAATTTTAGGTTTAAAATACAGAGTGGTTAAATAGGAATCTCTAATTTTTGAGCGCTAAAATCAAGGATAACTTAATTTTTTTAAATAGAATGGTATAGCAGTTTTTACACAACTGGATGTTGTCGATTTTATACAGGCATTATTGTGTCTATCTATATTGTTGGAGCTGCTTGAAAACATTTTCGCAGCGAAGGATAGCAGCGAATCTGCACAGATAATAGCCTGTTACAAATAAAGCCTTTGACTGTGTCTCCTATGAGATCTTGTTGCAAAAACTTTGGCATTACGGAATCAGGGGAAGGCGTACGATATTTTAAAATCTTACATAAATAATAGAGAGCGAAAGGTTTGGTGGCGAAATACTTTATCAGACTCGAGATCCATCGACATCGGAGTGCTACAGGGTTCTATATTGGGTCCTCTATTATTTATTATATACATTAACGAGTAATGCCGAGTAACATCCTGTGCAGTAAAACTATCATCTATGCTGACGACACCTCATTACTTATGACGTGTTTCATACTGTATGGTATTATGAAATAAAGATCTATCTATCTATCTATCTATCTATCTATCTATCTATCTTACTAGAGGCACAAAGGATGATATGGAGACCGGAAGGAACGACGCGTTAACATCGGCTGAAATATACACCAATAACCTAAGACTCAACACCAATAAAACCCTGAGCCTCGAAGAGCCGGGTTGTTTATTGACACAAGTCTCTAAGAAAACCAATTCTTTTTTTATGAACGTACTTTTTTCTGACGAAGCAACGTTTTATAACACTGGATGCGTCAACAGGCATAACTATCATTATTATTCAGTTAAAAATCCAAAAATAGATCGTCAATAAACGTTTGGGGAGGAATTGTTGGGCAACATGTGGTGGGGCCAAAGATTAATTCAAAATTTACCTATGAACATCCACGCATAAACTATATGGTTACCGCAAGATGGAGCCCCGGTCCATTTTTCACAACAAGTGTTTAATTAAAATCAATATGAAAATCGCTGGATTGGAAGACGAGGACCAGTTCTTTGGCCTGCGAGATCGCCCGATCTAACAAAAATAGATTTTTTTTTATGGGAATATGTAAAAGAACTGGTTTAACCTATAACCGCTGAACATGCAAAAAAGAATTGTAACCTTAGAAATGTGGAAAGGGCCTTTCAAGTGAGAATTGGTTGATGCTTTGATGGGAGACATTTCGAACATCTGTTAAAATAAGAAATTTATTTCATAATCTTAATTTCAAATGTAGTTTTTCAAGCTTACTTTGAGTTTAAAGATGCCGCTTATTTAATTTTTGTTTGTTTCCGTTCTGCAGGCCACTTTCTAAGCATGCCAGTAACATTGCTGCCAGTACCCCGTTATCCGCTGACTCCGTATCCGCGGTTTCAGTCATCCGCGATTTACCTATGATGAGCAGAAAACGCGTTATATCAATAAATACAGAAACAAATAAAGACATTCGAGCCTTATTAAAAGTTATAGGAGCATTTGTCGATATATCGTCGTATATATGAGTCATCCCCTGAATTCGGCGCTCTCTTATGATAAGTTAAACAAGTTGGAACGTGCTTAAGGTGCCACTCGCGTGACGATGAGGATGAGGGTCAACAAGAACCGCCAGCATGGACGCTTGAAAAATTTTCAGCGATATTTCGAACTGCTCAAAAATTAAAAGAACAGATAGTAGAATATGATCCAATAATGGAACGCAGTATAAAAATTACTCGCACTATAACAGACGCCTTGAAACCTTTGGAGGATTTGTTTATTGAAATGAAAAGACAGAAACGACAACTACCAATAACAATGTTCTTTGAAAAAGTCGACAAAACTGTCGATAATGCACAGCCATCAACATCGTTTGCTTCGGATCTAAGTAAACAATCGACTGCTAACTTGGACTTGGAGGAAGCTGAATAAATATGTAGCTCACGATGATAAAGTTTTTCTTGTTGTGTATATAAATATGTACTATACGTACATATGTATGAACTTATATATTTATTAAACTTAAATTCTATTTGTGCCACAGCACAAGAATATTTATTTATTTTAAATAAATATTATATAACTTATTTTTTCTTGTTCCATTGTTTTAACTTTGCTTCATATTTCATATTGTATTCGGAAATAAAGCGTTCGCTACTATCTGCGGTTTTCTGTATACGCGGAAGAGCACAGAACCAAACCCCCGCGGATATGGGGGTACTACTGATTTCGTTTCGTATTTAATACTTCCCAAAATTTATTTGCTTTGTATAATTGACTGCTGGTCCTTATTCACGGACTAGCACGTTCCAATCATCCTGTTTTGTTTACGTTTTCTAGAGAGCTTGACTTTATTCTCTAATTAAACGACATGGTACTCCACTGGCTTTTACGCTTGTTGTTTTTGCATTTCTTTCTATAAAGATCCATCTAAGCTTCGCCCTCTCAGAAACTGTAGAGGTCATTAGCTGTGCGAGTATTCGTACATTGCTTATTCCCATTTCTTTTTACAAGCCGGCTTATCAGATGGTACTTTAGTACTCAGATCTAAATGACAATTAAGATCCTGAGTAATATATTTGTCTTGTTTACGATAATAATATCCAGCTTGTTATGATCATACTTCAGAATTTTTGATAGAAATTACATTCCTATTATGACTGAATTGAATCAGTAATATAAGAAACAAATATCTCTTTTTATGAGGAAAATACTTTAAAATTGTTCAAATTTGCAGACGAACTTACAATACCCAACGCGATTATTAAACTCATTACTTATATTTTGAAGAATTTCTGGTGTGCAGATTCCAACTGTAAAAATTGCTTTAGGAGGAATCTTTCTCCAGTCAAAATCATTATTTTTTTTATACTTCGTCCACCAATTATTTTTGCCCATACATGAACATGAATTGCAACCATTTCACAGGATTCTTGTCTAAATCTTCTGCCAACTCATGCACTAATTGCAGCTTGTATAAAGCTTCTGAACTTTCAAAAGTTTTCGAACTAAAGTATGACTTACGTCCCCCGTTCCAAAGCAATGCTTCTGTTAGTTGATTATTTTCAATTCCGAATAGTATAGCAACTTATGCATCTTCATGGCGAAATGTTGGGAAACTTTCTCTGCGTAAATAAAAAACATATTTTCAAGAACATTCTTCACTACAATTATCCGAACTCTGACGATGAAAGGTTAATTAATCATAAACATTGAAGCAATTCCTAACTCAAGGGAGCAGGTATTATTAACAACCATAGTACAAATGCGAATCTTAATATTTAACTTGCGGATAGGGCTAATAGACAGATATGAACTCAACATCTGCTATATAATCAAGGGAGAAGCATTACATATTTAGTTAATGGATTCGAATTGGTGAGTTTCGCAGCGTAATACGTGGAAAGTAATATACGCAATTCGAAACCTTAATAAATAAAAGGTTATCCAATTTAATTTTAAAACAAGCATTTATTATGCTTTTTTAATGACGTGTTCTATACTTTTTGTAATATTAGAACGAATAAAAAAACTAACTAACTAACTATTTTTAAGTAGTATAAAGATATTTATTTAAATTGATAGTAGACGAAACTTTTATTAAAAGATTTTCCCTAATCTTGCAAGTAATTACCAGTAACTACTAAAATTATGTAACCATTTAGATTTATATATATTGTATCTACATGATTCAGTATTAAAAAGAAACATAATTGTTACTTGCAACCACGTTTAATTAGCGCCATCTTTATCTTATATGAGGTTTTTTCCGCAAAAGGAGCGTTTTGCACCACTGTGCGACGCTGGCGGCGGATGTTATTTGTTTTTGTTTCCCAAAGAATTCTCGTAGTAGAAAGCATTTAACAATGTTTGCCGTAAAGTGCCGTAACAATGTAATATTATTGATTGGAAACAATTCTGCTTTTGATTCAACACAAAACATAGTTGAAATACAAATAACATTTCCTCCATTCAAGAGCCTATCTTAAAATGCTATTTCATTCAGAAACGAGTAAATGTTAATTCAAGCTAATACAAGTGAAACAATATTTATTTCTAAAGAAGTAAATATTTACTTCCGTATATACAAAACAGAGATTTACTCAAAGCAAAGATAATATATTTAGATTAAGCAAATATTTTTTAGCGTGTTGATTTTAACTTGATTCAGAATCACAATATCGTTGCCCAAAATTTTATGCCCTTCATTAACATAAAGCCCAAAAGAAGTTCGATTGTTCTGGATCCTTTCAATATTTTAAAATTAAAGTTAATGTTAATTTCTAAGGAAACTATGATATATCAATTACAGATAATTGAAGAGTGAAAATTGAAAGGTTTAATATCGTCAGACGGAAATGCAAAAGGTAATGGAGCTTATCCCAGGATATAGAACGGATCCTAATTCTGCGTTTCGTAAACTTTTTTCACTTTTCCCTTGCGAAAGCATAATTATTCAACACTGCACCTAGTCATGGCTCCTCCCACCTCGATTTAATAATTCTCCTTCGCTGATATCTCGTTATATCGGTAATTTGGCTTCGAAGTTTTTCTCGTCGTCTCCAAAATAATGAAAAACGGAAAGTAACCCCGTTGCTAGGCTACCTACAGGAAGGAAGGATCAGGTAGATAAATGGAGGGAAATTACGGGACCATCGGAAGGATTGGGCGATGCGGATTTGAGCCCTGTTTACGTAAAATATTAACGAAGCAATTTGGAATGTTAGATAACAAAATAATTTAGATTACATCAGGCAATTTTCTCATATCTAACTACTGCTACCCTAAACATACCTACCCTGTCATTTCCACGAAAGCAAAGAGGTATACAAAGTGTAAATAGTTTAACAAATAACTCGCGGTATTAATTAATTGTATAGTTTGTTTCCTTTAGTAAATTTCAGACGAATGATATAACACAAGCATCGATTTTTTAAAAGCAGGCTTTTGCATTATCTTTCCCTTGTTATTTGCTCGAGTAATCCCGGTTTATTATAATCTATGTAAAAACGGTAAGCGTAATGGAAGATTAAGAGTTGAAAAAAGAAATATAAGGCTTTTACGCCTGGCCTGGCCTGACCCGTTGTGCGCCTTACGGAGACAAATAATACAAACGCTTGGGTCGTCAGAAAGGTCAAACCGCATGGGATAAAAACGGAAGGACGCAAACTTTACTACGAACATGCCAAAAAGGGAAACGGATAAGGAATTTTCTGATAAACCAATATTGATCTTAAACAACCTTAACCGAATGCTTTTGGCAACATAGTTTCATAGAATTAAATTAAACAGAGTAATTGTAACTTTTCTAAAACAGTTGAACTATCAGTAAGAATTTGTAGTTCATCAGTTTCGTTGTGGGAGATATCACATTTATTAATAATAAAATCATCAAAACAGTTTGGGACCACCAATACTTCCATTAAAAGCATTAATCTTGGAGCAACATGTTAGAATTCTTGAATTAAATTACTGTTCATATCTTTTTAACTTAAAATTATAACGTTTTATACAAGGATAAATATTTATTTCTATCAAATAAAAAGTACCTATTTTTTACGTGAAATACATGCGTGGTTTGAAAAAGTTTTTTTGGGAACAAAAAGTAGTTTTAACGATTAGAATATTAGAAAGAGAAATCGTTTTATCTTTGAGATTAGGAAATTGGGGTGATTTTTGTTGCTCAACTTTTTTTCGTTTAACACGTTATTGATACTGTTTCTGCTTCAAATAGATCTTTAGGTTTCATTCTTCGTGCTGATTGCTATGCTTTGAAGAATGTTGTATTCCTCATTAATTCGCTCCAAGTTGGAATATGTTGCTATTTGGCATGTATTTTATAATGTATGGAAGAAATTCATTAACGGTGTACAAAGAAGGTTTTTGGAGTAGCTGTGGTATAAGGAAAAAGAAATAAGCAGCTAGAGGAAATTCTTTTGGATATTTTTGCGATGACATCGTTGGAGCTTCAGCGCACAAATTGTTATCCATTTATGTACCATTTTCAAACTATTTTTACGTCGAATGTACATACAAAACGATATTGCTTAAAAGTATCGATAAAACTTTGCCTATAAATAAAATGCAAATCATTACTATAAGATGGCATTTTGTTTGTGCAGCAAAATCTTTCACAGACTATAGTGTTTGGTTTGGATCCAGTGGAGAAATTTTACTAATTCTAAGTTGCACCTTTCTCTTATGTCAATCTTTTAAATAAGTTACAAGTTATTATTTTTCCATATCAAAAACAGGCAGAATCGTCTCCATATCATCACCACTCACACCATTCCGATGGCGGAAGCAGTAACTTAGAGGTGCCCAACACTGCAGCAATATCACGTTCCCTATCCCCTTCCAGCGCTGTATCCATAGAAACCCTAAACCATAGCGTAGGATCGTCCCGAGCGAATTCCTTGCCGAGACCCACTAGTCCCTCGCCATCTGTGGCCTCAGAAAAGACGGAAGTAGACTTGCAGGAGAAACAGGAACGCGAAGAAGAAGAAAGGAAACGCCGTATACAATTATACGTTTTTATATCGCGATGTATAGCGTACCCGTTCAACGCCAAACAGCCGACGGACATGACACGGCGGCAGACCAAAATAACGAAACACCAACTAGAGACTATCAGCGCCCGATTTCAAGTGAGCCGTCTCCGGGTGCGTTCTACTCCATCGCTTTACAACCTCTTCCTATTTTTATAGAGCTTCCTGAAAGGTGAGACGCAAATTATGGCCGACGAAGCATTCCAAAACGCTGTACAAAGTTATTACGACGTATTCCTCAAATCCGAAAGAGTGGTTAAGATGGTGCAATCGGGCGCATGCTCACAATATGACTTTAGGGAAGTCTTCAGGAATAACATCGAAAAGAGGGTTAGGTATACAGATGACACTACAGCTTTAGACTGTATAAATCTGGTTTCAATCTCACTCAATTTTTACCTTAGGTCTTTGCCAGAGATGGAAGGATTAAGTAAGGAAACGGTCTTCACATCATGGATGGCCAAATTCGATTGTATCTTAAAAGGTATCTAACTATGATCAAATGCATTAAAAAGATATAAGAATATGAATATATGAATATTTATTATCAATTTTTAATTTCATGACTGCATTCCGAGTTTAACTTTAATCTTCAAATATGCCTTTTGCGTTTTCTTGCATTATTTGATTACTGAGCGACATTTTGCGATTATTTTGGTCAGTAATCCACATTGTTAGTAAGGATGCTGTCTTTGATAGTGAGTTGCTGCTGTATCTAGTTATTTTGCTATTTCCCTTATTTTTTGGGTATCCCCGTCTCTAATAGTTCTACGCACATTGGGTGTCGATTACTCACAAAATCGAATCGACGCAAAACGAGGCTCTAGTATGACTTTAATGGAAAAACACAAACCATATTATCGGAATAGCTCTTATAGGGTATTATATATTTAAGGGAATAATATTTATTTGAATGCAAAACTTAGGATTGGGTGACGAAGATTCCAAGAGACCATCAAGGATGCAACAGCAGTCTCTGAACTCGGAACTGATACTCTCAAAGGAACAACTTTACGACATGTTCCAACAAATACTCGGGGTGAAGAAATTCGAACACCAATTACTTTTTAACGCCCTCATGGTACTATAATTAACAATCTTCACGTTGGCAACGGGAAAAAATTTACGCGGGCGATTTTTTCAGCTTGATTCTGCCGACGAGCAAGCAGCTGCAATAAGGAGAGAATTAGACGGTAGAATGCAAAGGGTTTCCGAGATGGAGAAGGTAGCTACCACTTCTAGTATTTCTCATTCTGGCTGGAGCGAGCGATGCCAACGATTTTAAAATCTTTCTCGGTAATTTTTAGAACAGGAAGCTGATGCCGAAATTTGTATTGAAAGAAATGGAATCTTTATACATTGAAGAATTGAAATCTTCAATTAATTTGCTGATGGCAAACTTAGAATCGCTGCCAGTATCTAAAGGATCTATGGACTCAAAATACGGCTTGCAAAAACTTAAACGCTATAACCACAGGTTGCATAACCATAATAAACCGTATACTGTGAAGCATCTTTTGATGAACTATGTTACTTCTTTTAGATCCCAAGGATCTTTAGCAAAATTAGAAGGAGATTCGGCAGATAGCGACACGCAATTGACAAAACTCGATGTGGTGTTAACGTTTCAATTGGAGGTAACGATGAGAATATTTGGGGGTGTTTGGAAATTAAACCAATCGCTTTTAGGTGGTCGTAATGGAAGTGAAAGGCTTAAAATCATTAGCCCCGAATCGAATCGTCTATTGTACGATGGAGGTTGAAAATGGCGAGAAGCTTCAGACGGATCAAGCTGAAGCGTCGAAACCAATGTGGGACACTCAAGGTGATTTTTGCACCACCCACCCATTACCAGCGGTCAAAGTGAAACTTTACACCGAGAATCCCGGCATGCTGGCGTTGGAAGATAAAGAACTCGGGAAGGTCGTATTGAAGCCCACTCCACTTTCCTCAAAGGTAAAGTGAAAAAAATCAATTCTTACGTTCTCGATAATGGAATCTATCTAGGCTCCAGAGTGGCATAAGATGACAGTGCCTAAGAACCTACCCGACCAGGATTTGAAAATAAAGATCGCCTGCAGGATGGACAAACCCTTGAACATGAAGCACTGCGGTTACCTTTACGCGTTAGGTAAAGCCGTGTGGAAGAAATGGAAGAAACGCTATTATGTTCTGGTGCAAGTCTCTCAATACACCTTCGCCATGTGCAGTTACAAAGAGAAGAAGTCAGAACCATCGGAGATGATGCAGCTGGACGGGTACACTGTGGATTATATCGAAGCATCAAGTGGTGAGTGATTTCAATTAACATAAAGTGCCAAATCCGATGAATGCTATTTAGTATTTAAAATATCTTTTGGTATTCTATTTTGCCTCGGCATATTCAAAATTCAAATTGGTAATAACTCATCTGATTTGATCTTCTTGTTAACGTTTGGCGAAGAATGATTAATTTGGGTTTTGGATTTTTCCAAAGCAAACTTGATGGTTGGAATGGGTAAGCGTAAGTTGCTTCTACTTACTCAAAGAATCTCTAATTATCGGTGCACTTATATAAAAATATTACAGACTTGGAGGGTGGACGTTACTTCTTCAACGCGGTTCGAGAGGGTGACAGCATATTGTTCGCCAGTGACGACGAGGCCGAGTGTCATTTGTGGGTGACTGCAATGTATAGGGCGACAGGGCAATCACACAAACCAACACCTCCTTTGACGCTTCAAGATAAGAATTCGACTATTTCCAAATTACAAGGAGGTAAATTAAATTTAAGGTTTTTCTCGAAGGATCAAAATGTAGCTCTTAATAATTTGGGGTGAATTGTTCATTATTTGATTATATTTTACGGGGCCGGTCAAATTAGCAATGGCTAAATATAAATTTTAGACGCCGACAGAGCTCGCAAACACGGAATGGAAGATTTCATATCAGCTGACCCATGCACATTCGACCATGCTTCCCTGTTCAAGCTATTACAGAATTTAACGTTAGAATATAGACTGAACGACCCCTATTGTTCACTGGTGAGTTATCTACCCTAGACGAACCGGCTTCGCCTGACGTCCTCTTCAATTCACTTAGGGCTGGTTCAGTCCCGGTCAGGTTTTTGTCCTGGACGAGTACTGCGCTAGATACGGCGTCAGAGGCTGCTATCGTCATCTCTGCTACTTATCAGATCTCCTCGACCGAGCTGAAAAGAACATCATGATCGACCCGACCCTTATACACTACAGTTTCGCTTTCTGCGCCAGCCACGTCCATGGGAACAGGTAGGTTCATTTAGCACTAGACCTAGAGATTCACGATTAATTCATTACAACAGTAATGACTTCAGACCAGATGGAGTTGGAAGTGTAACTCACGAAGAGAAAGAAAAGTTTCAGGAAGTAAAAGAGAGACTGCGTATCCTTTTAGAAAATCAAATAACAAATTTCAGGTACTCAGACATACGATATTATTTACTAATTTGTAGATGGTAGAAATTTATTTAATAATCAATTTAAGTTAGCAGGAAGCACACTTCCCAATGTATTTGGTTTAAAATAAATATTTTGATTGTACTTCGCTCACTCTAACAAAATAATAATTTCAAAATTCTAGTGCCAGCAAGCAGTGGCGTAACTACCGATGTTCCGGCCCTTCAAGGGGCTCGGTCGTCACCCATCACACAGTGCATTTTATTTTACTATCAGTATTAATCACGTAATAAAGTCTTTCCTTAAAAACGAAATCCCAGGTAATTAAGTTCATATTTTGGGGAATATTACTGTGATTAAAGCATAACCTTTGATCTGCTTTAATGTCCGTCCTTACACTAATTAGATTCTTAATTAGAGTTGAATCAAAGGAAACTTTACTGGCATAAAAAAAAATTCTGGCTCCAGACTACAAAATGATTAACATTTGACTTTTTAACAAGTTATGAATCTGCACTTTTTGTGAATGTTAATAATACTAATTTTCTATAAATCTGCAAGCATGCATGTTCGCTGATATTTAATTAATATCGCCACAGAACTGCTATCAGTTTAAATGCTACACTAATTAAAAATTTATCAATGAACTCATTTGTATATAATTCTCTCTTTATTTAATTTAATTATTGGACAACGGCATGTTTATTTTTAAATTTGAGTAAAAGTTAGGTAATAAAGTAGATATTCTATATCCCTACAATAGGTAGATATTTCAGGAGTTTCAATTAATTGCACCGAGTCTGTAAACAATACGCGAGATAATTGGTTTTAAGCTTCTGTCATTTTAAGGCATTCTGTTTTAATCGAGTTTGTATTAAACGGTTTACGAAGCTACTCGAGAAGCTCTTAATATCAATTGACACACTGCAGTGAAGTAATTATCACAAATACATTTCCTTTCGTTTCAATTAGTTTTAATAAAGAATTTAAATCTAGCATTTACCGACTCGGCGCACCTACATATTATAGATAATGCAACACTTTACAAAATGACTTCTTAAGCAATATAAACGGTGAATAATCGCTTATAAAGCACAAAACCGTTGAATAAACGTCTAACGCTGGTTTATACCTAGTATAATACACGTAAAACTATCCGGGTTAAATATACCAATCGTTCATATACCTCCATGGTGCTAATTAAAGGACTTAAACTCTAGTAAATACACGGTTATATACTCAGTTGTGTAAAAATTTTATTGTGTTCTTCTAAAGTCTTTCCAAAATTTAAGTTATTTATCAATTCTTCAAAGGTTGGTATCTTGTAATGCTGTCTTTGCTTCATTTAAATGTTTGGGATCGAGACAAATTCTAATTTTATTATTAGCTTTTTTGACACTAACTATAGCGTTGCCAACTATACGGATAATCACTGGAGTGTGCGCATGTGCGATCACCTATAAAACATCCTAATTTATAATTTTCGAGATATGGTTTAAACTTTAAAAGTTTGTCCAAAAATGAAGACGTTTATTCAACTATTTTGGCACGGTAATCCGTTTATTACACACGCGTTGCTCGAGGTACTTTATTGCAAATTTTGTACAGCACTAGTGAGCAAGAGTTCCATCCCAAGTGATGTTGCTCTACCTGTATCGTTCATTTATAAAAATGATGGACCTCTGATCACAGTTATGTATGTACATTAACGTGGGAAAAACGTCGACCAAGTATCTGAATATTCAAAATCGTAATAGAACTTAGAAAAGTAGATTAAGATCGTTTTAGATACTGTTTTCCATTCGGACGACCAGAGGGGGCCTTGAAAGCGACCTTATCGCTGCTAGAGAGGGTCCTTATGAAAGATATCGTAACACCAGTGCCTCCAGAAGAAGTTCGCGGTATGATAAAAAAGAGTTTAGAAACTGCTGCGCTAGTAAACTACACGAGACTGTCGTCAGAAGCGAAAATCGAAGGTACTTTGTCTTCTAGTTACGAGGGTAATTAAAAAATTTATCTACTTTGGCATGAATAATACTTACGACTGTCAGAATTTTGATCTTTATTTGAAGAAATTATTATCAACTAACAAAATTAGTGATATTGCAGTTTCAATTTGTTCATTAATCGAGCAGGAACGCATACGTATTGTCGTAATAATTATTCATGGCCAGCGTAGCCAAGTTTTGACGTTACCCACGACAGAAACACAAAACAGAAACTAACTAACTAACTAACACTAACTACACTAATCTTCCAAACACGAACGGCCACCCAACTAACTCCATTAGGTATACAATTGTTTAAATGGTGAATTCTCGCACAGAGAATCGTAGGATTTTTTGTTTATGTTGGCTTTTTTGATCACGATTTGTAGATGACTTGAGAGGGGAGACAATAGTACCGCCTAGCAAAAAACTAGACGACTTAATTCATTTAGCAGAGTTGTGTGTCGATTTACTGCAGCAAAACGAAGAACATTACGCTGAGGTGAGTGTTGGCCCTTTTTTTTCTGTATATTTCTAACATAATATGTATACCCCAGAAACCAGGTCAACGTTTTATACATATAACGTTCTATATAACTGTTTGTGATTGAGATGGTCCTTGTGGTATATATACATACATAATCTTGTCAACTACTTGCTAGTATATATATATATTTTCGTATTTTTGTAATGTGGTCTATCCGATACTCGAAATAAAACCACTTTGCATGATATATGTTTTCTCCTTAATGTTTTCTCCAACAGAAAGAATACTGTGATCCCATTTATCCCGGATACGATTTGGGTCAGGTAATCCTCCTTATAGCAGATGCTTAAGCTGTGTCGAGATTCTGACTATGGCTTGTTTTTCACACTCACCCTGAAAATTATCGGCTGTAGCTATTTCCGTTCTTGGAATCTGGAATTTTTATTCTAGTCATTTTCGAGTTTTCCCACTTATCCTGAAAAATATTAACTTTAGTGATTTCTGCTTCTGGATATGTATTTTGGTTGCTTAACTACCTGCGAATTTTCAAACCTGTATTGATTTTATTTCCGAGGAAATTGCCATTTTTTTTAGTTGCTGAAACTCCGGATTCGATCAGTTTTTCCTACCTACTCTGGAAATTATTAGTGTTGGAAAATTGTCCTTCTGAATATGTATTTCTGGCATCATTCCTCATCTGTGTGCCGATTTTTAAATTTCTCTCGCTCTTATTTCTGGAGATATATTGGCTTTTTGTAATTGTCCGGAACCCGGATTCAAACTGTTTTTTCCATTTATCGTGAAAGGTATTAACTTTAGCTATTTCTGCTTCTGCATATGTATTTTGAATATGGTTGCTTAACCAAGTACAAACTTTCAAATTTATATCGGTTTGATTTCCGAAGAAATGGCCATTTTTTTATGTAAGTAACTGAAACTCCGGGTTCGACCAGTTTTTCCTAGTTATTCCGGAAATTATTACAGTTAGATCATTTAATTTCTGGATATGTATTTCTGGTATCACTCCTCATCTGTGTGCCGATTTTTAAATTTCTCTCGCTCTTATTTCAGAAAATATATTCGCTTTTTATAAGTATCCGGAACCCGGATTCAATCGGTTTTTTCCATTTATCGTGAAAGGTATTAACTTTAGCTATTTCTGATTCTGCATATGTATTTTGGATATGGTTGCTTAACCAAGTACAAACTTTCAAATTTATATCGGTTTGATTTCCGAAGAAATGGCCATTTTTTTATGTAACTGACACTCCGGGTTCGACCAGTTTTTCCTAGTTATTCCGGAAATTATTACAGTTAGATCATTTAATTTCTGGATATGTATTTCTGGTATCACTCCTCATCTGTGTGCCGATTTTTAAATTTCTCTCGCTCTTATTTCAGGAAATATATTCGCTTTTTATAAGTATCCGGAACCCGGATTCAATCGGTTTTTTCCATTTATCGTGAAGGGTATTAACTTTAGCTATTTCTGCTTCTGCATATGTATTTTGGATATGGTTGCTTAACCAAGTACAAACTTTCAAATTTATATCGGTTTGATTTCCGAAGAAATGGCCATTTTTTTATGTAACTGAAACTCCGGGTTCGACCAGTTTTTCCTAGTTTTTCCGGAAATTATTACAGTTAGATCATTTAATTTCTGGATATGTATTTCTAGTATCACTCCTCATCTGTGTGCCGATTTTTAAATTTCTCTCGCTCTTATTTCAGGAGATATATTCGCTTTTTATAAGTGTCCGGAACCCGGATTCAATCGGTTTTTTCCATTTATCGTGAAAGGTATTAACTTTAGCTATTTCTGATTCTGCATATGTATTTTGGATATGGTTGCTTAACCAAGTACAAACTTTCAAATTTATATCGGTTTGATTTCCGAAGAAATGGCCATTTTTTTATGTAACTGAAACTCCGGGTTCGACCAGTTTTTCCTAGTTTTTCCGGAAATTATTACAGTTAGATCATTTAATTTCTGGATATGTATTTCTAGTATCACTCCTCATCTGTGTGTCGATTTTTAAATTTCTCTCGCTTTTATTTCTGGAGATATATTGGCTTTTTATAATTGTCCGGAACCCGGATTCAATCGGTTGTTTTTTTATTTATCGTGAAAGGTATTAATTTTAGCTATTTCTGCTTCTGCATATGTATTTTGGATATGGTTATTATGGATTAACCTACTACAAACTTTCAAATTTATATCGGTTTCTTTTTCCGAAGAAATTGCAATTTTCTGGGTTGCTGAAACTGCTGGTTCGACCAGTTTTTCCCACTTATTCCGAAAATCATTAGAATTGGATAATTCTCCTTCTGGTACATATTTCTAGTATCACTCCTCATCCCTGTACCGATTTTTGATTCTGTCGGGATTACCCTTAAATTTTAAGAATTAGATGATTTTATTTCGACTAATCGGTGGTCGAGATGTCTGATAGACCTAAGTGATTACCTGTCGTATTTGTTGCGGTTCATCTTACTGATAGGTGTGTAAGATGTGCCTAAGAACCTTGCGTGATACCATACATAGGTGTTCCCGATTTAACGTGACAAAATCCGATCGCTAATCGCTATAGAGAACTACTTTTTCATTTTATTAATCGCGCGTCGGGATATCTGCGAGTCACGTTAGTTCTGGAACAGACCCGTATACCTATTAATGTTTTCTGTGTTATTCTGTGTGTACCTGTATAGCAGCTGCGAAAGGCAGAGCGGCAACCGTCGCCCCAATCGTCAAGCTCAAATACGGGCACACCGGTCCGTGACGCCAAGCAGCAAATCTCTGTGTACCGCTATTGCATGCCACAGCATGCCACTTACACCCCACCAGATCCTACGGCACGTACAACCATCTTCTTTCTCTCTTTACTATATTTAACCTCAGTCTTTTATCATCTTCCGTAAGATATATCCGTATTCACCGTTCATATTTACTTAACATTTGATCTTACTGGAAATGATAACATCAACAGGTTTCTATGGTCGTGTGGTTAAAACTTTTATTACGCATAATTAGAAAAATGATAAAACGATGAATTCATAGAAAGCTGATGATCCGCAGACTAGATACATTTTCGATGACATTACTGTAAGCAGGTGCCGACTGATACAAGTGATCAATTTTGAAGCCTATATAGAAGCAAGAATGTGTATGACATGTACCTTCCTATAAAACGCTTTTTAACGTCCAATCAAACTTCTTTCTTACGGTTTAACCCCACGGGGGGGATAACTGACTTGCGTGTCTTTCGCTTTCAATGTTGCTGAAATTGATGTGTGCAATGGATCCTCCTATTGCTTGAATTGGTGTGTAGTTTCGTGTGAGCACACGGTGTATCTTTATTTGGACTCTATCTTTTGCCTATATTATATATAGATAGTTTTATTTATACCTTTTTCATTTGTATCTTCCTCCTCAGTCAGCGCCTGGGTTTATATATTTTGCATGAATGTATTTTTATTTCTTTCGTACCAAAACGTGGATATATAAATAGAATATTGATGTTTTACATTCATAACTGTATAATATAAATTCTCTAACTGTTTTTGCTTTTGTATTTATTTACAAAAGAAAATTGAATTTTTACGTAACTGCTGTTAACAGTTCATTTAGTATTAATAAAATCAAATTAATAATGGTAATGCAACAGCAAGGATCTTATAAGCTATTGAGTATCGTTAAAAATGTGTTTTCTACTCGAATATGGTTGCCGTTTCATTACTATTCTGCCGCATTATAAAATTAATAATGTGAAAGTCCTATAATAGTAAATATTAAAGTGAGCTGTGAAATGTTCAATTACAAGGAGCTATTCAGTAATTTTATAATGTATATACACTACGTCTAAAATTTAATTTTTGTTTTTAATTAAAAAAAAAAAAAAATGGAGATTACAAGTAAATATATTTTTTCTGAAATTCAATGCACTAACTCAACTAGCGGGTTCAAATCTCGGTTGGTCGATTGCAATAAACGGTTTCTTCCAATGCCATAATGATAAATAAAGATCGGATTGTATGCAAAGAAAAACTGAAATATAACTGCGCCAAAGGGTCTAGCCGAATAAGCATGGTGAACTGGCCCCCAGAACGGATTTTTGAAAAAAGTTATGCATAGGCACTGACAAGTCATAAGAAGGTAATATAGGGGTATTTTACGCCTCGACTCCCCAGTGACCTTGAAATAATCAGAAAAATGTGCCCCAAACAGGCATATCTTTAACTTTTTTTTCCTAGAAAACTATTCTCTTTAGAAAAACGGCGCTGCCGCCATCTGTTAGATATTGAACCGTAGTACATTATATATTTTTTTGAAAAAATTTCGTAAAATCAAAAAAAAAATTATTTTGAAATATTTAAAATTATGCATTCTATGGTTCTTTCAGAGTGACAATCACCAAAAAAATACAAAATATTACTAATTATATATACTATAACTCCTATAAGTTTGATTAAAAAATAATGGGTGCAGCATATTAAAAAAAAAAAAAAAAATTCGAGTTATGACCATCTCTATGCTTATTATACCTATCTGCTGTTGTTAATCTTTTGTGCCTATAATATCATGAGTCAGGTGGTAATCATAAAAAAAATATTAATAGTTATTTGCGTTCCGAGTAGAGATAAATATATTTTTTTATTCGAGGTGGCAGTTCGTGGCCCGAAGCGGAGCTGTGGACCACCAGCCACCGAGAATAAAAAAGAACTTACCCTACAAGGATGCGCATTAATTTTTTTTTCGCTACCACAAACACAACACTCAATAATTATACATTAATATTTAATAAAAAATAAAAAAATAAATTGACACATTTGGGACAGACAACATATGTCAACGTCAGTGTAACTGACATAGCGACTGTGGCACCATGTGTGGAAAGTTACCTGCCGTGGTAAGTGGCCTTGCATGGTAACTGACCTTCCGCGGAAAAATGTATTGTTTGGTCCTTAGTTACAATCACACTACTCATTTCGAAATAAGATTTCCCTGAAGAATAAATGAGCAATATAACGGCCCCACCGTATTTTCATCTACGATTAAATAAATAAAATTATTCCCTGCCAATAGTATTTCTGACATTGTTTCCTGCTAACAAGACGTGACGTAATTTTTTCGTAACCTACTTTCGTTATTAGGTTCGTTAATTTTGCTAATGGTATCTTAGACGAAATTACTGCCTTACATAGATCCGTATTAAATTCTTCTTATTTTAATTTTCGTGAATTTGATGCCACACAATATTGCTCTAGGTTTTCACATTTTCCAATATGTGAAGGAGTTTTAGCGTGTTGGTTAATCGGGTGCTTTCTCTCAGAAGACACCCACAACAACAATTACCGTTTTATATCAGTTAAAAAAATTAAAAAGTAAATTAAAATTGTAAAGCTTTTACTAAAATTTACTTTAATCAGTGTAATTTGTGGACATATAGACTATACTTAAATATATGCAAAAAATAAAAACTATGCACTTTGCATATAATCCGATCTCTAATGATAAATAAGGATATCCGCACATTTCATTTATTTCGTCACTACCGTGGTACTTCTTACCTGAAAAATTTAATTTTAATGACTTATGATAAATTAACAAAATATGGTTGAGATACTGAAAGTTATAAGTGAATCTTCCTAGAAAAAATCAATTATATTACTTGTATTATTTTAACAAAACCAATAAGTTCACTTAAACAATAGAATGGTTCAATATTGGTGCCTGACAAGCATTAAATTGCTTGGACCATAGATGATTTGATGGTTCATTCAACGTGTTATCTTTGGTCTCGATTTTGTATACTTAATTTTTGTGTGCCTACGCGCAAATAATATCCACATGCCGTTTCTTTACGGTGTGTTAAAGTTGAAATAAAATATCTTTTCGTAAGCAAGTTCTTCTTTAGAAAATTGTGCCATATAAAATAGGAGTATTGCTTAGTTATTTCATTTAAAAATAAAATTTTTATTAGACGAATTGCTAAACAAACAAATCCAAGAGCTTAAAATTAAATATTTTGCTCAAAAAGTTTGTTTTATTGTTAGATGTAATGTTAAAGGATCTTTAATATTTAAAAAATATTCTGTTTATCGACGAGGCCACTTCATTTAAATTTTATTGACTAGGACATGCTTATATGCAGAAAAGAAGTGGTACCAATCCAATAAATTCCGAAAATATTAGTTTGCAACGTGGTACAAAACTACTCCATAAAAATGAACGATCAATTCATCTATGCTTGAACTTTATCCACGGAATGGAATTAATTTTAATTCTCGTAAATAGAAACATAGATTTTAACAAAATATTATTATTATCATTATTGATCTTAAGACTAATTTCAAATGTAATTCACACAGGCTTTCGCCTGGTTTAGTGACTTATTGGTCGAACACGCTGAAATTTTCTGGTCACTATTCGCCGTAGATATGGATCGGGTATTGGCAGAGCAACCTCCTGACACTTGGGATTCCTTTCCCTTGTTCCAGATATTAAATGATTACCTCAGAGGCGATGGTATTGAGACCCAAATTAATCATCATCGAGTTCGGTTAAAATAAAAAAAAATATGTTTTAGATAATTTGAAAAATGGAAGATTCCACCAACATTTAAGAGATACTTTTGCCCCGTTAGTTGTTCGTTACGTTGACTTGATGGAATCCTCGATAGCGCAGTCGATACATAAAGGTTTCGAAAAGGAAAGATGGGAAATTAAAGGGTAATGATCAAGCTATAATAGAATAGAATCATTCCTAATATACCATCCAATCGGGTTTTTAGAAACGGTTGCGCGACCTCTGAAGATCTCTTTTGGAAATTGGACGCCTTACAATCCTTCATCAGGGATCTGCATTGGCCAGACGCCGAATTCAGGCAACACCTGGAGCAGCGTCTGAAGCTGATGGCGTGCGATATGATAGAATCGTGCATCCAAAGAACTGAGTGCGCTTTCCAGCAGTGGTTGAAAAAAACAGTCACGTTTATATCGACCGACTATATTATCCCATCAGAGATGTGCGCGATGGTCAATGTGATCCTAGACGCGAAGAATCAGTCCTTCAAGTTGTGTGCCGTGGATGGCATTGATGTGGTAATTTGTTTTACGACCCTTCTTTCATCGCCACCCAATTATATGAATTTCAGCATCAATACCATACAAAGATCGATGATCAAATCGATAAAACCTTGGCGAGTATGAATCAAGGATTAATCAGCAAATTGATGTCGGTGCTGGAGGCGTCCCTCTCAAAAATATCAAGATACGACGAAGGGAGTCTGATAGGATCCATTTTGAGTTTTACGGTAAATTATCTACGTCGATGGAGGATTTTAATAACGGGATATAAAATTTTAGAACGTTCACGGTTCCGGTAAAGATCTAGGACAGGGCTATGTGAATTTCACGCGCAACTGCATGGACCAGATAAGGGGAAAAGTCACTGACGAACTGTGGATATTGAACTTCTTCGAACAGTGGTACACAGCTCAGATAAATATGCTTTGCAATTGGCTTTCTGAAAGGTTAGATCATACTTTGCATCCTTACCAATGTACGTGCCTTGCCCACATTGTCAAGGTAAATTCTAAAATCGCACCACCTCGGAGAAATACTGACGATGAAATTATTTGCAGAAAGTTTATTCTGATTTTGAATTACAAGGCGTTATGGAAGATAAGCTAAATTCGAAAGCTTATCAAACTATAGCTCAACGCATGCAAACGGAAGAGGCGACTTGTTCACTGACGCTAGGACAAGGAGAAGGGTAAATCAGGTATAATTCTATGACCTCTACATCATTGACGATGTCTTCATTTGCAGGAGTGAAGTCTTGGACGATGACAGCGACTCGCGAAGCAAATCAAAAGCTAATATAATGGAAAGTTTGAGCGAAGATGGGAACTACGTCGCGAATATCGGCAATATGGTAGCTGGAAGGGTTGGAAATATATTCGGCAAGGGAATCGGTGGACTAAGTACAAAGTTCGGCGGTGGAACAAGTGGTTGGTTCTAAGAAAAAAACAAAAAAAAAACATACAAGAGGCTTATATTTTCTCATACAAAAAAATATCGTTCGAGATTGCTGGTAATGGCCAAAGAAATGGTTTGTGATTCTTAAAAAAAAATCTTTCTATTACTAACACACGCATATATATGTGTTATATAAATAGATGTAAACATGTATATGCCTGTAGTGTAGACTAATAATAAGTAAAGAAAAAAAAAATAATTTCGAAGCAATTTTTAGCGAACAAAACTTTTGTACTATAATGATGTTAAGTATGTCTTTGTTTGTTAATAATACGATTCTTCAATTTATAAATAATTCTGTGACTAATCACTTTTTTTATATACTAGTATTAATTAAAATTGAGTTCGTTCGTATCAATAAAACGATGAGAGAATATCATTAAATGTGCTAGAAGCGTATTTATATCTATATATCATTAGCTCAAAGCTAGTGGCGAATTAACGACAACATAGTTAGCAACGCTATTAGTTATTCGGTCATTTTTTTACGAGAGCTTATTTAAAGTGTCCACAATATGTTTAATGCCAATCTTAATATAAGTTGTGGATTATTCACTATTTATTTGACTTTCACGCCGGCTATAACCGACTATATACTTGCTCTAAAGGACAGTATTTTTCTTTCCTTTTAAGTACGTAATAATATAATTATATGTAGATATATTTACTACTCGCATATACATTTTATAGCACTTATTGACAGTGGTTATGATACTGAACATTAAGCCTTGGTATATATACACCACGAAAATTATGTATCTATTTGATATGGTATAAAAATTTTCCTTTTAAATGGTAAATGCATCAGATATTACGTTAATATTCTTCAAAATATTATCAAAACTAATTTCAAAGCGACAACTTTTAGCGGTTTAAAGTATGTCGCACTCGCAGCAATACAAACCTCTTAGTTTCGTTGGAAATTATAAATAATAAATGTTTCCAGACATAAGATCGAATAATTTTGCAACAGTCGAGTAAACACAGTGGCCTTATCAGTACAGTTGCTGTAGATTCCTTTAAGACAACCGAGATATGCCAATTTAACAATCGACATAACTTTGAAGTTGAATCCACTAAAAATCTGATGTAATTACTATTCCCTATAATAATAACGATAATAATAGAGGGGAATACGATGTTTCCAGATACCAAAGTTTTATAAGCAGAAAATGATAGCATCTCTACGTGTTGTATTATAGAAGATACAAACTGTTTAGCGTCGTATAACATTAACTGAGAGTAAATAGTTGGTAGAATTTCGATGCTTTGGCGTCCGGAAACAGGTGTGCAAGTCTTTTTTTGCTAAAGCAGACGAAAATCACTCTTGTATCGGAGGGGATACAGCCTGTCCTCTACCGAATGCGAAGTTCTCGATACGCTGTGGGACCTTAAAACACGTTGCTTTGAAATCCAACTACAATTTTAGTCGACCAATACATATAAACAACGATTAACTAAACGTAAATTAACCAGTTTAATGTTTAAATGCATGCAATTCACGCGTTTACTCTTTCTAATTATCTACTATTTAAAATGTTCTGCGAGTAAATCGAACTTACCCCCGCGAATCATTTTTGATATAAGTACAAATTGAAAAGAGATTGTATAAAATTAGCTTTAGATATATTCAATTCAGAAATATTGGATAAACATATATACATAGTTACAAGTAATATTTAACTATTCACAAAGAGAAATTTGTAAGAATATTCAGAGGTGTTAAAATTTAAAAATCTATTCATACTTTCGCCCGAAAGAATATGCTATATAACAATAAGATTATTTTCAAATACTTATCGTTCAATAATTATACTATAATGATATTTTAGATAACATTTTAAAGCGTAGTTGGGCTTCATGGTATCTGTTCGATTACATAAATGCAAGAATTAGTTATCACCTAATAACGGAAGCATTTTGTTATCATGCCTATATACCCGATGGTTTAGACCCTACTTGACAGGAATATGTAATTACCTACCATTTTTGACATATAATTTGGAAGCTTAGGCCTGTGATTCAAAATTAATTAAGCGTTGCTAATAATATATGCCTATAAAATGAGAAATACTTGAAGGCCAGATAATATTGTTATGTTTAACTTTGACCTGTACTTACCAGTAAATAAATTGTTTCAAAAGGTTCTCCTATCTTTTCATAATACCATCACATTTAACGGTAAGAGCGTAGCAAAAATAAACTTTAACAAAGTTAAGAGAACAAAGATATGCATCCCCTTTATCTAATTATGGACAAGTGCAATACAACAGCAATTTTATACAAATAGAGCATGTGAAAAGTATATTTCTACAACTATTAATATACACTGTATATATTGTATTAAGATTGAACAAAATTCAATAAATATGAACTGCACATCAGCCTTTATTATTTAATCACATTCAAATTAATAGCTCAGAAAGGTTTAAGACTTGTTTCAGACAATCAAATGCAGAAAGTACAACGCAGCTACAGTAAAATGTATTTTTAAAATTATCTTTTTTTTCTAACCTTTCCCGGGAAAATATACCTCTTTGTTACAGTAGGAGCATCACACGTATTATAGCTACCTGTAATGGTACATAATAAAGGAATCTGTAACTAGTGTAAGATGGTTTAGAGTAGAAACCTGGAAATACATATGTATATCTAATTTTTGACAGGTTTCTATAATTTGTTGTAAGCAATTTTATTAAATAATTAAGAATAAGAATGCATAATGATTTACAAATAGACTTTTATTTTATTCAATAACGGAACGAGAGCTTTTATTTAAAATTTGTAGTATAGCGCCCTCTATTAATGAAGTCCCATGAAATTCTTAAAGAGGCAACCAAATATACATCGCGGTGACAAAGAGATGCTTTCTCGCACTTTCTGTTATCTTGATACCAAAAGTAAAAATATTCAAAACTCGACAAATTCGTCTATGAATTTTCTACCTTTTAGCGTGTTATTTTGATGTTATTAAGTTTATTAACTTTCTTCAAGATTATTTAACCGGTGTTGATTTATTATATTTTCCTTCCTTTGGGTCTTCCGGTCTTCCACATTTCTTTGAACAGTAATAAATAAATATTTTCCATATCTAAAATTTCCGTTTTATTAAAATTAAACTTTTGGTTAATTATTTAATGCATGTTTTGCGTAACGAAACGCGAAACGTAAAGAACATTTGTATAATTAATTAAAAAAACCGGAAGACCCAAAGAAAGGAAAATATCATAACAAAATAACGAATCAATAAAATCTCATTGTCTCCAGGAAATTGTGTAAAATAATTTTTTATTTCTGCTAAATAAATCTTTTAAAAATAATTCTTAATTAGGCAACAAAGTATACGTGACGATAACAATTCAATACTTCCTTGGTATTTCTGTTCCCCTGATACCAGGAATAAAGATTTTCGAAAACCCGAAAACTTTGTATGCATAATTTTCAATACCTCCTTGGTATTTCTGTTCCCCTGATACCAGGAATAAAAATTTTCGAAAACCCGAAAACTTTGTATGCATAATTTTCAATACCTCCTTGGTATTTCTGTTCCCCTGATACCAGGAATAAAAATTTTCGAAAATCCGAAAACTTTGTATGCATAATAAAATAACATTTCATTGAATAAAAACGTTTTTGTTATTTTATTTCATGATTTTATTTTGCCAATAATTCTTAATTAGGCAACAAAGTATACGTGACGATAACAATTCAATACTTCCTTGGTATTTCTGTTCCCCTGATACCAGGAATAAAGATTTTCGAAAACCCGAAAACTTTGTATGCATAATTTTCAATACCTCCTTGGTATTTCTGTTCCCCTGATACCAGGAATAAAAATTTTCGAAAACCCGAAAACTTTGTATGCATAATTTTCAATACCTCCTTGGTATTTCTGTTCCCCTGATACCAGGAATAAAAATTTTCGAAAATCCGAAAACTTTGTATGCATAATAAAATAACATTTCATTGAATAAAAACGTTTTTGTTATTTTATTTCATGATTTTATTTTGCCAATAATTCTTAATTAGGCAACAAAGTATACGTCACGATAACAATTCAATACTTCCTTGGTATTTCTGTTCCCCTGATACCAGGAATAAAGATTTTCGAAAACCCGAAAACTTTGTATGCATAATTCAATACCTCCTTGGTATTTCTGTTCCCCTGATACCAGGAATAAAAATTTTCGAAAACCCGAAAACTTTGTATGCATAATTTTCAATACCTCCTTGGTATTTCTGTTCCCCTGATACCAGGAATAAAAATTTTCGAAAATCCGAAAACTTTGTATGCATAATAAAATAACATTTCATTGAATAAAAACGTTTTTGTTATTTTATTTCATGATTTTATTTTGCCAATAATTCTTAATTAGGCAACAAAGTATACGTGACGATAACAATTCAATACTTCCTTGGTATTTCTGTTCCCCTGATACCAGGAATAAAGATTTTCGAAAACCCGAAAACTTTGTATGCATAATTCAATACCTCCTTGGTATTTCTGTTCCCCTGATACCAGGAATAAAAATTTTCGAAAACCCGAAAACTTTGTATGCATAATTTTCAATACCTCCTTGGTATTTCTGTTCCCCTGATACCAGGAATAAAAATTTTCGAAAATCCGAAAACTTCGTATGCATAATAAAATAACATTTCATTGAATAAACGTTTTTGTTATTTTATTTCATGATTTTATTTTGCCAATGAATGGGGTAATTGATATAATTTCTAAAAAGTACATACGTCTAGGAATGAATTAAACCAGATTTAATAAATTGAGAAATTTTATTAATATTATTTTGTACCGAGGAAGTGGATAGGGAAGTATTTCTTTATTTTGTTGAATGATAAGCGTGTAGGTATGGATTATTTTATTAATTTTATATAACTAACAATTGTGTGATTTATAATTATTTAATAAATACAAATAATTAAACCTGCGACTATTTTTGATATTATTTTACCCATATATGTGTAATTTGTTTATTATTTTTAATAAATACAATAACTAGTGAACAGATTTTTATTTCATTTAATAATAAATTCAATATACAATAAAAACCGATGGAAAATAACTCTTTTAATCAATGAACGTTTTAAAATAACCGTTTTATGAACAAGCACGAACGATTCATTACCTCCTCGATGTTTCTGCTCTCCTGATACCAAAAGTAAAATATTAGGTAATCTTAAAACTTTGACTATTGGAAATAAATATTCATTCATACTATATGGTGCCATCTATCATTATTATTTTTAATCAATTCTCAATAAACAAATAAGGCAACAATTTCTATTTTATATATTGATAAGTGATTTTATGTTGCTAATAAATGTCTAATTTATAATTACTTTTAATAAAATACATGATAGTTGAAACCCGCGAGTTGCAGCAATTGAGGTCGTATGTATATTAATTTGCCTAAACTAAGGCGTTGTATATTCTATAAAGACTACATTTTGTTTGGGTTATTTTTTTGCACATACTTATATGTTTTGAAGATATCAAGGTTTAACTCGAATTAAAACACAAGCTGAGACGGAATGCTTTATTTTCCAATGTAATTATAACGGTGTACCTTCCTTAACAATAATGATCTCCATTTGGCCTTATGAGTACCGAGGCAATAAAATAATTCAGCTCAATTAGTTTTGTATATGCAAATACTGGCCTCAGTTCTAACAAAAGGCACTTACAAACCAGCACACCTAGTAGTATCCAATCCGAACGTTATAAAACTATGTAGAAGGCGCATCATCCTTTACCTATATTTGCTAATTATAAATATAATTTATTTCGTTTTGAAATTGTGTCGGGCAATCCCTTCTGGATTTGGTTTGATTCAAAGGTATATAAATACGATGAAAATATTTTAACGGTATAAAGTTGGCTGTTCATTTCATTTCAACAATTCGTTCAACACTTTACGTAAGTAGAGTCGTGTTATTAGAGAATTTAATGAGCTAACTTCTATTAGTGATGGGCAAATCGCATCCGAATGATAATTCAAAAGATAGTTTGAATGATTCTCGTTGAATAATCACTGAAGACGTCGTTTGCATGATAACATGCTAGGCATGATATATGTTCAAAGCATACCGTCATAAGCAAAGCAAATTTGCGATTTGCATACATATATATCTTATATAATTTAAAACTGACAGTTACAAATTATTTTCTTTCAGGGGATATCTTGGGGGAGTATCCCGTTTATTCCCATTAAACCAGGGAGATGTAAAAGTCGATCCTTTTATCGGGGGAGACGGAAAACCGATGATATCCGCTTTACCCTTTAATTTATGTGGGAGGGTAGTAGAGAAGATTAGTGCGAATCTATATATCCCCCTCATTTAATCTCGGTAACGTGACCCTACCAGCCGGGTATTTAATATTCTCCGTTCCTCATTCCAAAAAAAAAACTAGACATTCACTTACCCGAACCGAACCTCTAATGCATTTCTCGCGGAATTAATAGGACTCATCTTCGTTTGGATATATAGAAAGTCGTCGGCGGTTATAAAATCACGTCGAGAAATGAAAGTCGCAGTTTTATGGCGCATTACCGCATATTACTCGACGTACTGACAAAATTGAATCGTTAAAATACGAGTTAATATATCTAGAATTAAGTCCAAATTGCATATGCAGATAAGCACGGCGGATCTTTTTCTTTTATTTGTTTATTTTCTTCTTAGCTATTACGTAAAATGTGATCGCTCGTAGTATCATCAAAGAGAAAGGTTATTCCTCATACTTGCATGGAATCGAAGTGATTGCTTGTACAAATTTACTCAAGAAGCACTTAACTGTTTTATAAATGTGCGGATTTCAATTTGAATCTAATATCGTTTTAATGTCAAAAATGTGTGGGTACTTATTTTCCGCTAAATACCTATCAAAATCGTAATTATATTTGCATTAATACGTAAAAAGCATTTATTAGCCTATAAGAAGTGTACATTCACATTCAGTTTGCCTAAGATCGAGCGGCGAACTGCAGTAGGGTACAGCATTCCAATAGGAAGATGTTTCCTCATGTGAAAGTAGTGTTGCAACTTTGCATGTATGTAGGTGACTGCGAAGCAGATAGATGTGCAGTGAGACGCTGTACAAGCAACGAGACGCTGTTTTGTATTAGAGAAAACCCGCACCGTGGTTACCGCAATGTTTTACGGCGCGATTTTTATTAACTTCTAAAATTCCCACCGATGGTAAATATATTATAGGTACATGCGAAAGGAATCGAACGAAATAAAACGAAAAACCGGTTAATCATTTTAATGGGTATGGATACTTTATATATAGCGTCAAAATTCTGTGGGTCACAATACACATACATACGAATTAATTTCGTGAATTTATTATTAAACCGTGAGCTTTCGAAAGAGCGTTGCTGCGCACACAAGTACCTAAACAATTTATTCTTTTTCTGATGATAGACACATACCCTTATTTTGATCAGCAAGTATGTTGCACGAATGAACATAAATAGAATGCTACTTGTGTAGGTCAATGATCTTCAAACTAATATTACACTTTTTTTTTTTCTTCAGCGAGATCATCTAGACAGTTTTCGCTGCGTAAATTCTTAGTTATTATACGTTTTTATCATCCATTTAAAAAATAGCGAATATTAATTTAAACGATATTAAAAAAAAAATACAAACGAAATTCGCATAATAGAAACGTCTAGGATTACATGAAAGATTAAAGATAGCAAAGGAAACGTCCGCAGTGTGTTTGTGACCCTAATTCAAATTTAACTCCAATCCGTTTGTGATTGTAGATTTTATAGGTTGATGCTTTAGGTCATAAGTTCTTAGTTCACGACCTGAACCGGCATTCACCTGGCTGTAGGTAGTCTGTTTAGCACCGTTTACGTTTTATTATAATTCATTTAAATGCTATTCCTGTTTGGGGTGGAAACATAAATAGAATTGCTTTTCCGAAGGAATTAATTTATCTTTTGATGATAGGGAAAAAAAATGAAACATTAAACGAATTTGTAGAACGAAATTTATTAATAATAACTTTTATAATATATCATCCATATGAGGAACAAGTACATGCTTCTCTAAAGAAAATATTTATCAAAGAAACATGAACAACTATCAACTAATATAGACATGCTACAAATGTACAATGTATATTACAAAAAAAAAAAAAATTAGAGATATTGTTATTTAAGTCTTTCGGCTTGTTGAAATAGTGGTTAAATAGTTTACAACAAGTGTGTCTCAAATTTGTCCGTCAATTTGAAGCAATTGTCGTCTCGAAAGTTCGTCAAAGTAAAAACAAAATAAAAAATCATAAAAGGAATTATAATATAACAAATGTTTCAAATCAAAGTTGACGAAGTGAGAATTGACTTAGTTTACGATAACAGGAACATAATTTCAGAAAAAAAAATGTACTATTTTTTTTTTTATCTAAAGCTAAAGCCTTAAAGAAATAAATGTACAATAATTGAAATTGCATCAACGAGTTTCACTTAAATATCCGATCGGATCGCCTCCGAAGGTTCGGGAGACGGTTCGATTGGATCTGCTTCTTTCGTATTAATGTAATTAGTGGATATTTCTGACTTAGTTCGTAAAATAATCACATTACATTTACAAATACGATCCCAATTTTAAAATGATAGCAGCGAGCGCATTTTTAGCAAGGCGGGCTTTCGAATTTGGCGGGTACTTCTTTGGTTTACAAAACCGATACCCCCTGCCAATAGAGAAATAAATACATTTAAAAGAAAACGATAGCACGAAAAAAGGGGGAAATACACCAACGTATAAGTAATAATAATACGCTAATAAGAAAAATTCGAATTAAGTAAAAAAATAAATAGAAGGGGAATCAAAGGGAATACGCATATTTACAATATAAATACAACAATACATACGATACTATTAGGGAGGCGAGTATCGGTCGGTTTTTTGGTCAAATTCAAAAGAGGCGTCGCTTAAAATGCGCTGGCTACAGCAAAAAATGGGTTCCATGTTTTCATGTTATTCATTTCGGTATTAAATAATTATTTTTGCCATTATTTACGTCGTGTTCATTACAATTTTATTATTTAACATTATTTTTTTCCTTATTTACTTAAATATTAAGTACTCGTCACCCATCCACACATAGATATGACAACATACAGCGGAACACGCATATGCTAACAACACAGGCGTACGTTTATAAATAATACTCATCGGCTCGCTATACCGGGGCGGCGGATTTTTAATACGTGAAAATAAATAGTAGACCAATATATACAGGGCCCGTCGCTGGTATATGGCCGACGTTACAAGCATGCGCACAAACTGACTTGACTTATATATAAGTTATTAACCGTCCTTCTAACACACGCTCAGAAACAATACTTAGTTGCACTTACACTCGAGATACTCTAACGTACAAATTTATTTACTTAGTTTTATTTAATCTAAACCTCCGTGGCGAAGAGGCCCGTCGATAACGCTTCGGGGCGGGGAAAGTGTTCTTCTATCACATAAACGCCGTTCGACTCTTTTTCTACTGGCCTCTTTAACAAGGAAGGATCACTGCACGGAGAGAAGAAACGATTTAGCTACGATTGTTGAGGACTGAGGTGTGGATAATGTAAGACGCTATCGGTATTTTTTTTATTTATTATGAATAATGCTATCGATAATACTGACAGTACTATCGATCATCGATATTCGAACCAATTATCATTGCTATCGATAGATTGTACTATCGACAATTGTACCAACTATTGACAGTACTGTAGATAGTTGGACCGCAACTATTGGACAGTATCGATAGTACTGTCCTATTGATAATCGCACCAATTATCACTACTATCGATAGTAAGGTCAATTAGTGATAATACTATAGATAGTCAGATCAATTATTGCTACTATTTATAATACTATCGGCAGTTGAACCAAATAATATCGATAGTAAAGCCAATTGTTGGTAGTATTATAGATAGTCAGATCAATTTCGAATAGTATCGACAGTTACATAAACCATCACTGCTATCGATAATACTATCGAAAATTAAACCAACTCTTGATAGTACTGCCAATAGTCAAATCAATTATCGATAATCAGACCAACTTCGACTAGTGTTAGACCAACTATCGCCGCTATCGATAACACTATCGACAATTGAATCAAATAATATTGAAAGTAAGGTCAATTATTGATAGTACTATTGATAGTTAAAAGCAATTTTGAATATTGTCGATAATTACAGCAACTGCTATCGATAGTAGTATCGACAGTTGAATCAACTATTGATAGTACTGTCAATAATCAGATCAAATATCGCTACTATCTATAGTACTATCGACAGTTGAACCGAATAATATCGATAATAAGGTTAATTAGAGATAGACAGATCAATTTCGAATAGTGTCGACAGTTAGATGAACTGTCATTGCTATCGATAATACTATCGACAGTTGAACCAACGCTTGATAGTACTGTCAATAGTCAGCTCAATTATCGGTACTATCTATATTACTATCGACAGTTGAATCAAATAATATCGAAAGTAAGCTCAATTATTGATAGTACTATAGATAGTGAAGAGCAATTTTGAATAGTGTCGATACTTTAGACTCACTACCGCTGCTATCGATAGTACTATCGACAGTTGGAGCGAATAGCATCGGCAGTATGGTCAAATATTGATAGTACTATAGATAGTCAAACCAATTTCCAATAGTGTCGATAACTATCGCTTCTATGTATAATACTATCGGCAGTTGAATCAACTATCAAATAATATTGATGACACATGGTGACAAAATTCGTTTTCGTAAAATTTTCTGGAAGTTTTTTTTTTCATTTTGGACAGGGTAAACTTAAACCTACCATACGTTTTTATTCATCAGCGTTTGTTTTCATACACAACCACAGATTTTAAGATTTGAAGAAAAAATATTCTTCATATTTCCTATACAAAAGCATTCGTATGCTATATCTCAAAAATTACAGCAGATAGATGAAAATGGTGTTCATTTTCAGAGTAGAAATGCCAAATACCTATAAGAAGCTACATATTCTTCCGGAAAAAATCCTTGTAATCATGTATTACTGATAGTACAATAGACAATCAGACCGGCTTCGAATAGTGTCGATAATTTAAACCAATTATCGCTGCTATCGACAGTTGAATCAGATAATATCGATAGGTGGCCAAATATTGATAGTACTTTAGATACTCAAATCAATTTCGAAAACCAATTACCGCTGCTGTCGATAATATCGATAATAAGGTCAATTATTGATAGTGCTATAAATAGTCGAACTAATTTCGAATAGTGCCGATAGTTAGACCAACTTGTATTGATAGCACTATTAGATAGTTGGTGCGACTATTATCGATGCGGAACTAATCCAACTGTAAGAAAGAGGTCAGACACAATTACATCTCTTATTGTTTTGTATAGTGATATTACCGATAGTATTTGATAGTGATTACCGATAGTATTTGATAGTGATTACCGATAGTATTTGATAGTGATTACCGATAGTATTTGATAGTGATTACCGATAGTATTTGATAGTGATTACCGATAGTGTTTGATAATGATTACCGATAGTGCCATGATGGTGATTTGAAGGGTAACTTACCTAGTTCCGCACACAGCCGATGAGGAATTTGACATCACAGAAAGACGCTTGATGTGATCGTAATCGGGCTCTTGCAATTTGGCCGCTAGAAGAGCCGACGACGCCCGAGGCACCGGCTCAGTATTCAATTGTTTTTGAGAACGCGTCCTCTGTAAACTATATACTGGCCGGCCGTCGATAACTTGTTGCAATGTCTTAGGAAACGCGTCACTATCGCTGACACTAATGTTCGATACACTACAATCGTCCATGGAGGCTAAGTTCGAACCGTGTACGTTATTGGTGCATTTGCCCCAGGAGTTCTTGATCATGTGCGCGTCGGCGGACATGGCGACGCCGCCGCGTTTCGCGAAACTGCTGTTGGCGGTATTCTGCGCGTTCTGGAGGCGAGCCTCCTCGTCAGCGCGCGCCTTCTCCCTCTTCCTGCGCTGTTTCAGGCAGATTATCACCCCGACCGCGATCAGCACGAGGAGCGGCACGAAAGTCGATATCGTCGCTATCACGACCACGTGCTCGGTGGTCAAGTTCGATTCGGACGACACTCGCGCACTGGGCGCCGCGCTGGAGGCGGCCTCCTCGCACGTGCGACCCACAAAGCCCGCCGGGCAACGGCAATCGAACCCGTGGAGGTGCGGCAAGCAGGTTCCGCCGTTCTGGCACGGGTCCGAGCTGCAGACGTCGATGTCCAAGCTGCAATCTTTACCGGAGAAACCGGGAGCGCACTGGCACTGGTAATCGTTGGTCAAGTTCATGCATGTCCCACCGTTGGCGCAAGGTTTCGTCATGCAGTAATCCACCTGCTTCTCGCAGGAATCGCCGACGTATCCCGGAACGCAGTGGCATTGATACTCGTTGATTTTATCGAAGCAAGTGCCGCCGTTCTGGCACGGATTATTGACGCAATCGTCGATGTTGATCTCGCAATTTCGACCGGTGAATCCGCCGGCGCATTCGCACCGATGTCCCTCGGCCCGCGTCGTACAATTTCCGTTGTTCCGGCACGGATTCGGTAAACAATTATTCGTTTGGTGTTCGCAGTCGGGGCCGTTAAAACCGGCCGCGCATTCGCATCTGTATCCATTGTCGATGTCGACGCAAATTCCGCCGTTCCTGCAACGATTATCTTTGCAAGTCACCGTCGTAGTTTCGCAATTGGGGCCGTGGTATCCGGACGGGCAAATGCACTTGTGGTAAGTCCCGTTTCCGGTCCTGGTGCAGGTTCCGCCGTTGGCGCATTGTTTGCGGGAACAGTCGTTCACTGGGATCTCGCACTGGGTGCCGTTGAAACCCGGCGGACAGCTGCAGGTGTAACTCCCCTGGCCGGTGTTGAAGCAGGTACCGCCGTTCTTGCACGGCTTGTGGTTGGTGCAGAAATTCAGGTCCTGATTGCAGAAGAGGCCGCCCCAACCTTCGTCGCAGAGGCAATCCCAAGGCTTCACGCAAGTACCATGGCTACATCCTGGATACCTTTGGCATTGGTTGCAATGCGGACCTTCCCAACCTATTTGGCATCTGGAATTGAGAAAAAAAAAGCATAAAATTAAATTCATTGAGACAAAAATATCTCAATATTATTTATTTTGAGGAGAGGGCTATAAAGAAAATTAGGTATTATGTAAAAACATGTATTCATGTTTATCTACTATATTGCCATATTTCATACATACCGCATGCGAGATTCAAGTATTGCCACCAATATCTTTTTCCAATAATGTCTCTCATTTCTTTCTTATTCCATCTGTATTGCGTAAAGGGCTCGTGTTTCATTAAATGACTATATTTGTATCTCGCATACGGTATATACACAGTAAGAAAAACCGTCGTCAGGGAACTACTTCAGTTGTTTCCTGGCGACCACTCCGTTTTCACCGTCAATTTTTAAGTTACTAGAAGTGTGGAAAAGTATTTAACTCGCTTTAAAATTATGAAGTATTTCTTCTTTAGAGTTAACTGCACAGGCCGTTTACACATAAACATCTGAAAATAAGATCGCTAACTTAAAAATATCTTAACAAAATACTGCATAATATCAATGTAAAAAAAAAAATGTTAAGTTGTGATTAACCACCATAAAAAATGATTTTTAACGTTAAAACGATTGGGTATTAATGAATTTTCTACTAAGTAGATTGAAGTCTAACTTTTCCAATCTCGTAAGTTGTTTCATTAGTTGTTACTGCATTGCTGGTTTGACGAAAATTTTTCCGAATAAATCCTAATAAGGAAAGTAAAAATGTTCCATTGCACCAACAGCGAACACATTGACATGTTATGAATTTATGGTGAAGTACGCTAGAATTCTGCTGCTGAAATTTAAGGTGTATAAAAGAATGCTTTTTTTTCTGATTCTTTCTAAATAACCTCAACAAATCATCTGAGCGAAAATGTTAAATATGTGCAATTACAATTAAAGATAAGTTTAAATCGTTTTTGTTATTATTAATTCGATAGAAATTCAACAATCATTACGTTGAAACGAGTCTATTCTGTGTTTATGTAATTTTGCAGCATATTAATTGAACAGAATCGTTCGATAAGAGGAAACGAGGTAATTAAACGGTGAATTAATAGCGAGCATGTGGTAGTAGTCCGGGGCATCACAGTGCGGGCCCGGTATAAAAATAGTTAATTGAAAGTGTCTCAAATGGTTCAGTTCGACGTGCTCTCATAATAATGCGACCGGGAAAAGATGAAGTTCCTGTATTTGATCTACTGTTTTACTAATCATGAGAAAATCCCATTCAAAATTCTTCCGCTAGTTCGAGCGCGTTCGTTCAGGTACTGGATGCCCGATTATGTGAGAAATAGTATCGGACTTTAACGTTCATAGATGCGCGCGATGGATAGAAAGAGAGAAAAAGGAACGGTTAATAAAAACCCGACTTTAATAACTGAACGTTGACTGTATGTAAATACTGTTGTAGGTACGGGTTTAAATATAAATACAAAACGAAATAGGAACGCAAGAGGCGAAGGAGGACATAATCAGAGCAGAGCACGCTTAAAAAAGAGCGAGTTTATTAATAAATTATATTTACGGATTCGTAATTATAATAAGAGGCTACTATTCTGCGCCTTGTGCGAAATTTAAAAATAGAAACCTTCCCGCCAATTATATATATATATATACATATATACAAAACAGAACGGAACATCATCAACACGTTTTTTTAAAAGTGGTCTTCGCGGTAAAAGTAGCGATGTAGTACACATACATAATAATCATAATAATATTATTACGTTCGCAGAACCTCGTATCGTTATTCTGTTCGTGCGTTTGGAGGCGACTGTATATATTCGGATGGTATCGGCGAGCCTCATTGAGTTGCAGTCGGTATCGTTGTACGTGGACGGGGGAGGGGGATCTGAGAGGGGAGAGAGGAGGGATGCAACACGCCCACAGAACTGTTTCCCACGCTGCCCGGTGGCAAGTATGCAGGTCAAGGAAAGGTTACCTGCAGGTCGCCGTACCAATCCGCATATACTCGGCGTGGATGGCATAGTTGCTTCTTCTTCTACTACTACTGTTTCTTCCGCAGTTAAAAGAAAACCGGGGCCCCGAATTGGCGGCGCGAATTATCTAAACGAACCGGAGGCGGCTAACGGTGGGGACTGTCATAGTGAATAAGCGAGATGAAAGAAGGGGGCACGAAAATACAGTCTCACACCTAGTCTTTTGCCGCACGTCGATCAAAAATAAAATTACGAAATCATAGCAATTAAACTAACTTCCAAATCAGGTAACAAATGCCGCTTCATAAATTAATAAAAAAGAACACCAAGATACTACATATATATCAAAACTATTTTGTTAAATTTCCATTTTATAATTAGTAATAATAGTTTTACAACACATTATATGAAATGACTACGTTTAAATAGGGACAATTGAAAAAAAAATACTTATTTGAAATATGTATATGTCAAATATATTTGTTATTTGGACAGTTTTTCTCAATGATATATAAATCGATAGTGTACCAGTTAACCAGAGGATGACCTAAAAATGAAGATTTATAGGTTTTTAATAATTTTTATTATATTTAAAAATATTTGAAGTAATTTTTTTCGGATGAATATTTAAATGAAAATTAGAAAATATTTAAAAAAATCGTTTTGAATTTAGATTTCGGGAGTTAAAAATGAATCGTTAAGTTATACCGTATTAAATCGTGAGCTATACCATAGCGATGATATTAATTTATAGAGTTTTCGACTTATTGCACTTTACGCGTGGAGTATATCTATGTCCCTTACTAATATTATGTATTAAAATAAGATGGACATACAATCAGTGGATAAAAGTGCAGTAAGTCGAAAATGCTATTAGATTGAGCCAATAACGTGTCACACGGCACTCTCTATTATCGCAGGAAGTTGAGGTTCCCTGTAGAGTCATATCACAAAAAAAAATATGACTCGTGGGATAGTCTTTCAAAAATTTATGTTTATAAATAAATAGAACGGTGGTAATTTGTGAAAAAATATTAATTTCTAGAGAAAATTTTTTTTTACATGAAAAAAAAAAATCTATTGTGAAGATTTTCTAAAAAGATCAATTCAAATCCGTTTTTGTATTCTTCGAGAAAACGGGTTACGAATACAGCACATTTTCCTCAAATTTTCCTTAATTTTCTACCCGTTATTTGTTCTTTATTTTATTTTTAATATAGTACCAAAAGAACACCAGATTCAATAGTTTTAGTTCTCACACGTACTGTAAAAGAAAAAACTACTTTATCCGAAACGATTTTGACAAAATAATGGTATTTGATTGAAAAAATTGCATAACGCTATTAGCAACATTTATTATTTCACTTCAAAAAATCGAAAATAAACAACAAATACTAAATTTCAATTAATTTTTTTTTTCATTTTATAATCGCAGATACATCGAAGAGCAGACAAGAAATATAATTCAAAATTTTCAATGTTGTAATGAATTCAAAGAAACAAATTAATCTTAATTGATCAAAGTTTGAAACAAAATTCCATGTTAAAATTACTTTAAACGTTACTATAGAAATAAATTATGCAATTTTAATGCATATATATATATATATATAATAACTAGACGCAATTAATGTAAGAATTTATTCGCATACGTATTATTTTGAGTGTAACTATAAAGAACACGACGAGATAGAGGAGAGAGAAAAAGATGGAGAGACGGTGAAATAAATAAAAAGGTAACTAACCTGCACTCGTTTGGTTTTACGCAAGATCCATGAGTCTCATCGCAGCCAGGTGCACAGCGAGCTGTAAAATAAAGAGAGAGACACAATTACTTAGTGCTTCCACCGGGAATAAAATAATGAAAAACAATAAATGGGAATTATTTCCTTATAGTTTCGAGGGACAGGTTTAGATTTTAAGCGGGGCCTAAATACGTGATTGTGTTCGCACATTTAGGTAGCCGTACTGAATACGCGCAGGTATATACATACGTCTCTCGATATAATACAAGAGCAGCTTGTGTAAAATTAACCGACCTGTATAAGGCCAGGTATGTAAGTGATCGTGGGAAGACAGCCGGCTGTTAAAAAGCAGCTGAGTTCATGTCTTTAACTCTCTGCTGTCGTTTCTTTCGTTCTTTCTTCCTTCCTTTCTTATTTGTTATCCTTTTTTTTTCCCGCTGTAGTATATCAGTTGTTTTACGATCAAAAATCGTTTAATTGCTTCGTATTACTTAGTTTTTGATTTATTAATTTCGTTTCATTGAATTAAATATATGATATCGATGTTGTTATTATGCCCCATTATAATGCAGATGCAATAACACAACAGTACATGGACGAATAAATGTATAACGAGTTACCTATATGTAACTATGTATAAAAGTTACGCTTGCATGCCCATCATTCGAATTGTTTGTTGGTAAAAGGAAAGAGCCTTCCAGCTATTAAATAATCGAATGTTTTCTGTGTTAGGTAAGATGTGTGCGATGTTGTGCAGTAGGTATTTATTGTATAATAAAGAGAGAGAGATTCAGAAACGGAGAGGACTCGGGAGCGAATAAAAAAGGCACGTCAGTTCTGGCAAAAACAACAGAGCACTTACGTTTTGTACAGTAGTCGCCCTGCCAGCCCGCTAGGCAGACCCGTTCGCCGGCAGGGGAGCAAGTGAAATGCCCGAAGTTATCGTTCCTGGGGCGGCAGAGGTTCTCGCATCCCTTGCCGTAGTAATTGACATCACATGTAACACGGAACTCCACTTTTAGTCTATAAGGACTCGTCGTGTTTTGGTACGACGTCCATTTCTGACCGACTTCCAACCAGGTCTGCGTTGCTAGCCTTCCTAAAACTGTAATTTACAAAGAAGAAATTAAAACGTATGATTTAGAAATATAATTAAAACAAGCAAACTAAGCAAAACAGCTGTCAAATTTCATTACGTCAAAATATAATTTAGTCTAATCTGTCAATATCTGGGCTTTTGACAACTATTTGAAAAAAAAACAAGCTTTATATGTTGTACGTTATTTATTCTAGGTTCCAAATTATATTTTCTAAAGCGCAACTATATTAAATCTGTGAATATTCTTACAATTATCTCAAAAGATTGATAATATAAATTAATATTGGCACAAAAAAA
Organism: Cetonia aurata; assembly: GCA_949128085.1. NCBI lineage: Eukaryota > Metazoa > Arthropoda > Insecta > Coleoptera > Scarabaeidae > Cetonia > Cetonia aurata. Next base: position 11,568,797 of record OX421891.1, read on the forward strand.
TTTAGCTGGCTATTCTCATCAGGTGGAAATGTATTATCTCGCCTTTTGACCGTTATTCCATAAAAAAAAAGAGTTTTAAATGGTGACAGACACTTGCATATTTACTCTAAAAATTGAATATAAGAATTTTAGTGTCATTGTTCATTACAAATTATTTTCTTACAATGCTTGTTGCCTTTTGACCGTTATTCCAGAAATGGTGGACACTTTTACCACTTTTACTCTCAAAATGGAATATAATAATTCTAGTGTCAGTTTTCATTACAAATTATTTTCCTACAATGCTTGTTTGGGCAATTGGGCATTGCAGTACATACCAGCAAAGAACAGTACTCAAAAAGTCTTACACACACATGTAAAACTCTTTCGCCTAGCATTTGAAAAAAAAAAAAAAACATTTCTTATAGGAATCAGAAGTATCCTGAATTGCCCAATATTTCGCAAATTCATTCACAGTTTAGGGAACTTGGACATGTCCACCGGATAAAAAGACAACCCCATCTTGTAGAAGATGATGTGAAAGTAGACATTTTATTAAGTGTCGCAGAGAATCCAACATCAAGTTCACTGCGAAATAGCTCGAGAAAATAACATTAACCACATCGAACTGTTTTAAAATGTTTCCATCAACAAAAACTTCATTCCTAATAAGATGTTGTTTCGACAGGAAACAACCGAAGACGGTCCAGATCGTAGAATAGAGTTCTGCGAAGAATTAATGAATAAACTGAACAGGAATGAGGTAACTGAGGTAGGAACTGGTCAGCGGAGAATCCTCATTGGATGCGCAATCTCCGTAAAAGGTCAACTTCTGGGCAGGTATCATCGGACCAATTTTTATTGTTGATAATTTGTATAATACTTGCATCTTATTAGAAATGACGCAGTTTCTGTTCGGGCAAATTTATATCCCAATGTAATAAATCCGATCTTACCAAGTGAAAATGTTAGATTTCACAGCCAGATGGGGCAACAACCCCATTTTGCTGTATTTGTAAGAAACTATTTAAATGAGACCTCTTCCAAGAAGAAATAGATAAGTCCAGAGGTTTAATCTTTCACCTTTGGATTTTTTTTTTTTCATGGGGGAATCCCCAAAAATAAAGTGTATGCAACAAATCCAGACAACATTGATGATCTCAAATAAAAAACACAAACAGAAATAAAAATTTAACAATTTAAAAAATATGATCTATTTTTGCATGACTACATGACGAATCACCCTATATATTTCAAATTTCAGTTCAAAAGGCGCATCTTTAAAATTAAAAATTGAAGTGCTCGAGCATTTTCCATAAAACTCGTGTATAATTTATAATATTTCAAAGTAATTCTTTTGTAAAAATTAATCCGATATAAATCCTAAAAATATTTATTCTCCTATATACAAACTATAGTTTTTAAAACGCCTACAAATTACGTTCTTGCATCTTTTTTTTGTATGTTCAAGAACGTAGTTAATTAATTAGTTCTCGAATGTGAATATTATTCCATCATTGTTTTCTTCTTCCATGCTCGCGTTTGTTTAAAAAAAGAAAATCAGATAAAAATCGCCCAGGAATGAAAGAGTTGCTTGAGAACTAATCTAATATACCGTTAAAATATTATGATTACTACAATTGACAATGGAAAATTTCCGTCTATTTCCAGTGGTTTATTTTTCTCTTTTTCCGCAACAAAAATACCGCGCAGAGAACAACACGCAACGTAACAGGATAGCAATAAGATTTTAAGAAACATTTTAGATTGAAAATAAGGTAAATGTTCTCGAATCGGTGGTAGTGCAGTGCTCATGGTGCTGGGGTAAAGGAAAATGTGTGAGAAACAAAATACACCTGCATCTTAACATGGAAACATCCTGCAGACCGCAGCTCAACAGCTGTATCCGGTATAAGGAGGAGAGGTTTACGGGAAGAACACCTTTTCTTCTATATCGGGACCTATACCCAACTCAGATTCAAATCTCTCCTAATTAATCCTCTAATTAATTTCCCTAATATTCTAAATAATCGATCCAGTTATTTTAACATATAAATAAATAAATAGATAAATAAATAAATATTAGATGTACTGCTTATATATAAAAGATAACGTGAAAATACCGAATCAAAAGGCAGGTGTTTCCAATGTCGGTGTTATTTTTTTTTTGTCAGTTTCTCTCCCATTAAAAGACGGTCCTCCGTGTCATTTGCAAGAGTTATTTACAGATATGCACATACGTATATAACACAGCAATTACGGCCGCGCCAGAAACCGATTGCAAATTAAATTTCGGTCGAAGGCAATATTCTTTCGGTAATAGCATGAGAAACAGGAAACAAATATTAATATCACGTAGAAAGATTTTAACTATTTAAATAAACCGGAAAATACGCCAACTAAATCACCAATTAGTAGAACGACGCTAAAAGATCAAACTTTTAGATGCCTCATTTTATCGCTTTATATTAACATATTTGTTTTTTTTATTGAGTTTCTCATTTTTATTTTAATAACATTAATCAAAACTTAGGATCGAGGGGTTAATTAATCACGATTATAACGAGAAAAACAGGTGCCTAGTTAGGTAAATGAAAGGAGAGGGACTCCATTCAGAAAAAAACGAGGCGGTTTTCCCAGCGCAGGGGATCGCCGCACATCTTGCTTCCAGGTAAGTAAATTTACTAAAGCAGAGCTTATCATATACAAGCGAAGGGTGTAGAGGAAGTTAAAGATAATATTCTATATGTTAGGGGGATAAAATAAGAGACAGGACATCCGGTATGGTACACTACACTACTTTAAATTGCATCGTACGCGACAATACAGCACCGTCTCTTCTAAAGGACCGTGTATTCACAATATACGAACGTCTATGTTAGAAAGAAGATTTTGAAACACGAATATGAACAAAACTATTGCGTAATATTAAAAAATCCAAGGAGTGAAAAACTTGTTTATTCCTTAGAAGTAGCCGATACGAACACTTGTAATGGTTATTATTAAATGAAGATACATTCTAGTTTCAAGGTGATATTACTGCATTACATCTAACTTTTCAATATACATACATACATACATACATACATACACACATACAAATATAAAAAGTATGAGACCAGATGGAGGTGACGAGACGAAAAATTAATAAACATTCAAGAAAATAATTTTATAATACCTAATAATTACATCAGTATTAATCTGCTTGTATCTCATATAATTTTAATTTACATTTTGTTCATAATTTCGTGTTATTGCTGCCATTATTTTTATCAATGTTAATGACAAAGGTGAAAATTTACTTTAATTATGTGAATTATTGAGAAAATTGCTCTATATGATATTCGCTGTGTTGTGTCTGAATGGTTTCTTCTCTCCTACCTTACAGACAGGACTCAAATTGTTAATATATCGGTTTAAAACCCCAGAGAATGTTTTTTTTCTTCATGCCCGTCACAATTGGTACTCCAATTGTTCGGTTTTAGGACCGATTCTGTTTTTATTATTTATTAAAGACATTGTTTTATTTATACGGCATTCTTTGTATTTATATGCGGACGACACGTCGCACAGTGATAAATGAGAGGAAAAAACCTATAATTTTTATTTTCTCTAAACATGTTTTTATTTTCAGTATGTCTTTCTTAATAGTCTGCTAATATTTTTATAACAAAAGCATATCAAATTTTGCTATACATGATTTACAATCAGAGAAATAATGTCGATAAATAAAATTATATGTATTATTTTTCTTAATGAAGTGTCCTTTTACATTTAATTAATGACCAAAAATTATCTCGACTGTTTCTTAATCAAAACGGGTTTGCTGCATATCACTCGTATTGAGAAATTTTCTAAAATATATTCAAATATTTTGAGCAATTTGGTAATATGAATGTCTATATAGATCCTATAAACGTATGAAAGCACAAAATATCGAAATTTGTTGTAGTTTTTAATCGCAAGTAGTTTATTTCGAATTCGCCGAGTTCCGGACCAGTGCGCGACGTATTTTATATTTAATCTTTTTCTCTTTTATATAATCCAAATCCCTTATATTTAATCTCATTACACTGAAAAAATCATTTAAAAATTCCAATTCTATAAAAAGTTACAGACTTTTTTCCGCAAAAGCGCGTTTCTAAACCACTGTGCGTCGGCCATTGCAGTTGAAAGGGACTCCTTCGAGGCAATGAATTGCAAATGAATTGCTCCATAGTTTGGCGAATTGGTTTAATTTAATTATTTAACACTAACTACATGGTGTTCCATAAAACACGTAGTATAATTAAATTTTGCAGAAAATTTTTGATCTAAATTGCCTAGTGAACATTACTTTTATTGAAACAATGTTGTTTTATTTTCTTTTCTCCAATCAAGTGGTAACAGTTAGTCCAAAACTTATAATATAACATTGCGAATAATAGTAAACAACACGAAAGCAATTAATAACAAATAAATTATCCATATTTAATTTTAGTTGATTACGAGAATACCGTCTTCATCAGTGGAAATATTACCAAAAATATACTTATAATTACATAATTTATATTAAAAATGTTTTGTAAATATATTTCTTGTAAAATTTTCACTGATGAAGACGGAAACTATCTGTCGATTTCTAAAAATAAACTTAGAAATATAAAAGAAAAACGGTTATCAAAATACAACTATAATAGTAAATATTTTTTTTAATCAAATTTAATAAAAATATAAATAATTTTGAATATTATATATAATTATTTAGATTTTACCCTGAAAAAACGTGCATTCGAACCAAAACTTTTGAAAATAACTGTATAATCGTCGGAACTGGTTGTTCCTCAAACAAAAATCTCAAAATAAACAACCAGATAAAACTAGTTTTTGTATCAATTAACGAGTCCCTGTTAATAAATGTATAAACGTAAACAAAAAATGCAATGTTTATTAAATAATATCGAATTGATAATTGATATAGGAAAGTATTTCTCGTTTCTAATTCGTAATGTGGCGTCAGTTCTCTTCTTTCTCATGCCTTTTCGGTCGTAAAGAGGCGACACATTAATGCATACGAGCTATACAATACCCATACGTAACATTCGTTCACATATAATATAGAACATAGCATGAATAAAAAATTAAGTTAACTTAAGTATTCGGTACGCGTCTCGAGAGTTACATCCAATAATTTTCCCACAGAATAAATAAATACCCAGGTTGAAATTGTGCCAGATATAAAGCGGGAATGACGATTTTCGCAGTCATATCTTTCTATCGTAAGAATTTTAGGGTTAAATCCAATCCTCCTTGGGCCGGATTTATTTGAACGGAAAATAACAATTTTATTGACATTTGCCTTCCCGGTGATATCGACTGCATATATAACGAGAAAATACAATCTTTTGGCTGTTCTTCACCGCAACGTAAACTTGCCCGGTTTCTATGTGTAAACATGCTAGAGACTTTTTCAATATTGCATTAGAGGGGGAAAAGCACGTATTTAAATGAAGGCGGTTATTTTATATGACACCTGGACGTTGTACAGTCGCAACATCAAAAATAATATATGTAAGAGGATCCTTCGTTTGGTTTTCCCATTTGCTTTTCACTTCATTTCGTTAATATTTCAAGCGCGCTTTCACGGGTGGGAAAAAAAGAGATTTAATGAATAATTTACCTCACAAGAAGGTAATAATAGATATAAAAGACAATACGCATGGTATAATCGTAGACAATAGTACTATTATCATATGAACGGCTACTCTTTTAACTAAATAAATATACTATATCTTTTTTCCTGTATATATAAACCAAGGTAAGCGGAAACAACCGGAAGACTTTTTGCTCGTCTAAAATTTGACAGCTGTTATGCATATGGTACTCCATCCATACAACGTTGTTTTGTTGATGTATACAAACTTTAATGTTTATATATGTGCGTTATATATTACGTATAAATAAGAATATAGACTCACCGTCTGATTTCGTTAAATTCCCGTACCAGGCTTCTACTATCAGCGAAAAGGAGCTCTGAAACAATAAATAAAGTCGTAAGGATCTTTTTCAAACCCAGTGCAGAAACGTTTAAAGAGAAAACCACTTTCACTAGATATATGGAGAGGTGCAACAAATCGCAATAATTGATGCTTTTGTATCATCTTCACTGTTGTGTGGAAGTAGAAAGTTCCCAAGCGACAAAATAAATCTCTAGATTAGGTAGAAAAGAAATTCATCTTTCGTCGCAACGAACACGGGGGAATTGTGGGAAAATATTTTTGTAATGTGCATTCTGCTCACCACAAATTAGACTTTGATTAGCGAAATGGAAAATTGCCGTTGTGTACATTGCGAGAAGTTTTATATAAGATCCAACGGAAAAGAAAAAAATTAAATGGTGTAACAACACAAAGGACGAAGAAGCACTTCGTTTTATAAACACGGATTTAATAACGGCGAAATGCCAAGGATGCCTTGTCGTTTGTAACTAGGAAATAACTCGATACACAATTTTTTTTTTTTTTTTAATTTATGCACATCCATTCTATAAAGTTACGCTTTCCAATTTTATCGTATCGGTGAAAATATTTCAATTGCACACCGTCCCAACTATAATATGTAATATCGTACGCGCTATATAATAAAAATTTTCAATTGTTGAGGCAATAGAAATTATTCAAATTAGATTATAATGTACGTTCTGCCAGTTTATATCTATACCGAACGCGTACATAATAAATAAATTACATAAGGCAAAACAGGACGAGGAATTTAAGTGAATCAGTTTGTGGGAAATTATTAAAATATCCCAGCCAGTAAAGTGAGAACAGAACGCTGGATGGCTTGAAACGGCGATATTAAACTGTGATCGATAAATTCATAGTAATTAATTTTGAATTTGTGCAGCTTGTTTCTCACGAAGCGGATGGATACCTGCTTGGAAAGGAGCCGGTATAAGATGCTACAAAATTACAGGACGGAAATTGTACAGTCCGACGTAAATAATCTCTCGCCGCCTCATGTCTGTACCATGCACACGACTACAGGCGCATTAACTCTTTATTTTACTATGCGAATATAATTAAAAATAAGTTTTGCTAATCCTTTTTGCATATTTTCAAAATCCGGTCTCTCTATACAGACATTAACGAGGCAATCAAATCTGTTTGGAATTAACAAAGAATGAACATGAATTGAACATTCTAAGTGATAAATTAAAATGTGATAACGCTTGAGAACTGGCAGAGGTTGGAGTGAAAAAAAAAAGAAGTGATGTTTTAGGTAAGAAAGCCCCAGAGGTGTTGTTTTCATTTCAAGGGTGCGACCAAGCTGCTTTTAGGGACAGAAACTAGACAGGTGGTGACCTAACGGCTACCTTTTAACGACTATCTCAGAGGTAAGATTTATTTTCATTCACGTCCCTCGAATTAATAGGTTCTCTTCGTGTTTCTACTTACCGGCCATGTGAAATCGAACGGTATCCTAATAGGGTTGGCGTATCCATCTTCTTCGGCGGATGTAATGACATCGCCAAAGGTGCACGGCGAAGCGGTGTCGATCTTCACTTGATATTCCTTCAGGCAAACCCTGAATCGGGTCTGGCAAGACGTAGGGTCGCAATCGGCGATCGGTCCATTCTTCCCATTGCAGCACTTCCCTATATCACTCTTGCCGGCTTCGTTGGTAAAGGAGAGGAGCCGTAACTCGAAGACTCCTGAGGATTCGGCCTATGGAAGAAGGAGACACGAATCTATATAAAGGGGAGCGTAACATTCTCGCTAGGAGGCGGAAAAAAAAAATAAGAAAACAAGATCGTGGACCGCAAGACATTGGCCAAATCAAAACGTTCTCATTGTCTCGCGCCTTGAGCCGGGATCTTCTAAATTTTGTGTGCGAGGGAAACGTGGGAATCCGCTGTCTTACCTGGTGAAGAGCTGATAGGAGCCCGAGAAGGAGGAGGTGACGTATCCAAGACATGACGAGGAATCGGTTCAGCAACAATCGAGTGCTGTTACCTCAGGGGTGATCTGCAACACCACGCCATAGGCAATTTTGGTATATTTTTCTCGTTTCGTAGTTTATTAGAAGCGCACACAGAACAGTTTCAGTCGGATTGGCAACATTGAACACTTGGTGGTGGTATTAACACGTTCACACAGCACTGAATAACATACAGACAGTCTTACGAGTTAGCACTCTCCATAACATAATAAACACATCACATTAACACGTATATCCTAGTAAATACACAGCACACATTCTACGGAAGCCAGATGCAGACTGTGGCTGTCGACAACACGACTGTGTGGTAGCGTCTACTTTGGGGAGGGGAGCACGCTAAGGGGTCTTATGCTTCCGCTAGAGTTCTGTAGTAGTGCACGCCACCGTATATTCGTGCCCGCGTACCGTACTCGGCTATGGCTACCCTCAAATGGCCAGACTTTCAGTCAGCCCGCTCCTTTTAATATAAAGGTTAGCAGCTGCATGCCGGCTGGTCAGGGTAAAACGTCACCCACCTACCCCATACGCCACCATGCATCATGTGCAATGTGCATACGCTAACTACACCTTGACATTAGCAACCCCATAACCCACTAAGTTGCAGCATTGCACACATCTACACACATATTGCATTTGTGTACCCGTTAAAGTATGCCTACATAATATGCATGCATAAACGTAAACACCCACCTTACGTGTTTTACTCACAATCAACCTACATATCCCATTCACAAAACTATATACAAAGAGATCCAAAATTGCTCGACATGCTTAATATCGATATAGGGTGCGTTCCGAATTTAACTATTATTACTGCAACATCAGTCAAAACTACACAATTATTTCTGTTTGACGTTTTATCAGCTTTGACGTTTTAACTTAACCTAAAATATTTAAGATATACCTAGAATAATTCCCGTTTTATTAATCTGCTTTTCGAGATATGATGACCCTCATCAGAAATCTTTAATTCTATTTTTAAATAAAAACTTGGTACTCATTACTCTTAAAATTACCTCTTAATCCATGTTATATATCTATAGCTGAGAGGTAAACAATCGTAAGTCCGTAAAAGGAAATTTTCAGTAATGCGCAAAACAAGTGGAAATGCTAATGAACCAATGTATTATTATGGTTATTATAGTATTTTAATTAACCCTAGAGTTCTTTTGATAGCCATTTTATATTATTGCTAAATATTTACCTGTAGTTTAATTTTGGATTATTTACCTCTCAGCTATAGATATATATGTATATATATTTATTATTACCTATGTAAGTAGCATGTTCAATCAATTCTAATTATAAGTGAAAACATGTTAAATTGATAAGCAAAAATATTTCCCACAAAGAAGAAAAACATGAGACACATGGGCAAGTCAGTTATCACCAGAAAGCATCTGAAATTATACATTTGGCGGGAAATCAGAATACAACATCCTTTTTTTTTCATTATAGCGGATGTGCCAAAAGCTCCGGGTCGATCAAATATCTCCAGAAATTCACATCGAATCGAAAAACGAACAAAAACAATACCTTCTAAACAATGCCTTCAAGCATTTTCAAAAAATCTATCCAAGAACACCGAACACCACAACTCTAAAATCTTAAAAGGAAACCCCCATTTTTTATTGCAGATTCGGATTCTATAACGTGTCGAAATACGAAAGTTTTGTGTGAAACATTTTTTTCGATTCTTGATAGATGGTGCTGAAATTCGCAAGAAATAATTTTTATGAAGTTCTAAAGAGAGGTCTGCGAACCGTTAAAGTATCGATTTGAAAAACTAACTAAAGCATGTATTGGGGCTCTCAATGAAATAAATTTTTAATGGTGCCCGAAGTAATTCTTTGGATTTCTTTTGATGAATTGAAAAATAGTTTCTTTTTATTATTTGGTTTAGAAACACTTTATAAAACGTACAGAAGAAAACAGTGAGTTCGTTATACAGTGGCGGATTTCTGCACAGGCGCAGGGGTCTAAAATTTCAGGTCTCAAAATAATAAAAATAATCCATATCAGGTAACAATAAATATTTTCGACAACTCCTATTTACATGCAAGTACCTGTAATAGTGAACTGGAAGTGTTCTGTATTTAAAAATAGTTATTTGTATCACTAGGCCAGAAACTATAGTTTTGCGAGTGTGAGTACGGTTTGTGGGGCCGAGGCGAAGCCGAGATCCCACAAGTGCGAATACTCGCAAAAGAGTTTCTGGCCGTGTGTTACACACTATTTTTTGAGCCGACAAATCTTAATTTTGTTGTAAATAATAAAAGAAATTAACGCTAGGGAGTTAACAGTACAGGTTGGCAATACATATTACGTATGAATTTTGAATTGGAAATCAGGGTTTAGAAACCTTAGTGTTTTGACGTTTTAATTTTCTTGGTAGTTTTGATACATATTCATTAATAATAAGGACAATGGAGACCCCAGCTCATATTACAGAGGTAGTATGTGAGGTTATTAACCATTTATTACCTGTAAAATCTTCCGAAAATAGAATTGGAATGAATATGAATTAATTAAGAGATTGTGTAACGAGAATTCTGTCATCTGTCATCGAATCTATAATTAGTGGCAGAAATGTCAGTAATTCCAATATAGTGTTGCCAACCAATAGCAGTCTTTTTGCCGGCCTAGGCCGGAGAATGGTAAGTTTCCGGCCGATTTATAGTAATGCAAAATCAGTGTTTCTATCTATAAATCTATTTTTATAAATAGTGAATAGCTGTATTGTCTGGCCTATATTTTATTGTTGTAGGGAAGCTTCTTAAACACTTGATTTGGGGTAATATCTTTATTTTAAATTCAAACTATAAATTACGATACACGCCATTCACATACGTTTCACCAACCTCTCGTTCCACGTTCGTTGTCAGTATTGCCATCCGTTCTTCTCTCACCCCCATCGTTACCAACTTAACTTCCGATTCACAACATTATATTGGTTAATGATATTTCATATTTGCCATTAACTTTAACAATCTAATAAACTAACTTAATGTATCATTTTCTACAAACATCAGCGACTTAAATGTAGTTGAGATAAAACATGTCCTAAATAATTTTTAATTCCCTTTTAAGAGGTTCATTGAATATAGGAATGGTCAAAAATAGTTTTGGTACATTATTTGGTTGGTTAAAACGGAGCCGTCTGCTTCTTGCACTCACCCCTTCAATTACAAGAATTGAATATTAAAGCCCTATTGGTTTATGAGACATACTAAGCCTATATATATCCCTCAATTATACGAAATTCAAGTTTAGTTTAGGTGTTTTAATGTCGAATAATATTTGTTGATATTCTTTTACGAATGATAATAATATTAAGATGTTTAAGACTATCTGAATAAAAAATTATTATTTATATGGTAAATTCAAATTATTGACTTAATATATTCAAAGATTATCTTCCTCAAAACCGAATCTACAGGATAACGTGACGCATCGCGCCGATGGATGCAAAACATATCCGAAGTACCTGCGGCACTCTAGCAATACAATAAGCACACACATCATACAAATATATGAGAAATAACCTTGTATTTAAGTGGCAATTGTATTTATTTTGAGTCATAGAAATAAATACACATCCATACGTGATGTAACAAAATAATTGTGAATGGCAGAGAAAAAAAGAATCAACAACGCCCGTTTAGCAGAGATGAGGTTCACACGGAATTGACTGCCGATCGTATTTATATAACACCATACAGAGAATTATAAATCAGCAATATAGGAGGAAATTTACATTATTGTCATGATAATTCCCGGAGTTTATTTGTCGGGTTTTGTTGCTAGTTAGTGTATGCACAGGTGTCCCGAAATTCGATTGGTGCCACATTTGAATCTGGCACGAACGTCGAGATGGTTAAGAATTAATTTTGGCGAATATAAAACGGCCTCTTTCTGCGCAGATGTTAAGAGAGTTTCAAAGAGAGGAACAGTTAGAGTTACCCGAAAAGCAAACAAACCGACCTGCGAGTATATATCATGTCAACTACGTTACAGTAATTGTAACAAAGGTAAGATGTAATTAAAACGAAAACACAACGCTACTTAAAAATAAAAAAGAAATGGCAGGCTTGTAATTATCATAACGGGCGAGAGATGCGTGAGAGAGACCGAAAGAAAGGAAATTGATTGTCACACGACATGATCCTGTATAATTAATGTAATATACACTTACGGCGACGAATTTACTTTCCGTTGAATGTGTATAGTCCAATAAACGTGACACTTTTCTGAAAACTGCCCACTGCACTGCACTTCACAATAGCTCGATGAATACTGAATTATATCGTGTTAATAAATGTTTAAGAGGGGTAAGATTAATCATCGATACTACCTGATTACCTGGGCAAAAGGTATGATTGCCGTAAAAAAGTCATCTCTTAAACACAACCTTTTTTACATGTATTACACGTATCATACCTATCGTCTATAAGAACTTTCAAAGGTCCTACGAAAGTAAACGTTACGAATATATACAGGGATTTGTATAATTCCACCGTAGAATTGCATATAGGGATGTTTTATATAAACGCAATATGTGTATAAATTCATGTATACTGCCAGCTTACAGCGATTTTGTAAACGATCGGTATATAACCTATTACTTCAATTTAAATCGTATTCAATGCAACCAATGTAATTATTAGATAAAAATGGATGATGTGTTTTAAACTTCCGATGCATAATATTTATTTTAATTAGATGTATTTGCATTACAACTATACTGGGTGTTCATATGAAAGCTCCCCACCTTAAATTGCTGGAAATCTCGAAATTTATGAAAAATTACACGTAAGAAGTATAGAACCGTGAAATGCTTCTAGATGTTTTGAGGGCGAAGGGTTTTGGCAGTAATGCGCTGACTTTATTGGGGGATTTTCTTTTCAGAGAAACTAAATAATGTTATTTCGCAACCTCTGGGACTTGTGCAAGATGTACCGCAGGGTAGTACACTAAGCCCAATTTTATTCCCTCTTTACATTTCGCCATTTTCTCTACATCTTAATCACACCAAAGCCCATTTTTATGCAGATGAATGCAATTATGTTACTCGTTTAAAGCGGTAGAATGCGTGGAGGCTGTCGCAAGAATTAATGCAGATTTGGCGAATATATAACCCAACCAAGTCCCAAGTTTTAATCTTTAGAAATCACGATCTGTGTAATATTTTAAAAGTTAAAATAAATAACGATACTATACTAGTTAGTGGAAAAGCTAAGAATTTGGGAATTCAAAAACTTCAAAATGCGTGTTTAAGTACATCCATGGAATTAGAAAATATGACCATGTCTCAAACAAATTAAAAGAAACAAATTGATCGTAGAGAGCTGCAATCTCTTATTCTTTATCATAAAGTACTTATATTTAATAAGAGTTCACCTTACTTATATAACAAAATAAGGTTTATACTTATAAGAAATATTCGGACATTTTTAAAAACATGCAAAATTAATCAATTTAAAGTAAAATTACGCAACACAATATATTAATAGAATTTTAGGTTTTTAAGTTACTGTTTAGGCATTTCTTGAACGCTCCCAGATTATTTTGCATTAGATATAAGCGGTCACAGAAACTGAAGCTAATATTGAATTATTTTTTATTTTTTCATCATGTACTTCTATTTTCTTATGTTTATAGATTATAATACAATAAAGGCTTATATTATTATTATTATTTAAGTTTTAAATTATATTTTAAGCAGTTAAAGGTGTGTTTTTAATATTGGTTTTTGTTCCGATGCTCCTAAACTAGATTGACCAATTAGAAATTGAAAACAAAATGAACCAAAATATTTTCATTAAGATGAAAGATTATAGGCTAACGATCCTAAGTTAATGTCAAAAAAATAATCATCACAGATCAATTATATTAAAACAAATATAAACATATTGGCTAAAGCTGTAATGATGTGCAAAAATATATTTTCCACCTCGTTAATATGAAGTACATATTAAACAATTCCTCTTAAGATGAAATTTATATTTTGCAATGAATCTCGAACCATTTCACCGGTAAAAAAAGAAGCTATAGATGTACTATCTAAATTACACAAAAGCTACGACTGTATATCATCTTTAAAACTTGTGTATACCTATCAGAAGTAGAGTACATATATACATTATATATATTTATTTTCGGGCACGCGTCAGTACCAATAATAAACACTACTAACAAACAGTAGTATCACAGCCAGCTTGGGCCTGATAGGTGAAGAAGGCGATAGATATCTGTGCGCGCGTGGGGTGGACTTTTTGCATTGACAGCTGGCACTTCCGACTCAAAGTATGCATATGATAAGAATTATTCCTTTGCAGCCGGCAGTGTTTTCAAGGTTACTCGCCTGCCAGAGTGAGAGACCATTAAGGGGTTTGAATGTGAAAAAGGGTTAAAACAGACATGTCCTTCTATTTTTAGAGGTTTTTTAAATAGTCACCTACCAATTTGTGGGAGTATTCACTATTTATATATGTATAGTACATACACATATGTATGGGTACATAATATATTCTCTATGTGGTTCATTAAGCATAATTTGAGGATGCTTTTTTTACGAGCACTTCATGTTTAATTTTTTATTTCTTATTGTTATTTTAATTTTTTGATATTCTCAAAACCTTGTTGCATTGTAGTTGAGAAAAAAAAAAACAAAATGTGATCAAACAGCATTAATGATGATATCTGTAAGACCACAATTAATAATGTTTGTTCCAAGAAGATCTTTAACCATCATGATACAGATCATATTAAAATAAGATAAACTAAGATTTTAGGAAAGAAACGCCGATTGGCACTTATTCCTTGTACAAACTTCCTTATAAACTATAAATAGTTCATATTGTTTTATTTTTTAATGAATATTTTATTTTATTTTGCTTTTTTTTTAATTCCTATACCATCAATTGGGTAAATATCGTATCATTGCGTGCATGTTATTATCAGTATTAGTCATTAAAGCGAGCATGCATCGTCCCATAATAGTTTTATTGAGACATTAAAACAGATATGGGAAAATGCGCCCCTGTTGTGAACCACAGCCATAGGTAAGAAGCCTTCGAGGGTGTAGAATCCGAATATGGGAAAATAAAGCGCCGGGATTTTTTTTATTTACCCAAGACTGTGCCTATATTTACTTATCCCAGGAGCCTATGGCTTAATATTTCGTCCTTTCCGGTTAAGGGTGCCGGAAGTTTTATATAGGCGTAAGTGTACAGAAGGACTACCTTGGAGCACTTGCCAATCTCCGTAAAACACTGCAATATCGCTTCATAATCACAGCATACACAGTCATGTGGCTTAGCAGTACATGCTCGGATTTAAACAAAACTTATACGGCAGGGATTTATCTAATTCTGCGCGATATTGTGTGAATATAAAGGAAAAGCCAGTGTATAAACTTGGCACGTGTTTTGAAATATTTCTTTCACCTACACAGTACTAGACACTAATTAATAAACAACATATGTCAGTGCTTGCTTAATATTAATTAATTGCAGCGTACGATTATTTTCATCTAGAAACTTATAGAACGTAGGACAACATTTTAAATTTGAATTTAGACATGATTAATATTAAAATAAGCAGTTTCTTTGCACCGTTTAGTTTGATATCGCAACGACACTTAAGAGAGATTACCAAATTTATTTTCGATTCCACTAAATCGGCATAAAATAATATAATAGACGTAACTGATTCAATTGTGAACAGTTTCTCTTCGAGTGAATAATCGATCAAGAGGTCTTCTGGGAATCGAATTTTGTAATTGTTGGTTATAAAATTCGGAAACTCGAAAAAGCGCCGGTACTTAACCTCAAATTACGCAATCCCGTATTGTTTAGATGCAATGGGATAAAAGTAAATCGTTGATCATTGACGACCATAAACGATACATTAATTGTGAGAAAGTGCCGAATGATAATCGTTATTTTTAACAACGGTTTTCGCTATAAACGATCGTAGAATCGTACCTACAATTTTAAATGGAGTGCGATAGATATCTCAAATGGAAATTGCATTTTCCCCTAAATGATGAAAAAAAAAAAAGGTTGGTTAAATCGTATGCAGATAATACAGTGCGGATCATACTTAATAACACAAAGATGTCTGCACTCTCAGAAAAAATATTCTTCAAAAAAAGAAAAAGAATTATCTCTTATTTTTTCAAACAATGCATACACTCAAAAAAGTACATAGGGGCTTATTACTATAATATTGTAGTTGAAAAAATGTAGTTATAGTTACCACAATTGTAAACGTACAGTTTACTACATTATTGTGAAAAACATTGTGTAGTATATTTTAACAGTACAACGATATGAATTTGTAATATATTTTTGTTTAAAGTACTGTAGCATGAAATACTACAAATTATTAAAAAATCTATTACAATGTATAAACACTATGTTCACAATAGTATGCCAAACTTTCTTGTATTAAAGATTCGAATATAATGTAGTCGAATTTAGTACAATTAGGTATGAAAATTCAAACACTTTTTGTGATTTCTACCTCAAAATTTCTGTTAAATGGATATGTCGAAGTCATATGGTTTGATCTCAATCCTCTCACATATTAGGCAATATTGTTGTGTCTCAATCCTGCATATCTGCCACTTGGTTTTTCTTGCAGTCTGAGATGCCACATTTTTGTCTCCCCCATAATCAACAAATAAAGAGGAGGTAGGCCTAGGAGGCATTCAATTGCCACTGTAGTAGTAGTCTTCAATCCTCTTGTTATTCCTTATTGTCGTACATAAGACACAAAACCTTTACTAACCTCCATCATTGCTGTAAATATTATTGCTTTTTTAAAGAAATTATCTGTCGATCGAAAGTCAATGTGATAATGAAGCGTACAAGATCTAGCAGTTGTGTTTGATCTTTAATTTCCAATTTAAAATAAAAATCTTTCAACCGCGCAACAAAAATTTTATCTAATTTCATATTTTTATTTTATTAATTCTTTCTTATGTTTATTGACAAATCGTCCTAATCATTTAAAATAAGCTCATGTAAAACTACATGACTGTTTCGTTCGAACGAAATAGATTAAACAAGCCCTGTTTTATTTATATGCACGTATCTCATCTGTTCAATTTAATTTGACCATCATTGTGTATCCATAAAACATGTATGAGTTCTCATCGGTACAACGAACGCTTTTTTTATTGAAATAGAAACGATGTGAGTACAGCACGTGTAGACTACCGTATTCCCAGATACAGCGTGAGATTCCCAATAAATTTTCATGACGGGAAATTAGTTTTCCAGACGTATTTTGTGACCCCCTGCTTAATATTCCGAACACGAAACAAAAAGGGAGAACCAAACCGCCGTATTTTTTCTTTTATTTTCTCTTTTTTTTTTTTTTAGTTTTTATCGCACAAAATCAGGTTAGTAATTGCTCGGTAATTGGCAATATTGTGGTAGTCCAATTATATAAATATTTCCGCGTATAATTTGCGGCTACAGTTAATTATTTTAATTTCTTCGCGTTGCATAAAGTTAACATGTTGTACACACGTTCCAATTTCGTCCGTCTTTAATAGGGCGTTTATAAAATCGAATTAAAAAAAAAATTATTCAATCTTCGAAAAGCTAACAAGCAAAAAATTCCCCTAAAACGTATATACCTGGGCCTTGTGGGAGGACATCGCTTAAAACATCTGCTTCTTTAGGTAAAAACCAATCAGCGTATGTCTGATGGCAACTGGTCGATGTTGTTTTCTCCGAATAGGAAAATTCAGTGATTTGCTAAGAAATTCTCCGCCTATATGCACTTTAAATAAAATTAATTTTATTTGCCAATGCGCAAAAAAGATAAATCAAATTCAATCTTTTTTACAATGCAAATTGGAACAAAAACCAATATTAAGAACACACTTTTAACAGCTTGAAATGTTTTATTTTTCTTTTCGAAATTATTTAAGAATTCAAATATCCGTTTGCAGAAAAAATCAAAGCAATAATTGTTCAAAATGTTGTCAATTGTTTGCTAAACAATAGTATATAGCCGTTGTTAAAAACTGCGGCGTACATTTTCAAAAACATGTCTTTAAATTCCCCGACAAGTTGTAGTACCTAATCCTCTGACCAAGTTCTTCTAAATTTTCAGATTGAGAAGGATAAATACACATTTGCTGGTAAATTAAAGAATATGGTGTTCGATTTAAATTAATCAAGTTACAGCCGCTTAAAGTTCTTATTTGCTATTGCTCTTTGATTTATGCAGTCCGCGTGATTTAGCCAATTCTGCTACAGTGAACTATCTGTTTACCTATCTGTGACATTAGTAACTAAACAGCATTTATACACGTACAATTTTTTTAGTTTCTAGTCATTAAAATACTATTTTGTGTTTGTAAAATTTTAATAAAACGATACCCACACTTTGTGCAGAGTTTTTCTCGTAAATTTTTTTACGAGATTTTCGTTTTTCTGTAAGACAGACACACCCTATAATACTATACCTTTAGGTAAGTAAACTTTACTATAAATAGGTTACCACATTTGAATTGGTAATGGGATAATCGATTATCAATAATGTTTCAGTGTTGCCATGTCTAAATTTGAATTGAAATGATATTAATATAATTTTATCTTAATTATAGCGATATTTGCTCGTTTACACTCTCATCATGTTGTCGCTTTTATCAAGAGGTAAATCAACGATATAAATGAAACTCGTGCGTTAGTGTGAAATAATTTGACAGCGATTTTGATCCTCTGTAATTACGATCCTATTGATTTTACCGGTGAATAGAATCAACGCAGACGTTGAAAGGATAAAATGACAACACTTGAATGTCAAGGTATTTCAATTAAAGGACGCACATACAATTCCGCAGAAACAGGAAGGAACATGATGCACCCAGGCGTTGTATAACAATAATAATGTAGAGGATGTAGGATCTAGAATAATGAATCCACACACATAATATGTGTACGTATATAGACTTATACAAGGGAAGGTTATGCTACTACCATTTTGTGAGCAGCGGATAACAAACAAAACGAACCACCTTAGAATATTTGAGATATCCGTTCTGCCTGTTGCTTCGGATACGTTCTTGAGGGAGAGATTCCGGAAGTAGGTTTCCTCTATACGAAACAATATATTTAGCATATTACCTAGTTCGGTGTTACGGACAGCAGCTGCCAGCGGTAACCTGTATTTTTCTACCCCACTTCGACTCTCGACAAGCACGTGTTTGGCACGTGTGATAAAAACATTTTTTTTGTTTATTTGGAGGAACGTTTAATGCTTGTCGATAATGTAGGGCATTGTCTCGAACATCCTGTATAGTGTCATTGCGAAAATTAAACTAAACCGATATTCTATGCCCAAAATAAACATGGATTTGGAAAGTCTTAAATTCAAAGAACCCGAAGAAACAATTTTATGCAAGATTGTAATAGTTGTCTAGTACTTTTACAGATCCAAACAATGAGATTAAAGCACAAATTATTTTAAAAACAAACCAGAAAGTGCTATTAAGAAAATATGCCTTAACAGAAAAAATTGACTTACAACTTTTAACTTTAAATCAAGTGCTATTGAACAGACAAACAATCAATTGTCAATCAACATCGAAAGACTCCACCTTTGACTCATAAATAAACAACTTTCTTATGAATTATAGAAGTGCACTGGCGCATTATACCACAAGTAAAACTTTATTTAAACTAATCTTCTCTAACAGAAGAGTAAATGGTTTTCTTCATAGCAAAAACTAGTGATGAAGTGAAAGAAAAAGATTCAACACAGAAAGCAAAACAGAAAAATTATGCAGATGAAAGCACATAAAAGGTTGGAGATCTACCTATCTGTAACAACAAAAAAATTAACAGTCTAACACCAACATTCGATACAAAACTATATCAAATAAACCCACATATTTGGCACTAAAATAAGAGCTATCAGAGGTGGAAAAAATATTGAAAGAAATTCGTCATTTAAAAAAAAAATATATTTGCCAGTTCCACAAAAGGTCACCAACACTTATTCCCAAATTACCTCGCTTAGACAAGGACACGAATCACGTAATCGAATTTTACCATGATTTGGAAAATATATTTGAAGACCCAATGACTGAGCAACAGGATCAACTAATGGAAGATGTGCTGAGACCAATTCAACAGCCACAAAGCAGAAGACTACCATCATACTTAAAAGATATTGTTATATGAGAAGGACTAAAAGAAGAAGTCAAAATATGGACGCGAGTAAAGGCTGGAGGAAGAGCAGCTTGGGGTGATTCAGTGTTTTTGGCATATGTCTATGCATTTATGTATGTGATGCCAATAAATTGATACTATTATGTCCTACATTTATTAAAATCATTCATAGTTTGTTTAGATCATTCTATGATTTGTAATTATCTAAGGTAGTATTTAGTTTGTATCCTGTCATTTGTAATAAAAGGACAATCAAACACTAAAGTACATATATGCATATCCTTTTATGTGAAAATCATGCTTCCATTTATTTATTTATACATTCACATATGTATGAGCGCCTCATAACCAAGAGAAAGCCAACTATTCCTCCGCCTATTGTGATATAATTTCAAATATGACCACATAGTTGATGAAAGGTAGTACCCAGATTAAATAAAACGCACACACCGAGCAGCTTCTCACAATCCCTAATGCCGCATAACAAAATCGATTCTCCTTGAATGAGACACCAGGCAAGTTAGTTCTCAGGGCCCATCTCTGTTAAACTAAGCGGTGAGAATATTTTTTTAAATATGCAATTTCTATTGGAAATTGCGACCTGATATTTTGCAATTAGTAAGCGATATACTTCCCGTGTGCACTCAGTAAATATTATTTCGTTGCATAGATACGCCGATACCTACCCGTAAGAAATTCTATTAAAAATATATACAGGTTGTTTATTTATTTAAACGATGTGACAATTTTTCGAAAATAATGCAAATAAAGCATCTCTATGCGAGAAAGTTAAAAAATTTAAGAGACAATTTGTTAGATTTTATATCGGCTAAGGCATTGCGAATTACAACTTGAATCTTAACCATGATATATACAGGGTGAATCTCAATATATGCGACAAACTTTAGGAGCTGATTCCTGAGGTTATTTTGATCATTAAAGTTCATATGAGTATATGTCCAAAACGGTTTGGTTTAAAAGTTATTGAATGTTTGATAATAAATTATGAACTATGACTAACACGATATAATATCACAGTTGATTCTTCAAAATCAATTGTGTTGAGAGGAAATTGTTTGTCATTTCAAAATTTGACAATAGTTGTCAGACGGAATTGTTTGTTTGTCATTTCAATATTTGACAGTAGTTGTCAGAGTATTTTTTTTTATCTAGTTTTACTAATTATTTTGTAAATTGAAATAAATACCTTAATTATGTTAACTTACTATTAAACATTGTATAATTTTAGAAAGCAGTTTGGGACATATGTTCTTATGAACTTTTATGATCAAAATAACCTCAGGAATCAGCTCCTAAAGTTTGTCGCATATATTGAGATTCACCCTGTATAATGTATTGTCGTTTGAGAATGACGAGTTGTCAATTTTTCTTACTCAATTAATAATTTTTCGTTTTGTAGCTCCTCTTTTTATGACTTCTTGCCTATATAAATTGCAATAAACTCTTCATTCACTGACGCCAATATATTTTGCCAACTTTATTTGCTTAATTACACCTTCTGGCTTTCCTATATTAATTATATGTATAATTTCATATATACGCGAATTATTTTGTACATTATCGCTAATATCTTCTATATACAAGGTAAGAATGTAGACATAAGTCTATATCCATGTACAACATGCACGTACCGGTAACCACGTGTTCGCAGCGCCAGGTGGCTACTGGACCAAATTAAGCGACATATGTGAAATTTTGGCTCACAAAAGAGGAAAATCCCTGCGCCTTAGCACAGGCCGACATCTTGAGAATCAACTGGATGGCGTCTGTTGCGTTGCATAATTAAACCTCACATGTTCTGGTAAAAAACGCAGGCGGCAAGCAACCCCTCTATGCCGCAAGATGTGCGCCTACTTCAATACTATACGCCCTTAATCTGTCGGTAGGGCCGTCATGAACAGATTTGCAAGCGATATTTATAGATTCCCAGCCGAGTTTTGATTAACCCAAGAAGGATAAAAAAAAAAGAAACGGATGTTCTAACTTTTTTGTGTCGCATTTCCTGTGTTTTTAAAACCTTAGGAAATGATCGTTAAATATTGTTACATAACGAATATAAGGTATTTACAGTCAAGGATGCCTGCTGTTTTACATAATAACACAATGACCATAAAAGCGTATCTTAGTTTAAATAATATGCTTATACAGTACCGGTCAAAACTAATCTATCATAATGAAAGATAACGTAGAATTCTACAATTAACTTTTGACTATTACTGTATATAGGAAATATAGGGAGCAGTCTTTCCTCTCAATCCAAAGCCCTTATAACCCTGGCACGTGCCCCGTATAATACAATCGGGAGCCAATCTTGAGGCTTCCGAACGGGCACTAATAGAAAACCGTCGAAGATTTAGGGTAGGGGGTGCCGGGAGCGTTACAAATGCCGGGCTAATCCTCTGCAATCGAGGAAAATTAAATTCCTTTGTCGCAAATGCCTTCGCGGGGATTGATAACCAGATTTGATTAAATTTCCCGTGGAAATAAATCGAGTTATTCCCTTCTCGAATAATACGATTCCGCAACCCGGACACAAAAGCGTCCAAAGAAGTGAGATCTGTTGACGTGTTTGATGTTGTCTGCGAGGTAGGTAACATCTGCCGTACTTCCGAAGATGTAAACAGCTTCCTTGGCAGCTTAAGTATATTGGGAAAATCGGAACATATGGTCAGAGTACAGTAGGTATTGTACTTGATATCTGTATACCTAGACAGTAGTGAAAAGAATCTATATTATATACAATGCATCGTAGAGTTTTATGAAAAATGCTGGAGCGCGTCAATTTTTAATTTTAAGATATCTATCTTTACATTTATCAGAGACTTGGCCTTAGAGCGTATTAAAAATATATAAATAATGGGATGGCATATAACACCAAGTTATATAAGATCATTTACATACTTGGGTATATATTGCCAAGCAGCCAGAGAGACAAGAATAAAAAAGGGTTTCTTGTTAGTTTAAAACGTTTTATTTGCTTTATAGGAGAAATACTTATTTTTCCTAAAAAATTCTTTATGATATCTTATAAATCATACTTGCAGATACTGCTACCATAACTTTCTTATCATTGAAGATGTAGCTTTGGTTAAATGGCCAATGTTTTGCAGTTTTATACGTTGATTTAAAATTCATTTGAAAAAGTTGAAAATGTCGAACTATTATACATTTTAAAAATTATGGCGAATTTTCAAAATTATGAAAGATATATGTTTTGTACATTTATCAAGTGTCCGTCTCGATGCTTATTTAACTAATTTTCCGGAAAAAAGACAAACAAATGTCAAAACCAGCCCATTAGAATTAATCCAAGCATTTCGTGTCAAAAAATACAATCGCAGATTGACGTGTCGACATCGAAAGAGTATTAAAATATAAGAAGACACAAGTATCACCCCTACAAATTGCGTATTGCTCAAACTTTTCTAGGTAGTTTATTCGCAAGAATACTGAAAATAATAGTTTTCCAAGTCGAGTATTATGGACAGATCAGTCTTATTTTTCTAATCGACACAACGAAAACTACTGAGGAGCAGGAAAATCCACATTTTATAATTCCACGTCGAAATCAAATTCGATTTGGATTTAATATATTTTGCGTCTAACTAATTTATTACCGTTGATACAGTGTTATCGACAAGTGATACGAAAACGATTTCTGTACGTCAGAAGGACTATTAGCACGGTGATCAGTAAAATTTGATTTGAGTTGGCGCTATATACAGACATCAAACATTATGGACTGTTAGCGATTTTGTGTTATATAAGTAAATGATAAGATGGAGTACGATATGTGAAGTGTGATTAGCGAAATCATAGGGACTATTAGCGATACCGAATTTTGTAAATGATGAGATTATGAGATATGTAACTATATTATGTGAAATTTAACCTACAAAATTATAATATTGTTGAGATATTTGTAACTAAAATAATGCAATCGCTTGTGCATAGTATTTTTTGTGTTTGTACAACTTTTATTTGAAAATTCTTTTTTATATTTTCCACATATCTTTCGACATATTTGCCTGCATGGGGCGATTAAAATGAAGTACCCTTTATATATTAGCTTGCTCGATACACGCAGCACCGAAAATAAAAAAACTGCCAGCACAGTATATAGGTATTATTAAATATGTTGTTAAGCAAATAATTTACTCCAATTTATATATTCTTTATAGTCGTATTTACTTTATTGACAACTGCGTTCATGAATACACAAAAAGTGCAATCGAATAATAGACGAAATTTAATTTTTATTCAAGGGGAACATCTTTCTTCCATGGTGGTTATGTTTTAACCTCAGCCAAGGGCAGATGTTAGCGTCCGTCTCCACACTTCAGTAAGACGGAACAATAGCTGTCTCCATGCACTATGTCCGTTGCGCCTTGTAGTTATATATATATTTATCATTTTTTTTTTTTTGTAAGGATATCACTCGACAATAATCGTAATTTTATCAACGCGAAGTAAATACAAAACCTTAAAGAGGAATAAAAGAAAAACTGGTATGCGATCAAAAGGAAAATGACAAGGTTTTCAGGTGTGCGTTGCCGAAAAAAAAAACAACATATTTGCGACCCCTCACATCCGATACCCAAAGCGTGGTTCGTAAAGAAAGAAGGGAGAACACATACTAAAAAAAAAAAACAAATCTACATACACGTATCCGTACAAAAATGCCAGACAGGAAACAAGCTGGAGAGTTGAAGAAATTTGCGACAGGTCAGTAATACAATGACACAATTTTTAGTTCATTCTAACATTCGCACACCATACTTGGATTGGCTTTCTATGGGTTGCTCAAGGGCATCGCTTCCATTTGTACTCCTTTATGCTATTGCGTAAAAAATTAAATAACAAAATTCAATTTTCCCATGTTTTAACTTTATGAAGGTTGTATCACAGATAAGTAAACAGATAGCTGAGCAGAATTTGCCAAATCGCGCGGGCTGCATAAATCAAAGGTGCAATATTTCGATTTTATGAAACATAGATACTTGCGGGGAGCGAGGTGTTTTTATTTAAGAAATATGCTTTTTTTGCCGCACAGCTGTTATTTACATAGAATAGCAAATTGAATAGAATTTATAAATAAAAAAAAAAAAATTTTCTAACTTAACTGATAATTTTTCAACATACATCAGACTCTTCAACTACAGCAGTTCTGACGGCCAGTGATTCGAAGCCTAATAGCATTTCTTGTGAACGTGATAACGTACAAAATAAGAAAAAGATCGTTGTTAAATGAAAATTTGTTAGGGTTAGAAATTTTTATAATCAGGTACACAGCGCCCTCGTTAATGCAACAAATAGCATTGTTAGTTTACATTTTATAATTTTTATACCCACTCTGATAATCAAAATAATAATCGCTAAGACTCCGAATTATGAGAAATGATGTCTCCTTTATATTCCATCGATTTGATTACGAAATCCCATTCCTAAATTCGTACATCGCTTCTCAAGTCATTTAGGAGCGAATTTCTTTTGTTGTTTGATCAATAATCCCCCTTTGAAATGCCATTGGATCCATAGGTACCGAAGCTTATGTATGATTTATAAATGACATATTACGTGATATATGACAACTATTGCCCGTGATATTATAAAACGGGGGTTAGACAATGAAAAAGAGGCAAGAAATAATATAGAGCTATAACTTCGGGTTCGATAAACTATCATGGCGGTTTTAGTCGGCGAACTTTGGCGAATATAAAAAGACATAACTGTCCCATCCTTCCTAAAGTATAGTTTCAACTCTAAGTATGTATTATGTAGTTGTGTTATTTCTGTTGAAACTTTTACGTAACGTAGCGAAAAGTTCTGCTTTTACTGTTAGGAGGCTTCCCTATCGAGCTTTTAAAACCCATTCAGTTCCACCGGAGCGCCTGTAGTTAGTGAGTCTAATCATGTGACTTTTTTCATTATTTATTATCTCCTACTTGTTCGAGTTCGGATCCTTCTTTCGCTTTTGTGTCCATGGAAGCCAAGACGCACCATTGTTTCCGTCCGGCGCGGTAATTAGATCATTATCTATACTCGAGGAAAGCTATCTCGATTTGAAACGATTAATTAGCTGGCTGTTTGCGCGAAAGTTCACTCATAAATAGAAATTAAAGTGCCTCAATTTTAATTGTGGATCCAACAGCTACCTATGTATATGCGTGCGCTTTAAGTGCTATTGTCGCAAACAGAAACACAACACCATTTTAGATGCAATTACCACTATTTTTGCAAAGATATTAACAGAGAGAATACTCAATGTGATGTGGGTTTATTTAAACCCGATTACTTTTTTAAGTATTTATGTAATAACCAATATAAAATAACAAGTACTTAACGACACAACAACTCCTACGTGTTTAATTTTAACTATTATATTGTGCCAAACTATACAGGGTGATTCTATATATATGCGACAAATTTTATGGGCTGATTCCTGAAAAATATTAGTTCCTCCAAAATAACGATTTCTACAATGTAGTAGTAAGTTTCAACAGAGTTTAAATTATTGATAATACGCACTGCTTTCTTTTGTAAAAGTAGAACGGTTTTTAAGTTTTTATTTGAGCCCCAAAAGAGTAAGCCGTAGCTCAAATGCGAATGAAAGTGAGCAAAATATATCATCTTTAAAGTTGAGATGTCACACATTTTTTTTTCATTTTTCTTAATGTATATAAAGCTTTATTAAGTTTAGAAGTTACGTTATTGATATGCAAGTTCCAACTCAATTTCACATCAACAGCTAAGCCCAGCAGAGTGCAATCATTTACGGTTTGAATTGAAGTACAACTATTGATGTTTAATATGGAGTCATTTTCGTTTTCTCCAAATATCATTAATTTAGTCTTTTCAGAATTAAGGGTATAGCCATCGGTTGTACTCTTATAGATGATTCGTGCGAATCGTTAGTATTTATACGGATCCATATAATTTGTTTATGCCTAATTAAATGATCCACTTTTATTATATATATGTTTAGAATTTATAACAGAAATTGTTATATGGGTAGGTATAAAATAAATAGTTTTCATTTATTCATAAAGCATAAATTAATAATGTAAACATTAAAAACGAAATGCATAGGTATCTACAACGGTAATTAGCGGCTTTGGGTAAGCAATGTCTTGCATTGAATTATTTAGTTGCTAGAAGAGTAGTATAAAAAATCTCGTATTGGCATTCATAAACGTAAAATCTACAAGGCGGCGTCTTTGTTTGCATTTGTAAACATGTTCGCCTGAAAAAATGCGGTTTTCGTAAAACGCAAAAGCCCTTTGAAAAGTAATAATTCTTATCAGCAGTGTTTTTAGTACGTGCGGATTATCTTCATAATTTTCATAAATGTATCTTTGTATATTTGGAACCGAGTTCAAATATAAACATACTTTTTAAATGCAGTGATTGTTTGGTATAAAAAATAATATATTATCTAGGGCTTGTTAGGGCCAAGCGAAAATTGAATTGAAATGGCTACAAAATATATTTAGTTTAACTTGAAATTTAGTAGTGGGTATAACATATTTTTCAGAGCTACTATTTTAAGTGCCTTAGACCAGGTAACTATATTAGAAATTAATTATTAGGTAATTATTAAAGTAAATTATTGCAGTTTAAGTTCGTCATGAATAGTGGTAGAAGTGTCGTGTGGGATTTTTTGACCAAATCTTCTAATGATATGGCAAAATGTAAATTTTGCAGCAGTGCATTTTCCATAAAGGGCGCTTCTACTGCTAATTTACTACGACATATGCGTCAAAAACATCCTACAGTCAATTTAGACCGATGTAGGACAATCACAGAATTAGACACTGCTCATTCATCAACACTACAACCAGAAAAGAACACTCCTGAAAACGAGAATAATATAAATACCACTACCTCCGTTAGTTCTATAGTTCAATAAAATTTGATGATCAACTAGGTCAAAAGCTTTAGTTAGGTCGCATGCAATGCAAGCTACCTGAAGATCTCGATTTAAACTACACTCCGCCAAAAAAGTATCGCATAAACTAAAAAAGGGCATTTATGAACCAAGATATTTTTATACGTTCACAAAAAGTTTGCCTCTTGTATGTGAACTATAAAAACACTAACAAAATAATGGAATAATTTCTTGTTTTAATAAAAATCTCAAGTATGAGTTCTTGTTTTTATTTGGCCTGTATTTTATTTAAACAATCATAGAAATTATATCTTAGAGCGCATTAAACTATATTTACAACTTTATGCTACAAACAAACATTATGCGATACTTTTATGATTCAAAACTAAATTATGCGATACTTTTTTGGCGGAGTGTATATAAAATCCTGTCAATAACACTTCCCAATGCTGTAGAGGTAGATATATTGTCCACGAAACCGTGTTGGTGGGGGGTAATTAGCTTATATTTCATTAAATGACCAGTCAATTGTATTTTTAAAATAAGAACTTAATAAAGAGAAACAAACCACAACTTACTGAAAAATAGCATCACTCTATGTGATTCTTTATCACGCGTAAAATGTAAAAAAAGCATATTCTATAGTTGAATGAGACTGTTTCTACATTTTTGTATGCTTCGTCATAGCTATGAACGTTATATTATTTTCACACCGCTGTATCACTAAAGAAAAGCATATTCGAGCAAAAGTATTTTGTTTACATCATTCGATATTCGCAACGTATATTTTACCGGTGAAAAACAGACGTGTTCACCTATACTAGGGTACCTAGAAGTCCTTTCTGAAGGGGATCAGTTTGCTTAACGTATTTTTTAAGATAAGGGCGACATACAAAAGTTCCAGGTATTTTCCACTGACGTAAGATATCGTACGTTAACTTCTTTTGTGTGTGTGCGGCTAAAATAAAATCTATACATTTTAAACGTAAAATTTATTAAAAAAGATGACTTTAATAATAATCTATGCAGCTGTGACAATCGTGGGGATGATTATTTTTAGAGCTCAATTTATTAAATTTCCTTTATTTTATTTAACTATATCCTAGGCGAGTATAAATCTATTTTGTACGTTACAAAAGGGGGTAGACATACTATAGAAGGGGTTACTTAAATTGCCGTGAGGAATATCTAACCCTGTCTACCTTACAATACTGCAGATGCTTATATAAAAACTTCTATTAATAGCGCGCACGATAAAAAGAGTAAAAACAAGAATTGTTTGATCGCTACATATCTACAAAATAATAATTCTTTTTTTATTTATCGCCACACTAACATTCACCGACTCCAATATGGTGTCAAAAAAAAAAACACAAGTGAGGCATTTATTCCTGGAAAATTTACGTTTAAAATAGTGGAAAGGTCATCCCGAGGTGTAAGGAAACCCAAATGTGAGGTCAAAAAACCAATTATTGCATAAGATTTTATATCATTACCGCTGAGATATATTCTATTAGAAGACTAGATTACTACAAAAAAAAACTGGACTAAAGAATTTATATGTAACATAATATTTTTCCTAAAACCGACATTCTTAAACTAATCCTAAACTAAAATTAATAAATTATTTCTGCTTTTATTGTTCGTAATACAGTCCGGTTCAAATTCAGCTTCCGCGAAGCAACATTGCCGCGTAGTAAGTTAATTAAAAATAAAATATTACTCATTATCCTAACGGTTGAATATCTAATATTTTCTGCGCCATTCTTTCGAGATTCTCAATCTTATTCACCGATATGCAATGAATCATATTTATTGGTATAAACGCATCCTGATAATATCATATTCTATGAGAAATCGTGCAAGTAACCGTACTTTCTGGTTACATTAATCTCACACGTATCCTTGAGTGAGGTAACTTCACATTTTTAATGTTTTTTACACAGAAAAAAAAAGTTACTTATTATCTATTAGAGAGGTGTAAATAAAAGCGCTGTTTTGTCATCTATATGAAAGGGTATCAAAAGATTTGTTGTTTAATGCACCGGTGATGAACCAAACATTAATATTGACTTGGTGAAAACCATTCGAGAACTATTAAATGAAAATCTGCTTGGAAATAAAAATTAAATTTTATTTATATCTTTTACGAACGAGAAACTGAACAACAGTGAAATTTTCATGAATTTATTTATACAGTATAGTACCCCCATATCCGCGGGGGTTTGGTTCTGTGCTCTTCCGCGTATACTGAAAACCGCGGATAGTAGCGAACGCTTTATTTCCGAATACAATATGAAATATGAAGCAAAGTTAAAACAATGAAACAAGAAAAAATAAGTTATATAATATTATTTAAAATAAATAAACAATAAATAAATAAATATTCGTGTGCTGTGGCACAACTAGAATTTAAGTTTAATAAATATATAAGGTCACACATATGTACATATAGTACATATTTACATACACAACAAGAAAAACTTTATCATCGTGAGCTGCATATTCATTCATCTTCCTCCAAGTCCAAGTTAGCAGTCGATTGTTTACTTAGAGCCGAAGCAAAAGATGTTGATGGCTGTGCATTATCGATAGTTTTGTCGACTTTTTCAAAGAACATTGTTATTAGTAGTTGTCGTTTTTGTCTTTTCATTTCAATAAACAAATCCTCCAAAGGTTTCAAGGCGTCTGTTATAGTGCGAGTAATTTTTATACTGCGTTCCATTATTGGATCATATTCTACTATCTGTTCTTTTCATTTTTGAGCAGTTCGAAATATCGCTGAAAATTTTGCAAGCGTCCATGCTCGCGGTTCTTGTTGACCCTCATCCTCATCGTCACTCGCTTCTGGAGAAGATTTCACAAGGTCTACCAATTCCTCGTTGGTGAATACTTGATCCTCTTCGTTTATGTAATCACCGAGTTCCTCTTTGGTTATATCGTTAAATCCTTCTCCGTCTATTTTCTGCGCTATGTTAAATATCGTTGTTAGATGTGAATTAATATGTGTGTCTTCAGAACTGAAAACGATGTCATTCCACAGATTTTTCCAACATGCTATTATCGTTTCTGACTTTAATTCCTCCATCGCTCCTTTGATAAATAGAATTGCGTCAGCAATTGTAAATGACTTCCAGCATTCCATGAGCCCGATATCAGAGCATTCGTTAGGCATTGTATACAGCATTTCGAAAACCTGTCGAATATATATGGCTTTGAAGCATCTAATGACACCTTGATCAAGGGGCTGACGCGATGAGGTCGTGTTAGGTGGTAAAAAAACCATTTCAACATTTTTATTTTCTGTGCCTAGTGACACAGGATGCCCAGGAGCATTGTCTAGTATCAGCAGCACTTTAAATGGTAATTCTTCCTTTTCCAAATACCTTTCCACTTCCGCAATAAAGCATTGATGAAACCATTGTGTAAATAGAACAGCCGTAACCCACGCCTTTCGATTTGATTGCCAAAACATAGGCAGGCAAGCTTTATCTTTGTATTTAAGAGCACGTGGATTCTGTGATCGGTAAACAAGTCCAGGTTTAATCATATGACCAGCTGCATTTGTACAAAATATCAAGGTAAGTCTATCCTTAATTGCTTTAAAGCCTGGTGCACTCTTTGCAGTCTTATCAATATAAGTCCGTTGAGGCATTTTTTACCACATAAGACCAGTCTCATCGCAGTTAAAAATTTGCTTAGGATGATAATTCTTTTCTGCAATAATTTGTTTAAATTTTTCTGGAAACAGGGCAGCAGCTATATGATCAGCCGACGCAGATTCCCCTGTCATTTTTATATTTTTTAGATTAAACCGAGTTTTAAATCTATGCAGCCACCCCCTACTTGCTGTGAATGATTTTCCTTCCTCTTCAGTTTAATCTTGGCTCTGCATATCTTCATATATAACCAACGCCTTTTGTTGTAGCACTTTGCCATCGATAGGAATATGTTTTCTTGTCATATCTTCCACCCATAAATTTAAGGCATTTTCTACCTTAAGTAACACTTTATTACGTATTGTGGTTGCAACTTTTGCAGTTTGGGGTGCACTAGAAAAACTAGCTCGAATCTTATCTTTGTTTTTTAACACTCCCCGTATCGAATCGATTGCTTTTTGTTTTCATTTCTTGGTTCTCTATCACATGTAGCTATGCATTGTAGTTTTTTTGCATTGTATACAAAGTTGAACGAGTTGGTTTTTCTTAGGAAGACCTGAAAGAGACGTTGGATGCACTCTAAGATAACATCTGCTTCACAATAGGAATAAGTCTATTAAAATTATCCTCAAACCTATTTGATTCTACATAAAAATTAAGAATTCCTAATTAACTAAAGAAAAATAAAAACTATCCAGCCTGGAATCTTAAAAAGAAAAGTGCTATCCAAGTCTTGATTACAACATAATATGATATTTTTTCTACTTCGACTGTATCTTTTTTGTTTCTTTCTACGGTTATTTATGTTGTAAGAATTCAGGTAATAAATTAGAGAAAATTAATTCGCAAAAGTTCTCCTTTCATCCAAAACCTGACAAGGCACATGTAAAGTGATTAATTATCAATGGAAAATGTCAGGGTTCCACTAGTGAATCATCAAATTCTCTTTTCCAAGTTGGTCCTGGCGGTTTGCATTTCGTAACAATCACTGCGATAAATTTATGATAAACGCAATATTCTTTCAAACAATCGAACCTTGGCTTCCTCTGTTACGATTTTATATTACGTAAAAATCATTTAACTTACAGCCGCGCATAATTTGGCAGCGATTTATTTCATGTAATCGCAGGGGAAAGTGTCTTATTTTTTTTTTCATCGTAATTACGCGTTGCTCATTAACACTGTTGATATTGCAATGGAATATTTTCCAGTAATAACAAATAATAAGGCTGTGTCTGCGTCTTGTACCGTAGTCTCATCCTAGGTTAGATATTAATGTCTCACACCTACTTACCAGTTTACTTTCTAGCGTGCTAGCATGGGTATGCGCGATCCGATTGTATGTAGGAAGTTAGGTGCCATAAACAGAAGATGCGTGTGTGTGTATTTCAAATTTAAATTTCATATTCGTTCATATCAGAACATTAATCGTAAATTGACTTCCTATAAAGACCGGATTATATGCAAAAAAAACTGAAATATATGCATATGGATTTTCAAGAAATATGCATAAATTTGGGGCATATATGCAAACAAATTTACCTAAAATAAATAAAAGCAGATATTTAAACATGAATTTTATTCCACAGAAATTTTTTACAACACATTTCTAAAATAATTTATAAGTAAATATTTTCGAGTTGCTCATACTTATTTCTGACACATTGTATGTTCTGATAAAAAACTTAAATGACTTATACACGATACCTGGTGCTTTGGTTGCACATATTCTTTTAAAAGCGCGAATATACAATATTTAAATGAATTGTTTGCCGTATAAGACAGCAGTTCCTATATTAGTAACCCTTGAATGTATTTTGTTATTCATGCTTATTTCTTTGATCTACTCGCAATATCTTCGTGTGTAGACAAGGCTAGTTGCGCCACCTAATTTTTTAATGAAATTAAATGGTGGAGAGGAAAATGTCACGAGATACAGCGAACCTAGTCTGCAAGAGGAATGACGATGCCCCCGGCTCTTGGCATTCGGTTATTACAAATGACAGGTGTTCCAGCATAGCAGCAAGGCACCTGCTGTCATATTTAGCAGATCCATCAGTGAATTATATTATGAGAGAAAAAAAAATACGTTTTTTCGCTTGGCTAGAATGAAGTAACCATTCATACAAGAGTGTGAATGCGAATAGAAATAGAGATTTCTAAGTTCCCCTATATCGGCGCTAGAAAACTTTCTTAATACATTCACGAAGGGGTACAAATCTTACGATAAATACACACTGGTGTTGTACATGTAAAGTTGATATCATTTCCCGGTGAAATTATATATTATTATCTTAAACCGCAGACACAAGGTAGCTTCGATATTATTTGTGGTGCTTTGTACAGCTACAGTTACAATTTGTGGTTAATGCACTTGAAGCTATTACCGCCAAATCATAGCGTCTACTTCTACGTTTTTATTAAAGTAATTTTAGCGTGCAGAGTGTTTCGTAAAAGTCGTGTCAAATGTCATCCAGTTGAATATCGCCTCAGAGATCTTTTTTATTTATCGATCTAGATCAGTGAAATTTGGTGTGCATGACAAGGAAAAAATCCGTAACTCTTCTTGGTGTTGCGATTTCTATGTGGCCAAGTATACATTGGACCCAAATCAAAAATTTACACACCTAGTTTGTAGAACAATCAAGAGATAGTCAACTGCACCGAGCCATATTGAAAAGTAAATTTAAAGATATAGCTGCAATAATAATTCTCACTATTTTTGTTTGTACTACTGCACCAAGTTTGTGTTTTAGTATCGCAAGTGTTCGTTTAAATAAATAATAAATAAAATTGGGCTCAGTTTAGATCCTTGGGGTATCCCTATAGTAAGATTGTTGTTTGTTCAATGGTTACATATTCGGTTGATGGATAGGATTTAAATAATTAATTTACTTAAATTTCAATTTGTACCTTATCTCTAGTATATTGTAATGTTCTAGCTTTTTTAAAAAGATATCATGATCAATCTGCAATTCATAGATACTTAGAAATGTGTATATATATATATGGGTACTGTCCTTGTTAATGCGTATATATGTACATACAACGTAAACTGTTATGATAGAGCACACACTTGCTCTTTAAATAGCATAATTACTGACACCAGTTTGTTAATGTGTTAATTAAGAAAACTATCCTCGCTTTTTTTGACATCCTTCGACTTCCCCTAGCAATCGTTAATTAAACCCGGGCTAAAGTTGACGTATTAAAACAAATAATGGCAAAAGGGCAACTTTCCGTTACACGTTCTGCTCCTCGTAAATCGTGACGGCCTCCTTTGCATATTATCTATATTCTGATAACTGTAACGAAGTAATGGCATCCCTCATCCGTTATGTAAACCAATCATTGCGCGTGCGATGAAAACGCATGTATGTATGTGCCCATAATTAATGAAAATAACCGGGTAATAGGTGTACTGTTAAACATTGTTAAATAACGTTGCACCTGCAATGGGGCCTTTTTTTTTTTTTTCGCGGACTCGTAGGGCGACTTTTTGATAAATTAGCACATTGCCTTCCTGCATAATATTCGTCGCTCGCAGATGTACAAATGTGACGTCATCATACGTCATACACAATAACCCCACCCTATACAACCGCTTATAATCTTTAAAAGGATTTCAGGTGTCACAATAAAGTTTGATTTGCTAGTCGTATTCCTAACAACAATATATTTTTTTTGAAACAAAAACAATCTCTATTATAAATTATACATGCCTAATTTGTAATTTACAACATATGCAATGAAACGGATTCGGTCCTCGATTTGTTTTTATGAGTTTCTTTTTGATTTTGTATATCAGCAGTAGGTCTGTAGTTTTCAGTTAACTTAATATCTCCTTTCTTGTGTACGGGATGAGCTTTTCTTGTATTAATGCGTTGATTTTCTTTTCATATTAAATTCTAAAATATGTATGTAGATAAAAAGAGTGAGATTACCAATAGGTTTGTCGTGACAAAAACGCAAAAAACTTTTTTTTAGGTCCGCTAATACGATGTAAAGCAAGAGAAATAGCCGCTTCTTTGGGACATTCTACATTCAGTGCTTCTTCTGGTTGGCTCAATAAATTTAGAATCCGTCACAATATAAGTTTTAAAGCGATTTCGGGAGAAGGAGCTTCGGTTAATGCTGAAGATGTTTCATCGTTTTTAAAAAAATGTCCTTCTTTGATTAAGGGATATTCACCGAGAGACATCTATAATGCCGACGAGACAGGCCTGTATTTTAGGGCTCTACCCGACAAAACGCTCACATTAAAGAAGGAAAAATGTATTGGGGGTAAGTATCCCAAAGAGAGGTTTACAATTTTGCATTGTGCAAATATGGCGGGTGAAAAAGAAAAACTCCTAATCATTGGTAAGGCAGCTAAACCCAGAGCTTTTAAAAACATTAACATAAATAACCTGCCTGTAACTTGGAAATACAATAAGAAAGCTTGGATGACAGGACAAATTATGACAGAGTGGTTGCAAGACCTAGATTGGAAAATGGCTAAAGAACATTTTGTTATTTTTAGACAATGCGGGATCTCATCCGAAAGACGTTCGCTTAAATAATATAAAAATATTATTTTTACCCCCTAATTGTACATCAGCTTGTCAACCACTTGACCAGGGGATTATAAAGAATTTTAAAACTTATTACCGAAGTCTAATACTCAAACATCTGCTAATAAACATTGAAACTGCTGGTGCAGCTTTTGAGTTAATAAAGAAAATTACACCACTGGATGCAGTTTATTTGGCAAAAACCGCTTTGGACCAAGTAACCAAAGAGACAGTTCAAAATTGCTTCCGCAAAGCAGGATTTAATCATGCAAATATGCAAAGTGAAGACCAGTTAACTGAGGCTGATATATCTGGCCTAGAAGATGATTTGCCTCTTAGTGTACTTTCAGATATCCTCAAAAATAAGAATTTATGGAAATTGACGGATAATGAAAACATTAATGATTTTTTGAACGTAGATGAAGATTTGTATGTTGAAGATCCAGATTCAGAACAAGAAATTACAAATCCAGTTGAAATACAAGAACTTTCGGAAGATTCTGATGTCGATGAGGTTCCAGTGCCAACAGAAGCTATCCCAAATTATGATAAAGCTATTACCCCGACCAAGCAGCTCAAAAGTTTTGTCGAAAATCACGGAGATACAGAGTCTTTGGAGCTTCTTTCTAAATTAGAAATACGATTTCAAGACGCCATTTTAAAGAACAGGAGAAGACAAACAACAATATATGAATTTTTGCGTCCTTAAAGTGACTTCATTTCACTGTTTTGTATTACATACTACATCTATGTATCTATGTACATATTATATTATATTTTGTATATATCTAAAGGAAATAAACTTTTTTTTCTTAAGTTTAAAGTTTCTTATTTATTTTAAAAACATTTATATACATATACGATTTAAATGTCCCAGTTTCTTTAATATATTCATTTTTCGTTAAAACACGATTTTTGTTGTATCTACTACATATTTCTTTTCTGCGGACACCCCTCCTGAACGGACATCTTCAGTTGGTCCCGTTGGTGTCCGTTCAAGGGAGATTTCACTGTAATTATTTTATTATTCTGGTAGATTAACAATCTTTAGTGATGTGTACAAACAAATGATTTTCCTCCTAGATATGTCATCATTTGCAGCTGTACAATATATTTATATATCTGATCTACACGGTAATATTTCCTAAAGATAATATAGGATAGAGAGCAACATCTGTTTGAGGAGTGCAAATGGAAATCCGACATTTGATTTCGTCTAACGCCATATTGCAGATCTATCAGATGGTAGGAAACAGACCGCGGTTGTTAGTAATGTTTGAAAACGTTTATCCCGACAGTTGTTCCGATTCCCATAAAGAAGTGTTGCTTACAAACACGCCACAAACTACTACAAAGTAATATTCTTGTTAGCTTACGCGCCTATGGCACCTTATATAATTTTAATTTCTTATGGTAAGTATTTTATTCTCCAATACATATACGAAGGAATTTTGGAAATATGTTAAGAAGGATGTGTTATGTACAGGCACGTATGGAATAAGTAATATGGCGTTAGATCTCTTGTAATGATATTATCTAAATCAAATAGGTATATCAGTGTTTGAATCCAACATGCAGCTGTAAGCTACATCTGTTACGGAGAGCAGCTGGATAGCAGGTTCCGAGGCCTAAATTTCTTTACGCTTCTTGCTTATCCTTACCTATTTATTTTCGAATTTAAAAGGTAAGATGCGTTTACAATAACAGCTTGTTTCGGGACGTTGGTCCGTTTTTGCAAGGATCTTTTTTCAAGACGCGATTTATAAAAACTTTCAGATAACTGGTAGTAAATATATAAATATCATAACTAAAAAAATAAGAAGCAATTGCCCTTAAATTTTAGTTCTATTATAAATAATTATGATTCTAAGAACACCTACAATAACTTTTCTTTCATTCCAAGAAATATTCTTTCTAAACAAAGATATATTTGTTTTATTATTATTAAACCACAAAGAATTTCTTTGAATTTTTATTTTGATTAAAAAAAATCTGGCTGCTCTTCGGTTCTCGGGTTTAAATTACTTGACGTTTCGATCATCTTGTCGTGATCTTCTTCAGAAGTGAAGTGAAGAAAAAAAAATCTGTTAGAACCAAAACACTCTTCTAGTTTATTCAATGATAAAGTAAAATCTGCGATTTACAGTTCGCGAGATTCCCTTGTAAGTCAATTGTTTACTGAATTGCCGTCCACTTTGATGCATTTCAACTAAATTAATTAAGTAATTCATATACCTGCTTTACCTGTATATCGAATGCATTTAGGTATAATTTGTGTAATTGCGCAATAACATGAAAACAGCTGACGGCGGTAGAGTTTACGCTCGTAATAGTTATTCCAATTCGCGTACAAGTCAGGTAAAGTTCTCAACTTTCTTAATTAGATATTATGATTGTGTAAGACTTAATAATTAGTAATGATTTTAATTATGCCAAATGTCGACGGTACGTAACATGCGCTCCTATAATTCAATAGGATATACTTGTTGATTCTGAAGAGGTAACATCAGGTATTTGCCGGCGAACAAAGGCGCTCTCGGCAGATAGCGAATTTTAGCGCGTTTCTATAGAGATGCCGTGCGGAGAAGGAGCAGCTGCGTACGGTTTTCCATATTGTCCCCGGTGCCACGTGCTACGCTGTATGGCATGTGCCGTGAGCTCAACAGGTCACCAAATATGGTTTCTAAATTTTAGAGAAAATGCACGCACTGGAAACATTATACCTTCCACGGTGGTTCAAATTCCCCTCGCAATAATGCCGGTATATGGGGCATCTGTTGTTGTATATAGCGTAGGTATTATTCAGATTTTTCTCGAAATGAATTCTCGCTCAAATCGACAGGCCGTGCAGTACGTCCGCGTCTTGAGAGAAGGTACACCATGCAAACATGATGCATACGTATCTCCTTTACTATTGCAGCTGTCACTGTGGATAAATATCGAGATGGGTGCGTGGTGAATGTTGTAAAGTTATTACATCACCGAAGACTACGTTAAATATCACACAGAATGCATCTGCTAAGTAGCAAAGCAGTAGTAATGGTAGTAGTAATAGTAAAAGCAAAGTCCTCGTGTCGTTATTGATACACACTTTCATATTGGTAGAATAAAATTGTACTACGTTATACAGTATTGCTCGGAAAAATTCGTCCAAAATCCGACATTTCTTTCTGACGTTAAGTAATTATCTGAACAAGGAAAAATTCCTTTTTCCTAAGTAACATTTTTTTCCATTGACAATTGACTATTAGTACTATTACATCACTAGGTAAGTGCCTGAAGACGGTTTATTAACTGAAACTACCACAGTAATATAGTAACATTGTAATAAATAAATTGGGAAGTATATATATATTAAAACATCAAGAGAGCACTATTCTTCACAACCGCACCTAACACAGGTAAAACCAAATGGGAGGACAATTGCAGTGAACTACACATGTGCATTTCAGTGTCGCGTGATCGAGAACTCCAATCGTCAATGAGCATGTCAATGCAAATTATGTTATGTAAATGTAATTGGGGATGTGCAAAACTATCCCCGTTATATCTGTTTTCACCCATTCGATGTCGAACAATGATAGAAAATATTGTATTAAATTAAAAACAACTACAATCTCTCCAAATATAAATATAAAAAAAAAAAACCTGAGTTAAATTATTCATTTCAACGTACACCGTAGAAAATGTCGCACTTATTAAAATAAAGAATGTATCAAATAATTATTCACCAGACATTCTAATATGTATGTATAGAAGATTATTTTTATTACGAATTATAATTGCCTGATATAAATATGTATATTTTTAAATACGAAATAGGATGGGTTTTACACATATGGTCTTTTTTATTATATGATCTTGTGGCTTTGTTGGCACATTGCAATGGTAGATCTCACAGTAAGGTACTAGTAAAAATATGTACTGACATTGTGAAATAATTACAGATTGTCTGCTAAGTTTTCCTACAATAGAGTATCAATTTTTGCTACTTCCAAATATATACAAATTTTAACAAAATCGTGTTACTATTTCAAACAAAAGTGATCCTACAAACAGCTCTGAACTTTTCCTACAACGGCTAGTATTAAATGATAAACGTGTACATTAGAGCCCACTTGTTTGTAATACTTATTTCTACAAAATCGTTAGTACCGCGCCATGTAAGTTTTTACTACAAGGATTTCTCTCAGTGTTGCAGGTAACAAAACATGATATAATTTTTTCTTAACGTACGTCAGGTATAGATATTATGTTTGCAATATTTTTATAGAAATGATTTCAAATTACAAAATTACATATTTAATTTTGCTAATGGTATGTTAGACGAAATTAATGCCTTACGTAGATCCGTATTAAATTCTTCTTGTTCTAATTGTTAATTTGATGCTACACATTGACCTATAGATTGCTTTCAGTTTTTCATTTTCCATTATGCCAAGGAGTTTTACTGTGTTGATCAATCAACTATTTTCTCTCAGAAGACACTTACAACAACTTATATAATATTTTGTCGCCATCCATTACTAGTTCAGGATATGGTTTATTAATCCATGAAGAAATTTTGTTCGCTATACTGATTGTATGCATGCACAATATTTAAAAGAGTAACACGATTAGATGTTGTTCCGCTCATAGATACTCGGTGAATGAGAATATTTTATTTGGGATCTAATAGAATGTATTTCACCTCGTTTCTCACGGTAGTAGTAAAAATGCACGTACAATTCTTGGAAAAACGAAAATATTTCGTTCTGGGAATTGTCGGCTGTCGATCTGCATTAATAAAATTACATTAACTTTTGTAAAAATATGAATACTTAAATATGCAATTTATGCAATCAATAATGGCTAATAACACTAATGAACTGTAATCAGTGTAATACGTGAACATATATACTATAGTTAAAGATATGTAAAAAATATAAATATAAGATTATTTATTTTCTTTGTTTTTCAGAAATTAGTTTATAATAGTTATATTCTCAAAAAAATATTTCAGAAAAAAGCATGAAAGCAGAAAAACTGAAGTGTGGTGGTCCTATGAAATGACTTGGTCCGCTATTACATCGTTCTAATGCCAAAGTGATTCATATGATTACAATTACAATAACAGGAGCCCCAGTTAACAAAAGTCAATTGTGTTTAAATTGTTTAAATATCATATTATGATACGTTTTAGTTGTTTTTTTATATACATATATATATATATATGCTACATCAAGAATTTGATTCTTCAACTTACTTTTGAGATTTTTCACCTGAAGATGATTAGTAAAAGTCGAAACATTGATAAATAAAAATATATTGAAATACAGATAGGATTTTGAACTTAGTTAACATTTATATGTAACCGCCATTCTTAGTACTTTGTATATTAAGGATGGGTTAATAACTTATCTAATGAAGTATTGCTTGAATCGGTTGTACTATACGTTTGCACATGCGAAAAACAAAATAACCAATACATATACATCGTATCTTATAGCCACACACTGACAATATTTGTAAGTATACGGAGGTATATAAGTATATGTGAAAAAGAAGTAACACCAGGCTTTCTATTCAGCCGGCCCAAGTCCAGGTGTAAGTATCCTACGACACCTGTCTCCTTCAAAAATCAATGTCCTATGGCAATCCGACAGTGTACTGCATACTACGCATTTATATATATACTTTCATTTCCATCCAAATTTGGATCAATGAAGTGAATATTTTAAGAAACAAACAGTATTACCTTTAAATAACGGCTGCTCTATTTCACCGGGTTATTGTTAAAAACGTAGGTAACATACCCGAAATGACTGTACAGCTGTGGTAACTTCTAGCGGTGCGAAATTTTCGAAAGATGTGACGTAATTACATTCCTGATAGATATACACAGGGGTGTTTATTAAGTGAAAAAATTGTTTTTGATAAAGTATTTGCCTTTCTGGAAAAAAACAAAGTATTGAATCCTGTTCAGCACGGCTTTATTAAAGGTAAATCTACCCATTCGGCCCTCATGGCTACACTGCTAGATATTTATCACCATTTAGACAGTGGGAAAAAATGCTGCGGTTTATATATGGACCTCTCCAAGGCTTTCGACCTTGTCAACCATGAACTACTGTTAAGAAAGTTGAATTACTACGGACTGAGGGGCGTCATACATCGTTGGTTGACTTCATACTTGACAAATAGAAAGCAAATAGTGGTGATAAGGGGTATTAAATCAGAAGAACTACCGATACCGTCAGGTGTACCACAGGGTTCGATATTGGGGCCTTTATTATTTCTCCTGTTTATTAATGATCTACCAAGTATAAGTAATGCGGGTACTTTTACTATGTACGCCGACGACAACTGCT
This sequence comes from Cetonia aurata, assembly GCA_949128085.1. NCBI lineage: Eukaryota > Metazoa > Arthropoda > Insecta > Coleoptera > Scarabaeidae > Cetonia > Cetonia aurata. The sequence goes on from OX421891.1 coordinate 11,611,424, forward strand.
CTCTGCAAGCTGGCTCAAACGCTGTTGAATCCAATGTATACTGGCATCAAATTATTTAATATGCTTCCCCCTTTCATTAAAGATTTAAATATAAAACCCTTCAAATATGAATTAAGAAATTTTTTTTTTAATAACTTTCTACTCCTTAACGGAGTTTTACTCTAAGTTGGGGTAAATGTCGATTGTGGCTTTCCAGACAGTTATGTGTAAGGTTCCTTACTACACTTTGTATACATTTATACTTATAAGTTGCATTTAGCTTTTCATTAATTCAGTTGATTGACTTATCCTATACCACCATGTACTTTTTTGTACCACTTTGGTCTAAAGGATAAATATATTATTATTATATCCCCGAATAGTTATTTATTTTGTACAAATGCTCTTCAGAGTGACAGAACCATGTTTCTTGTTGTGTTATGGCTATTATTTCTGGGTGGTTGTGTATATTTAGAATGTTCTTTGTAGATTCTTGATTTAATTTTTGTTATTTCCCAAATCCATAGCGATAAAATTGATTATTCTACGGCTTATTACGTTAGACAACAAAATTTATTAGCTAGGAATGATATTGCTTAACTAACTAATTGATTTATAATATTATTTTACAAAGCAAATATCGGAAGACGAACAATTTTTCCACTATTATTTTTTTTTTAATGTTAGAATAAAGAAACAAACGAAATAATCCTATTGATAAAATTTCTGAATAGTTTTTCTGTGGAATTGACTTTTAACTTTTTTACGGAGTTGGTTTTGTCGATAATATATTCGCACGTGCATAGACAGATAAACAGCGGTGTTTTTTTTTGTGGGGATAGGTACCGGTGAAGACCAAATTGTACAGCTACAAAAATTAAAAGACATTTTATTAGCCAGGGACATAAAAATACTACCATTGTACTTGATATAGCAACCTCTGTTAGCCTTAAAAATTTGTATCGTCACTTATGGAACATCCTGTATAAGAAAATCGTGTTAGACGGGCATATATTGTATGTAAGTAGATGTATGATATGGTAGGCTAGCATTCATAGAGTGAAGGGTTCGGTTTGGCACGCGCTACGGAATAGCTCGAATGTGCAACATCTGCTCTCAACAAATATACACGTGCTTTTTGTCGTACGCTGGTTCTAACGCCGTGCCATTTATTTCAGACTTTTATGCAACTTTATATCATTCATTATATTGTAAGCGTGGCATGTTTCCAGGCGGGATTGCTGTAATGGATTCAGCTTTACCTTTACTCTCTGCCATCGACAATTACACTGCACGCCGCTAGATAGTAATTAGTTAATTGTTTCGATAAGACGAAAACAATTATATACATCTAAAACTCGATAGTAGTGTGCGTATACAATAATCGCATGTCAGTTAATTTTCACACCACCTGCGCACCAGATGCAGGGCCCTGATTTGAAAGCTAGCCTTGCCAGTTGCTCTTATATCGTTTCTTTATATATTATAGCCTCTTCCTTCTCCTGAAAAACCCTTCACCTCATCGGGATTATTTTTTTTTTAACAAATCATGTTTTCGGCAGATGGCACTTAAGCATTCAATTTTTGAAATGTCATGTGTTTCGATCAGCTGCCACGTCTTCCTTCGCACTGGTTTCCTTTACGCCCCTCAAAATCTGCTCAGCGGGGAAAAAAAATTCGTCCAAACATATTTCTAGTGACATTAGTTTTTTTTAAGGAGAATTATTATAAATAATTGCGACCTAGAACGACAAAGTCAAAATGCATTTATTGATGGAGATAGATCTTTTCTATACTATCTGATATTATGTTATTGTTATCTAAATGACTTAGCAACCTGCCAAGTATGGAGTATTCAAAACCTTTTGAAAAACTAGAACTTATAACAATCCGGCGATAATTTGCAAAATTTTGCTTAGATGTTTTTAACGCATTAGGGAAAACTCCAGAGACAAAAGATAAATTAATTAGCTGCATTACTGGTTGGACCAATAAAGGCGCTACCGAACGCAGCAAATCGCAAGGAATCCCCTCTGGACTTGCTCTCCGCGTGTTCTTGAAAATATAAAACAAATTAAACACTCCTCGGTCTGCAATAATTGATTTTCTGCTTTTGTGTTGTCTAAGTTGGAGTACAGCTCTATTGTTTGGTATCCACACTATCTTTTCCAACAGCTGCTCATTGAGAGATTTTGTTCTATTGTTTTTTGACGTCTTACAATTTATATAGTATCAGTTGGTATTTTGTATTTAGTTATTGGATTCTGTTGTATTTTTTTATTTCTTTTTGTAATGCTTTCTTTTTTGTTATGTATAATTGCATACTCATGCTATGTTAATTTTTTGTTATTTTGTCCTATTATTGGAATATCTTTTCTGTTGAATAATAAACGCTATTATTACTATTGTTATGAAAGATTTTTTTTTTTTTTTGACATATCCGGTCGAACAGCTGAAGATTTATTTAACCATTTATTAAATAATAAAATACGATTTTAAAAAAACATTGGTCGCTCAAACATATGATGGTGGATCTGTTATGGCAGGGCATTTATTAAATGGTTTAGAAAATAAAATTGCACCTCAAGCTCTTTTTGTACATTGTCGGTTAATTTAATTTTGAGTAAAGCTTGTAAAATAAACAAAGAATCTACAATTTTCTTTTCTAATTTAAGCGGACTTGGTGAATTTTTTTCAAAATCAACCAAACTAATAAACATTTTAAAATACAATATGCCACAGTAGCTTACCAAGCTTCTAATTGAAGCTTTAGAATTTGAGATAATGCATAGCAATATATCTGAGAAGCCGTCAGATGTGCGCAATAATCCAACACCAAATGCATTCCGCTGTTATTGTCATCTAATAACTCATCATGCAATAACGTATCTGTGAGTGACAGAAATCCAATTAGCGCTGGAACAGTACCATGTTATTGCTTTAATAAATCAGATCAGTTTAAATAGGATTGGTGCAACTGGGGTATCGTCGCGCGTAAAACAAAATAGCCCGGTTCACTTTCCCACGGGTAGGGAAGTAAGGGATTTAGGCGAAGGCCCTTAGCTTTACCTGTACAGGTAAATTTTAAGTACACATGCATATGCGCGCACATTAATGCCGTAGAAAATAGCGGGTGTATTTTCGTACATCTGTCTTTCCTACAAAACAACATGAATGGGCAAGAAACAGGCCGTTAATAAGCACAGTCGATGAGGAAACCCGAAAGCAAAGCAGGGTAAAAAAAAGCAAGCTGAAGTAATAAACAGAATTCGAACGTGATAAATCACGAAGCAAGATATATTAGAAGCACCAAAAATACTCAAAGGCAATTGACACGACATTCATCTACGTTAGCATAAATTAATTTTCAATTCCGTTTGCTTAATCGTAAGCTTTCGTCTAGGTCTAGAAAATTCAGTCGGAAAACAGCCAAAAGCAACAAAGCGAAGGCAGTAAGTATAAACATGATATGAATTTCATTGAATATAAAAATATTCGAGGGTTGCAAATCATCAACGCAAAAAAAGTTTTGCTTTTGATATATGTATTTAATTGCTAATACGTGCATTTGTGGCTAAAATAAATAAACGTTTTATAATAGATTTTTTTTTATATACCTAATTACTGTATAAATAAATAGTTTGAACATTCTGACCTAAATTAGTTTACAATGGGTAAAAACTTGCTCAAATTTCTCAAAAAAATTCATTTATAAAAACTATTAAAAAAGAAATATGTCAGCTTAGTAGTTATAATATCAGCATGATTTTTTCATCCATATTCATTGTATTTTGATAATTCCTCATCGCTGCAGTAGCAAGAATTTTGCCGAGGAAAATTTGGAAATTATTAAAGATAACTTAATTATAAACAGTGGTCGTACACCAGCGGGGTGTAACTTTGTTAAAAGTAGTCCTTTTCTTATATAACAAACGATAGCTTAACCATAAACCTTAATTCATTATTCATGCAGATGTATGCACCCCTCATTTCTAAATGGGTCTTTCTTGCAGATGCCTTTGGAGGCACTAGGCGGGGAGATAATTTGAAACGGGAAAGGAAAAAAAAGGAAATTTAACTAGGGGTTTAATTATTTTTAATTTAATTTGAAATAAATGGATTAAGCTCTGAAAATTTGCTTTTCACAATCTATTGTTGACCTAGTACACATATAATATATGATATTAAATTCTAATTTTTGTTACTGGAATGAAATGAATTCTGAACAATTATACACTGATAAAAAAGATTTTTAAAACGATTAAAAGACTTTTTGTTATTAGTTTTATTGCCGGTATTTCAATCTTTCACCCGATTTGATCAAAAACTATGTTTAGCTGGCACGGACTGGCTTGCAGGTTTTTAAAAAAAGACATATGAATCTCTCTGCGTTTACCTGAAGCAATATCGGCCGCAAGAGCTGTGGGATTTAGTAAAGAAGTAAAATTCTTTCAGAAGTAGTTGATAAACACAAATTGGTCCCAAGTAAGATCTTCAATGTAGATGAAACCAGAATGACAACTGTTCAGAAAGAGTAGTCAAAAATAAAAACAGCTAAAGGTCGATGACAAGTAGGACACCTTACGTTTGCAGAAAGGGGACAGCGCGTTACGGCTGAAATGATTCTCTACAGATGGAAATTACATGCCCTCATGTCTTCTAAAATTGAGGTTTTACGTTTTTAATATTGTTTTTGCTCTGACGCTCCTAAAATAGATTAACCAGCTATAGGAATAGAAAACAAAACATACCAATGATTTTCTTAAAAATTCCGATTTATCATTATTAAGGGGGTAGCTCTCGGAGGCAGTGGTCAATTTTTGCATCAAAATTTGTATAATACTACATAATTTTCCAGATTTCTAGAAATTTCGGGTGAGAAACTCGCGGTATTAAACCAAACGCTTCTTATTTTCTACTTTTTAATTTATATAAACAAATATAAGTGCATAATACAATGTTGCGTATTGTATTTTGAATGTAATCCAATCCAACAGTAAAACGGTTGCATCACGTGTTCGACTGACTTAAATATTTCCGAGACAGCTTTATGCTTGGAGTGTCTGCGACTTAAAATAGCAATAGATCCATGTCAGTGGAATTTTAGTAAAGCAATTCGGACCTGGGACGTGAACTCTCTTGGAAACTGGGATATCCGCGCATCGATCCGCATATGTACATACATATATATGTACCTACGTAGTATCTATGTATATGCTCTCTCCTAGTGTTTAGCGAGACAATTAATTTATCATATCGTTAACTTCGCAGAGAAGGACGCACAAAGGAGCCCAGTAACAATAAGTCTTATTTATCGTGTGTATAGTGGTAATCTGATATTTTGTTTTTCGTTACGAGTAAAATTGTGAGCCACATATTTAATACATTAAAACGGTAAAGTCGGTGTCTCGTATTTCCCATTATTCTCTGCCCGCTGGTTAGTTCACACACTTTTTTTCTTAACTAGAAAAAAGCGCTCTTTCACGTTGAAGAAATGAAAAAAAAAAAAAGGAGTAATTACCATTACGTATGTGGTACAATATCGGTAATTATTTCGAATAAGAAAGACGGAGTGAATGAAATAACGACACACCGGATTTTATAAACAATATCATAAGTATAGGTGAATGATTCCCCTATACATATGCTCGTAGATAAATAGGCGTACATATTTGCCAGATTTGCAGCACATCGTTAGATGAATTAACTCCTGCATCTGCGCTTAAAAAGTGGCTAACTGTTCAAGACGGAGGCAATTTAAATTTCAATAAGACGCTCCGTAGTCGCACTATATGCAATATGTTCCCTCAATTGTATTAAAATAAAGACCTATAATAAAGAAAGTGTGTAATGATGATGATAGGATTTTTTCCTTCAATGTATATAATCAAAATAAAATTAAAGATAGACGTAGGAAAATAAATAAGTCAATTTGTATCAAAAAGTCATTTCCTTTTAATCAGTAAGCAAAAAGTGCACAATTTGCAACCTATGTAATAAAATACGATTTGGATTTTAAGGTTGCCCCACAGACCTGATAGACTGCCAATGAACCGTATGCGCATCGCTACGGCGCACCATCAAAAGACTAAAGGACATCTTGGAACACAGGCGTCATTATGTAGCGTCATGCTTACGTTAGTTTTCTTTAGGAAGTATTTGCGTTAAGTCACGTTAAGTTTTTTGCAAGTTGACAAGTATTACTGATGTTACCTAACCTTGCAGTTTGATTGTTTTATTTACTTTCTTTGCTTTATTCTTTCACGGACTGTTTCGAATATTATATATTATTTACCCGATATTTTTGTTTTACGTGTAAGGCTGTGGTGTAAGTATGCATTAAACAATTGGGCTATATGACAATTAATCCAGGTAGTTTTTCCTAAAGAAAAGTGATGCCATCGTGTCGTGTAAAATCCTGCAAAAGCAATAGTTACAAAGATGACAGAGAACTAGATTAGATTAGATCTAATTAGGGTAACATTACACCGCGACCTATCGATCTATTGTGCCCCCCTACATCAGCTGTAAGCTGCTAGGGTTTGCCCGCACTTACAGCTCCCCATCCAGTCCAAGAACTTTAATAAATTGCAGTAGCTGTGATGGTTTCAAGGAGGGTATTTCTCCCTCGTCTATGACGTCTTTGCCAAAATAGTTGGTACGAGTTTCTGTGATGGCAGTGCAGTCGGATATTAGGTGTTCCGGACTTTCACCTTCCGCTCCACAAAACCTGCAATCACTATTCTGTTTCAGACCTATCCTTGTCATGTGTTCCCCCAGATGACAATGCCCTGTCAGAAAACCTGCAAGGATGCGTAGTCTGTTTCTGCTTAGTTCTAGCAGGGTTTTTGCTCTTTCCTTACTGTAATTTCCAAGGAATATCTTGGAGTGTCTCAGACCAGGGAGAGAACTAACTTTTCATATGTAATTTGCAGAATAATGTCATAGCTTAAAGATATTCTGAAATTATGATAATACATAGTGTTTCTATGTGAAATAATTTTTTGTAGAATGCCCAAAGATTGTTGTGTGGATTACTGTTACTGTACAATAAATCCCTGGAAAAGTAAGCGTGCATATGTTTGTTCACTACATTTCCTCGAAAAGGATTTGGATAGAACGGGAGAGATTGTGCGAATTAAAGAGGGAGTTATTCCAACGTTAAATTCGGACAAAAACAATCTAAAAAAGTATATTGTTAATTATGTATTATTGTTATCACATTTATTGCATAAGATGACCTTGCATATTATTGTCAATCATCGATCCAAAGGTATATCACGCGAGACCCAAATTCTACCTGCGTATTGTTAACAAAGAATATGAATCATAACTAGATGTAAAGAAATTGTAAAGAGTTTAGTTTGAATATAGTTCTTGAGCAGACTGGTCGTGTGATTATTTTACAATATTTTTACTTAGAATCACTTGCTATTTCTGAAAACAAAGGGTAGAGGTAAATAAATGATGTATAACATATATATTTCTTTAAATTTTCTTCACTATTTCTTGGGTAAATTAATCTGCCCGTCAAAGGAGGCACGATATATTTGCCAGTTCACCGAAAAACAAATTCGGAAAGTAATGGTCTTGACAGGAAACAAGATTCCACTAGAAGAAAACTTCCTAACGACTTTTGTTTATTTACTATCAAGTTCACCAAAACATTTTTTCTAGTTTATCTCATCATTTGTTAGATATGTCATCTCTGAAAGAAACTCATGTTTCAATTTTAAGTAAAACCATAATATCGTCTTATAGCAAAATTAGATTTCGTAATTTAGCGAAGAAGTTTACAGAAAATATACAAGGAAAATTAATAAGGAAGGAATTAAGTAAACTAATATTATTTAATCATCAATAGATTATACAACTACTGCAGTATATTATTTACTCCTAAAGCCATCGATAAATTGGAACCTAATTTACTCGTGTTTCGGTAAGGTCACGACTGTCACGTAACACTTAAATAATTAATTATTTTATTACCGACAAATCTCATTATTTCACCTACCTATCCTAACTATATAGTTATCGATCCGCCTTGGCATAGTCAAGCTGAAAGATGTAAAAATGGTCGACGAGCCACGGCAGATGTAATTTTCTTAAAAGGCAGCACCGTATCGGCACAAGATTTTATTAGTTTTCAGGAACAGTTCCATCTGTCCTACCAGTTGCCTTTCTAGATAATTATCAAGCTTCCATACTTGTTAGTGAAATCGCTAATTTACACGAATAAAATAAACGAATTAAGTAATAGCTAATATTAATTAATTTTATAATAAATGGACCAGTCTGTGTAATTCGTAAACGCACACGAAGTCAAAGAAACTTTTAGCGGGATCTGCTTTTAATAGTTTTATTATATGTAGTAAATATATTATTTTCTGCATTCAAGTAATCCCATTGTAAATTTGACCGCGTCGATTATAAAAGCATATAAGAAATGACCTATTTAAATAGTGGAGTGAAAAAAAAAAACGACTTTTAACCATAGATGAAAGCAAAGCATCATCACATCTGTAAAGCGGCTCCACGTAGCATTACAACAACGACCTCCAAACCGAAATAATTTACTTCAACGGTCATTCAGAAGAACGATAGGGCGACGACGGACAGGCTCTGTCCTTTTCGATAAGGAAAACAAAAAAAACCGTAGTCCAGGAAATAATATTCGGAAATAGATGTTTAAAATTGTCACGTCGAACACCAGGAGCGGAATCGAAGTTGGCCGCTACGTTTTGGGACGTCAAATTCTCTAATGATGATGACAACGAGGGGACAACACCGTAACGCTCATGCGACCGACGTCATTATGTAAAACTGCGTTCCTAAGACTATGAAACGTAAGAAAGTAGGAGTACGTTCTGTTTCGGTGGGTGAGTGCGGACTCTTCATGACTCAAGGCTTCCGGTCAGCCGGCCACGGAACTCCGCATCATAGCCCACAAGTCGGTAGAGGTTGTACTCTACAACATATCTTCGGAGTGTTGTTACACTGGACACTAGCTAATGCTACATATTTTAAGGAAAGTGGGTAGCCAGGGAAGAAAAACAATATTTTTTATTGCCTATATCTAAAGATACCTGCGAAAACGCTGTTCCGACTAAAAGGATCAAAAAATATATTAAAGTTAAGTGGTCGTAACCACAGCGCGGCGGCTTTAATGGCGCAAAAACGCTTAAGCATGCAGTGGACGAATTAAATTTTGGCCGGTAACACGTGGAAAGGTCAACTGGGCGATTGGTGCAGAATCGATACGCAATCTAAATAGTGAAAAATATTCACGTGGGTAAAAACAATATCACGATCAGACCTACCAATCACTGTCGTTCGATGCATAGATAGAAAGATAAATGTTTTATTTCAAAAACATATGACAAATATGTCGACAAAAAAAAAATATTAATACTGATAATTTTGAAACCAGTTGACAACTTTAAATTATTTACTTGCCCCCAAACGAGAAGGTGCAAAACGAAGAAACGTAGATTTTTTTTTATTTCATACAAGTTTGTTGGCTGTCGACCTATCACCAATCGACGCAAAAATATGCTGAGAATTTGATTTTGTTTCATTTAATGATATACCTTTCGTAATAATAATAATAATAGCGTATATTTACCCAACGATACACAATTACAGGGTAAAAAATTGAAAGTAATTACAGCATGTCTTAGACTATACTCTCACAACTAATAATATGAATAGTAATAAGTACTAATACAAAAAATTAAAGTATTGAAACAAGGCTGGAGAAATATGAAACCTATAATTACAAATATCTGTGAAATAGGAATTCGCAATACGGAGCATCCGATTAATAGGGTAGTTTTTGTAAATGTTTGTTGTAGCTGTGGGAAGGCCAAAGGTTACTGAAAAACGCGCAGCTGCACGTGGAATTTGAAAATCAAAACGTGATAAAAGATGAGGTGCGTGACAGCATTTACTGACACTAATCCTCAGCGAACTAGCGAAACACCAACCGATCAGATCATCCAAATCATGCTGCAATATGTTAGGGTCCCCTGCAGAATCAATAACTCTATAAATTTTAATATCATCTGCATAAGCTAAAACTGAGCAGCGAAGAGTATTAAGATCATTAATGTAGGCAACAAAAAGTAGAGGACCCAGGTTAGACCCTTGAGGAACTCCCGAACGAGAAGCAAATTCTTCAGACCTAAATCCATTGAAGTATACGTAATTGGTTCTATCAGCTAAATACGATGATACCAAGCGACTGAAACCAGGACTTATACCAAATGCAGTCAATCTATGCAGCAGTAACCTGTGATCAATTGTGTCGAAAGCACTGGATAGATCAGTATATATGACGTCCACTTGCTTATGCCTATCAAGCTGGTCCGCTAGAAATTGCGTAATAGTGACGAGATTAGCCACTGTAGACCTCCCAGGCAAGAATCCGTGCTGACTTCGGGAAAGCTGTTGCTGAATGTTGCGCAAGATTGCTTCGTAGACGAAATGTTCCAAGACTTTAGCGAAGTTAGAAATAAGTGAAATAGGACGGTAGTTATTTAACTGAGATTTGTCACTTTTCTTATAAACAGGAATAACTCTTGCCCGCTTCCATAATTCTGGGAAAGTAGATGTTCTGATACATAAATTGATTATAGTTGTCAAGGGTTTTGCCAGTGCATATCTAGCGTCACGAACTAAGAAACTTGGAATCGAGTCGTCCCCAGAAGTAAGCTTTGATTGGAAAGCGAACATTCTCTTTAGTACGGCATCCTCAGTTACGGTTGACATAGAAAATTGCAATGTGTTTGCGTAAGTATCGGAGTAAGTAAGTATCGTAATAATACTTATGTATATCTGCATATGTAATTGTTTTGGATTTAAATTTACATAATAAAGAAAGCAAATTATTTATTTAGGTATATATGTATATCAAGAAAAGTGCGGGTCCAAGGATTGAACCTTGCGGCACGCTATTGTTAATATTTACAGATTAAGAAAGTGAATCATGTCATTTAACTCAATGATATTTTTTGAATATGATTTAAACTATTGAAGTATTAATCCCCTTAATTTGAAACGACAGAATTTCGTGATTAATGCAGATGAAAAACAAAATAACCTAATTGCCATTATCTATGGGTGTCCCGCCATAAAACGTTACATTTCACTTTTCATTTTGCTAACGCGAAGATGACTTAACCTTTGGACATTTGCCCAGAATTTGACTGACACGGACTACTAGTTTATTTTTCTCCCCCCTTAGGTATGTGTGTGCGGTTTTCATTTTTTGGCAATTTCGCAGCAAACTGGAGCACTAAGACGCAGGCAATGGGATCAAGTGCTTGCGGTCTGGGAACCCCAATTAAATTGCGTAAACTTCTGACTTAATCGAATGCCATAAATTAAGGATTACGTGTGAAATGGTTTAATATAATTAATTTAGATCGGTTTTTTTTTTTTTCTTTGTTTTCGGAATATGCGATATAGGAAAGAGAACTCTAATCTTGCCTTTACCAGGTTAGCTACCTCGGAATAACCTTGGCTTAAACATAGTTTAAAGTCAAGATTCAAGATCAATATAATAAAAATAATTTTTGGCAAACAAAAATAGCGCCGGTTTTTTTTTTGAATGATTAGGTTGCATTATTTTTAATTTGTCAAAACTGCGTACATAATCGTGATTTTATTTAAATCTGCGCGATTTCTTATTTAAGAGGTTAGGAAAGATTTTTACACCAAAGTATTCGCTTACCGTATTCGGCAGATTCATTTCGTTTTGTCGACTAAATATAAGGATCCCGAAAACATTAATTTGCCCCACTAAAATCGTCAACACACAATCGAACACTAGCCACGAGATATTTTCTTTTGTAACGTTGCGTCTGCACAAATTCGGGAATCTCGCAGTCATGATACGCGCAAACACACTCTTTAAGATCTATACTTTATAAAAAAACGATTTTAGCACCTAGAAATTCCCGTATACGAAGGTATAATAATTTTCGAGGGGTAATAGAAAACGCACCGTCCCATCAATTGGACACCGATCCACACAAACTGAAACTTTCTGTTTACAATCTCAAAACACAGCACCATTATTACAGGGAGTATTATATTTAGAGTCATGTGTATTTCAGACGCTATGATCTTCAAACAAGTCTAGCAGTAGGTTGGTATGTACAAACGCACATTTCTAAATATATTATTAATTCCTCGTCTTTCGCGTTCCAAGACACGCATTTATTATTACATATAACGATTTGTAACCTTCCGTTTTTTTTTGTTGTTACCACGTTTATTGCAGTAAAAAACACGCAAGCCGTTTCTAGGAAGAATCCCGACACTTTATTTGAAAGCAAAAACGAGGGATCTTGAATTTAACTAGGTAATCCTTTTTTTGAACCTTTTTTTTCCGTAACAGTCATGCCTACTTAAGACGAATACGTAGAGACCCGCTTGAAAGTTATTTACCGTCCGATGTACGATTAAATGCAGCGTTTATAGGGAGTGACCAATCGTATTATTGCGGTTAACATCTTTCCCGAACTTAATACAATTTAAAGTGGTGTCAATAAGAGGCGTGCGATCCGGAAATGACGATTGGAAACTGGCCCAGTTTTTCGTCCGTTTTAATTGCCCAGCGGGGAAAATTGGGTTATACATCTAAATAAAGTCGGCCCGAGTCGATATAGAAATGGGACACATGTTAGAACCGTGTTATTTTTTTTTAAATTTAAAGCTAGAAGTAATAGACAAAGAGGTGTTAAATCAATATTTTAGCAATACGATTATTGCTTAAAAAAATGTTTTATCTATAATATTTTCTCCCTTAACTTAAATGCGAAACAGTATTGTCCATCACTGTATAATAATCTATGTTATACCACAATAAATTAAACATCTGACACACAACAAGCAAAGTGACAGAACTGATCACTAAAGCTCGGATTATATGCAAAATGTATATTTGTTTTTTAAAGGCATATCAACCAAATTTTTAGTATTTTGGCTGTATCTAATGTTTCTTTATTAAAATGAGCTTATTAAAAAATGCATATTCTGCATATTTTTGCTACTTCATGCATATTTCATGAATTATTGCATATTTGTGCATATTCTCGTCAAATTACAAATTTCCTCCAAAAAATTCCATTGAATGTTAAAGATTGGAAATTTCAGCGAAAAGTAAACCTTCAGCTTTCCTGCTACGGTTTTGGGGTGCGCCGGACAGTTGTCAACAAACAGCAAAACTTTTATAATACTACACAATACAATACAAGCTTTAATAACTACTTTTTATAAATCTCACTTGTCATCCATGCTTTTCTGTTATATTCGTAATCCACTTCCAGTGACTTTATACCCTTAAAAGAACGTGGATGTTTTGTTTTGCTAATAATAAGCAATTTTAGCTTTTCAGAACCACTCATGTTACTCCCAACCATAACCGTTACTCTTTCCTTGCTGTTTTTACCACCAAAGCATTTTTGTCCTTTAAATGCAAGGGTTTTGTTGGGCAAGCATTTGAAGAAAATCCCCGTCTCATCAGCATTGAAAATATTATTTTTGTCTTACTGGCTGATTAAAGTCGGTAAAACATTTTTTTGCAATTCTTCACCACATTGAAAATCTGCAGAACCACTTTCACCGCACAGTGACATTTGACCGATATTATATCAACTCTTCAACTTATCCAACCTGAAAATTCCTCCCGTTCCATGGCAGCGGCAAATTCTTTCGCTTTTTCTCTAATTAAAATCCCCGTGTATTTTTAGCACGTGCGGTAGTAACCCACTTGAACATTGCTTCGTCAATATCACCGTTAACACAAGCTTTAAGCCTTTTTCGTTTATTGTTAAACGTATCATTTTTTCTTTCCAAAAGTTTGTCCTTATTTTTTAAAATTGTCGATAGCGTATTATGAGGGATCCCAAATTGTTCCGCAATGTCTTTGTTCTTCTTTCCCCCTTTTTCCACCTCTGCTATTAATTTTATTCAATGTTAAATACTTTAAACTTTGCTTCGACATATTTACCGTACACTTTGTCACGCGTACTACAAAACTGCACTTCCGAAAGCACCCAGCACACGTTTCTGCCCGTTCAAATTGCTGATTCCTAGAGATAATTCCGTAATTCCCCGAAAATGTCGAGTTACGTGTGCCTACGTGTTCGCATATTATGTCGAGTAATAGAAAAAGTCGAGAAATAGAAAGTCGAGTTAGGGAGACAAAAATACTATATAATAATATTCAAACTTCATTGTTCGCCAAAAATATTCGACTTACGGAATAAGTCGAGTTTTAGAAGTTCGAGTTAGAGAAGTTCCACTGTATATGGGATCAGAATTTTTGATGAGAGTATAATTTTTTGTTCGAAAATCAATTCGATTAGAGATGTATGAGAAAAATAAAAAACATTTTTTTTAGAAGATTTTGCTCTCAGTAACAAGGCTACATCGCCTTTAATAACAATGGTATGATAAATTTTAATATCATCCGTATACGCCAGAAAAGAGCACATCTGGTCAACTATATGCAAACGTACTTGTTAAATACCATATCTTATTATTTCCAAAATTTCTTACAACATTGCTTTCAGTAACGAGGAAGACTACATCGCCTTTAATAGCAACATGAAATTAAAACGTTTAAAAAACATCCTATATGATACCTAATTATTATATTTTAAAATTCGATTATATCCACATCGTCATTTATTAAAAATAAAAAATCCCGGAATTGTTTGAATGTATATTTTTAGGTTACGTAAACATTAAACGCAATTTCCACGGTTGACGAACTATGCATGCATATACTTTTAAAACATGAACATTTCCTACGTAATTTGCGCATATATACTACCATAAAAAAGTAAGGTAACACATATGCAAACTCATGTTGAATAGTAGGTAATAAAAATTGAGTTTCAACAAGATTTTAAATTAAAAATTGTAATTTCAATTATATCATTAAATAGTGTATGTTTGAAAGATCTAGTTAAAATTTTTATTACTATGAAATAAATTGTTCATATATAAATTACAATACAGTAGTACCCCGTTATCCGCTGACTCCGTATCCGCGGTTTCAGTCATCCGCGATTTACCTATGATGAGCAGAAAACGCGTTATATCAATAAATACAGAAACAAATAAAGACATTCGAGCCTTATTAAAAGTTATAGGAGCATTTGTCGATATATCGTCGTATATATGAGTCATCCCCTGAATTCGGCGCTCTCTTATGATAAGGTAAACAAGTTGGAACGTGCTTAAGGTGCCACTCGCTTTTACTTGTACATATAAACGCTCCTGTTAACTATGAGTTTAATACTATTCGAATTGTCGGACAAGACACTGCTAGCAATAGATTTTAAATAAAGCAAGTAAATTTGAAAATCATTTTAAAATAGCTTCTAAACCAAAAAGAAAACGTGAAATGCTCACTATTAGTGAAAAAATAAAAATCATTAATATGATTGAAATAGAAAAAAAATCTATTGCAACTGTTGCTAAAATATATTTATTTATTTTAAATAAATATTATAGAACTTATTTTCTCTTGTTTCATTGTTTTAACTTTGCTTCATATTTCATATTGTATTCGGAAATAAAGCGTTCGGTACTATCCGCGGTTTTCAGTATCCGCGGAAGAGCACAGAACCAAACCCCCGCGGATATGGGGGTACTACTGTATTTTGAAATAAATTTATTGTTTATAAAGCGAGATACAAACAATATTTAGAGTAAAGTATCTAGAAATAAATGTGGGAACTATCAAAATCAATACTTACTTGTCATATAACAGCGGTAGATTGCAATAAAACGGATTCCCATGATTCAATGCCTGTAAAACTGGAAATATGTTCGGTTCAACCCCGTGTCGTAACAAGGACGACAACCTATGCTTAAAAAACATTAAATTCGTGAGCACTAAACATAGTTACCTCCTTCAATTTGTTGTATAACCTCGATAAAAGCGATTCAAACCGTTTTAAAACAAAACCATTTAGTGGTAAAATTAGGTATTATTACCGTTGTCATTATATAAGTTCGCATGTCGCGAAAAATTTATGCCCGTCATCGTAATTCGCATAAAAATGAGGATCGCATATACAGACACGTTTAAAAGTCACATCGCGAATGAATTTCAGGATTAATTCGATCGTGGATATGTTCAGGGGTTAGTTACACCTTAATTTTAACGATTAAAAAAAAATATTTATTAAATACAAACTAACAGTACGAAATCTAAAATGTATGTAAAATATGTACAGTACGTTCAGAAGCTAATCGCATAATTATACATAATTGCAAAATACTGAAAAACTCACAGACAAAAAAGAAACAAATATAAAAAAATATATGTTCTTTAAGTACTAACGAAAATTACGTCGTGTGAAAGAAGAGAGCGATGGAGAAGTGGGGGGTGGATCGGCGAGGTGGAGGGAGGAGGGTATCGCGTTTGTTTATATATCATCACTTCACAATTACACATTTAAGAATCAGATTGTTCTGAGAAATTGTACAGATATGTCGAGTAGGAAGTGCTGGCAGTCGTAGTGCTAGCGGAATCAGATGGTAATGGCACCGGTAGAGGCCTGGCTGGCTTCCTCGGCCTATAAGTCCCTCTACTTCCGGTATTCGACGGACCTGTAGGCTTCAGTCTAGGTCGTCCAGGGCCCCTACGTATCGTCGGATTGCTAGTGTGAGATAAGCTCGGTGTCTGTGATGTAAAAGATGGTGCGTTGGCCGTACTGTCAAATGCAGTTGCTACAGATGACGACGATGGCGCATTGGTCGATTCAATAGCTGAATCTGAAATTATAACATATTTTTTTTTTTCTTCGCACTGGCTATCGCGTTCAATTCGAAACTTTCCGATTGCGCCTCGTATTTTCCGAAAATTTCGTGCTTCGATATCGTTGCCAGAAGTAACGAGATAGAGGAGGTATCTCAGCCGAATCAATCACGTCATGTCTGGGTAATAACGTCCGTATATTTACTTATTATAGCCCGTTTATTATGTTCGTAGAATTCTGATTCACCCTTAGTTGTCTGTTGTCACGCGAAAGTAAAACTTGCGAGTAAGATTTAGAATATTTTTAATTTCGGATCGTAATCGATTTTGTTATTCCGTTTATGTTTATGTCCCATGCGAATATAAAATGATAAAAATAACAGAGGGGGGGAAAGAAAAAAAGGCACTCACCGCCAGTCGAGGAATGCGAAGACGAAGTATTGAACCTACCCAATGCTGAGACACGCCTGGAACCGCGGGGACGTCCCCTTTTCGATGCACCCCTTCCCGGTACCCTGGATTTTGCCGTAACCGAACTGTACGCTCCGTATCCCGATAATTCTGTAAAAGAACAAAAAGAAACTATAAAATAAAAATATTTTGTACCCAGTTAAATATTTCTTGTATAATTTTCGTGTAGAATCGTTGGATGTTAACTATAAATACTATTTAATTTATGTAAGACGAATTTCGAACAAATCCTTCGACAAATGTTAAACGGAAAATTTAAAAGTGTACAGAGTCGATCAAGTCATCCCCTTATTCCAAGTCTTGCTTTATATTTCCCTGTTTCTTTTCTTTTAAACACCCACTTACTGGATAATACCATTGATAAATTGATAAACCATTCAATGTTTGATTAATCGTAGGTACCGATTTCCTATAAGATCCAGAAAGCTTATTGGCTTAGAAATCGACCCTGAAGTTGTTTGTTTCGTATTAACATCTTACTTTCAATTACTCCTGAGATATTATCGAATGTACGCCATGATTTTTATAAACGTTTCTTCAGGTACTAGTTTTCATAGATGTTTGAGAATTCGAATTTATTTTATTTAAGAGTTTTTTTTTTTTTCATATTTATAAATTATCAAGAATTCCGAATTTTATTGAACTTAATTCAGAATCGAGCGTTTCCATTTTTTATTTATTTATTTTAGAAGTGTTTTAATTTTATATTGCTTATTCCTTTAAATTTCTGACATAATTTTGTTTTTAATTGTTGTTTAACTCAATTATTGAGTCAAGAATTTTTGTTTTAGTATTTACTTTAAATTTTGCCATTCGTATACTAATTTCTTTTTTAGTATACGCAGCATTATAGTTTAATAAAAAATTCGTAACGAAAATCAGACGGAAACATGAAATACGTTTCCTTGAAAACGCGGGATGATTGTCTTTACCTCCACTGCTAAAACCATGGCATCGCTTTAACCTTCAACAGCGCTCGTAATCATATTACCTTTTCTTGGAGGCAGCCCAGTATATAATAATGATGATTAGGAATTTAACACATTTCAAAATGTAAATGCAAAGTGATACGATTTTTGTAATAAACTTACTGCTTGTTCCCGATATATCTCCTTCTATATCGAGGAAATCGCATTCCGCGGCCTCTTCCGATGGGGTGAGATTCAAATCCGGCGAATGCTCATTGTTGCGAGGACTGCTCGGGGTAGAATCGTAACTCATGGGTTCGCTAAAACCGCTTTCTTGACTCTCGTGTTTTCTTTTCGCTTCGTGCGACGAGGTAGATGACTGAGGAAAGATAAAAATTTGGTCCATCCTTATTTTTATAACAATTTCGATTTACCTTATTAAATGCGGCCATATATTTCCGTTTCCTATCGATTTCTCGCATATCTTCTATGTGTTTCCTTTCTTCCGTTCTTTGCCGATCTAATTTTTTTTTTTTTTTAATAATATTAATGATCAAAAACAAATAATATTGCACTAACCACCATAGAAATTCGCTCACCCTATTCTTTTATAATAATTTCTAATTTAAATTTCTATTTAAAGTGAAGGAAATTAAAGTAAACTTCAAAGTGCTTGTGCCCTTGATTGTTGCCCCAGGCAATCCTGATCAAAGATATTATTTAATAACTAGATATTATTAAGAAAAATCTGAATAAGCGAATTTCTATACTGGTGCGTGTATTAGTAAAATCTTACATTTCTGTTCGATTTCTTCGTCATCTAACAAAAGGGATACGACTTCTTTCGGCTTAAGAGTGTCTGGTTTGAAATTCCCACCGCTAATAACTAACTTTTGGATCTTTAAAATAAAAGAAAAATTGTGCAAAACGCGGATGAAGATGACGTGAGACAGAAAACAAACCTCGCTTTTTTCTCTAGCTCTCTGTAATATCCTTTCTTCAATAGATCCTTTACATATGAGCCTATAAACAGTGACTTGTTTCGTTTGCCCTAATCTATGTGCCCTATCCATGGCCTGCTGGTCTACCGTAGGATTCCAATCGCTATCATAGAATATAACCTGGGGTAGAGAAGAAATCGCATGACAGAAAAAGAGCGTTTTTATAAAACATCCGGTATTATAAAGGGTGCGAAAAATTACATAATAACAATAATGAAACCTCGTAACAATATCCCTATGTAATTTACCGGAAATAGAAAGTGGTTTGCGATGCCACTTCGCGCCTTTTAACACGTGCGGTTCCATTGAAGTATCGCCAGGCGGGTAATATGCCCTGTACATACTTACAGCACGTGTGATTATTCTAGACAATAATCTGTCGCTCCATAGTCGCTATTTAATCTAAATTTCTTAATAAAATTTTTGCGGGCATACCTCGGCTTTAAGAAAACCAAATAAAAACAAAACAGAAATAAAAGGTCGAGATTCGAACTCGAGGAACGAAAATAGAGGGAAAAAACCGAAATTAATTTGTGAGAGCATACCCGCTGGAACGTTAGCGGTATTTCAGATTGTGCAAAAAAAGAATCCTCCTTCTGCGGTATTCCTTTTTATAGCCCGGACGACGTTTTAAACTTATTGTTCTTTCGTTACCAGAAAATGTCACAACAAATTATCTTGCGGTCCCATATACAAGGTCGTCGAAAATACGTCTTTCTCACGTGTGTCACACCTATATACCCTTTCCCCCCGCATCTTTCGCCTCGTTGGAATACAAATTTGACCTCGGACGTATGTGATCGCGATTAGTAAACCGATCTGGACGGTATACGAGTCGAATGAAAAATAATTGCGTCCGGTGAAAAATCTCCGCGACTGTACTACCGTACAAAAAAAATCGTAACGCCATTGAATATATTAAGTATTACATACACATCGTATTAATATATGCACATAAATAATACTGATGATTGTTATATGTGTGTATATATGTATTTACGTCAGTAAACTCTGGGAGAACTGCAGCAAAGTACGTTCTCAGCAGAAGTGCGGGACATTCATTGAATTCTTCTCTACCTGAAGGACGGACAGTGATAGAATGACGGCCCGGGTTGTGGGTAAGGCATATGCGAATATACAGGGGTCTCTAATGTAAATGTAACAAATTTTTGGAAAAAGAATATTTATACGATAAATTGTAAATCTAACAATATTGTAGTTTAATTAATTCCGAAAATAATAGCTTTAAAAAAATAATTAACTTAAAATATGGAATATAAAAAAAAAAACAAAAGTGTAAATTACATAAAGTGAAGCACCCAGCTGTTAGTAGTGTTAAATAGAGTATGACTATCGAACAAATCTATGATGAATTCATTCAATATAATAACTTGATCGTGAATATTATTCATGTAAATATAATACCAGAAAATAGATTTCAAGTGAATAACAAAAGCATTATAAAATCAATAAGTGTGCTAGAGGAATTGGTTCCTCGAGTTGGATTAGTTATTATTTGCTTCAAGCCCAAATTGTTACACATACTCCCAAAAAGAAAAGAGGCACGACTATAAATACCAAAAAGACTGATATTAAAATCCCCTAAAACAATGAGCATCAACCAATAATTCCGACAATATATTTTCAAATTCAAACATAAATAAACCAGCACCAACAGAAGGGGATTTGAAAGTAACTCCAACAATAACACTAATGTTCCCAATAAAAAATTTAATCCCCAGGTATTCAAAGCAAACATCATGTAAATAAATCATGAGGTTACATAAGAAAAATTCTGATTACAATATTTAATCATATTAAAATATGTACTAAAAAATTCTGTCAATCTGTTCAACGCTTTTTTGTCATTTTTTTCTTTGAGGAATATCTTAACGGAGAGAGATATTAGTAGAGTAGGCTGATATATAATGCATTGAGCTGCCACTATGTTAGGATCACATTGAATATCCCTATGCCCGTAATTATACAACCGGATTTACAGTGATTTTTAAAACGATATAAATAAATGTTTTCATTTCATTCAGATTTTATATGTATAAAAGTACTTCCGGAAAATAGATTTAAAAAAAAAAATATTAACACCCCTTATAACGAACACCCCCTTATAACGAACGCCTCCTTAAAACGAACACATTTATTCCGATTCGTCTTATTTGAGTTGAATAGAAGTTTAAATAGAGACTTACCGTATCAGCAGCTGTCAAATTGATCCCCAATCCGCCGGCACGAGTTGATAGTAAGAAAACGAAAATATCAGTTCGAGCCTGAAAATCTGCCACCATATCACGCCTTTCTGATATCTTAGAGGAGCCGTCCAATCTCATATATTTATGGTGACGATGCCACATGTACTCCTAAATAAAATAGGCGTTAAAATACGTTATAATGGGAAGACCACAATTATGGTTTGCTTATGTACCTCTAACAGATCGATCATCTTTGTCATTTGGGAATAGATTAATACTCGATGACCTTCTTCCTTCAGTTTCTTCAATAACCCATCGAGGACTGACAATTTACCAGAATCAGTCACTAAAGTTTCTTTATCTGAATAAGAATTATTTGTCATTCCGTTAATAATCTTTTAATATTTTGCGCTTAATACCTGGTATGGTTATATGAGACCACCCATGCATCGGACTCAAAACATCGACTGAAGTTCTAGGGAGGGGATAGAGGTACTGTGCGCGGTTTTTACTTAATCTATTACCCGTAGATTTAGTGTAATAGTAATTTAAGGAATTCAACGACCAATCGTCCACGTGCCTAGTCAGACTGTGAGCGACGCGACGTGATGGGCAAAAAAGTTGTGGGAAATTAGTGACGACCTACAAATATTGAAACACATATTAAAGTGGTAAAGGAATAGATCGATTTAGATAAACACCTTTGGGGAGACACTGAAGAGGAATTGAGGTAATTCTGTTGGCTCACACTCAAACGTTTTCGTCGGCCTCTCTTTATAGGTGAATTCAACGGCACTAATTGAAGTCGATGGATTCGCTTGCGGTTTACTCTAAAAAAATTAATCCCCAATACATTTTAACATAATAAAATCACTTCGAATATTACCGAAACAGGCCCATCGTCATTAACAACATCGATAATGGTTTCTGATTCGTCATTATTACTCCGACATCTGATGTTCCTATGTTCGACCGTTTCTGGCATGGAATGATACCGGTGATTGGCATATGTGTAATAAACTTTTTTCCCTGAGTTGTGTAATGTAAAAATGAGATTCTGCATAATAATACTCATGCCTACATAGGCTAAAGAGAGTTTGAACTCGGATGCTAAATCTAGGTTCGTACAATCGATGTTTCGCGACCAAAATCGCCTGTAGTATTGATTATGGCCGCGATTAATAATTTCGAAATAATTCGTCCATCTGCAATCGAAACACAAAAAAAAAATAATTTCCAAAACTCGACGAGTGTAACAACGCAATAAAAACCTTTTTAAGATATCTCCCTGCAATATTTTGTACATGTCATCAGGTGTGAGCCGTAAAAACTTGCAAAAATTAAATAAAGTATCACCAAAACTACCACGCATAGCTTTGTCGATATAATCCGGCGAAAATAAAAAGTATTTCTGAAGCGTTAAGAATTCCTCTTCGCGTACGTTGCAATCGAATATGCAATAAGGGATGTGGTATGTATAATATTGGATATAAATAGGCGATTTGGCATCCCTTCTCTCAAACAATTCAGGATGATTACACACCTAAAATCATTAAAATGCATCAAATAAAGCCCGTTAAGGGATTACGATCAGTCAAAAACCTTTCGAAATTGCATAACTAAATTCATTAAATTCGATGTGAAGTTTTTATCGACGGAATGTGAATCCCCACCACCAACAGTGTAATGCAGCAAATCCTCAATACGGATTTTTTGCTTCAGAGCCATGTATAATAGTTTCTGCCTCGTAGTCAACGGACAGTAAACCATGACTTCGATTTTATCTGACAGTTCATTCTCCACATCCTTCTTAATTCTACGTAACATAAACGGTTTGAGTATCATGTGCAGTCTTGAAAGGTGCTCTAAAATGAGGAGATTCAATCAAAAGCGCCCCCAAATTCCTCTCGACAAAATTACTTTCATCGATGCCCGTTTTGTTTTCCGCGTGGCTTTCGATGTCTTTCGAGAACCATTCGTTGAATTCCTCGTGGGAATCGAACAGGGTTGGCATTATGAAATGGAGTAGTGCCCAGAGTTCTGCCATGCTGTTTTGTATAGGGGTACCGCTTAGTAATAATCGATTGCGGCAATTGAAACCCAATAAGGTCTTCCAACGCATACTACATAAATTAAAATAAAATTAAAGATCGTTAAATCCTTTTATTAATTAATTTTATAGCACCTGCTAGTACTTTTGATAGCTTGAGCCTCGTCTAAAACCATGTACTGCCATTTTATACGATTAAAATACTTGACATCGGAAATGACTATTTGATAACTCGTTATAACTACGTGAAATCCAGCATCTTTAGTATGCATACCATCTTGATTCCAGAATTGGCGTAAGATTTTTCTATCCTAACAAAATGAGTTTAGAACCTTTAATTCCGCAATATTTTTGTATAAAGGATACTATAGACTACAGCAGCGACACTACTAGGCGTTCCTCGTCTTATTTGTGACCACCCATAAATGAATTGTAATCACAGCATGTACTTCCTTGGTATTAGTGACAAGAGAAAGATATCGATGTTTTGTACAACAGCGTTTTTTCCCATTGGTACATATAGTACCTACTTATAACTCAAATATTGATTGAAATCCGAACAAATTAGATAAATATTAATTTGAAATTAATGATGCGTATTTTCAACGCTAGATTTTAAGACGTTCAGTGAAAACATGTGCGGAAACGCTTACAAGGGAACACTGGCAACCGTCAAGTTCCTATTTTCATGAAACTTTACACTCCGAAAGAGTCTCTGATAGAATCACAATGCATTTTTTTTTTCTACCTGTCAAAACCCCCGATTTAAAGGTACCCTTCAAAGTTTACGCAATTTTTCAATTTTCAGGAATATCTCTGAAATTATAACTAAAGTAAAAAAATTGAAATTAATTTGTTGGTTTCAATTGAGATATTTAAACATCCAAACATATTGAATCGAATGTAGACGAGGGTATTAAAACCTATTGGACCTGCTATTGGCGTTCAGGATATTAGGGAAGAGAAGGATTAATGATTATTCAAAAAAAGGGATATAAATAGTGTGCATTGATTGAACTGCTGTCAATACCTCTGAAAACAGACTACATAGACGTTGACACGGTGAAACCCAAAAGTTATTAGCATTTTTAAGATATGAATTTATATTTAAATATTAAAAAAAAAACTCTTTTAATTAGGAGAGGAAATATGTCTGGTAGAACTGAAGAACACAGATGAAAAAAAATTGTTAATGATGATGTGCCGAAATAGAAATGAGAAGAAGCATAAGAACAACGACTCAGGAAGAAAAACAAAACGGAAGGACAGTGGAAATTGGTTAGGTACCAAAAACTAATGATAGATGGAGCGACACGGAGATGAAGAAAAACTCGATTTAGTGACAACAAACACTAAAAACAACGGGAAGAGAATGCTAGAGTAAATACGTTTTACGAGCATAAGGATATCCATAGATACACCAGAATAGAACATAGTAGAGGTGAAAAATCAATAATTGACAAACATCGAAAAGATACCAAAGTGCGACGAGGCCCAGAAAGACCATTGCTCAGTGATAGCAAACATTAACCGCAATATAAAAGAACCGAAAGCTGAGTATGAAACTATACGTCCATACAGGTTTGAAAGCAGTAATGTCAGATACAAATACGAAGAATTAGCCATCAAAGAAGTAGAAAAACTAACAGTAAATGCAGAGATAGATGTCTTAGAACATACAGATAAAACAGTTGTAAAGAAATTGTTACTAACGCTGCCAACAAAGTATGTGGAACGGGAGGGGGATAAACAAATTAGACCAGAAACAGAGAATGAGCTAGAAGTAATAAAAATGGATGAACTAGTACAGAGAATAGAGACACTGAACATGACTAAATCACACCAGAAAAAAAATATGGGGATTACAGGGACAGGGTACCAAGAGAGAGAATGTGGAAAACTTATAAGAAGCCTTTACACAAATACACCGCATTGTGTGATTATCAGAAATACGAAATTTGAATTATTTGAAGCTAAAGAAAGATTAAGACAAGGTGAGGTTAAACAGCCTACTCTTTGTAATATTTATCGTATGGATGAAATCATCAGAGCATAAAAGCCGGAAAAGGATAGAAATATCTTAATGCGTTTGTACTGTAGATGTGATCGTTATGGCGGACAATTAAAGAGACCTGCAAATAAAAATTGAAAGGACTATTAGAAATGATAGAATACTAAGACCTCAAGATAATAATAGAAGAAACCAAAGTAGACCATTTAATGCAACATTTTGAATATTTAGGAGTGACGATACGAACAAACTAGCAGACAGGAATCGGAAATTAATAAAAAAAAAATTGTACTATTAATTCCACGGATAAAATCTTTATAGATAAGAAAGAAATTTCACGACAAAAAAAAACTGAATGTGTATAGAGAGATATTCACCTACAGTTGTGAGACATGATAATTTGACAAGTCAACAAAACAAAAAAACAAATAAGCAATAGAAATTAAGTATCTAAAACGAGTTTCGCGCGGAAAATGGAGGGGGTTATTCCACCTAAATAGGGCGCTTCGGCAGAAAAAAAGATTGCACAATGCTTCCACCATACTCTTTCAGTCTGTACAGTTTCATGGTAATCGGCATTTGAGAGTTACCGATGCTCCCTTGTTAATATAATTTAAAATCTTGGACAAAGTTACTTCGTTTATTAATAAAACAAAACACTACAACACTTAGAACAGAACAGAAACTCATTTTTTATAGTTCATACCCTATAAAAAGGGTATTTACAAGTAAACACGTTGTGAATAGAAATAGATTAATAAAAATAAACAAAAAAAAAATGAAGAAATACAAAAATAAAAAAAATTTCGTATTTAAGGGTGAACCATATGTGTATGACTGGTTGCTTAAAATTAGGGGAAGAATTGACAAATAATTTATTTTTTGTAACGTAGATTATAATGTTAAGGCACAAAGTTCTTGAATTTTATTATTTGTATCGCATTTTTTTTTTCTTTTTGGTAAAACATTCTATACATTAAAAATAAAAAGAAAAAAACGGCTCTGTAGTAAAATCGGCATTCGTTTTTAAGTATTTCTGTAAAAATAAAATTCAGAACGTCTCTTCTAAATCTAAAATACAATACAGGAAAAAAGTTGAACGGTAATATGGTGCCCTCTAGTAATAAAACTGGGCATTATCAAGGATATCTAAGAATAGGCAACGGTAATTTCTTAATTATGTTTTGCTAGGACGAAAATCGATTGCGACTCATAGTCATATTTCAATCAAACGGAATTAAACGAAAGTAACAGCCCTCTCTCCCCCGCACCCAACTTCTGTCTGTCTCTTCTTCTCTCAGAGATTTTTGTGTTTTCAAGTGTAATTTTGAAATAGCACCGTCGGCAGAGCAGTTTCAATGCACGGATGTAAAGCCTGTATGAAACGATCAAAGTACTTACATTTTTGATATCAAAGTCGTTCACTGCAACAAATTTTATTATCAAAGCCGTTCAAAATTCTGCTGTGCACATGTATAAGTATTGCTGCCAGTACAATATTTATTGGCAGAAGTTATTTACTGATATAATTGAAAAGGTGATGTCTATGTATCCACAGTAAAAATGAATGCTAGAGAATTAACAGAAAAAATACTCTATTATTGGTTAATATGTACGAGCTACATCCTACGTTTTATCGCGTATCTTTCCCATTATATAAAGATAAAAATGACAGAGATGTAGCGATCAAAACTATTGCAAAACAACTTCTTATAAAAACTAAAATCAAAACTTCTGTAGGGAGATGAAATTAAGCAATGAAGCAGTTATTCATTCAGGTATGGGTGCAGAAGAATTAGAACTTGCGTGAAATAGTTGTCTAATGTAATCTTAAACTCAACAATAAACAGTGAAAACGAGTATGTTGGCTGCAGTGTTTGCTCTCTTTAAATTTATGAATGTGTCAAAGCGATACTTTGCGATGTAACGTTGGTACTAAAGTTTACGCATTGTCAAAAAATGTTGATGCATTTTGATCGTGTCATACAGGCTTAAGTCTAACATGGCACCTAGTTTGGAGATATCCGAAACTAAACGAGATATGACACATCAACAGAAGTGTTGCTTCTACGCATGTGTCATTACAATATTGTATCTAACACTCTTATTAATATTGAACGAAGAAATTCATCATTATAAACACGTCAAGTGTCGCTGCTGTAATATTCTTTATACCGCCGTGAATGACGTTATACTCACTGCTGGATTACCCCAGTATGGCACGACTTTAAACATAGGAACAAATTTGGCGAATTCCTGCTGCCAGTTGTGCAACGTGGAAGCAGGACAGATAACTAAAAACGGACCCCACAAATCTGTCAAATGAACGATTAGCCTAACAGTGTTTTTATTACTTCTCCTTTTTAATATAGTAAGTACCGTGTTTCTCCGCTAGATGGCTTAGAAATGCAATACTCTGTACGGTCTTCCCCAAACCCATTTCGTCAGCTAATATACCGCTGATACCTTGATCGTATAGATTTGCCAACCAATTCATCCCCCTTAATTGGTACGCTTTTAACGTGCCTTGGAAGATGGCCGGCTGTGCGTGCTCTTCGTCGGTTGTGTCCGAAACGCTGTGCGCGTCCTCTTCAGCCGCCGCTCTAGCCTCTTTGTCGAATTCCCGTGTTCTCGCTTTTTCACTGTGGAAAGCGTCTTGCGCGTTCTTAATAGCTTTAGCTTTCATTGCGTCACTGTTAAAAAAAAATAGTATTTTAAAACACGAGTGTCACAATGACGTTTATGCAAAATGGCAGTGATTCAATGTACGAGCATTACAAGCCATTGTGACAAGAGTTTTTTTACAGTATTCTTTCTAATTTGCACATTAATAGTGCGTTAACATCTCATTACAGCGCAGTGTGCGGTAATGATCATTTCAGCACCGCGTCGTCGTTTGTTTTAGCTTTATTGCAACATAGAATTAGAAAAAATATTTAAAACGCGACGATATCAAAATGAAATAAAAATTTACCTATCATAATCATCTATAGTTGCCAGTCTTGGATTCTTCTCTTCGTCTAGCTGACTCAATATGCGCAATTGCTCTTCTGGCGAACTATCGGGTATTTTCCTCGACATAAAATGAGCATAGAGTTCGGTCTGTGTAATAAGGAAATTCAATTTCCTCTGCTGCCTTTTCGCTTCTATCAATTCGAAGTCCATTTTACGTTGTTCCTCGGCCTCCTTCTCCAGTTTCCTCCTCATTTCCCGGTCGACCCTCTTCGAACGTTTCCAATAGGCCAAATTCTCGCGGGCCAATCTCTTCATGCGCCACTGCAACTCCTTTACGGCCCGGGCGGATTGCAACTGCGTTTAAAGAAGTCGTTACACGTATTAAATTTGAAACCCCATTAAAAATTACTCACTGCTTTGTTTCGTACGGACTTCTGACACTGCAAAGCAACCCTCTTGCATTGTATGAGCATCTCTTTATGTTTATTGACTTTGGCGCGCTGTTGCTTGCTTATTTCTTTCTTAACCATCGCCGTGAATACCTTCTTCCGTTTCATTAGCATCATCTCTTCCCACTTGCGCTTCGATTCTTCATCCTTGAACTTCTTCGTCTTTTGTTTCTTCGTTACAGTGCTGGGAGGTACCTTGATCACTTTTATATTCTCTTTAGCGATTTCAGTGGCTTTGTTAGAATCTTCATCGATGGTTTGTAAATCAATCCCGTTTTCAATGTCAAAGTAAACCCCTTGTTCTTCCTAAAAAAAATTAAGAATGAATAATTCTTATAATTACTGATATGAAGCAACAATAACAAAGAAGCATTTCAATCCCACATTTTTAATAATAAATAGAGAAATTAAAAGAGGATAAAAACGATATATTAAGTACAAGCAGAGATTAATAAAACAAATTGGCCCTAGAATGGGAAAGCCTAACCTAATTTACTTTACCATGAACAGCTGATTATATAAATAGAAAACAACACAAGGTGACAGAATTCAATGTGTTCTACAATATATATATTTATACAAATAGAAATAATTACTGGAATTTCATGCAACACTTCTGGAAGTGTATACAATGTTTGCTTCGTTGTAGTTTCCTCTACTCTATGTTTCTTCTTTGGATACTTATTAAGTACAGTTTTTTTGTTTTCCGGATATTTGTCGAAATTCGATATCAAACCAGCGCCATAATACATGTTTTGTTCCATTTTCTATAACGAAATTGACAATATCAATAGCAAGTAAAACCCGGCGCATAATATTCACCTCTTCGTTCAATCCATAAGCCTTTTTCCTCTTGTGAATTTGCACAATACTACTATACTGACTAGCAACGTTATTTGTCTTCGATTCGGCCAACTCCTCTTGCAAAATATCAGTTAACCAAGATCGGTCGCCATCATTAAAATCAACATTAAAAAAAATATTATCAGTCCCGTCTTCCCCATCTGAGAAATATATATTATAAAAGGGAATCGCAGCGATTGTCTTAGAAATACGTACCATTTAAAAAATCAAAGTTCTCCGTGGGATTATCATCGACGACTATAGCTTCTTCGTCGCTGCTACACACCGGCAATTTCTCTCTTCTCCGTTCCTGTAGGAAAAGGTTTAAATTCGTTGCCCGTTCCACACGTTGCACATGTAAAGGTTTCGAGCAGCTACTGAACATTGGATCACCTTGATTAGTATCCATCAGCTGCAAAATTTCGGTATGCATTACTTGCTAATACATCTACATCATTGTTACATGAAAAATCTTCAGTTACACACTGACAATCAAAAAGACATATTGTACTGAAATAATATTAAAGAATATTTATTAGAAAATACGTATTGTGACTCACCTACAGCAGATACCAGATACTTTCATCAATTGATTAAATGTAAAAATATAAACATAACCTCTTCCGCAGAATAAGAAAATTTAAAATGATGCAGGTTTGTAAATAAAATACAATTTACTTTGAGTTTAGAATCCTAAAATTTTTGATTTCAGTTCAAAGACCAAACGTTAGAATAAATGGACGAGCGAATATTTATCACATAATTTATTTATTTAAATATTCCATGGACAGTTTCACTTCCATTATGAAATGATGAGCATGTGTGTGTTTATATCTATATATATAAATATGTATCTGTCATTGTCATTCTTTAAAATGTCTAATTTACCGGCAGAAACGAACATTTCTCTACCTTACCGACTGAAAGTTTTAAATTTTCGCGCTTATGTAACATCATAGAGATATAAAAAAGAAATAAGCGTACTCGTACAAAGTATAAAATAAAACTCACATTATTTCCTCACATTAATATTTTGTTGTTAAAATTGTAGTAACTAAAAATGTGTCGATTTATCTAATATATCCAATAATGGTAATAATACAAAATTTTATTTAGGTCGCTGTAATTACATAAAATTAAATAGATAAAGATTAGGAATTAAAATATCTTTTGCAATTTTTGCATAGGGGGCACTAGTTTAGTGCTGAAATCTTCACGGATAATCACCAGTTTATCAATATATCTTATTATAACACGCCAATGCACTCTATAGGTTTAAATTATAGCTACAATCATATTTTTGTTGCTAATTATATTTGTAGGAGGCGTGCAAGCTTTACCCATACGCAATTGCGACATTGCCGCCCAATTTGACTTTTTTAGGATTATAATAGTTGTTTTCAAGCTTATTTTAGAGTACTTAAATTATACTTGGGCAGTACTTGGGATACGTCAACACAGATAATGGGTATAACCGCTTATGCAAAAATAAAATATTAACGATTTTGGTTTAGTTATGGTTAATTTCATAATAGTTTGTTCGTTTATTTACAAGCCGTATAAACTTTTACCCCCACAAATTTATATACGAAAAATAAAGAGGGTGTATATCGATGTAGTCGACAAACAAACTTTTTATATTGAATAATTGCATTTCAGGAAATTATATAAGTTTGTGTATATCAGAAGTAATAACGCAATTTGGAATTGCAAACATATTGTAATCTATGAATATTTCAAACTGGGTGATCAAAGGAAGGAAACGTCACTTAGTTCTAGATTATATTTGTAGAGGGCGCAGATATCCCATGAAGTGTCAATTATTTATAGTTCATGTGGTTCAATTTTCGTTTTGCAACACCTTGGTTGTCTGAGAATATAAATAGTTGAAAAATTGAAACAAACAGGCAGGTTACGAATGGAATCATTGTTACAAGATAAAAATCGATGATAACTAAACAACCGTTTTCCAATTATTTTATGCAAAAATGAATATAGAACTGAATCAAACTGTAATGGTATTTATTAAAATTACCCTTTAATGAGGTGAGTTTCGATGTTCGTACGAGTATAAGGGTAAACGAGCTTTTATAATAGTAATCTATAGGAGCTGGAGGATATCATGCCTCCACATTCACTGATATGGTAACGATGAACTCAGAAAAAGTTACTGCGAAGCGTAAACCGGAAACGAACACAACAGGTTGCGCTGGGGGCAGTAATGAAGAAGTGGTTATATGCTCGTATCAATCTGGGAATTCAGAAGATTCACCCAATCTACTGCTTTATAGAAAGGTATGTTTATTTATTTATACGCTTTAACATTTTCTGTGTAAATGTCATTCATAAACGAGAAATATACGCAGAATGTGTTAAGGAAGCTCCTTTATAATAGACGCCTGCATACCTGGTATATTTTTCGACATTATTTTCTGTATTAGATGGAAAAAATTGTGGAAAAAATGCAAGATGAAACGACGGGTGTTCCCGTCCGTACTGTAAAGAGTTTCATGTCTAAGATACCGTCGGTGTTTACTGGTTCTGATCTCATTTTGTGGATGATGAAAAATTTAGATATAGAGGATCAATTCGAAGCACTACATTTAGCTCACTTAATCGCGGCGCACGGTTACTTCTTTCCTATCGATGATCATATATTAACGGTCAAGAACGATAACACATTTTATAGATTTCAAACACCATATTTTTGGCCTTCTAATTGTTGGGAACCTGAAAATACGGATTACGGTAATAATCAATGCAAAAGGACCAATTAAATATCGATAATCTTGTTAAAATTTGTCTTTCTAGCTGTGTATTTATGCAAGAGAACGATGCAGAATAAGACTAGATTAGAATTGGCCGATTATGAAGCAGAGAATTTGGCCAGATTACAGAAGATGTTTTCAAGGAAATGGGAGTTTATATTTATGCAGGCTGAAGCTCAAAGCAAAGTCGACAAGAAACGTGATAAACTGGAGAGGAAAGTTTTGGATAGTCAAGAAAGAGCTTTTTGGGATGTTCACAGGCCGATGGTAAATAATGATTAACATTATACTACACAAATTGACTTCTCTATATCAGATCTACATTTTTCCTCTATTTATTTTAAGCACTTTTATTATCATTTATATTAATAGTGCTATAGATGAATTGCTACTTATATTTTTTTTTGGTATTTATATTTGTTGCAAATTATTTTAATCATTTGCCTTTGTCTGGAAATTTGTGTCCATTTAAAACAGAAATAAAACAAAATGTTTTGAATGATTTCTCTCATTATTATACATACTTAATTTTCGTACATAAATACGTTCCTGGAATAAATAGACTTGTATCGTTACTATTTATAGCCGGGTTGCGTTAATACCACAGAAATTGACATCAAGAAGGCGTGCCAGATGAACAAACCTATTTATGGCGCAAAGAATACGCAAACCAGCGGACACCCAGTCAAAATATCACCATCCACATCGGAAATGGCAAACAAGACCACGGTTTCGAATTTAAAGAGGCAGATTGCGCTGATAAAAACAAGATTGGATCGTAGGAACATAAAAGTTTCTAAAGTAGCCGAATCGTAAGTTGAAATAATTATTTATCCAGATTAACAAACTACATCCCTTTCTTCGCAGATTTGTAGCGTATTTCGAGCAATATTTGGAGTACGATGCATTCTTCGTGGCTCCCGAATACCCAAATCCCTGGGTATCGGACAGCCAAGAACTATGGGACCAGGAGAAGCAAGCGAAAGACATATCGGCTAGGCGCGTTAAACGTTGGGCATTCAGTTTGCAGGAGCTGTTGCAGGATTTCATCGGACGGGAACACTTCGTGAAATTCCTAGACAAGGAATTTAGCGGTGAAAATTTAAAGTACAGCTTCAGTCGAAACTGTAATATGCATTTACCGATTTTTACACTGATTCGCAGGTTTTGGGAAGCGGTACAGATACTGAAAACGTTGCCGCAGAGTCAGGTGCAAGAGAAAGTCAACGAAATATGGACGGAATTCCTGGCGCCGGACGCGAGTTGCCCTATTAACGTTGATTCCAGATCGTATGAAATCACCAAGAAGAATATGGAAAATCCTGATAGGTGGAGCTTCGATTGTGCTTCGGTAATAACTTGCAGTCGTACAATTCTATTTTTTAATATAAGAAAAGTATATATTAGTTAATAAGGGTGATTTCAATAACATAATATGAAAGAAATAATGCAGTTTGCAGGGAGGCAGATATATTGTCACTCAGATTAACTAAATTAAATTTCGACAACTTTCAGTTTCCTGCGTTAATAATAAAAGACGAATTCAATGATATAAAATATTATTTTTTTTCATAACAATGATGTAAACCGCAAAATATGAAAAATCCTTAAAATTTCAAGGGTAAATTTGACTCGTTTCATTCAAATCCATGAGTGGACTGTATGAGTGCTTCATTTTCTAGTATAATTTAAGAGTTTTCTTTATTTTTATGAGCCTCTGCCAATCTTATTCTATGTTCAATTCTCTGTACTAATCTTCCTTAAACTGTGAACAAATATTCCAATCATAATTGATGAAATCACCTTTATATATGTAGTTCTCTCAAGTCGTTCCTTATCCTGTCTTTTCGAGTGACTCCTTTCACCGCTCTCAGATACTTGATTTCAATAGCCTGTATTCTGCTCCTCGTTTGGTTATTCAGTATCCAGCTTTCACATCCATATGTCAAAATTGGCTTAATTACTGTATTATAAACAATTATTTTTGTATTGATTGATATTTTCTTATTTCTTATAAATGTCCTGTTTAGTGCATAGTATAACTTTGTTGTGTTCTCTATTCTAGTGTTTATTTCCATGTCTTCTTTTCCATCTTTCCGTACGTTTACTCCTAAATATCTGAATGTGTCTATTTGTTCTATATCTCTTCCATCTATTTCTATTTTTACTTTTGGATCGTTTTTACCTATTGCCATCACTTTTGTCTTTTCAATGTTTATTTTCAAATTTCACTTCTTCAGCGCTGTATTCCAATGGTTTAAGTTTATTTGCAAGTCTTTGTCGTTCTTTGCATATATTATCACGTCGTCAGCAAATGCACTCTCTGCTAATTCCACTGCCTGCATGTTCCTGTACCCTATTTGAAGTTTTTTAGTAAGTACTTTAATTTCCTTTAGTACATCATCAAGTATGACATTGAAAAGTACCGGACTTAGTACTCCTCCCTGCCTTAATCCTTCTTTCGTTATAAATTCGCCTGACTTCATGTTTCCCGTTCTTACGTAATTTCTGGTTTTTTGATATACGGTCGCTATGGCTCTTCTCAGCTCTTCATTTACTCCTCTCCTTCTAAGACTGCCATACTTCTTCTCTTTTAATGCTATCAAAGGCTTTCTCCATATCTATAAAAGCTACTTCATGCTCTTTTCAATCAGTTGTTTCAACGTGAATATATGGTCTTGAACACCCCTTCCTTTCCGAAATCCGCTCTGTTGTTCTTCTAGTTGGTGTTCAATTTGTATTTTTAACCGTTTCTCTAGTATTCCTCTGTAGTTCACTCATCTGTAGCTCATTGTTGTTTATATGCGTCTCATTTTCTTCTCGATTTTCTGGCGTATTTTGTTGTTCTGCAAAATACACCTTCCATCTCTTCATTATGTCCTCCTCTTCCTGTAAAATCTTACCGTTTACTGCTTTTATACGAATATTTGTGTTTTCTTTGCCTTTCCTTAGCGTTTTCAGTATTCCGTAGAATACCTTTTGGTTGCCCTTACTGTCGCATTCCAAACACTTTTTATTTATTTTTATTGCATATTGAGTGGATTTTTTTTTTAAAATTAGTATGTTTTACAGGTTTTAATGGAAATATTTACAAATATGTGATAGGATCTTATTATAGAAATTTTGAAACGGTTTTAATTTTGATAATTACATCTGTGTAAGTATTTTTGTTTTTATTAGGGAATATAACTCTAAAACTGGTGGTGGTGACTTCATTAGAGTAATTTAAAATCACGTACAATGGTTTTGGTCGGATTATATATGCTAAAAATAACTAATAAAGAATTGGTTTAATTTTAATTCTGTGCGGTATTATATTTGTTCCAGAATCACGTCTATCACCTCATGAAAAGTGATAGTTACTCCCGTTATTTAAGATCTGATATGTACAAGGAGTTTCTGAATGGGTCGAAAAAAAAGGTGAATTGTAAAGAGTTTCCATTAACCGTATTATACAAGTTGTATTAAACCCTACTTATCGTTTCAGACATCGGTGAAGGGGATACGATCAATTGTGTCGTTTTCAGCAAGAAAAGAAACTATTACTTAGTCGATAGATATTAGGACCGTAGTACTATTCTCTCAATACTACTGGACAATACGCGGAACTAACCGATTCGCTCATCGTCATAAATTGAATTGCACTCTCGAACAAAGCGATTTTGGTGACAACGAGTTAAAGAATTTAAGTTACCATTTAGGGATAATATACCAACTTTTTCTTCTCGCATCATCATGTATTTTCACCTGTCGATTATGTAATTTTAATTATATATCACTTGAAATTGAAACTTTAACAATTGGGCCCTCGAATATGAAACCCTGCGGAAGACTGCGCGCTATTTATTTATATTATTAAGACATTCCAATCGCATTTCAACTGGATAAAACCAAAGGTAAAATTTCAATTTCAATTTTTAATTCATCGGGCAAAATAACAGTTAATAACCACTGCCATGATCAAACGCAAAGTTGATGTTTGATAGTTTGGATCAAATTGTAAGGAAGATATAAATAGCGTAATTTTTAATTTATATGTAATCACACCAGATCTATGAGTACTTGTACACAGTGGCGGCTTCTCAATAAGTGCACATGTACACGTGTACCCCCAACTAATATCTTCATCTAAAGGAATTTACTTTTGTGTTTGACGTAAACCTAACGGCTTCTATTGGGTATTTAATTTTATTTTTCATTTCCGATGTTCGGTTCACACTCCAGGCGCGAACATGCGTAATGCGGCTCGTACACTGCTCTTTCGAACTGGCCCGTGATTGGAGCAGCAGCTACCCCTCGCACACCCACACCTCCCGTAATAGTCCTCAGTACTTAGCTACCATATGTACACATTTAGTTTGTGTACGGTCGTCTGTTATTCTGGTGTTGTATACCGGGAACCGGGAAATTACTTTTTTTGTATTCGCGCGCAATTATGGCGGATAATTTGGGGGAATCCGATTTGCACTAGCGTACAATATTTAAAAACAATTCGTTTTTCTTCGCTGACATTAGAAGAAAAAATCAAAAGTGCCGGTCGTCCAAAACCGAATTTATCGATCACGAATGTAACAAAATGTAAAACACGCGATTATAAAAGAACCATTCAGATAGACACTTATGAAAAAGCCGCCTGGTTATGTGGTTGTGAAATTAGTAACAGTCTTTATTGTTTTCCATGTTTATTATTTGCTGGTGATGTTCAAACAGAATGGACCACATCCGGTGTCGAGGATTTAATCCATTTAAAAGAAAAAATTAAAAAACATCAAAGTTCCAAGACACACCTCTCTGCTAAATTAGGTTTTAATTTATTAGGTAAACAAGATATTCGACAACAATTAAATAGTGCGTACCGACTGAATATCGAGAAACATAATGAGCAAGTAAAAAAGAACAGATACATTTTATCGAAAATTATAAACTGTATTAAATTTTGTGGTGCTTTCGAATTAGCATTACGTGGTCATTACGAAGGAAATGATTCGATAAATCCTGGTATATTTAAAGGTCTTATCAATTTTTCGGCAGAATTAGATTTAGCACTCGGGGATCATTTGAATCAATCCACACTATTTAAAGGAACATCCAAAGACATTCAAAATGAATTATTGGACTGTATGCTTTCTGTGTGTCATCCACACATTAAGAAAGAAATTGCTGCCTCAAAATTCGTGTCCGTGATAAGTGATTAAACAAGTGACATTTCAAACATTTTCCAAATGGTTATACTTTTCCGTTATACTTTAGCAGACGGTACCCCTGTTGAAAGATTTTGGGGTTTTTTGAAACCTTCTGATCATGATGCTGTTGCGTTAGCTGGCTGTATTGAAAACGTTTTAAATTCTGTTTTAAAAAAATCTGCCCACATGTGCACTCCCAAAATAAAAGTCCACGCGCCGCCACTGCTTGTACATTAGATTTCTGACGCACATCATAATAATTTGGTGGTTAAAACTGAATATAACAAAATTATTGTGTAAGAAAACACTTTAGAGTCCAATAACCAACGACGAAAAAAGTGTAAATCTATTTGTAATTTCATTTAATTTAATTTATATTAATAAGTTTGCAATATTTGAAATTAATAACAATCTCTCATATATACAGGGTGATTGATTGAAACCGTCCATTAAAAAGGTTGGGGCTCCTAGTAATAATTAATTTCTGTAAAGTTGCATACGTGCATAGTGTAATAAAATCTATGCCCTGAAAATATTTTCATGATGACGTCACTTCCGGAAATCAACACCAGCTTTCTTATTTCAAATGGAATGGTATAATTTTCTTAACGTTATTCTAGAGGAACTCTTACTAGTATTCCCTATACCTAAGTGCAGCCGAGATTTTTCGACTTTGTGGGAATTTTTGGATTTACATTTTAATGTTAAACATTTATGTACTGTCGCGAAATTTTAACCGGGAACGCTAAAATTAAGACTATCGATGGAAGAAATCCTGACGTTTCTGCCGACGTATTTAGATCAATCGCCCTGTATATATAAAACAGAGGCAAACATCAGTTTTACTTGTAAAAAATACTGTTACACTTTCTTTATCGTTGGTTCTTTCTTCGTCTATTACGTCTATTGAATTAAACGTAATATAAAGATTGCTAAATAAAGTAGAAATATTAAGTGAATATTATCAAAAATCTACATCTTATTACACTTATCTCATTGCATGCAAAGTTGAGCAAATTTTTTAAATAAAAAAAAAAGAACCATAACGATCCTTTGTACTTGTTTGATATTCTGTGATCCACATTGGAAATATATTTATATATTTATATCTGTATATTAATATATACAATGCTGTAACAATTTAAGCAATACGTGCACATTATCTGCGTTCTTGTATAATCTACACTATTTTTCGAAATTTCATTTTACGTGCGTTGTTTGATTTCTACCAAAGGAACCTTTTAAAGTGCGCTAGCGGGCGTACTTTACGAAATGTCTTTCAAAGTCTACCAATCAAATGATGACGCGTATTTTCTGAACTATTTTTGGATTTGATAACGATATTATAAAAGATCTCTTGAACAGCCTTTTGTAATATGTAATAAACGTTTTTTAAGACGATTGGTAGAACTATAACTGTGTGATATATAAAATAAACTGCACTAAATTATATTAAATAAATTGTGATATCACACTTCTGCTTTTCTTGCGTATCCTAAACTCGATAGTGTGTATGCACAGATTGTAATAACCGTATAAAAAAAGTATTTTAAGAGTCCAATGATTATTAAAAGAAAAACGGCTCTGAGCTGCAATAACTACCTGTTCTTTTTATAATATTTGTATTTGTTCTTTAACGTGTGTGTGTCGTCCTAATATAAGAGGTGTAATATCATGTTAATTTAATTAATCTTCACTAGTTTTAATACAATCCAGAACATTAATTGGAGTAAGGTTTCAATAAAACTGATATTATTAATAATCTACATTCAATGTAATTCTGTTATACAAAGATATTATTTTAAACGATTGATACAAAAACATTTCAATAGAATAGGTAACACGTACTTTCCACGAATCACACTATTAGTACCTACATGATACTGTAAGGTAAACTTAGTGATAACAAGTAATAATAATTATAATAATGAATTATATCAGTAGCTACATGTGTACATAATCTTAATTAACTCATTTAGGTTTTAGAAAATGTATTAATTAAGATCAAATAAAATCGCCGGTGATATATATTATATAGAAAATTAACAAAATATAATAATGTAGGGTTATTATAACTGGTTATAAAATTATAAGGTAAAGAAAATTAGAATAAGCGTTAAATTAGCCTGTAGCTAAACAGACAAAAAAATAAAACTCATTGGTAACATTGAATTACTTGTTTACTCATTAAATTGTCATTATCAGATTGTATACGTGTGAATAACTACATTTTTTTCAGCCTATTTGGATCGTACATCTTGACTCTCTCAATTCGTGTTAAAAAAAGGAAATTTTCGTTGTTACCAAGCCTATCAGTAATAAGGAATTGAAATAATATTTAGACAAATTGTCCGTCTGTGTGTAGTATTACCTATTTACGAAAAATAAAAACAATATATGAAAATTAGTGTTTTATTAAAATGATCCCCAATATTCTTGATCGTGATTAACATTAATGCCCGGTTGCACCGACGAATAACC
This sequence comes from Cetonia aurata, assembly GCA_949128085.1. Classification (NCBI taxonomy): domain Eukaryota; kingdom Metazoa; phylum Arthropoda; class Insecta; order Coleoptera; family Scarabaeidae; genus Cetonia; species Cetonia aurata. Next base: position 11,651,513 of record OX421891.1, read on the forward strand.
TTGGGTTGTAGCAGGTAATCGTTTCCGAGAGCGTTTGACCGACCCAAACCGCGTAAAATAAACACAGAATATCGTATAATCGTAATAATACCTTTACGCCATCTGTACGCGCAAAGCATGCGAACAGCGAACTTATTATCACTTATCTGCGATGATCATGCGAACAACGATGACTATCGCTCCATTGCCAAATGATGCTGACTAAGAATTTATGAATGAAAGAACTTGTGACGTCAGAGCACTTTAAAAAAATTAATTATGCCTTAATGACAAACAATTTAAAAGAAGGTTTAATGATGGGCTATATATTACAACATTCTCTATCATTCTATGACATAAAAAAAGGTTGAGCAAATGTCTCACAGATGGCCAACATGCCCAAATTTCCACCTTACGAACTTGCATTATAAAAAATACAAGGTCGATGACCTAATATCCAAACATTTATTTAAATACATTTAGGTTAGCGTTCGACGTCGTGTAAGAACATAGGGATTGTTCTCAAAATAAGACTATTAGATCGCAATAGCAAAATCAGCTATATTCCTTTTTTGTTTATTCTCTGATATAGTGCAGCGTCAATTATCCGAATTAATGAAGGTGATTCCTTTTACAGATTTAATTGAGCTACTGCCCAACAGATGGCGCAACAGATCTCAGGTTTACACCTAAAATGTGCATTTTTTTATAAATGCATTGAAATATTAATTATCACACTCTAATACTAAAAATAAAACATATTAATTTAGAAATTTTCCAGCATGTAAATTATCAAAATAAGTGTGCACGTAAGTAAGTAAATCGTTTGAAACCAGTCAGTGTTAAGTTGGGTGATGAACCACTTCTTACAGGGTTAACAGAGCCAGTTTCCCATAGGTGACTAATAGATGCTGTTCTTACATATATATTCATATTCTTGAATAGTATTTACGGTGAGTTATGAGGTAAAGAAAAATAAGATCCTGGTATTTTATAGGTATACATTCTAAGGGATGAATTATATAACATGATAACATCGCAGATCAAAAGTAATGTAAATTTGTAATTGTGTGTTTAAGAATTGAAAGAACAGATGACCTGCATAAAATGATCATTGCAAATAAACGGAACGATAAGAATGGGATATAAAACTTATTTCAACATTAATAGTCATCCTTGTCTTCAAACTTTCAATATTTACTTCATAACTTATAAATTTGATTGTTTTTAACAAGTTTAAAGTTTCTAATAAAATTTCAAATTTAATTTCTCAGATTTATACTTAACGTGTGTACATTTGACCTTCCTGGAAGAAATTTACTGTTGCAGCTTGCAGGATTTGATAATTTTTATATTAGAAATGCAAATAATTAGTTATTTTCAATTTTATTAAACTGCTATACAGGAATCAACCACATAAACTATATATGTATGTTTGCAGAGAGAAAAACACTCTCTAACTACGATTAACATTAAAAAAAATTCAACTTTATGCTGTAAGCCAAAAGCGAATGCATAAAATAACAAACTGAATCAACTAGTCGATTCTACTCATAAAAGTCCCTTAAAATTAGTAATATTACAGCGTTTTCTTCGTATCGTTAAAGACAAGCGAGTTACTAGTATTCTCGAAAAGTAGACAAACGGAAGAAAAAAGTAATTCCACCTTTAAGAGATTTTATTTCCCTGATTAAATTAAGAAAAGATAAACTGTGACTACCACAAATAAAACAAAATCGCATTTTATTAATTATATTGACCTCAAAGATTTAATTAAATCCAATTGATGCCATTTCAATCAACGATAACACCGATATTTGGACGCGGGTCGCATTCAGCTCAACGAGCGTATGCATCTCTTTGGCCGGGTAGATCAAACGAAATCCGGGCGGTATGATAAAATCACACCTCCCTTGTTGGCTGATCAAAGCGCAAAGTCAAAATGTGGCGTTACAAGTAAAATCTAGATAGGCATTGCCGGGCTGTTACAATAAATGTTTCCATTTTTCCTATACTAATTAAGAAGATTATTTTCGTGTTTATGTAAAATAAACTCACCTCGGGAAACAACCGAAATTCCTCTGGATCTATACCAACGTCGAAATAATTTGGGGAGTCTTCCATCTTCGGTAGCTAGTAATAATTCCTATGCGAACGCGTTACCACTACTGATGGATTAGGTTCGTTTTAAAGTATATATTAGCTGGTGTAACAGTAATCCATGAATGATAAAATGGTAAACATGAGAAGTTTGATCGCAAATATAAACATATGACAACAACCGGTAATGAAAGTATATAAGTAGACAAATCGAAGTAAGTCAGATAAAATAATACCACGTCATTCAAATCGGCAAATTGGAATTTATTTTCCGATAAATATCGTGTTGGTGACATGCGAAAAAAAGTACTTAATTGAAGAGACCAAGAAGAACTTTGAAGAATCAACCATTGCATTTAGTAGTAAGTAGTTGGTTACAATGTGTGAATATCTTCAACATTGCAAGCCAGTAACTCGCTAAAACAGGAAAGCTTTTTACTGATGGCGAGTACATTAAAAGTTCCTTGCGTGTTGTTGGTATTAAACTCTTCCGTTTCTCCTTTTTGTGTTATTATACTGGTTTTTGATTGCGTCATCGTGATCTTGTTTAATCTTCTAAGCTTGGCCTTTATCCCTAGTTGTTCTAATGCTCTCATAAGCTGGTTTCTCCAACCTTTCTCTAACTTTTTTTAAAACTTGAGGTGAAATATCCCTTATTTCTGTTTGTATTTTTTGTTTGAGATCATCAATGTTGTCTGACGGCTTTGTTGCATACAATTTATTTTTGAGATTCCCCATAAAAAAAACCCAAAGGCGAAATATCTGGTGATTTACTTGGTCATTCAATTGCACCTCTTCGACATATCCCTTTATAAGGATAGGTCTTATTTAAATAGTTTCTTGCAAATACAGCAAAATGGGGTGTTGTCCCATCTTGCTGAAACCAAACATTTTCACTTGATAAGGTCGGATCTATCACATTGCGATATAAATACAGTAGTACCCCGATATCCGCGGGGGTTTGGTTCTGTGCTCTTCCGCGGATACTGAAAACCGCGGATAGTAGCGAACGCTTTATTTCCGAATACAATATGAAATATGAAGCAAAGTTAAAACAATGAAACAAGAGAAAATAAGTTATATAATATTTATTTAAAATAAGTAAACAATAAATAAATAAATATTCTTGTGCTGTGGCACAAATAGAATTTAAGTTTAATAAATATATAAGTTCATACATAAGTACATATAGTACATATTTACATACACAACAAGAAAAACTTTATCATCGTGAGCTACATATTCATTCATCTTCCTCCAAGTCCAAGTTAGCAGTCGATTGTTTACTTAGATCCGAAGCAAATGATGTTGATGGCTGTGCATTATCGATAGTTTTGTCGACTTTTTCAAAGAATATTGTCATTGGCAGTTGTCGTTTTTGTCTTTTCATTTCAATAAACAAATCCTCCAAAGGTTTCAAGGCGTCGGTTATAGTGCGTATCCTGCGTTCCATTATTGGATCATATTCTACTATCTGTTCTTTTAATTTTTGAGCAGTTCGAAATATCGCTGAAAATTTTTCAAGCGTCCATGCTGGCGGTTCTTGTTGACCCTCATCCTCATCGTCACTCGCTTCTGGAGAAGATTTCACAAGGTCTCTTTGGTTATTTCGTTAAATCCTTCTCCATCTATTTTCTGCGCTATGTTAAATATCGTTGTTAGATGTGAATTAATATCATGTGTGTCTTCAGAACAAAGAACGATGTCATTCCACAGATTTTTCCAACATGCTATTATCGTTTCTGACTTTAATTCCTCCATCGCTCCTTTGATAAATAGAATTGCGTTAGCAATTGTAAATGACTTCCAGCATTCCATGAGCCCGATATCAGAGCATTCGTTACCTGTAAAATATATATGGTTTTAAAGCGTCTAATGACACCTTGATCAAGGAGCTGAAGCAATGAGGTCGTGTTAGGTGGTAAAAAAAAACCACTTCAACATTTTTATTTTCTGTGCCTAGTGACACAGGATGCCCAGGAGCAATGTCTAGTATCAGCAGCACTTTAAATGGTAATTCTTCGTTTTCCAAATATCTTTTCACTTTCGCAATAAAGCATTGATGAAACCATTGTGTAAATAGAACAGCCGTAACCCACCCCTTTCGATTTGATTGCCAAAATACAGGCAGGCAAGCTTTATCTTTGTATTTAAGAGCACGTGGATTCTGTGATCGGTAAACAAGTCCAGGTTTAATCATATGACCAGCTGCATTTGTACAAAATATCAAGGTAAGTCTATCCTTAATTGCTTTAAAGCCTGGCGCACTCTTTGCAGTCTTATGAATATAAGTCCGTTGAGGCATTTTCTTCCACATAAGACCAGTCTCATCGCAGTTAAAAACTTGCTTAGGATGATAATTCTTTTCTGCAATAATTTGTTTAAATTTTTCTGGAAACAGGGCAGCAGCTATATGATCAGCCGATGCAGATTCCCCTGTCATTTTTATATTTTTTAGATTAAACCGAGTTTTAAATCTATGCAGCCACCCCCTACTTGCTGTGAATGATTTTCCTTCCTCTTCAGTATAATCTTGGGTCTGCATATCTTCATATAAAACCTTTTGTTGTAGCACTTTGCCATCGATAGGAATATGTTTTCTTGTCATATCTTCCACCCATAAATTTAAGGCATTTTCTACCTTAAGTAACACTTTATTACGTATTGTGGTTGCAACTTTTGCAGTTTGGGGTGCACTAGAAAAACTAGCTCGAATCTTATCTTTGTTTTTTAACACTTCCCGTATCGAAGATTCGTTTTTATTGTATATTTTAGCAACAGTTGCAATAGATTTTTTTTCTATTTCAATCATATTAATGATTTTTATTTTTTCACTAATAGTGAGCATTTCACGTTTTCTTTTTGGTTTAGAAGCCATTTTAAAATGATTTTCAAACTTATTTGCTTTATTTAAAAACTATTGCTAGCTGTCTTGTCCGACAATTCGAATACTACTTGTTTAACTTCATCATAAGAGAGCGCCGAATTCAGGGGATGACTCATATATAGGACGATATATCGACAAATGCTCCTATAACTTTCAATAAGGCTCGAATGTCTTCATTTGTTTCTGTATTTATTGATATAACGCGTTTTCTGCTCATCATAGGTAAATCGCGGATGACTGAAACCGCGGATACGGAGTCAGCGGATAACGGGGTACTACTGTAATATAAATATTGGATTGTATTTATTAATATAAGTAAGTGAAAATTCCCAATGATTTCAACCATAATCTGCATGATTTCTGCCTTTTCTGTGATATTAAAATTTATCCACAAAAATTCCAGGGTATAATAAGCGAGAATAAGAATATAATTTTAAAATCAGACATGACGTAATGTTTATGATATTAAAAGTAATAAAGCAGAAAATGTGGGGTTCATTTGGTTGCTCAACCGAGCGTATAATCCTGATAAAATTAAATGGGCTCTCGGATTATAATTCGATGGAAAAAAATATGTTTGTATACCCAACCGTTGTGTACCTACAGCCCCAAACAATAAATCAAATTGCTATCCCCCCTCCCTCCCCTAATGTTTACGTAATCTAGACGATATACGAAAAAATGAGTTCGTCATTTAATAATGTAACAGTAACAATTTGTAGTCTCGACCTTTCGCTGCTAATAAAGTTAATTTTTATCCCTTTTATCCCCCATATACCTCTCGCGTTCTATGATATTTTGAGAGGAAAACAGAAGATATGGAAGGGAGACGAAAAAGATCAGAGGGAATCTTTTAGCTCAGGCATTTTAATAAATTCATGTAAGCGTAAATGCCGCCCTAATTCGAGGGTTTCGCTTGAAAAAATTTGAATTCCTTTGTATGTGGTTCAAGAGTTAAGCACTTAGACGTCGGTACTTTTGATTTGTGACAGCGTCGTTATTTTTATGTTTAGATTGGATGAACTCTCGATATGATAATCCTCAACAGATCGTACTAGATCTAACCGAGCAGGGACGGACTGAAATATTTTTCTTTACGAAAGAAAGATACGTATAAAAAGTTAAGTATTCAACTAGGAAAAATTGTGGCAAACTATTTGAAGAAGGGACGATAATTTCCTCAGAAAACAAAATACATTTAAGTTCGAAACAGTTTTAAATTATATCAAAACAAAAGATAGGATAATGATAATTAATCAGAATTTATATATTTTAAAGTCATTGGTATAAGTAAGAACAAGACAGGTGAACGCAAGTGTAAAGCATTAATGAACAAGTTGAATAAAAGACGACCTAAATTGGAGCCTTGAGGAACTCCAGAGCTGAGATAAAACTAGTATAGGAAGCTGATCGAACAAATTTGACGGGACTGGCTTTATATTGCATGCAGATTTTGATGATTTAAATGATCAAAAGCCCTTTTGAAAGATCAGTGTAAAAAAAACATCTGTTTATCAAAAACTTCGGCTAATGGAATAGACCCATCTACCAATAATTTAGTTTTTATTTAGCAAAAATTACCTTGTAAATAAAAAGCTTGCACAAAATCTTCTTCTTTACTGACAAACCAATTTTTTTCATCATAAAATAATCACTACCTCATTTATAACCAAATGTTTAGTGTGGAATTTTGTTTTAAATATAAAGAATTTGTTTTCTCTCTTCAAATTTAAAGGTACTTAAATATTAAACTATAATAATTTGCAAGATTAAAATGTGCGATTAAATCCAAAATACATCTCTGCAAAGCCGGGTGAAATATTGACGCAATTTCTTTCAGTTCACAATTATTGTTTCACTTGATGGGATATACACCTGATGTGCCCTATACCGCGTCCAATTATATGTAAAGGTAAAGCCACTACAGCTATCAAAGCGATACGAGTATGGACTCTTGAACATAGTATATTTCAAGCTAACAAGTATCAAACGAATGGTTGTTTTATCCACTAACTGTCTAGCATTTTTGTTTATTCGAAATATTGCACAACGAAGAATCTAATCCATTGTTTAAGACTATATGATGAAATAGAAATAGACGAAATTGAATTTGAAGAAAGAGAGTGAATGTTTTGGGAAGATTTGTACGCAAGTAGAGAATTCAGTATAATGAAATAAACAGTAAAATCAATAAAAATGTTTGAATGTTTGATATTAATAGAAATTTTTTATATTAATCGCGAAAATCAATTTGTTAAACATACCTAAACAGCATTTTACCACCAATTGGTTTTATATGTGACTTAATGCTTTCGACTGCTTCAATAATCAATTAAGTATGAATTAATAAACTATAATTCCGATACAAAAGCATTTGATTAAAGTATAATTAATGCAATTTCTAGTCTTAAAAATTAAAAATTTAGATTCTAAACAATAATCTTCACTTATGCTGCCCCAAGGATTCGTTTTAGCACCGGCTTTGTTCTCCTTACTTTAAGATGATGTTATTTTTATTATTTTTTGGTGTGTCTATTATGCAGATGATAGATACTATTAGCTTTGTTTTGGTTCAGAATTCAGGATTAGTAACAGAACTGCGCAGAACGAATGCGCACAACATTGTAATTCAAGACTGGTTCTGAATTTTAACTAACCAAAACACAATTTAGAAACCTAGTACTGCCATCTTTTAGATACATGCTAAATTACCAAAATCACCATTGCCACCATCACACCTAAAAGCTAAGATATCTTTATAATTTTAAAGTTTTATAAAACTGGAAACATGTGTAATAAACGTAAGAAAATAAAATAAGATTAATGGTATGGTATATTCATTTAGTATTTTAAGAAAACCAAGAAGAAATATCTAGTAAAAATGACGAATGTAATAGTCAATTTTTTTCACAACATCAGCTACCAGAAAATTAATACAGTTATATAGTTCATATAAGTCAAAATTGGGGACAAGTGAGTTGAAAAATATGAAAAAATTGTTTCAGTTAGTGTCTAGAGATATTTCAAATTATTATAAAATAACCATCAGTGCTGAAAAATGCGAAAATAAATGGAAAGTCTTATGGCAATGTTAAATCGATCTGCCACATTCCTAAATCCAACAGCCTCATGGCTGGCAAACCAACAAAATATCCATAGCGAATGTCTGCGCTAAGTTTTTCAAATCCTGTATATGTCTTTGGATACCAATCACTTTCCATTAGTTTAAGTGCTAGTTCACTAAGGATTTCACGTCCCACTTTAAAATGTTCCTTAAATACAGCTTCTGTATAATTTGGTATAACATTTTCAAGAAACAGTTCATTTTTCTGTCGATGCTGATTCATTTCCACCAGTAGCTGGTTTAATATAGGCTCAGTTTCTGCTTCGAGTTTATCGTATACTATTAACTATATTCCGAACGCATTTACTTTTATTAGTAGCCTTTGCAATTAACATAGAATTATGTTTGATTTTTGGTGTCTTTAAGTAGATTTTTATATACTCATCTTTTGAAAAACTTTCTCTTACTAATGCATGAAGAAATTTAAGGTTCCGAGATACTTGCAGCACCTCAGGAGTCGGCCAACGCTTCTTAGTGTCATCCACTTTTATTGCGTAGCGGAAAATACGCGTCAAAATGATGATAAAATATATTATATACTTAGCCGGCTACGGCCTTTCCAAAAATAAAACGGTTTGTTCTTATAAAGTGGAATCTTTGATATAATAGCCATATGGGGTGTTCTAAAATCTGTATTTGAAATTCATGGAAGAATCGATTAAAAATAATCGATCGTAGCATTTGCTTTAATCTTTTGCAATCGGCGGGCGGACTTATGGAAGTTCTTGGAAAACTATTTCAAATTTTTCGAAAACCCTGTATAGTAGAGTCTGGTACAATAATCCGTGTATAGTGAATATATGGCGGCAGGTGTAGAAGAGGCTTCCAGTGGGGCAAGCGCACATTCAAAACTCGGCAAACGAACAGCTGCAGTCTATCCCCTGGGAGGCGATACTAGCCCGGGTTGCCCCGGTGCCGTTATCGCCACACCCCTGGCCGCCCTCCTCCTGGAAGAGGCCACCGCGGTCCATCCGGATTGGGCCATCCGTATCGAACCCAAAATGAGCACATCCTTTACCCGACACGATTGGCGCATCCTCCACAACGGAGCCGCGGTGCCCGACGATGTCTCGCCAAACTGCTGCCCGGAATATTTACGGAAACATATCGCTTACCTTCTGGCCTTACGCTAAATCAGTTGTATATGCCTGAGCGGTGGTGGTTTGCGCTTTTGCAAATCAAGTGGGGGGTAGCAAGGGCCAAAAGTTCACCGTCAACCTACTCTACGCGGATGCTCTCTACTCTGGACTATAGTTGGCCCTTTTGCAAGCAAATTTTGGAACGTCTAAATATATACATATAATATCTACATGTTATATATACACACAGATATATTTAAAATAGATGCGATGACGAAATATGTATCGTAAAAGAGGTGATTGTTTTTGTTTAAGAAAAAGTGATGTTTAACAATTAGTTTGTGCCATACTATGCTGAACATCCGCTATTGCTAAAGCGACGATGGAATTTGGTGAGTATATATGTTCGCTATTCACATTGGTGTATAAAATATGGGTATAAAACACTTTATATATAGGTTATGGGTAACAACCTCCTTTTAAAGATATAAATAAACGACTCCCCCTATAAAATTTTAATTAATGTAAAGGCACGCTTTCCGTGTTTATCTCGAAATAAAACGTTTAACCCAACAAATTTATGAATATATATCATACAAATTAATTTCATAAATTACCCAAAGATTACGCGAGAAATTAATATGTATTATATAGGGTGTTTGCGATAATATCGTCGCGTGTTCCACAACCGTGGGAGTCGACGATCGCATGTTATACATTTAACACGCGCGTAATACGTTTCACACTCCGTCCATCTCCATATAATATACCCATATAATATTAATTAAAGATAATTCGTTATTATAAGATTAGATCTCTTATTATGCGTAAAATTATATGCATCTGCGTCTAAAACAATTCCCTTCTCCCGCTTTGCTTACAGTACTCTACACCGTACGTAAAAGCATACTTTTCATCTGTTAAAAGTGCTTGAGTACTAAAAACAAAGGCAGGCTAGGGCTGTTTCTACCCCAACAGGGTAACCACTTAAGTATTGTGAATCAATAAATATTTGTGTGCGCTATGCATATATGGCGTATTCAAGAGAGTATTGTTTATAAATAAATACCCCTAAACATGTGTATATATACTTTAAGTAATATAAGCGATTTATGTTATATATAACCATGCTATAAGGGGGCTCCTATACTTGTATTATCGATATATAACGCGGTTTCTTTCAAACTGTAGAAAACTTAATAATTTAAGGCACAGTATATAGGAACCGTACATTTCTTTTTGTGCATTGAATTTTTAACGAATCTCGTAAACCTTAGAACATGGAGAATAAAATAAATGAGACAAAATGTGCAAGATAATGAATATCATCATTTCTAAGATGAGAGAAAGCTGAAAAAAATTTAAAGCCACAAACGCATTTATAATGCACAGATAGAAATATCTTGGACTAAGTGATCTATCTGCAGTTTTTGCTAAAATATTTTATCTGTTTCATTTGGCTATGAAAATAAGTACACCTAAAATGTTGATTATTGTATATCAACTAATAATTTCATTCAATTATTTGCCTAGATTCAGTTATACACAAATAGCATTTTTAAAACTAAAATATTAGATGTACCATCTATAATAATAGTATGTTTAAAAAATCAACCATACGGTTGGTTATTGTAGCTTCTCATTTCTTTTTGGAATAGTGCATTTCTATAATGCCCGTCCTCATTCTCAAAATCAATTTAAAATACTTATAGAAAAGTATTTCGATTGACCTGAAAATTTTCTTTAAATATTGTTCTCACTTGCAAGTACAGTACAATCTCGATTATCCGAATTTTTTTTTTGGAAAATAGGAGTTTAGGGTGCGTATATCATTAGATCGACTTAAAAACATTTATGAAATATTTTACTTGAATTTATGTATTAATTTAAAAATAACATCAACAAATAATTTGTTTAATTTTTATTATTTAATTTTCTTTAACATAGTATGTACATAAATGCCTAAATATGTACCTACATATGTACATTCATAAAAGACATGTTAAATGCAACGTAAAATATAAAATATATATCCCATTCTACACTTTACTGTTTAAAAATGAGGTAATTTTTAACTGCACCCGTTTAACACTACTTCTATTTTTGGCCGCAATGTCTCTCCAACGTTTTATTAAAAGAACATCCGCGGCAGTTGCATTTTCTTGTAGTTCTACATAAGTTAACGCTTTCTCCAAGGCTTCTAGTCCTTCTGAATGTGACATTTTTACTGGAATATTGTCAGTGCATTCTACTTCGTCATCATTGCTTATTTCATTACCATTTTTGCAAATACTTTCAATTAATTCTTGGTCAGTCATTTCATCTTCTACATTATCACTGTTTAACCATTCATTAACTTCTGTTTCCGTAACATTTTCACATCCTGGTATTTTCGTGAAAATTTGCTGTAAACTTTCTTCATGGTCGGACTCTGCTTCTGTGATACGTCCCTCCTCGTGTTGAATCAATTTTGACCAAGATTTTTCCAGGGTTCTACCTTTTACTTGATTTCAAGCTAAAGCTATCCAATATACAACATTTTTCTAGTTTAACTTCTTTAGACATTCAGTGAGATTGGCACCCTCATCTACTTCTTCCAAAATATGCTCCAATAGCAAACGCCTGTAATTTCGTTTTAAATTTTCCAGCACACCCTGGTCCATGGGCTGAATGAGAGAAGTTACAGCAGGAGGCAAAAACATTGCTTTTATTTCCCCACTTTGAAGTTGCTCCGCACTTGGGTGAGTGGGAGCATTGTCTAGTAACAAAACACATTTTCTGGGGTATCCGTGCTCTTTTAAAGAAGACTCTGCTTTTGGTACGAAATCTTCAAAAAACCAATTTTTGAATAGATTTGCATTCATCCAGCCTCTTTTTTGATTTTTATACAAAACAGGTAAAGCATTGGGACGAATATTCTTGAAGGCTCGTGGTTTTGCTGACTTACCGATAGATAATAATGGAAGTTTGTGTCTCCCAGGAGCATTAGCGCATGCAAGAACAGTGATACGTTCTTTGCTACGTTTGTAACCAGGTGTTCCAGCTTCCGTTTTTGAAGCTTAGGTACTTGAGGGCAAGATTTTCTAGTTCAAGTCGGTTTCGTCGCAATTATAGATCTGGTCTGGTTGTAAATCATTTTCTTTCATAAGCTCCATAAAATTCTCTGCAAATTTTTTTGCGGCAGATACATCGGCAGACAACTTTTCTCCACAAACTTTCAGTTTACGTACACCATGTCTTTTTTTCCATCGGTCTAGCCATCCATAACTTGCAGAAAAACTTTCAGGCGCTTCAATGACCGGCAATTCTTCGCTTAAACTCACTGCTTTTTGTTTTAAAATGGTCCCCGAAATTGGTATTCCACGTTCTCGATTCTGTGTAAACCATAAAAATAAAGAATCATCCACTTTTTCGTATTCACCTCTTTTCATACTTTTTCCTGCCGGGGTCGGCGATGACAAAACACTACACCATTTTTCAAGTTTTTCGCGATTTTTCCTCCATTCTGCAACCGTACTCACGCCTACGCCTAAATCCTTTGCTATATTTTTAAGCAATTCACCATTATCTAATCGTCGAACCGCTTTAAGTTTTTCCTGCAAGCTGATAACAACGCGTTTACGTTTATTGCTCTGACACTGCATTTTGTAAAATATTTGAGAATAAAACTACTCTTTTTGCGATAATAACAGACGTTAATACATATGTACTTGTAACACTCTGTCGGCTAACCAAAACTATTCACATTTTAGACCGTCGTATTGCCGTGAAACCCCGAGGGAAACCACCTAGCGGTATATGGGAATCCCAGACGCGTTTCGTATAGTGCGAATTTTTTCTGTAAATTGGGATTTTTGTTTTTAGATAGTTTGTTTCGGATAAACCGGATTTCAGATAATCGCGATTCGGTTAATCGGGATTGTACTGTATTTACAAATTTAGAAAGTGAACCGATTTTCCAAATATAATTTAAATATTAAATGAAATATCAATACCATATTGATGAACTTTAAATAATAAAATTTCGTGATGAATGCAGCAGGTTTAAAAAAATTTAAGATATTTGGGTGAAATAAAACATTTTATTAAAAATAGGAGAGAAACTTGTTGATTATCGGCAAATCAGTATATCCACGCGCATTTAAACATTTTAACATTGCTTTACTTCTGGTCCATTGGTATTGAAGTGGACAAGGCTTTCATGACTAATTTTATTATGAGAGAGCGGTAGCGTGAATTCGATCGGAAAATGATCGATAAAAACAGAGAAGTTTTATTATTTTTGGACGATGCCGCTGCCCATCTTAAGGATGTATAGTTGCAAAATGTGAAACTCGTTTTCTTACCGTCAAATACGACAGCTTGCTAGATCAAGGCATTATAAAAATGTTCAAAACTTGTCACCGACATTTAATCGCAGTTTGAGAGTTCTGATTCGGCCTTTTATATTCCTATTTAAAACATACAGCCAATGTCACATTCTAAGCATTATTTAAAGTCAAACAAACAAGCTTAACATGCCGGTGCAAACGGCCATTAGTAGAAAGTCAGTTCTGGCAACAACTGGGGATAGCCAAATTTTTTGTCTGGTAACACTGGTCAGTGCAACCTGAGCGGTCTTCAAGCTGTTTTGGCTCTTTTAATTTTCAATAATAATGAATCCAGTGCGGAGTTTAATCGTGAATTGGTTCCGTAGACGGAGATATGCCGAAAAAATTAAAATTGAAATAATTCCGAATTTACTTAAACAATGGATTTTTAGTCAAACGCGAACTTTCAATAGCTATTTAATCGTTGATACAGCAATATTCCAGTATAACCAACAGCTGTTGTCGGCATCGGATGCCGATGGTAATGCATTTGGAATATTTTTAGATTTATCTAAGGTTTCACCCTACAGACCATTCGATCTTGATAAAAAAATTATATTGCTATGGAATTCGCGATAGGGCTTTAGCATGGATAAAGTCATATTTTGGCAAATGGAAAGCAGTTAGTAATGCAGTTAATAAGAGATTAAATCTCCGGTGAAATTGTAAGATCTAAAGAATTGCGTATATTAATGGGCATCCCACAAGGAAGTATTTTAGGTCCTTTGTTATTCATTATATTTATTAATGGTTTAGATATAAATAATAATAATTGCTTACTTGTTAAAGGGAATACTTTCGCCGGTATAATGTGGTGATATTATGATGCAACAAGTACAAAAATGGCTTACTGAGAATAATTTATTAATACAAAATGTATATTGTTTAGAAGTTCTCCAACTGATGCACCGGAATATGTAATGTTAGATAACAAGAAATATGTACATCATTTTTAGGTCTAACAATTGACAGTAATATGTTATTCTTACAGTACCTATGTGCTTGAGTTGCGTAAAAACTTAGTGGGATAAACTATGGATTAAGAGTTCTCTCAATTACCTAAATTGTTCTATTTTTCTAATTTTTACAGCCTACTAAGATACGGTATTATTATCTGGGGCTGACATGCCAGAAACTTAAAATTTATTTTTCATGCATAAAAACAAACGATCCCCATAATACACAAAATGAAAATTAGAGATAGTTGTAGGGGAATTTTCAATTTCACCATTTAATTGTTATATCAACACAGAAATGTTTACGCCAGATATAAGTAGGTACAGGGCGTTCAGGAAAGTCTTGATCGTGATTGAATCCATCTGATGTGCGTAAAATGATGTCGAATTATAATTGATGCAATTAATTTCGGATGGTTGTTGTTCCGTTGATGTGCTAACGAGTTAAATAAATAGACTCCGTATAATCGCATAAATTCGGTTGGGGGTTTATAACGCCCGCATATGATTAGGGACATTCCGTGTTGAAGTGCAGTTAGGCGAGGCACTCTACGATGAGTGTTCAATTCACCTTTAGATAATCTAGAGACAGTGCACGCTATGTACCCTTTAATCGAATTCCAAACTAACCAGTTAACTTTAACTACCCTCGTACCCGATGCTTACCTCGTGGCTGTTCGATTAGCACACCCCCGCGTACGGTTAATTTTATGGCTTAAAACACACGTACGGTACGCATATATACACATATACAAGTGCACATAACACATTTCACCGTTCACGTGAACCTCGCATCGCTAACTTTATTATATCAGAGCTGTGGGAAAATATGTTGCACCCCGTTTCTTTACACGTGCCGGCGTAATTAAAACAAAATATTTACAAATACATATTAGTGTAATTACGTGACGTTTTTATTACCGGGTCGATAAAATATGAATTCTCATTCACATTACATTTCCTGTTTAAAAAACAATTACAAATAATTATAATTACTGACAGCGTTGTATATCGTCTATTCTACAGGAATGTGTGGGGTTAATATTCAAATAATTGGTTCGGAAAACCCTCGCGTAGTAAAACGTCCATCACCCCAACCCAAACAATCAGTTTATATTGCTATTACCTAAATCTATCGGAAGACTACGAGCCATTACGCCAATTTCTGGTCAATTTGTGCCGGCCAATATTGATGATTTATAGTCGATGAACGCAGGCAATTATAGGCACATGCATTTTCTAAAAACTTAGTTGTAAAGTTGTAATTCAGATGTCAAAATAGTATTTTGTCACAATGACGTTTATGTAATGCGAGTACAAATTGCGAGTGATTCAAAGTACGAGCATTACAAGTTATTGTGGCACAGTTTTTTACGGTATTTTTTTCTAATTTGCACATTAATCGCGATAATATTACGTTCCGACAAGAGTCCCACTAGTGCGTTAATATCTCATTAGTCTCATTACAGCACAATGTGCGGTAATATTCATTTCAGCACTGCGTCGTCGTTCGTTTTCGCTTTATTGCAATATCCAATTAGAAAAATATTGTTAATCGCCGTTATGAGAGATTCTACACTGACAAGGAGTAGGCAAGAATTGCGAAACACAAAATTAAATGAGTCGTATATCATTTGAAAGAAGGAGTTGAGTAGAAAAACTGTAAACGGGTTTGAGTGCATGGGCCTTAATTTTTGAGATATGAAGAATTTTATTTAAAAACATTAACGCTTGTAGCTTAAGAAGAATTATATGTATACGACTGATTAGTGTATGTGTAGCCCAATTAGTTCAGGGTACGAATTACGAATTTTACCAGGAAGGTGGAATAGGTGTGATTACTAATAATCACTAATAACATATACAACTTTCACACACAACATTGGAAAAAAAACAATTATAATACAATGCAATAATTATTTATTAATAAATAAAAGAAAGAAAATGAGGTACGAAATCGTACAACTAATGCCGATTCCGTCTAATTCTATCAAAATTCCATCCCTTGGAATTGAATTCCTAGTAATTCCCAGCAATTCCCAGTAATGTCCAGTAATTCCCAGTAATTCTCAGTAATTCCTAGCGATTTGACCTTTTTTTATTTAATAAAATGATTATAAGAAACAAGAAATTTGTCTTACACAACTAAGACGGGTTATTTAAGACAATACTCGGATACTATGCACTTTTTCTTGATATACGCGTGCATACTTCTGGTTTCATCATATTTTCTATTGCCTATTGCACATTTCTTATTTGATTATGCAAATTTTACGGACTGATATACAAGTAATTTTATGGCCAACAACGCCTCCAAATAAAGTTACTTAACTAACATAATAATAATATAATTTCAAGTCCGATTTGATTTTTAAACTTATGATCTACCTACCTCCAACAAGACAACCGTTGTCTTATAAGTATAAATTGCCCAGCGTCAAGCAATTCACTTTCTTGTTGTATTTATTGTATAATTGAATAATATCACCTTCTATTTTGATTTAATGTGTTTTTTTGTATTAAAACAAAACGGATTTTCAGGAAAAAAAAATTCTTTAATTATATCACGTTCTGTTTTGATTCAAAATTTGCTGTTTTGAAACAAAACAGATTTTTTAAAATCATAAATTTACTTGTTTGAAGAAATCATTTCTACGAGTGCATGTGTAGCAATATTAGTATTGTTTTTATTCTCTACAACTGTTTTCAATTTCGACAAAAAATTATATATAAGTACTGCGAGAATTATTATCTGGTCGTAAATAAAATCAAGGGTCGTTTGCCTTTGCGTTTTTTCGTTTGGAGGGCGAGTTCTTTTTCTTAGCTACCTTCTTTGTTGTGTTTCAATTCAATTATTGAATAAATGTTATTTTAATAGAAAAACCTAGAATTTGGTTTAGTTCGTTTTAATATTTTTAACAATTTATGTATATGTTTTACAATAGGCAAACTTTTTATAGCATTTCATTTTGAAAGCTATTAAATTTGTTTGTTGATCCTTATTTTATAGTACCAGTAAATGTTATACGTGCATATAATAATATATGTTGGTACCGGATTTTTTTTTTCATTTTCCTTATGTATTTGATAAATCTAATGACCACTTGTCTTGATGTTTCTAACTTAAGCCTCTTCGAAGAATAGCACGCAGTAACAATTAAATTACAGTATAATATTAATATAGTCAATTACAGTATTTTCAAAAAAGAAAATATTTAAGTGATGTATTTTTCTGTAATATTTTATCGTTGTTACTATAATTGCAAAATGGTTATTTATAAATTGCAATTCGTTTAGTAAGCTGTCTGTTTGTATAGTTAATTTACATTCAACACCGCTGGCGCTGCAAGCGTCGTTGGGCAACTGCTCGATAAAGTCTTTGAGAACATTGAAGTTGTTACTATAAAATTGAGTAGCTTTCAAACCACGTTCTCCACCGAGTGATAACTGGAGAAGGTGGCAAAAGAAGACCTGGAAGTTTATTTCTATAAAAGCGTATTTAGTAAAAATTTTTTTACAAGTCTCTATTAATTTATCGACATTTGGAAATACGGGATGAATCTCCAAACTTGACAAACTCACAGATACGGTGTAACGCATGTGCAAACACATGTTATAAAACGTGCAATCGCAACTAGATTTAAGCAATAAGCCACAATATACTTTTTGAAATATCCACGTGAAAAATTATTATCACTTGTATCTTATATGCGGAAGTTATTGAAATTGAAATTGTGATTCCTTTCCTTATTACTACGCGGCAAACTGAAATCTGGGCGTGTGTTTCCCAACATGAGTCGTCACAGATGAATGGAGCAACTACTTGTACAGAACCGAACCGTTTTCTGTCAACCGCAGACGGTTTATTATTTCTGATATTTTGTCGGTAGCCCAAGTCGTCATCTCGAACAGATCTCGTCGTAAGACGCAACAGCGGAAAACGGCAACACTACTTCTGCGACACCGCGAATCTAATTCCGAGCAAAAATTAATTTTAATTAACGTCACGTCTGCGTGCCCGTATTTATTTATTTGTGCCGTATTTTCCGGAAACGTCGTCCATTGTTGGATTTCCCCACGACTTTTAGCGCTATAGAAATTCCTGTCGTCTTTCTTGTCGAGCGCTGATACCGCCCTAGCAGTTATGCCACACCATAATATTCAATGCGCCAGGACACAGAACAATCATTCATTGTGCAGCGGGATATGCGTTCCCCTGTGGTTTTTTCGATAATTTTTAAGCATATGTCGTAATCACGTCTGCACGACTTCTGTTCAATCGCCACTCATTTCTTTATTCACTCCTTGCTTGCATCTGCTTTTTGCTTCTATATCGACGTGTTTAGCAACGGAAAAACAATTTATCTCTATCCTGATTTAAAAGTTTTATTCTTTTTAATTAATAGCGATCGAAAAGGTAAAACATTTATGAAATCCTTAAATACTTATCTATTACTTAATGCATTTGTCCTAAAAAACAATTGATTTATCCAAAAAAAATGTCTTTAATCATTTACTTGAACTACAGATAAGTATTAGCTAACTAAAACAACCATTTAAAACGAACTAGTTTCCTGTCATTGAACAATGCAACAAAACTAAATTAGTTTTGACAAGTACATTGTTTATAATACATTATTTATAATACTTCCTTGCCTCTCTGTATTTGTAATAATAAAATCATGAAAATACTGGACAACTAGCCACCGTGTATATCATATCAGTGCAAGAAGGCTATTGATAAATCCGTACTATTTAATATGCAAACCAAGACATATGGGCGTATGGCGTGAACACAGGCCAGCGAGCTGAACATTGCTGTCAGCCGTCTATCTACAAGATAAATGTGAGTGTACGATGGCCATCTTGCGATGAACCCTTGGACATGAATATATTATCAAAGTTTAACCGGTAGCGTTTGCGTGCGTTTCACAACCACCACACGTATTATAGCATAGCTGCCTATATTTACATACCTATCAAGTATACCAGCACGCTTTTTTTCTGTATGGGAACCCCGGTTTTCGTTCGGGGAGTCCCAGGAGTTAGATTTATAATAAAAATTTAACCGATGGAAAGGATTTTAACTATAATATATGTAAATATTAGCCGGCATGCTCCCGCATATACAGATTAAAAATTGTTTGTCTAGTTATCCGTGCCTATATCCATAAAACGTTTGTATGCGAGTGTATATCCGTAGTTAAAAGGTAAATGCATGGTAAATATTTGACAGAAATAATTACTGCCGCGCCTAGGAGGCGGAACTGAGCGACTTTCTAGTCTCGAGGGCTTAGTCAATTGCAACTGTTGGGGTTTACGATCAGTAACCCCAACTGATAATATACTCCTATTTCGGCATTGATAATACGAAAGCTAGAAGCGAATTCATCATCGTATATACACTATCGGCCATTAAAATATCTCCAAACAAAATATAATAGTGTTTATTTGCGACAAAGTCACAAGTCAAAACAAAAATACAAAATTTTACATGTGGAAATTACACAAAGGATAATTATAAATGACGATAGATAGATAGTCATTACAATTGAAACAAAGAAATATGAAACATCCAGTGTATATCACCTCGCGTTTAAAATTTGTTTAGTCCGATGTCGGTGACTGATTGCAGGATATATTCAGATGAGAGTGTCAGGAGTTGGTACTTAAGGAAGCGCGGTTTATAGGAGGTAGTCTTGAGAACACTCTCTATATGGATCCCAGAGTTAGGATCTTAAAGAGTAAACGATATGTTGCTTTGGAATGAAACAATGCGAAGTAAGTCACCTATAGATGCTTCCTCGTTAATTATACACTTTTGATATGCAGCGTATGGCGTAGATGACAGATGATAACCTGATGAAAAGATGCTCAACGTAAGGAATTATAGAAAGTAGTCTAGATTCAATAGCTGCACCTCTGCGTGATATAGTGAACATCCTTTGTAACAGGTGTTTTTCCTACCTCTCTTAAATTCTCCATAGTTATAGGCCAATACATAAATGTGGTGACCATATTTCATGTGCTAACTATAGGCCCATTTGCCTACTAAATACTTTTTCAAAAATTATGGAAGCAATAGTCTACCAGCAAGTTCTAACTTTCTTTAAAAAACATAATCTTCTACATCAAAACCAACACGGCTTTTTGACTGGTAGATGCACAAGCACGGCTCTATATGATTATGTGGAAGAGACATATAAAGTTTTTCAAAATGGAGCTTTAAGTTGTGGAATCCTCTTAGATATCACAAAGGCTTTCGACACTATATCGCACAAAATATTATTGGAGAAATTGTATAGATATGGAATCAGGGGTGTTGCATATGACTGGTTTCAATCTTACCTTACCGATCGTAAACAAATGGTTAAATTAGTTACAACAGCGGGGCACACTTATTCGGATACAGTAATAACTAACATTGCTGTGCCACAAGGCAGTATACTTGGTCCTCTGCTGGCTGCTCTTCGGTTCTCGGGTTCTCTGCCGTGTAGAAAGTTTAAATTACTTGACGTTTCGATCATCTTGTCGTGATCTTCTTCAGAAGTGAAGAAGATCACACGATTCACGATTCACTTCTGAAGAAGATCACGACAAGATGATCGAAACGTCAAGTAATTTAAACTTTCTACACGGCAGAGAACCCGAGAACCGAAGAGCAGCCAGCAACGACGGCCGTGAAAGCCTAAAGACTACTTTGGTCCTCTGCTCTTTTTGATTTTAATCTATAAATAAAATTCTTCATATCTCAAAAATTAAGGCCCATGCACTCAAACCCGTTTACAGTTTTTCTACTCTTAACTCCCTCTTTCAAATGATATACGACTCATTTAATTTCGTGTTTCGCAGTTCTTGCCTATCAGACACGAAGGTGAGCGGAGTATAGTAGTTCCAAACCCTGATAGAAAACCAAACTGATGTCTCTGGAAATAGTGGTTTTGATCAAGAAACTGCAATATTCTTTTGGCGAATACTGCTTCGAAGGTTTCTGAGAACGTTAGTTAGATTGCAATTGGTGATATCCTCTGGAACGCCTTCTCTGAACGGATTGGACGGATTTAACCCACAATGTTCACATTCTGGGATTCAAGTGAAATTTCTAGAGCTGTAGTTTGGTCGGTTAGAAATTGGATCTTGATATGCAGTAATTTTATTTTTACTTGTTGTGTTCTGATTGATTATTTCTAGTCGCGTTTGTAGGGATATTTATATAAAATCAGGGCAAAAACTTGCCTCGTACATCTCATCTGAAGGGAAGCCGATTGCGTTGCAGCGATTTGTCGTAATTGATGATGTAGAAATCTACAGTTTAAAAAAAAAAAACTAATAATCCTGCCTTTTTTTATTTTATTTATTAATACGTTTCGTGCAAAATTTTAATTTCACGATTTAATCTCTCATGTTCATCCGTCTTCTTCAATTCCACGAAAACGTCCCATTAACATTATTATTAGAGTTAGGCGCTATAAGTGAAAATGCCATCTAATCTGTCATCAGCATCCAATTCGCACCCCATTGCATCTCACCATTGAAACGACATCCGTGGATCTTTCCGTTTTGAACGTAATCTCCACGCCCCATCCACTTTACTCGGAACGGCTTATGATTTGATGGGAATTCACCCGCAATAATTTCAGTTATTGACGTTATATATAAAGGTATATCGGTGCATTTGTAATATCTACTATACGAGAGCAGAAAAAAAATATAATTATTTTAACAGATATGAGGATATATTTGCAAGGCCATTTAATTCTGTTTTTACGCGATGGAATCGTTGTTGAGGAATGTCTGTAAAAATGGTTTGTAAAACAGAAACTTCGATCTAACGGCTTAAGAAGCCCCATTTAAATTTCGCGCCATTGTGACCTGTTCAATGGCAACTCTTAAATCTTTGATATTAATCAGTAAAACGTATATGATATAAGGAATATCGCTTGTGTTTCAAAATATTCAATTTGTTTATGTAAGTTGCGAAAATGGATAAAATTTAAATTATTTTTTGAGGAAGAATTCTTTAGAACAACTCTACATTTGATAAGGGTTTGCGCTTCCGCCTCTAAATCCAGATTATTATCATAGTAAAGCGAATATGCTTCTAACCATGTTTCCTACCTACACTGAGAAAAATAGATAGTAACAATAGGGACAACTAACTTTATAGTTGGTTGTATTATAATTATATTAGAGCGTACCATCTTCCTAATAAACAGTAATACATGGATGAATACTGGGTACTAGATAACGTATTGTTGTCCTTGAGTTAATATCATTCATTATATTTATAATACGTGGTAACATCTTTTTTTCTCCGTGTAGTCACAACTGGAGTTTGTACAAGGAAATTCGGGTTGGCGCTGTTAGAAAGATCTTTTTAGTGGTACTAATTAATCCGTTGACATTGAGAAATTCCTCTCTAATAATCTCTGCAACTCTACGCATGATGCATGTGTGATGGAAAATATTGGTATATTTTGCCATCTTTTTTTATTGCTAGCATTAAAACAAATCTAAAGAATTTGGAAATTGAAACACAAAAAGAAATTAAATGCAAATTAGTACATACTAATCCCCGATTTGGTACCGACCATGGTATCCTTGGTGGATGAAGATTTTCAACGAATTTAGAGAATTATATGCAGCACTGACTAGTATTAACTGGGATAGTTTTATGAGAACATATGCTTATGGCAATGTCAATGATTTTTATTCAATTCTATACTCTGCGCTGAATAAACATGTTCCTAAAACAGAGAATAAAGCGAAATACCAAGTATCCAACCTGATTTTCTCAAAATATTATCAAAAATTTAAACCACGTAAAAACCATTTACTCAAAATGTATGAAAGATATAAGAATATTTACTGTAAAAATCCTGTTAATGTGCTTCGTTCTACGATAAAAAATAATATCAAAATTTCTTACATCAATTATGTCAATAATGTTGAAAATCGAATCAAGTCAGATCCAAAAAAGTGTTGGTCTTTTGTGAACATTAAGAAAAAGCAGACGAGAATCCCTGGTTATATGCTTCACAACATGAAGACTTTGTCTAAACCATATCCTGATATCGTTAATGGCTTTGCTGAGCATTTTAGTTCAGTATACGAAGATCTATCAGATGGAGGCTCCGGGAAATTTGCGAGAGATAATTTTGATAATGCCATATCCACTACTTTCAAGTGGATATTTACAATGTTGTTAAAAACTTAAAAAATTCTTTGACAATTGGTCCTGATGCTATCCCGTCCTTCTTGGTACAGGACTGCATAGGTTGTTTCATAAAGCCGATGAAGTTCATCTATAATACAATAATATGGCAGAAAGTGTTCTCTGATGGATGGAAGAATAACACCCGTCTTTAAATATGGTGCAAGAAATTTAATCAAAAATTACCGCCCGATCTCTCTTATATGTGTGGCTGATGGTCGAGTGACTAGCGCGCTTGGCTATCAGTCACGGGGTCCGGGGTTCGAATCCCAGGGCCTGCTCTCAGAGTGAGGTTTTCGTGGTTTTCCTCACTCCTTGGCAAATGCTGAGAGACAAACACCTTAAGTCGCTCCACGGGCGCAGGCGTAATAATAACTCATGGCCGGCCGATGCCCCCTGTAATTGGCGAAAGCTGTTGGGGGATGTGAAGGCATGAATTATTATTATTATTATTATATCCAATTGCGCCAAGATCTTCCACTCATTATTTGTGCATATATTTACAAACACGTTAATCCATTAATACACAGGAATCAAGCTTTATGAACGCAAGATCTATTCCCATAATTTTTGGTAACTTTACAAAAGCAGTTTCGGAAGCTCTGGATGATAAAAATGGACGCAGTGTACACTGACTTTAGCAAGGCTTTTGATCGCATTCATCATAATATAGTGCTCAGAAAACTTCAAATGTACGGATTTCATGACAATCTGATTCAATTATTTTCATCTTATTTTACCAATAGAGTGCAATATGTCGAGTATGAGTGTGCTAGGTCTCGGGACTTTATTGCTGTGAGTGGCATTGGACAAGCATCAAATCTAGGTCCGTTGATGTTTGTTATGAGATTTTTTCTTCTTCTTGCTTACTGTAATAATTAAAATAGATTAAATTATTGCTGCGTTGTTTTGTCACCTATCTATCACAAGTAGATTTATTTATTAGAGTCATTACAAAAGCGATTTTTAAGATATTTATCTCTAGGATCCAACATATAGTTTGTCAAAGTATTTATTTGATTCATTACGTAAAATAATTGAAAAAAAAAAACCAAATATCATACGAAATGGGAATTAGAAAATTGTATTATTAAAAATCAAAGAATACCTACCAACTATAAACTGATTAGTTTAGATGTTACCTCATTATATATCAATATTCCCACCGATTTGGCAGTAGAAATAATTAAATGGAATGAACCATTTACCATTAGAAGAATTCATTAAAGCAACATTATGTTTAAACACAACATACTTCAATGTTAATAAAAAAATATTACACTGCTATGGATTCGCCAATTTCAACTGTCATTGCCAATTTAACCATGGAAAAACTTGAGCAAGTATTCTGAATAATTTAGATATTGCATTATTTAAAATTAGATAAATTCCACCATAAAACACTACGCGATAAAATAATACCCAATCAGAATTCTTCTTCCTCAACGAAGTCCGGTCGATACTCCTTAATAATAATTAAATATAAAAAGATATGTGGTGTTTATCGCTAAAGAGAAAGAAATTCGGTAATGTGATTTTTATAAATGCGATTGCAAAGAAAGAAGGAACGTCTCTGGGCGAATATAATACAATACAACAAGCACACGTTTCCTTTAAGACAGTTAAAGCCACCTAATTATAATGTTGTCCAGATGTCGCAATATGATCTTATGATAAGAATAAGACGGAAGTTGTTCCTCAAGGCAGATCTGGTAACTTCATTGTGCTGAGGCGCGTGGCCCCAGTTCCACAAAGGAATGGCGACGGAAACGCGGGCAGATGTAGCCTTCACCTCTTTCATTGTGTTCCCATCCCGGGGGGAGGGGCGTTTTATTGAAAAGGAGCCAGGATGAGAGAGACGGAGCGATGAATAGATGGGGAGAGACAGGAGGTAGTACTCAACAATTTGAATTCGGTAATAAACAAACGTGGATTTTAGATAAACACTTTAAGTAGTAGATTTAAGAACGGGGAAGTATGATATCCTAGCGCACAAATGGAGTTATTCAATATTTAAATTACAAATTGGGCAAGGCGTGCAGTGCGTAAGACTTCTAGATGAACGTCTGTGGGGCTCCTGCAAGACAAATACGGCGGATTTACCGTTAAAAATGACTATCGCTAGACGAATGGCGCGTCCATTTTAATTGTTTGTCTTCAAATAAATACGTTAAAACTTACGGTTCCGTCCTGGGTTTTATTAAGAGTAGGGTGGGGGGGCATATTCGGCAGAGTCTTCCGATTAATTCTCATTAAAACCAATTTCGTCCTCGTCCACTTAAATCGTAAATTCGAATGAAATCGAATCAAATTAACGGAAGCTATTAAAGAAACAACTTGAGTTAAACGATTGTCCAATTAGAATTTTAAATGTACAACTGACAAAGCTATATACGGTATCTATACCAACATCTTTCGGATGGTGTTAAAATTTCTGTCGAATAAAATTCACTAACAAGGAAAGGAATCCAAGTGTATCTCTCCGATTTTAATAAAATTGCGACATTAAATTTAGTTCCGAAAATATGAAGAGAGGGGTATATAAAAATGGCGATAATTTCCCAAAATGAAGATTTAGAAAAAAATCCAGAAGCCCAAAACTTTTATTTTTCATGTACCTAGGTAATTTAAAATTTAAAAAAAAAGTGGAGTGTGGAAAAAATATTTTTTTTTAACCCCCCAAACGAGGACGTGGGACTGCTCTTTTTTTTTAACCTAAAATATACGGCTGCTAACAAAGAACGATCTGGTTTCTTTAGTCGATCTTCATATGTGCAAAAATGTGTTTTTGGGGGTAACTTTGAGCCGCCTAAAACCAAAAACGGAATTTTAAAAAAAAAATATCGTATATCGGTCTTAAAATGTAAGAAACCGGTACTAATATCACAGATAAGTACCTACAAGCTCACTGCAGCAGAATTGGCCAAATCACGCGGGCTGCATAAATCAACAATATTTCGATTTTATGAAACATAGATACTTGCGGGGAGCGAGGTGTATCGCACGAGACGAACGGAGGCCGGAAGGAGTACCGAGCACTTTAATAACATTTAATTTAAAACCAGCTTCGTATGTCCTTCTAATTAAACGGTTCATTTTCGATGAGGGTGCCGTCGACCATTACGATAAATAGGTTGAATATTTTAAACAGTTAAACCGACGTTGGTGGGAGGTGCGCGATTATGCAACGCGTGAATCTCCTGCAGTAAATAGGGTGGTGATCAGTTGAGAGACTTGACAGTGAAAAGTGAAACTTTTCACTTTCAATTTGTACCAAACCTCACATTTAAGGGATCAAATTTACCCTTGAAATTTCTTTTAATTTCTTGCTATTTATACCATTGTTATGATAAAATACAATTCTCTTTCCAAATTTCTAGAAGAAATCCGACCTATTTGAAAGAAATTTACTTTTAGTGTTCACGTCGCAAATAAAAAAAAAATATTTTACTTTATTTAAAGTCAAACCTAGTACTAATTCATCAAATTTTAAAACAATCTTCTTATTCCAGGAGTAAATAAGAATTAAAGAAAAAAAAAGTTATGAATCTACTTATAAACGATTCAGAATCGACTGGAAATGTTGCTTACCTATATGAGTACATATTATATAAATCCACTAGCGAAATAACCCGGAAGAAGATCATTTTAACCCTACAATTTCGATTAATAAAAAAAAAAGCAGAGGATAGATATAGCGTACAATGTCTGCAAGCGTGCTACAGCCGGCACGTGTATAACTT
Organism: Cetonia aurata; assembly: GCA_949128085.1. NCBI lineage: Eukaryota > Metazoa > Arthropoda > Insecta > Coleoptera > Scarabaeidae > Cetonia > Cetonia aurata. The sequence goes on from OX421891.1 coordinate 11,678,965, forward strand.
TAGAAGATGAATAGGTCGATCCAATCTGGTTGGTATGTTGTGCATGCTGTATTCACATCCTTCCACGTGCCTCATCAGCAAAGGGAGGAATCATATTTCCACCAACACAAATACAATGATAGACGTCCACACCTACATATGCAAATAAGTGTATTGCTTTAGTACGTTGGGTCTTTATTGGTCTCATTCTTAACGATTTTGATAACCCCTTTAAGATTTGTTGCGGAAACAAACTACGGTGCTTATAACTTCGTAACATATAAACATATAGAAACGTGTTTGACGAGAGCATACGAAGAACTACGATCATTGTCATTGCCTCCGACTGACGTAAGCACAAGCCGCGCCTGCTAGGTCGGACATAAACATCAAAGAACAAATGCTTAAATACAAACTAGAAAAATGCCACCAAACAATTATCACTGACAATAACGAACTTCTAAATGCTGGGTAACAGAGGCAAGATGGTTAAACACATGCATTCTGTTTCGAATATGTCATTGCGCAGAGTAAATACTTTTGTTATTAATATAATGAAGGTATTGATTCAACCTATGAATCTTCAAGGTATATTCTCTGTTCGTTCTCGCAATAAATTGCAATTTAATATGTGCTTTATTACATTCATATGGTGAATAAGTTGTAGGTAGGTAAAATGTAACAACGCATATTTATTTCTTGTCGGTATCACCCACAAAATTATTTATTGGACCTATGAAAGAATAGTTACTATAACAAATATTATTGTTGAACTAACTACCGGCTTTTTATTGTAATAACATGTTTTTATCGGCATTCCGCAAATGCAGAGCATCTGATGGTGACTCATTTTTGTTCTGACATCTGTCCTCGGCAACTTTTATCCAATATACTATTTATTGTTTTAGTATTAATATTCAATCTGTTAACTTGCTTAATATTATGACATAAAACATAGGCCTGCAGTTTTAGTCAAAGCCTGCAACAGGATCTAAATGCGTTTGTTTTTTGGTAACTTTAACGTTATAGGGTGAGATAACAAAAAATAATACTATCAATCAAATTGAAGAGGAGAGAAAATAATTGATTTCTTTATTTAATTTTAACATTAAGAAAACTTTTTGGCATGCCTAAAGCGACCATGATGCAACCGTAAAAAACAGAACCAGCAACCTAAATTTTGTATACAACCAAAACAAATTGGACTCACAGCGCCATCTAGAAACGTCCCTTGTCATCGCCAATTTGTGTTAACAGTTTGGCCCATTAATCTTACCCATCTCCTTTAGAACATTATCTCGGGTCGTATCGAATGAATCCTGGAAAAGAGTGAGATGACTTGGAGAGAACCTACAGAAGAATGGGTGCTTCTGCTATTTCTTGTAAAGCTCCTATGTTTGCTCCTAGAAAATTCTTCCTCTATTTCCGATTCAATTTTTTATCCACACCAGTTTTTATTTATTAGTTCAGTGATCCTCAAGTTGGTATACCTTCGCTGATCCAGAAGAGAATAATTAATTTCCTTGACGACTCCAATCCTATATTTCCCCTCAACATGCCTTCTGTTCCGTTCCACGTGAACTTCGGTTCTGGTTGTAATTTTCTGATCGCGTAGGTGAACGTAGTATGTAATAAACAAGGGAATTAGTAGCGGAAAAATCAATTCGTTAACACCCCTATTTATCCGTAATAATAACTGACAATTCCCATTATCGCCGTTCGGTTTGAGGAGGATATTTTTGATGTGTTAATAGAACGGCTACCGAACGATCGACCGACCAGCGGCAATAATCCGTTTCAGGGTGATTTCGATTTTGAGGGAGGTAGGGTGTCGATGAGTTTGTCAGCGGGGAAAAAGGGACGCGCGGCTAATCACACACAATTAACGGGCTGAGAGTTATCTGGTTTTGAACGTGATCCGAGGATGTCATTGTTAAAGGGACGCATGTTCGATGTGGAATGGATAGAGCCGTGATTTTTATTCGTAGTTGCCAACGTGGCTGTCAGTCTGTCTAGCTGAGTGTCATCGCCAATATCGCAATATGTAAAATACTGTTAATTTTACATACAGTGTGGAAAACACTTACGGAATGAATGTATTTTTCACGTTATCATCTGTCAAAAATTAAAAAAAATGCAAATATTTCAAAAATGGTTGAAAATAACAATATAGTTGTTTTATCAAACTTACTTTAAAATTGAACGAGGAATTAAAAAATGTAATAATATACAGGGTGATATATATATGCGACAAAATTTAAGAGCTGATTCCTGAGGTTCTTTTGATCATTAAAGTTCATATGAGTATATGTCCAAAACGGTTTGGTTTAAAAGTTATTGAATGTTTAATAATAAATTATGAATTATGACTAACACGATATAATATCGCGGTTGGTTCTTCAAAATCAATTGTGTTGAGAGGGGATTGTTTGTCATTTCAATATTTGACAGTAGTTGTCAGAGTATTCATTCAGTTTATTGTCAGTTTCTGTTTTCTAGAATGAATTACACGAATGCTGAGATGGGTGATATGCATTTTGTTTACGGTCTTGCCAGTGGAAATTCGCGTGCTGCTAGAAGTCTTTATGAAGAACGATACCTGAACCGTATCATACCGCATCATTCAATATTTGTCCGTCTTCACCAACGTCTTAGTAAAATGGGAAGTTTTAAAAAACATACGACTGATAGCGGGCACCCATTTACAGTGAGAACTCCACAAGTTGAAGAAATGGTACTAAATGAAATTGAGGAACATCCTACTACAAGCACCAGAAAATTGCGTTTGCTTTAAACATTAGTCAGGCCACAGTTTGGAGAATATTGAAAGATCAACTGTTGCATCCATATCACGCTCAACGGGTGCAGGCACTTTTGCTAGCAGATTTTCCGCAAAGAGTGGCTTTTTGTCAATGGGTGCAACACAAAATCGCACAAATTCCTGACTATTTGGCTCAAATATTCTTCACCGACGAGGCTACTTTCTCTAGAAACGCGATTATTAATTTTCATAATAATCACATATGGGCCGAAGAAAATCCGCACGAAATACTGAATGCCCGTTATCAACATCAATTCTCTGTCAATGTGTGGACCGGAATTGTTGGAGATCACTTGATAGGTGCACATTTTTTACCGATGCGATTAAATGGCGAGGTATACCGCAATTTTCTTGAAGAGGAGCTACCACTACTGCTGCAAGAAGTTCCCTTACAATTAAGATTACAAATGTATTTTATGCATGACGGTGCTCCAGCGCATTTTAGTTTAGTTGCTCGCGAGTTTTTGAACAGTACGTATCCAAATCGGTGGATAGGACGGGGAGGTCCACAACCGTGGCCTCCTCGGTCTCCAGACTCAAATAGTTTGGACTTTTTTCTCTGGGGTCACCTTAAATCTTTAGTTTATACGACTCCCATTGAAAATGTCGATGAACTGAGAAATCGTATACCTCTTTTCTGTTCAATTTATTCGTTAATTCTACGCAGAACTGTATTCAACGATCTGGATCGTCTTCGGTTAATTCCTGTAGAAACATCATCTTATACTTATAGGAATTACGTTTTTGTTAATGGAAACATTACAACGTTATTTTCTCGAGATATAATTTTGAACTTGATGTCGAATTCTCTACAACACTTAATAAAATGTCCGCTTTCAAATCGTCTTCCACAAAATGGGGTTTTATTTTTATTGTGCGGACATGTCCAAGTTCTCTAAACTGGGAATAAATTTGCGAAATATTTTGGATACTTCTATTTGACTTCTACACTTGTCTCCGTAACCGATCATCATAAAAATTTCTCTACGATGATTTTGTGTTAAATAGCGCATTGTTTATTAAGGACAGAATGTCTCTCAAAAAGAGATAATTTACTCAAATGTTTCTCTCCATACTGTAGACGATTTTATTGTTTCGTTGCCTAAGTTATTTTTATTTTGGGGCAAACGGCAATAAAGATTCGTATAAAAATGCTTTCTTTCTCAAATGCTAGATGAAAAAGTTTTAAAGTTGCTGGGATTGCGTTTCCTGGAAACTTTATTAAAATCTGTTCTCCACAGCAGTTCCGAGTTATTTTGTTTACTAACAAATCCTAGGTAAGCTTTTTTTTTCTTGTCGAACTGCTGTCGTGCATTTTCTATTGCTTTTTATAACTGTCCCGGTCTAAGCGGGATCTGGTTTATTTAAATATTGAAAAGGCCTTTTTTTCGGAGATTTATTAACATCTTTATTGTATCTGTAAGCCACGGTGCTTTACCTTTATTTATACGCACTGAATTCCAAGGTGCATGCCTATGAAATGAGCACAGAATATTATCATTTAGAGAAGTTGTGATGGAGTTAATATTTCGGTGATTGTAGATATCGTGCCAAGGAATGGATTTCAGATCTTGCTCAAAGTTAAATTAGTTAAACGTGCTAAAGTCCCGATTGGTGTATATTTTAATTGGTTCTCTAGATATTTCAATATTAAATGTAAACATAATAAACAAACATATGATCCGAAACGTTGTGAAACTCTAATGTCGAAAACTAGTGAAGGATCATCGGTTAAGGCAACATAAATATGAAATAAATGTATGTCAAATCGTTAAACTCTATTCCTTGTCTCCAGAAGAGATAAGAGATAAGAAAAATGACAGACCAATGATTTGTAAATTAAGCTAGTGGGTTCCAAATTAACATGACATGTAGAAAAATGGTATAAATAATAAGAAATAAATAAATAACCCGTAACCAGTTCCGTTTACTCCGTTTATCAAATAGTTTATTAATCAACAATACTAAGCGCAATACAGACATTTACTTAGCATAGTTTCTACTTTGATTCTAAATAATATTTTTATAGTACTTAAGAGTAAATAAATGCTTATTTTACAATTTAAATGGGGTTTCTTATTGGAAAAGCTTTTAGGCCCATTTGAATGACAACTAGATTGTTAATTCTTAATTAATTTTATTTATTGTTCTGGCAGCGTTTCGTGGATGCTTATCAACATTTTCAAGTCATATTGCTTATTTTTCTTGCCATCTATTTCGTAATGTTTTAAGGTTATCCATAGACAATAGTATAACATATATACTGTCAAAATAATGTTAATATTTTCTTCATCTTAAATCAATGTATTACTGAAATGATTTATATCTAATTTTTTGTTTTAACTATAATAAAAACGCTATTTTTATCTTTATTTTCAGATGTTTGAAGTAGAAATCGAAAAGAAATATCGACCTACCACATTCCATAAACTAGATAGTGGAAAAGATGTCGGAGAATTCGAGGATAAACATACAAATCTCCGACGGAGATGGGGATTCGAATTCGACCAAAACTGCGACGGTTACCACAACGACCACGTCGTCGGCGAGGACTTTGAACTTCTCCATAGCGAAGATAATGGAGCCGGACGTGAAGAGGTGTCCGAAGAGGATCGTCCCAGATCAAGACGGGGATTCCGACCTGGAGCCGTCCAGGAACGTCGGTTATCCATCCCAATTGGAATCGGCCTTTAAAAAATACGTCCCGAATGTACTGAGGTCGCCGTCCGATCTGATACACCACTATCCTCTAGTTTATTACCCCAGCCAGTTGATGTGCGTCGCGACGACTTCTGTTTCTGTGTATTCAGTGTCTTCCGAGGGAGGGACCGCGGGCGGCGGTCCGACGGGAATATCCGTAGTCAATTCGGCGGGCTCGTTGCCCGAACACTACAATAAGCCTTGTCACGTGAAGCGTACAATGGGGCAGGGGATCGATTCTAAGAGTGCCCTGAACGCTACCGCCGCCGCTCAGACCGGCTCCGCCAAGCAGAAAAGCTTTGAATGCGGTGAATGCGGTAAGGTTTTTAACGCGCACTACAATTTGACACGTCACATGCCGGTTCACACCGGCGCCAGACCTTTCGTCTGCAAGATCTGCGGCAAAGGATTCCGACAAGCCTCCACACTGTGTAGACATAAGATAATTCACACGTCCGAAAAGCCGCACAAATGCCACACGTGCGGTAAGGCCTTCAACAGATCCTCGACGCTGAATACGCACGCTAGGATTCACGCCGGATATAAACCTTTCGTGTGCGAATACTGCGGAAAAGGCTTCCACCAGAAAGGGAATTATAAAAATCACAAGCTGACACATAGCGGCGAGAAGGCCTACAAATGCACGGTCTGCTCCAAAGCCTTCCATCAGATCTACAACCTCACTTTCCACATGCACACCCATAACGATAAGAAACCTTTCACCTGTCAGGTTTGCGGGAAAGGTTTCTGCCGGAATTTCGACCTGAAGAAACACATGAGGAAGTTGCACGAGAACAACGTTGGTATACCAGACGGAGAGTACATAATCAATAATTCCTCGAATAGTTCCGGTTATGCCAGAGATAGAGAGCACCTACATCATTTCATAAGTCCATTCCTGATCCCGCCGCCGCAAACCAGAGGACCAGTTCCTATATATACTGAAAAGTTGTTATGACCCTTTCCCAGCACGTACTGAGAAGTGCTTAGAACATTGTTGAATCGCTGAAGATGTAGGGTATGTATGTTACATACCTCTACTACATGAGTGTGGACGCTTTGTGAAATCTGTGTTATTGTACTACACCTTGACGGAACAGATAATGAAAAAAGACTTGAAAATTTAGTAATATTTCGATCTCTATATAAATGTGCAATATAATATATTATATATATACATACGATATACATATGTATAAGCTTAAAATATATGTACCCGTCTATTGATTTAAAAAAAAAAGAAAGATTAAATAAAATGTATTTACTACTAGAACGCATTATACCTATTATGTACAAAGTTATAAAAATAAAGATATTAATGTTATAAATAACAGATTCCTGATATACAGGTTGTTACAAATTTTTAAACTCCGAAACTCCACAGTTTTATCTTTGTATTTAAGAGCATGTGGATTCTGTGATCGGTAAACAAGTCCAGGTTTAATCATATGACAAGCTGCATTTGTACAAAATATCAAGGTAAGTCTATCCTTAATTGCTTTAAAGCCTAGTGCACTCTTTGCAGTCTTATGAATATAAGTCCGTTGAGGCATTTTTTTCCACATAAGACCAGTCTCGTCGCAGTTAAAAACTTGCTTAGGATGATAATTCTTTTCTGCAATAATTTGTTTAAATTTTTCTGGAAACAGGGCAGCAGCTACATGATTAGCCGACGCAGATTCCCCTGTCATTTTTATATTTTTTAGATTAAAACGAGTTTTAAATCTATGCAGCCACCCCCTACTTGCTGTGAATTATTTCCCTTCCTCTTCAGTATAATCTTGGGTCTGCATATCTTCATATAAAACCAACGCCTTTTGTTGTAGCACTTTGCCATCGATAGGAATATGTTCTCTTGTCATATCTTCCACCCATAAATTTAAGGCATTTTCTATCTTAAGTAACACTTTATTACGTATTGTGGTTGCAACTTTTGCAGTTTGGGGTGCACTAGAAAAACTAGTTGGAATCTTATCTTTGTTTTTTAACACTTCCCGTATCGAAGATTCGTTTTTATTGTATATTTTAGCAACAGTTGCAATAGATTTTTTTTCTATTTCAATCATATTAATGATTTTTATTTTTTCACTAATAGTGAGCATTTCACGTTTTCTTTTTGGTTTAGAAGCCATTTTAAAATGATTTTCAAATTTACTTGCTTTATTTAAAAACTATTGCTAGCACTGTCTTGTCCGACAATTCGAATAGTACTAAACTCATAGTTAACAGGAGCGTTTATATGTACAAGTAAAAGCGAGTGGCACCTTAAGCACGTTCCAACTTGTTTAACTTCTCATAAGAGAGCGCCGAATTCAGGGGATGACTCATATATACGACGATATATCGACAAATGCTCCTATAACTTTTAATAAGGCTCAAATGTCTTTATTTGTTTCTGTATTTATTGATATAACGCGTTTTCTGCTCATCATAGGTAAATCGCGGATGACTGATACCGCGGATACGGAGTTAGCGGATAACGGGGTACTACTGTATTTTTCATAATGTTGCATAATTAATGCTATCGAAATCTCGGGCAAAATCCACAAAAACTAAACAGCGTGTATATCTTTTCTCTACTGTTTCTTCTATTACGAGTCTGGTAGTAGCGATCTGATCAATGCATAATTCCTATCGTCTCCTAAATCCCGCCTGCTGCTATTTAAGAATCTTATCCATACAGGGATTGATTCTCTGATGGATTATGTATGCTAGTATTTTATTAATAGTACATAGAAATGTAACACCCCTCCAAATTTTACAGTAGTTACGTGATATCAAAAAATATTCTTCTATTTTTGACAGTACACAATTTTTTATTTTAACTATTTGACAGATTATACGACCACAGTCAACTATATAAAAAAAAATACTTCAGCACTTAAAGAAAATCTACCACACTATCAAGGATTGTGTGTAAGTATTTTAATTTATAAAAACACCGAAGTATTATTTATAGTTACGCGCGGTAAATAATTTTCTACGCCAGAGCGACGAGACATGCCAAGGAACTCTCCTGCAATCGTCAATGATTGCGTCGAAGCTTCTGTTTGCCTCCATATGTTACAAATCCCCATGAATAGCCCCGTCTTGTATGGTCCAACGGATTACCAATGTTTTTTCCTCTCGAACGACCAGTCACAACAGATATACCCACACAGACACTTATTCTCCTAATATCGCTTAAGCTGATTACCCATCCTGCACCCCCGGGTTAAGTATAGCACAACTTTCACGTCCTTTACAGTTAGTTCCACAATTGTTGATCGCTTTAAATGGCTTGACCCACCCGCTCCTTTTTACAGACGTCTCTCCGCTCAAAGTAGAATGTCCGCCTTGCCAAGAACTAAATTCATTTTGACAGGTATTTGCACCCCCCATTATGTAACACATCGCTATATGCCCTTTCTGTTCTCGTCCTTCGAGACTCGCACCGCCAATCGGAAATCGCTACTTTTATCCCTTGAACTATTAAACTTTTTAAGCACATACGTACGTGTTTTATCGCTAAAATCACTTGATTAGAATCTATTTAGTAAGATTCTCTAACGAGCGAATGCTTGAGATCTTTATAGCGGAGTTTATTACTGAAGTATTCTTAAAATGCGGGTATAATCGCTGGATATTATACATTAAGGGTTGTTTTAATCAGCGAATGTAAAGTACCTATATAAGCAAGGGCGTAGACCTTTAAAATTAGTTCCAATATTAGACGATACTATGTGCTTGTATTAATCCATATTAAACATTTTTCTAAATTGAGATGGTCGCTTCGAAAATGTACGTAGTAGCCCTAGGTAAGCCGGATGTGCACTGTGTAGACATTCGAGTGCCTTTAGGGAATAAAAGGTATTGAAAATTCTAGGTTGGTACGGCTATTCAACCACCTAATCATACGAGTAAACTTTAGTTTGCTGTTACATAAATAGGTAGGTATATTCATTTATATTTGTTCTTTAAGCATAGAATGAAACGTAACCATTCTAGCGTAACACTGATATTTGATGTCTATATTGTTATGTGTACAAGGGATTCGAAAGTTCCAATTTTCCTGTGTAAACTATTACCCATAAAACATGAACGGCATTGCTTGTGTATATATTTTTTATTGTCTTAAAAGTTTGATAGTTTAATATATACCAGGTGTTCATTTGAAAACTTCCTACCTTAAACTTATGAAAAATAAATTGATAAATATTAAAAACACACTTTTAACAGCTTAAAATGTTCCATTTCTCTTTTCAAATTTATTTAAGAATTCAAATATCTTTTTGCATAAAACACCAATACAATAATTGTTATATAAAATGCTGTCCGTTGTTCGCTAAACAATGATATAATAACCGTTGTTCAAAAGTGGAGCATAATTTTCAAATACCACGGCAGGCTGCAGTAATCCTCTGACAAAGTTCTTGTAAACAACAGACTTTAAATAATTCCATAGAAAAAGAGCCTGCTGGTATCAAATCAGGTGATCTGCACACAGAAAAATGCATGCTCGCCTTAAATAAATTTGCCTTTGACCAAATAAATCTACGTTTTGAATATGCGCAAAACAAAAACTTCTTAAGGCAAGAAAAACATTGTCTTAACAGCATAATCTTGTCGTAAGAGGTTAACAGTTTAGTCTTCGATGAAACTACTTACCACTTAAGAATGTCGTTTGCTTGCATTCAAAGCATTAGTCTTGGAGAAAAATGTTAGAATTCCTTAAAATCATAATGCTTTACACAAGGATAAATATTTATTTCTATGAAATAAAAAGTACCTATTATTCATGTGAAATAAATGCTTGGTTTTATTTTATTTTATTTATTTTAACGCTTATTTTCACCAATTTCTTTGCTAATTTGACACATCTTTGAGTGTAATTTTACATTTTTACGTCCCTTACCAGAATTGGTGACGGCAATCCCGATGTCACAATAAGGAACAGTTCCTTTGACGCCTCCGCAGCTAAACATTGATTTCTCGCGAAATTCTCACCGTGTAAAACTTCGACATTCATTTCGGGAGCTTTATCAAACGTCGCAGAAATGATTATCAGGGAAGGTGGGGAGGGAGGGGGGGGGGGCGAGCAAGGTGGAAACGAGAGGGTCACACCTGCGAAGATCCCAGAACATTGTACGGGCCAACACCTTCGCATAATGAACTTAATACTAAAGCGGAGGCTTTGTTGCAGTTCGGTTCGGCAAGCTTTCGACATTTTGCGCTTAAGCCTCCCCGATGCTAAAGCCCTATCGAGTAGTCCCATTATTAAGAATTAATACGCATATGCGACGCCTACTCTTCGCTTGTTTTCTATAACAAAGTGTTGCGTAATAAAAACCGATGTACATTGATGTTAAAACGTAATTATCCTCATTCGAAAATGTAGTTCTATGGGGAATCTGTTTGAGTTTACGCATTTTTGAAAATTCCCCGCTAGAATGAGTCCGTATTTTTTGTCTGAATGGATATACAAACAAATACTACGGTAGGATTTACGGCAATATGAACACTTTGAATTTCTTCCAAACCTCTGTGGTCAGTATCCGTTTAAGCAGTTCGGTCAGCATTCGGTCGGGTTCTTTGAAACTTCAACACCGCCAAATCAGCTATAATCACGTTAAAATCGCATGAGAAGACACGCAGGTACTTTAATGCGTAGATATTAATCTGTCCTGAACATCCTAAACATCTACTTAGACAACTGAGAGACGATTTATAATTATATTTATTACAATCGATTTTCTAATACTAAAAATTAAAAATTAAAATGAAAATACGTTTCATCTACGAACAAGAAAACGACCTTTATAAATACCGTATTTTGAAATAAATTACAGTTGAATTTATTAGCAAAATGCTTTTAAACGTATCTATTAATAGCAGTTAAGTGTTGTTCAAAGTAAGTTTATTTTTTGCTCAATTTGATTAAAAAAAATAATACATACAATAACACACTAAAAAATACTCCCTCTGTCCAGAAATAAGTGTTGGATTTTCATTGTTTTTAAAAATTAAGGAAAGGTGGCGTTGCCCCCAAAAATTAACTGCCATTTTGGAATCAATTTTTATATGTCAAGTGTTTGACAGCAGTTTTGAAAGTTTTCTAGTATTTCAAGAATCAATGTTTTCAATCAAAAAACAAAATTTTCTCAAGACTTGATATATGTAAATCTCCGGTTTAAAAAATAAGTAAGAGACCTAATTTGACTCTAAACATAAGGCAAGTGGTTTACTATGCATTACTTGAATTGAGCGACAATAATAAACTGAAGCAAGGCTCCATCAAGGCGACAGTCCATAAATTCAAAATTTCTGTGAAAATTGTAAGCCGAATTTGGATGAAAATCATTAGTCGATGGTGCGGAAGTAGCAGATGTCACGTAAGAAGGGACGCGTTGGTCGAAAACCAAAAAGTTTCGACCCAGAGCTAATAATCGTCGTACAATTCTACTTCTATTAACTTATCAAAATCTACAGACGCCAATAAAATTGACAGATTCAAATATTGTTTGTCAATGCTGAAACCTAAAAGTTTAAATGTTCAAGCACCGGAATTCATCGGCATGTATGATCGGATTCATGTGGACGAAAAATGGTTTTACATTAGCAAAACAACTAACACATACTACCTTGTAGAAGACGAAGAAGAACCGTTCAGGACCTGTAAAAGTAAACGTTTCCTCACAAAGGTGATGTTTTTAGCCGCTGTTGCTCGTCCACGTTGGAATCATACCGAAAATAAGAATTTCGATGGAAAACTTGGTATGTGGCCATTTGTTTTTTTAGCACCTGCTAAACGGACCAGTAAAAATCGCGCAGCTGCAACGATTGAAACGAAAGTGATTACTAATGTTACTAGAGAAGAATACAGGAGTATGATTATTGAGAGATTATTACCCGCCATTCAACAAAAATGACCAAGAAGCGCTTCACGCAAAACAATTTGCATTCAACAAGATAACGCTAAACCACACATTCTTCCTGATGACATTGAGTTGAATAAAGCTGCTGAATCTGAAATCAAAATATGCCAGCCACCTAATAGTCACACCAGCGTCTTGGATTTAGGCCTTTTCAATGCAATCCAGTCATTGCAGCAACAATCGGCTTGCGAAACTGTAGACGAATTGATTCGTGCTGTTGAAAACCCTTTTTCTGCATTAAATCCTGATACTTTAAATAAGATTTTTCTTACTCACCAGCACTGCATGGTAGAAATTATGAAAATAAGTGGTGGTAACAACTATAAAGTGTCTCACATGAGAAAATACCATTTACAAAGACTTGGTAGGCTTCCAGTTCCTATCTTCGTTTTGATAAAAGAGTTTTTTTGGGCTACGTGTTATATCTCTGTGAAATACTAACAAAACTAGTGCACCTTCCACGCACTTACAAACGTTCAAAATGTGTGTAAATATTGATTGATTATTTATTGATACCCTATAATCCTCTTGGCGTTTTATTTGCCTCTTTAGACAACAATAATGGACACCGTTTTGTGCGATTACTTCTAACAGTACCGGTAGCTCTTTTCATGCGGTATTTAAAGGAAGTTATTAGACTACGGCTAGTAAAGTAATTATGAAAGAAGATGATATGGTCACTGGGCGGTTGTGCAACCTCCAATAATTCCAAAACGACCCTTGAATCCAAAGGATACGCAACTAAGGATGAATTATTACAAGTTTCCCTTTTATAAACTGTTTCGCTCTGTGATGCCTGTAATATTTAATCATTGCTTCATCTATAGAGAGATTTTGATGAACAATACCCCATTACAAAAAACTTTATTCATTAAAGGACGGACGCAATTTGTACATCGGATTGTTTGTGTTGATATTAAAATTATCAACAAAATGTATGTATTTTTTGATTTATTGGAATGTATTACAGGATATATTACCTACCAGTAATGACTGGGTAACAGGTATCTTCACCTAAGCACCAATAGACCTTCTGCAGGTACTTCAGTATAAAATAGTACGCCCACAAATATTTTGAGTTTATCGTAATTTATTTGAAAACGGTGGTTATTTTTTATCTAGCATACAAAACGGTCTTTTCGATAATATATTCACATATTATTAATCAAAAATAATTTGAATATCTGTATACAGGAGATAAACCGTCAATATGTTCTATACTAATAGATTCCTGCGTTGGAGATATTCATTGGTACTTACAACTAATCAAACAATAAATGTAAAAGTCCAAAATATTGATAGCTTTTAAATATACGGGAAATTAAATTTACAGCAATCATACTATACTGTTGTGAATATTGAACTGTAAATTCACAGTTATACTGAAATTTTCACTCTCATCTGTAAAATTACAGTAGTGTTCCTGGCTTACAATTACCAGGAATGTTACTATAATCTTTTTTTACCGTGTACAATGCATTTGAGTGACCTTCTCAAAAGCGATCGTCTAAATTAAAAAGAATTACCGATAGAATTTGTGAACGCAAAGAATCGGGCAGGGTCCTCAAGTTATTTGGTTTTTCAAGAGAGATTGATATTGTGTTTTATGTTCCGAAAAAAGGTAAACATGTCATACAGGCTTCTCCCATGCATCACGATGATAAAATAGATATTGAGACTGGTGATAAACGCAAACCAGATATCACAATTCATATCAACGTTGGACAAACTAATATGATATTGCAAGAAATAGGAGACGGTGGCCTATTAAATGCTGGTGTTATAAACTCTTGTAATATATTTACAAAACAATTCTGCAAACGAAATATTTGGGCGGGAATATTTAAAGCGATTAATTTTTGCTCTAACGGAAAACCAAATTCTTCGTAGAGGAACTTTGAAGATGACTACCACAAGAAGATCGCCAGATATGATCTGAATCTAATTATTCTAAAGGCTATCCAGAAAAGCCAGAAATTAGATAGAGGTGTTATTTCTGTCAAGCAAAGTAAAACTAGATATTTTTGTGAATTTTGTTATTTATATATCTAAAGCATCGCACATTTAAATGCAAAAATTGTTAAAATAAGATATATATATGTTATATATATATATATTATATATGTCAAAGTGACAGCAAGCTTATAAATTACTTGGGCTTTTGAAAATTAAAATGGAAGGTTATATGTATATAGATCTAGAGATGGTCCCCAAGTTATAGAGTCTTACATTAACGAAGAAATTACATTCAACGTGTGCCAATTCAAACAAATTATACTTCTGGCTTAAACTGTCAAAATTTGGACGCAATTAAAGGCTGGAGGAAGAGCACCTTAGGGTGATTCAGTCTTTTTGGCATATCTGTATGTATTTATGTATGTGATGCCAATAAATTGATATTATTATTATTATTATTATATTACTCAAATTTCATTTATCATTGAGCAAGATTTATGTTTAGTTTGTTCGTTTTTTTTATGCTCTGTATTTAGAATTTGTATTGTTTTTAGATGTTCTGTATAAACTGCATAACTACTGCAGAGTTAAAAGATTATAAAACTATTTAACTAAACGTCATTGATGGCTAGGGTGACGAAATCTATTTTGCCTGTAGCAGCCCAAATCTTTAATACTGCAAAAAATGTTATCGCGTCTTTCAGCGAAGTAAAAGAATTTCAAATTTTGCAAATGATAGCTATTATACAATGTACTATTATGAATGAATGAAATGAAATGAAGAAATTTCGAACAAAAGTTTAGTTTTCTAATAATTTTATATCTGTAATATTCATTTCGTATTAAGTGAAAGAAAAGTATCATTGAATTTAAAAATAGTACAACAAAAGGAAATGTATGAATAAAGGTAAAACTTTGATATTAAAAAATTCTCCGACAATGATCCAATATTTCCGGGACAGCTGACATTTTCGCGAATCATCCGGCCGAATTAATTTGATCACGGGCTTATAACAAGCCGAGTCGGAAAAGGACGAACGACAATGGGGATGTTTACAGCACATGTCGCGGTAGTGGGGCGCAGATAACGGAGACTTATTTATAATGATGCCGTCGCTTCCAGATCACTTCGGAATACCAAAGGTGTCCGCCCGCACAAAGGGCGTGTGAGCAATTAATAAAATCGAAAGATCGCTTGTAGGGGACCGGATACTCTGTTTCTGTTGATCTATTGTGATTGGTGACCGGAACAGATATGAAACACTGTAGTAGATTTTGCATAGAAACTATCAATTTATTTTTTTTATTCTACCGTTGGAAGAGTGATCAATAATATACATAAAAAGAAAATAAATTTTCCAAATGAAATGAAATGCGACAATCGTACAGAATAACCAGCGCCCTCTTTGAACCGGTTGCCTAATGATACTAACCAAGCGGAGGAACTTCTGCTACTTCCTGATAGAGGGCGCGCTTGCAATCTGTTGTGAAGTATAAGTATAATCGGTTCAATACTCGAACGTGCAGTGTTGTACAAGTCCGGTGTTATTATTGCAAAACATTCACCTCGTTACGAAATTATTCATATTATTCCGAACCAGTAGAGTCACACTTTACTTTCGGTCAGTGTGAAAGTGAATTCGACGGCACAGGGTCGGATTGCGATGAAATTAATTAATTCTTTTAGGTGAGAGGTATGAGTGGCATATACAATGTTGCATCGAGGTTTTGAACTTTGTGAGAGTACCCCCCTTCGCTATTCTCCTTCGATGAGATGGCCGAGCAAGCGACGAGGGAGCTATTCGGCAGCCCTCTCTTCCGGGAGATACACAAAAATTCCTGGCTGACGAAGATCTCAACGGTCGACCCAAAAAAGGTAAAAGACCATCCCTAAGAATCATTCGTCCGTAATTGATCGTTTGTATTTAGAAAAAAGAAAGGGTGTGGGTAGTCTTCTGCGTACACGATGACAACCAGGCTTTCCTAGAAATATACAACGACACCAAATCGTCTATGACACATAAGCCGGAATGGTTCATCTCACTAATGCACACAAATCACATTTCACCGACCATATGCCCGAATGAACAGGAGTATGAATTCGTTGTGACGCTCGCCAGCGAGGTGGTGCGGCTGGCGGCGCCCACCTGGGACCAGATGCTCGATTGGGTCGAGAGTTTGAGGAGCAAATTGGAGGAATTGAGGATTTTGAGCCCGAAAGAGAATTTGTATAGTAAATTACCGGAGAACAAAGGGATTTGCTTGCTACCAACTAGAGATCCCACTTCCCCATTACCCCCACCTCCGTCAATCCCGCCAGCTCTGGTACCTGGTGTGGAGACCTTGAATATTAGAGAAAATGAGTCCTCTACTTATTACTTAAGGTATGTAGCAGGAATAATGCAATGCCAAAAACAGATCAATTTTGTTTTTTTATTTAGGAACAATCCACCCCTGGGAGATGATAGCACGCCACCTAATTCCGCCCACTCGAGAGAAGTCTTCAATTTTGATTCCATCCATTCCGTCCTTAATTCTAATGCTCAATCACCAAATAGATTTAATAATTATGATAGATTATACATAGGAAGCAGGCAGCTACCTGGTAAATTCTATTTCAGTTCTCTCGATGAACTGTAAATAATAAATATGTATATAGGTCCGTCAAATTCGCCCAATGAAGTATTAGCATCTCCAAGTCACTTACAAGCCCCGCCTCATCCCTATCGCACGCTGCGGGAACAGCAGGTATTGCAGCTCGAGAAAGAGATGAAGCACCCAAGCGGTGTTAGGTTACAATTGAGAAAGAAGGATTGTATAGACTCCATCGCATTGATAGACGCAATAGGAGCCGTCTGGTATCATTTCGGATCTCCCACCAAACCGAACTAACAAAGCTAAACTCCATTCAATTCCAGGATATGCGGGTGGAAGCAGAAGGAACACCCAATGTTGTACAACGTTCTGCACATTGGTGATCAACTGTTGAATATCCAAGGACATGTGGTGAAGTCAGCCAGTGATGCTCAAAAAGTCTTGCGTAATACTTGTTCTTTATATGTAAGTCCTCGTCCCGTCACCTTGCCCACATAAATATATTATATTATAGTTCGACAATACACTAATTTAATGAGTTTTCCATCGTTAATACATACTCTTTCAACTTTAATCAGTGTATATACTTCATATAATACAACGTGTCATACAGTAGCACCGATGAGCCTTGGTAAGGCGAAACGCGTCTGCTAGTAATGAGTGTTGCTTATCAAATTTTATTTAGTTTTCTTATATATTTTTCAGGTCAATGTCGTTATAAAAAGGGTACCTCATGGTAAAGTTTTCGTAATACACCGCGATATGGAAGGTCAACCGTTAGGTATAGTCCAGGATGGCAGTACGGCTGTGATACAAACGGTGGAGGCTGATAGTTTAGCCGCCCGTTATGGTTTATCCCCGAAAACAAAAACTTGCGACGGTTCGTCATTAACCAGCTGGGTGTTGACTGAGATTAATGGCCGTCCATTGAATTTGTACTTCAAGGAAAATCAAGTGAGGGATCGTCTGAATTCCGTCGGAAGGGACATATCGATTCTTGTGCAGCCTTTAGATTTAATCAAGCAGCTCAAGAAACAGATGAAGACGCTCAGGAATTACAAGGACTATATATTGCAGTGATCTTTAACACATTTTGACTGCCAAGATACTTATTTGAGATTCAGCCGGGATGTGCTCATCACTTTTCACTTTTATATATTATTTAATCGTATCTAATGACTAATTATATTTAGTAAAGCAAGACCTGTGATTGTTTTTTTTTTTATATGTATTTCTGTATCACCATTAAAACATTCTTATACAACATTGTGCACTCTTTTTTTTTTAACTCCACTTTTCTTAAGCCCGGAGAGCCGCAGTTT
Source organism: Cetonia aurata (assembly GCA_949128085.1). Taxonomy (NCBI): domain Eukaryota; kingdom Metazoa; phylum Arthropoda; class Insecta; order Coleoptera; family Scarabaeidae; genus Cetonia; species Cetonia aurata. Next base: position 11,697,252 of record OX421891.1, read on the forward strand.
GAGACAATGCTGCAACGTCTACCGATTTTAGATCTTTTCTACTGATCTACCTAAATACATTATTAATTTGCCATAATTTATATCCTGTGATTGTTTCATACACATATTTTGTCTTTATAATCAATAAATTATTAAAAATAAATGAATCACAAGAGTGCGTAGCTGTTCCCAAGCAGTTTGGGAACTATTGATAAAAATACTCGCTATTTTGTGTAGCCGGATACAAATTGATGTGTATTCATACGTCAGTTTTTGCCAGTTTTTTTCAAATTATCAAAGTAATATAAAATTTTTACTTTTTTGAATTTAAATATGTTTGGTCATTTTATTTAGATTATATTTGCAATTGTTGAAGAATAATTTTTCATTCGCTTAGCCCATCACTCTATAGATTGTCTCGATCCAACTTGCAACACAGTTGTTATACAAGGTGAAATTGTATACATAAACATCAAAAATGTTCTATAGATATATCTTTCCGTTGATGTATGAATATTCGGTTTTTTTCCTTGGATTTTTATATTATATATTTATTTGTAGAAATCATTATCCTTACGTAGTATATTAATGAATACTGATTACTACTTTCGCAGATATATACAAAAGAAATCTTTTTTTATATATATAAAAGAAGTATTTGTTTATATCGTTATGGGGTATAGAAACTATAAAAAATACGTAAGCATACCTACATTATATTCCCAAGGTGAGCAAGGGACTTGTGTCATATCAAGGTTAATAAAATAGAGATTTGTTTTTCTTTCGCTGTATTTTTATATAAATATATACCTGAACGTATTCAGGTCAAAACAAAATCAAAGCGGAAAAGACAATATCATATTTTGCATCAGTCTAGTATCTAGAATAACTCATAGGTAAATGCACGTATGTTGATAATAGGATAGTTTTTTTTTTTTTCATTCAATTGGGTTTTTCCGCATATATAGCGCTCAACATAAATGTTAAAACACTGAATATTGTGACTTGTTTCACTGTGGCTTCGGTGTTCAGTATCGCCTTTGCAAACACGTAGGAAGCAACTGATATTATTGTTTTACATCGTCACTTGTGTGGTGTGCTTATAATCACAAAAATGAAACTATGTTACGGTATAACACTCAAATATTCCAAAGATTTATAACTATTAAAGTAACTAATGTGAGATAACCTATTCTGTTTTAGTTTACGCAATTGTTAGTGCTTGTTTTTTTCGCTTATCTACACAAGGCGAATCCCCGAACAGCGTAAGCACAGCGTTGAACAATTTCGCTCTAAACTTTCTTGCGGTGAGTTTTTATTGCATACACATATATACATATTGCTTATCAACATGTTTCTGCGGTACGTTATATAATTTTAACAATAGACAATATGGCACATAAAATACAAACGTATTCAACTGATATAAAAGAAGACGTGTCAAAGAAAAAGTTAGCAAAACCGGTATTCTAGTAAAACAGGTTCAAGTACGTTCATACAATTGCAGACAACATAAATGATGCACTATACAACCTTATTATTTAACACTAAATAAATCCCACTTATCACCATTACATAACATTTGTTTAAAATTAGGAAACATGCAAGCAAGCACCGCCAACATTAAACTTAGCTCTAAGTCCATACACAGTATGGAACATTCTGGCGATAATTAATGAGGGCGCACGTGAAAATACCGAGAGGCAATTAGAAAAATCATTGGGGATCCCCCGTTCTGGTGCTTCCAGGGATCGATTTAGAGATCTACAGCGATCTCTAACGCAAAACATTCTGGTAATATCGCCAATTGATCCAACAATTGTCTAAAATAACCAACTCGCCGATATTCTAGAAACAAACCGACGGTATATCGCTAGAGGTGCAGAATTCAATTTACGTCCGATTGGGAAAATCGTTAAATCTAAACTACCAGGAAATAATTCGCGAATACTACAAAGTCGACGTCGCATCTCTGAACTTTGACGATTCGCAAAGCGCAGCGAAATTTATCAATAACAAATTATCTACCGCCACCAGAGGCCGGCTAAATTACATTGTCAACGAAGGTAGATCTCGAAATAGCCTCCCCTTCCTGTAATCCAGGGTATCTGATGGTTTGTTATTCTAGGTGATCTATCAGGTGCTCAGATATTCGTGACGAGCGCCCTGTTTTTCAAAGGCCTTTGGGATCAGAAATTCAATAGATCAAATACGAAACCCAAACCGTTCTACGACGAACGGCATCAGATGATTGGTAAAGTTGAAATGATGTTTAACGAAGGCATATACCCGTTAGCGAAAGTATTGAGTGACAAAGCATTCGCCGTTGAATTACCTTACAAGGTAAGTTGAAATGAAGTAACACTTCCCAAGGATCGACATAAAATATTTCAGGGAGGAAAAATGTCGATGATTATCTTATTGCCATTGTCGACCCCGGTAGAGACAATTGCCAGTATGCTAGCGGAACAATCCTTCCCCGCCGTGCTGCAAGCCTTGAACTATTCCTCGATGCTTTTCGGCGATGATCCCTTAAAAGTTTACATGCCGAAATTTAAAATAGAATCCGATTTAAATTTAAATCTAGTCCTGCACCGAATGGGTATAAAGGACATTTTTCAAGAAACTGCTGCAGATTTATCCGGTATATCACCCGATGACTTGTTTCTGTCTCGTGTTATACATAAGGCGGAAATCGATGTGGATGAAGAAGGGACGGTAGCATCTGCAGTCACTATAGGCGATCTCCAAAATAAAATAACAGGCACAGAGGTGGTCGTGGATAGGCCATTCCTTTACTTTATATACGATAAAGAGACAAACTCTATAGCATTTATGGGAAAATACAGTTTTCCGAAGTAAATGCTCTGCTTGCAATTTTTTTTTTTGTTCTAGTTAAGTTCCTATTTAACTGCTTGCATTAATGTAATATTAAGCGAATTAGTATTTATTGGAAATATAGATATGATTGAAATACACAGTTTTTACATAGATATTTGCAGTATTTTATTTAAAACGGAAACGCTTTGAACCCCACTAATACGAAAGTTTAAATATCACCTTGACCCAAGTTAAAACTTTATGGTCATCAATCCTAAATTATCCATCACCTCAGATTAATCCCCTCGCCCGGAAAAAATGGAGATAATATAAAAAGTGAAAGAGGATGTGTTAAAATGAGGAAGCACCAATTAATTTATGCTTATAATCATACGCGTAGAAATACCACAGAATATACGCAATTACATCATATTTTTTACATATAATGTTTATAAACATAACGTACGATAAATCCGCCATACACGAAAGATAAACAGTTGGATGAGCAGAGTTGTTTTCGTTGAAATTTTCGACCGTGTTAATCCTTAAAACCCCGTGGGTTTTCCAATAGTAAACTTATGAATCGGAGTAAAAACGTGTCGATTGTAGTGGTATACAAATACACAGCGTCGTAGCACGATTGTTTCCATTAAATTAGTCACTCTTATATACATATATTACAGAACTATTTAAAATTATCAGTAAATTCCGCAGAACATTGTCTATATATACCAACATGCCGCAGTGGAGAGCGGTTTAGTGCAATTTAGAACTTGTATTAATAACAACAGCATATATAATTACCTATTTGTGGGTTAAAAAAGTATTTATTTAAAGGTCGACGTAGGTCAAGGAATATGAAGACGAAATATTGTAAGTAAATAAAATGATTATTCACCGATTTATATCTAAACCCGGTATCTTCTACTTCTGCAGTGTTATACCTTCTCATGTGCTCATGTATATCAGTTCTATCACAAAACAGCGTCGATGACAAAGAGGTTAGGCAGGTAGCTGCGTCGTTAGATCAATTCGCTTTAAAATTTTTGGCGGTAAGTTTTTATTTATATCCGCGTCACCTTAATACTAATTTATTATTTTGTTAAAGAAAACTTCTGAACAAGCTGGCGATTCTTTAAACCTAGCATTATCACCTTATAATATATGGAGTTTATTAACTATATTAATGGAAGGAGCTTTGGCTAATACAGCATCAGAATTAGAGAACGCATTGGGAATTCCAGCTGGCCAAAGCAAAGAATCCTTCAGAAACATTCAACAAGCATTAGGCAACTTTTTAAACGTAAGTGTACGAAATACAAAAACATTTTGCAAAAAGAGAATTATTATATATATTGAATTCTTACCTTTGTGTTAAGCGTCGTTTTGAACCTCAATTTTGAAATCCCCGCACAACTAACCCCTAGACAATTAAGACTATTAGTTTTATGAATATGATATATAAACAATCTTAATTACTTATCACTCTGCAACACTGCACGCACATTTCTTTCTTTAGCTATAAATCGGTTAAATAACTATGAAAATAAGACGCATATCAAATGACATTTACGAAAAACCGCGCACCACTAAATTATGGGAATTTTTGGAGAGCTTTGGCACCATTTAACCCTTTAATTTAAATTTTACTAGCGTAATTTATTATATCTAGTGCAACATTTCCAATAGAAATAATCTAATTAATATTTTCTACAGTTCAAAATCATTAATTGAGAATAAATTATTAAAATTCAATTTATCGAAGTTAAAAATATTAGTTGCTATATTCAGGAATATTGAACGAAGGATCTGATTGGTTAATTAGAATCATTGAATTTAAATCTCAAAAAGGGGGAATATATTGCAAAATTTTTATAAATAATTTCTATTAAGATTAGAATAAATAAAATTAAATAAATAAACTGAATTAAGAGATTTTATTTTGCTTAATGACATAAGCACATTAACACGCTATGAATGTCTTGGTATTTAGAATATGTATTTTAAAAATTTTTCCTTGCCGTAGTTTCACTTCTTATCAATATTTATATAAATATTCCAATGTACAGAATATCCCGAATTATTCCAACATAAAGATACTGATAGAAATTCCACCGGCCGCACTCAAGCGCACTGAGAATCTCACCATTCCACTTCAATCTTATATATTGACATAAGATGAAAATACTCTAAGTGCGCCCTAGTGCATTGATTATACAATACAAGTATATAATCACTGCCCTAGAGCGGCCAGTGGAATTTGCTATAAGATTTATAGATAGGCAAAATAAAAATCATATAGTTAAATTTAAATTTTGTTTGGTGGATTCTAACAATAAACTTTATTCCATGCAGAGAAAAAACGATGTAGAGATAACTTTAGATACAGTAAATGCAATATTCACGACAACAGATGTACCTCTGAAGTCGGATTATGTAAAAGTAATCCAAGATTTTTACAATGTGGAAATTGCCTCCATTAATTTCCAAAACGTAACAAATGCTGTAAGTACCATCAATAATCGTATAAGCACCGCTACCAGAGGGAGGATTACGAATTTCGTGAGAGAAGGTAAATGCAATAAGATTATATGTGTATATTTTGGCTAACTTTTTTTGCGATCGTTATAGATGATATTCAGGCAGCTGAAATATTCTTGGCCAGTACGCTATTCTTTAAGGGCAGCTGGGTGAGGCAATTTAATAAAAGTGCAACTTCGAAAGAAGCTTTTTACGACGATCTGGGGAATGAAATAGGTCAAGTCGATATGATGTTTAATTTTGAACCACTTCCGTATTCTTTAGTGCTGAATAATAAAGCGATTGCAGTGGAATTGCCATATGAAGTAAGTAGAAATTTTTTAATTTCAGTTCGTAATTTTTTTTTTTTGCTCAAGCAGCAAATTATTAACATAATTGATAACTTCTTAAACTGTAGAGCCAGTTGTATTGGACTAGCAGAATTTAAGTAAAATTAATACAATGATTTCAGGGAAATATATCAATGATTGTGATTCTACCGAAAGACAACGTGCGTCTGCAAACAATTTTAACCATGTTAAGTGAAACGACATTTTCGAGTGTAATAGGGGCTTTAGATAAATCCATGGAAGAATACGGTGATGACCCGGTTAGGATATTTTTGCCGAAATTCTCTATTACTTCTGATTTAACACTAAACGTAATCCTCTACCAGTTGGGAATTAAGGATCTATTCGACCCTGACCGTGCTGATCTATTGGGGATGGCCGATAATTATTTGCACGTAACCAGAATGCTTCAGAGGGCAGAAATTCAAGTAAACGAAGAGGGCACCGTCGCCTCATCAGCTTCTGGCGCTACGCTTCATTTCAAATCAGCGCCGGCTAAATTCTTGGCCAATAAACCGTTCGCTTACTTCATATACGATAAGAGATCTCAAGGGATCGTTTTCGCCGGGAAAGTGAGTAATCCGCAGAAGATCTAACGCCAAAATGACAGCTCTTGTGTATCGTATAGTTCCTTATATTGTAATTTCTTTATTAAATCTCGAATATATAATTTTAATTTTTTTTTTTGTGAGTTTTATTACCATTTTCATAACTATATTTACATTTTAAATACAAACAATGGGAATTTAAAATTCTCTCTCGGGACAAATATAAAAACAAAGTAATTAAAGGAGATATACATACAATATTCTCTTATTTCTAGTAAATTAATAACTAGGCACGAACGCAATTTTCTAATGTTAATATTGCCGTTTTTTTTTACATAACAAATCACTTCAACATATTTCAACCACTTAATAACACTACCATAAGTAAGTTTCATCAATAAAGCTGAAAACCGGCAGTTTTTTTTTATTATTATTTCATTCCCATAATACTAAACAACGGTTAATGCATAAGCAAATATAATCAACCATTATTACTCACCAAATAATATCTTATATTATATTTGCCTGCGATAGATGAAAAATCACTATCCTTAAAACTGATGCTTTAATTTTCATACTCAAATTCCTCTACGTATTTATTAAATGTCAATATATAGAAATTGCAAATGGGATTATTACGCTATATGTCTAATAGAAATGAAGCAGATTTCTGTTGAGATTAGCGAATGCAAAATGTATTCAATTAATTAAATGAGTGAATATTCTAATACCTTTCTTTATTGGTTCTTTTGAACGAAAGAAAATATTACAATGATATTCTTGAAAAAATCATATATCAAGATTTATCTCGACGAGTCGAAAATCATTTTTTTATTATTTTCTTAGGATATATATGTAAAAAAATTCTAAAACTAAAAAAGAATCTAAACCGTTAAAAAATTACATCAAACTTTAGTTGCAAATAAAGAACAAGTAATGATATGCAATTTTAATCTTATTGAATGCTTTTTGCATTCAAATATCTCACCAAGTAAAGCAGACACACATCACTGTGACTCGAAGGAAATATCACACATCTTAATCTTATGTAATAAATATTCTAGCACTTTTACTTTCGTGTGACAATACGCAGTACAGTGGAATTCCTCTTAATCGGCTTGCACACATTTAAATTCGCTACGAATATAATTTCAATTTATTATTTTCATTTCCATGAACTGATTGGCACTTGCCTTCACTTGCGAAATGTTTATTATTATGAAAATTACAGACTTTTTTATAAGATGATTCTGAATTTGATTAGAAAAATTTTAACTTTATATTTGTATGCGTGCGCATTCCCATTTCTTTTCTTAATACCTCGGATATACATTATCTACAACTTCCGATTAAATGTCGTCCTCTAAAGCGCAATGATTATCAAAACCACTCACCATTTTAATAGGAAGCACGAAACAATAGAGTAATACCTCATAAATTCACCGATAATTAAGATAATGTTTCATCACTACCACCAGAGTAAAGTAAATTCGTAGAATTTGTTTGTATGAAAATAATAATAGTTTTGGTGTGGTTCCATTTCATTCCATATTTACTTAACTAATTGTTAAACGTAAATATTGAGAGTTTAAGATTGAATTGGGCACAAGCTGTGAGATAGATTTTGAAATTTCAAACCGCAATATACGTTTCCTTTCGACATTGAAGATTTCCAATTTTGGATTTGCATAATTGTGATGCGTTTTACAAGTCTCTACCCCAATAAACTTTTTTAACCTGGAATAGTTAATGCCAGTCGAACGCGCACCTGGTCCAAATGGTGAGTAGTTTTGATAATCGCCGTGCTTTAGACGACGACATTATTTAATCGATAGATGTCATATATGTAGGATTAACCGGGCAAAAAAACCAACAGGTTAAGAGGAATTATACTGCACGAATATAAATACGCGCCCCCTTCCGTACTAACGTACAAATTCTCGTAATTGGAATGCTAAAGTCGCTGTTGTAGAAACTCACTTCAAAAATACAATCAGTACAAATTATTTATAACAAACTCTAAGTATAGAAACACATATATACATTTACAAAAATAAAAGTCGATAGAAATCAGCATAATTACATAAATAATATTGATATTCATTTATTCATGGAATTAAGTTAATAAATATAAATAAAACAAAGATACAGAGTAAAGATATTAGAAATAAACAAAAAAGAAACCGAATTAAATTGATTCTCAACATAAATCTCATCCTGAAACATTGCTCTGTACTTCTATCAATATACAAATAAGATTAAAAATGCTAGTAATAAATATATGTATTATATATATATAAACCAATGCTTAAAAGTATATATACCGTCTGTTCCTCTTAGCGTAAGTCGGGATTATCATTCAGTTGCTTCTTGATGCGTAATAATATCGTAGTGTACCATTGATCGAGTCTTGATAGGGTGTCATAATCCTTAACGGCTTCTGTAAAACCGTCAATATTCTGCTCCTCCATATGTTCAATTAGATTGCAAACGAGCTTATATTCACGGGAATCTTGAAAAGCCGGATACATCTGGATATATCTCTCCAGGGCGTGTTGAGCATTTAAAACGTCTACGCATAAATGACAGAGAGCAGCACGGAATAAATATTCCTTAGCGCTATATTTTAATAAAGAACTTTCTAACGAAGACGACGCTACTTGTTGGTATATATCGATCGCTTTCTCATAATTTTCCATTTCGGCGGCGTACTGTGCTACTTTCAGGAGGCATTTATTGGCGGAAGAATTGCTCTCCTCGCCCCTATAATAATCGGCGGCTTGTTCGTAATGTTGACACACCTTATCGTAATTCGCGGCGTCATTCTCATAGAGCTCGGCTATTGTCTGGTGGTGTTTGGCGGCCATAGTAAATCTCCCCATGTCGGTGTAAATTTCGATCGCCTTTAGTAAACAATTTTGTGATTCTACAATCGAAGAAATCATCGCAGAGTATATTTAATGATGGACTCGGAAAGATATCTACGTACCATCGGCGTTGGTTTTCTTGTAACAGTTAGAAGCATCAACGTAATTAGTTGCAGCATCATGCCGGGAACCCGCCTTGTTGTGAAGGAGAGCCGCTTTGCAGAAGGCGCCCCCGGCCTCGTCCCAATTCCTTGCCATTTTATACATATTGGCCGCCCTCTGATAACATTCGATAGCATCCTCAACTTTCGTCGTCCCTCTGCAAAATCAAATAAGTACAATGACAAGATACAATGGCACTGAGAATTGGGAGATTACCCGAAAAGAGATCCGAAGAATCCCTTCGAGGACGCTAATTTCTTCTCGGCGTCCTGGACCAATTTCGCAGCTTTCTCTTCGTTCGATGCCATAATAGCGGACGTATAACTAAATTATTTACATAAACTGGCAAGACACAATTTCATCCACAATATTGACAAATTAGTTCACCATTTTGACGTTGGCGCTTGAAGTTACACCAACACTAAAAAATCGATGGTGAAATTCGGAAGAAATTAGTATTACAATAAAATATCGCGATCATACGACTATACGACGTTACCTCACAATAAATCTTATTAATTAATTGCCTGTGAGTAACACAATCAAACACAATGACTCTTGATTAATTACTTTTTTTTTCTATCAAGTTGCAAACAACCGCGCGAAATTTAAACTCTAGTAAGATTACATATTTTCCAATCTTTTTTATGCGTTTTTCGGATAGAATTGTAAAAAAGAAACACTTACCTTTTTTTTTTAATACGTAACATGATTCAATTAGGTAATAAAGTTGCCTGCGCAATAATAATAAAAAAGATGGGTATATTAATAAAAGTGTTTGTGCGAAACAAGTCGAGTCAACACGAGAGTTATATTATTTTATTTTAGGATTATTGTAGGTAAAAAGAAAATTACAAAAAAATAATTTTTATCGCTTTTATTCATCATTAATGTTGTTGTATGTCATGTTAAATTATCGTTTATATTTATTTGGAACTTTTTGTACAATACATATAATGTGATTGCTTGTGAATAAATTCATATGTTTAAATAAAATAGCGTAATACAATTATTACATAAAAATAAGTAGTTTGATATAAGACTATATACTGAACGACGCAGAGGTGTCATCGTGTTTTAAATTGCAGAGGACATAAATGTGCTTTTAGTATTTTCACCTTTAATGATAATTATAATTATTTGACCTTTATTCATATTCTTTTTCATCTCTTTTAAACGTACTCCATACCATAATTAAACTATCAATGATGATAATAATAATAATTCACTAATGTTAAAAATAACGAGATCATCTTCCTAATGACAAAAATATATAACACCTTGTATAACAATTATTTAAAACTAGAAATTTACATTTACATTCTTTTTACATACATTCTGTGATTAATACTACAGTGGATACTGCTGAACATATTTCAATTTATAATAATAAAAAAAAAAATCTCATATTATGTGTATAATGAAAAATAGAAAATTTAATAATATTATATAAATAGACAATTAATATAATTATTAGGAGTATATAAAAACGTTATACTCTTTAAATTTATCTACACTATCATGAAGTTAAAATACTCGCAAAAAATGATAAAAAAAATTCAACTGTGTGCAATCAGTAAATTAAATCACAACTGTACTATAAACAGACACAATAAATGATGCATAAAAAGATTGTCTGAGCTTACATATGTATACATAATGTTATATGCGTAGAAAACTGGAATTATACTTTTTATTTGTAAGCCACTAATTTTTTTTTTTTTTCAACAGAGGAATTAATAAAAGAAAAACAAGGATGACATTTCATCATATTTTTTTCTATAGCACCTTGTTCAAAACACTTCCTATATGATATATATATATATTTATATATTTCTTGTTTATATATAATTTACTATAGCTAAAATTTGTTAAAAATCACCAAGTTTAAAACTTATCCACTTTCTTATCGATTACACATAAAAGAAATTGCTGATGATAAGATACGACTAACAAAATTATATATCTATATTAAAAAAAAAAAACGTTCTAGCGTCAAATGTGTATCTATGGGAATATCTCGACAAATACATGCTTCATTCGGCAGATCCTAATATGAAATAAAATTGGAATAAACCGTCATCATCAATTAATTGAGTGCGAAATTACGCGTCTAAATGATGTATAATAAACCTTGCCAAACCTTGTATAAAGTATAAGTAGAGGCTTTTCTACAATAAAATGATATAAAGTACATCAAATCAACAGCAAAATAATATTGTTATCATTATTATTAGAATTAGGGCCGAAAATCCCCTAATAAGAGTATCTAATAACAATTTAGCTAATAAATTTTATTAGGAACTTTATTAGGAGATTGAAATACCGGCCTTAAAACTCATTTTTATGTACAGCAGCGGGGAATAATCTTAGGATTATCCACCTCATAACAAACCTGAACCTTCCTCAAAACCATTACTATCTCTTGCTAACACGAGGCGATATGAAAGAGAGAGACAGGAATAGGTTTAACCAGGTTTACATCGAGCTGAGCCAAATTTCCCTTCTGAATAGGTCGTTCCATATCAAATCGAGACACTTTAAACAAAAAAATTTCCTCAACATTTTAGAATTTGCTAAAGCTTAGCTGAGACTAAGAAAAATACAAAATTTTTATCTCAAACCGTTTCCGAAGTATGGGTATTTTACATAGCTAATGTTCTCACGAACGAATTAAAACAGGTCTGGATATCGGATAGATATTTTAATGAAATTAATGAATAGCCAAATTTGATCAAGATCTGATTTAAATTGGACGTGTTGAGTTAACATGGAATGACTGAAAAACCTCATTGCGACCTCGGGAAAGAACTGGTTATCGTAATTGACAAAGCGGCATTTGAACTTTCCCTTCTCTAAACATCATTACAACCCCGGGAAAGAACTGGTTACCATAATTGACCAAAGCGGGAACCTCCGTTAACAGTCGAGACGCTAAGCAACTGGACAATCACAGGGATTCCATATTTCCGTTAATAATAACAATAACAAATCTAAGTAGAAATTTCAGATCCATCTTTCGAAAGTGCCATCAACCTGTTTTAACCAAACCTTAGAATTTTAATTAACATCGATTTACAACCCTCGCTTCGTAATTTTCATTAGATTTTAATTGATAACACTCACAACCACAACATACCGATCACTTTGTATCGTAGAAAAAACAATATTTACTACTCTAATAATTAATTACTTATCAATTTTAGGCACATGAGAGATCCAATACGTACGTATAGTAAAAACCTCTAAAGAAAATGTGTTGAATTGGCATTATGTTACTAAATTGTAAAATTGCAACGGTAATATTCCCTTATTAACTATTCGTCTACGGGTTTGGTTAAGCTAGGTCGAATAAATTCACGTGAAAATGCCTTAAGAAATTCTATATATATATATGACACAATTTAATGATTCGTTTCCTCATTCTACGGCAGATACCCGAACTAAGGAAAAGGAAGACGTTACACTATTGCACATAAGTAGCTAACTATTAAACGGCACTCTAGTAGAGGGTTCCGTAAATGTCAATGGACTATTCGTACTACCCATAAATTTCTGCCTGACCTCGCGAATCTTCAATTGGAGCTGCTGCTTGTTAGGGAATAGGTCAGAATGTTGAGCTTGGAAGGTAGTTGTCGCCTCGTTGGTGGGGAACCAAGTCCCTTGCTCGCGGAAAAATTGCAGGACCAATTGTCTGCGCTCCTCCAACACTCTCCGATGCCCCTTCTCCGAATCCCTGCCGGTGCTGGGCGTCTTGGGCGTCCTAGGCGAACTAGCGTCCTCCATTTCGGTCATGTCTAAGCGAAATCGAATGGTAAAAATCGCAACATTTCCTCTCCTTTTAATTATTATACCTTTAGCAACGTCGATGTTAAAATCTGGACCGAAGAATGAATTCCCAACGATCGCTTTATCCCCAATTTTCGACGTACAAGACTGCGGGGTCCCCACTTCCGATTCCTCGTCGACCGAAGAACGATGCGTATTCGATCGTTTCTTATGATAGTTCGGAAATCTCGGACTAGAAGGTACAGAGATCGCACTCGGCGATTGTCCGTCTTCCGGTTTAAACTGGGGCAGTGAGGAAAACTTCTTTTCGAAATTAACTTGCGCCAATACTCTACGGTGATGGACAAGCGAAATTAGAACGATCGAACTACGAAAGCGCTGATATAATATCAAAATAATCACCTATCCATTCCGTCCTTGTCGTGGTTCTTCTTGAAGATACTCTTTCTATGCATCGGGGACGCGAGAGGCTCAGACGGTTGCTCATCCTGTGCAGAGCTGGCGTTGTAATCACTGGATGAATTATTATTATTGGTAGATGCAATTGCTAAAAAAAAAAAAAACAATGATAAAAGACGTATAAAACAGATTAATCTGACGCACCCATGGATTGCCGCCTTTGTAGGGGGGCTTTCCCCAACTGCGCAGGCGTCGGTGCCAACTTAAATTCTCTCTTAACTTCACTAGACGACGAAGAATCGGAATTATTACCATGAGGCGATGAGGGCACGTCAGATGGGGATTTTATCACTTTGCCACTAATTTTCGTTTCTTCAACCTTCACCAAGATCCCTACAAAAGAAATGGTGAAAAAAAACTATAATAGAGGCAAGATAAATATCGATGCACGTGATATATAACGTTTTTATGACGCTACACTACCAAGTGTAGAATATAAATTTATAATCTTTTAAAATACATATTAATTGAGTTGTAAAATAGTTACGGATTTTACCAGTTTACGACAGGTTATAATAATGTGTTATTTGCTGCTTCATCTCTCACATCCATTCTTCATATTCAATCAACTTGTGAGAAACATGGTCAAATTTCCTGATGCCAAAAATGTACCTAATATATGAATTCTGCACCTTCTGAATTCCCTTTGCAATTTCCCTATCAATTGTCAAGTGATAAATAAATGTGCAAAAAGAAAACTGTGACAAAACAATGGTGTTTCCTTTTCATGTTGGAAGTTGAGAAAACTCGGTATGAATAGAATATATTTAAATTTAAATATGCATTTTTAATGTACATACTTATTTATCACTTGTTTACATCACTCGGAAGCTATGACAGTGATCGAACTTCTTCGTATAACTTCGTAACATAGAATATTAATTGAATTTTCTAGTTGATTACAGATTCTAGACTTGCTTTCTAGACCTGCGTTTTTGTAGGGTTCAAATGTAAAGTATATCGAGGTCAGCCTTCATTTTACAGGGTGCTGTATACCAATCGCAAGGTCTAATAGTAAAATACAATTGAATATCATCAGCATATGCTAACTACGGTCTTGCAAGTCCTTCGTTAGTTGAGAAGTATAAATAGAGAATAGTGGCGATAAAATGGACCCTTGCGGCAAACCCTGAGTAACCCGCAAGGGACCCGAAACCGCCCCACCAACACCCGATGGTTAACTGTATCTAAATACTTTGCTAAAATCCGAAATGACCAAGAGAGTCGTTAGACCTTCATCCCGGGCGGACAACAAATTGTAGGTTACTTTAACGAGTGCGGTTTCACAACTAAACCCCGTCCTAAAGTCCGAATGGGTGGGCGAGATGACAACAACACCACTATTAGCGAAGTCATCACGCTGTACCTTGATCACGTGTTTGAAAAATCTTTAATGGTGTGGATAGAATACTAATGCCTCGTAAGTTGTTCGCTTTAGGAGTTGGAGTAATAACGGCATGTTTCCAAATTGAAGGTGCTGTAGGGGTTTCAATACTAAACGCGCAACAAATGGAATAATAAATGGATAATTAATACCAGTCCTCCGGATTTCGACCGCCTGCGGATTTAGGCTATTAACTAACCTAAGCGCTGACTGGACATATTTAGAATCTATACCAAGAGATTCAAGAAAGATGACATGGACCTGGACAGTGTTGGAATATGTGGGATGGATTGGCAAGCCAACTATATATGAAAATACGATCGCAGAAATGTAAAGTTCTGAAAAGAACTGGTAGATTATTCACACATGGTTGGATTGGTAACTAAGGAAGAACTGGAGGAGTAGGAGACAAGTCACTTTTGACATCTGGGGAAGAAGATATGACTGCTCACACTGTGCTTGATGCTATGTCCCAATGAGATGAGTATGGACATCCCTGTGTCTAATGAAAATTCCTTCTGTTTAAAAAAAAATACAGATACCTGCAATATGTATAGAACAAATAAAAATCATTTCTTTCATAACTTTACATAAGCAACGGAGGTATAACTGAAATTGCCATAGTTTTAATGAAAATCTACAATAAAAAAATAATAGTTTACTGTGAATAACATAACCTAATCTATTCAATGACAAATGACGCATTTGACAGCAGCGCAGTATTTGACGTCAATTCCGATCAGTCACGTGCATCGATACTATCGACAAAGAGAGAGACAAAAACAGCTTCTGCAAAAGCTCTGTACAAACCGATCGCCTACCAGTATTGTAAGGGTTATTCTGATTTTGGGTTTGCATCTGCTCGTTCTGCATCATGTTGCTTCTATTCTGAGCTTGACTGACGATAACCGATTGCGCCGCGGATTTCGGCACCAGCTGCAAAGGTTGTATAGCCACGCCTCTGCCGTTCGTATCCGAAACCGGTAATTGGAACGAAGACTGCGGCATATACACGTACTGGACCGAGTGTTCCGGCGCAGTCGAAGGTACCACAACGAGGGGATGCGACCGGTCAGTCTCGTTCGACAACCTCAGAGTGGTGGACTGTCCGCTCAAATTCGAATTGAATATGGTGAAGGTCACCGGTTGACCCTGGAATTGAATTAACTGCTCTAAATGTCGACCTATACGCGATGACGAACCGTTTTACCTGCGATTTTAAAATGGCCAACGTCGGAGCGGCAGTTTTAGTCGAGACGGCGGTGCTCTTCACCGTCGTATTTATCCAGCTCGCATCGCTGTTGCTCAAACTGAACGCCGGACTCGCCATATTCTCGACCTTCGAATTAATCACGAACGGACCGTTATTCCAAATGCGCGGGCTATCTTGATCTTCCGTTTTAACTTCTGATTTGATCACCTTCGGCGAAGGCATCGTTTTGAAGGCACCACCTGTCGGTTTGAACTCACTAACACCTTGCGGATTGATGGGAGTATGGTAGGGATAGTTTAAAACGGAGGAGGTCGCTACTGGATTATATTTCGGCCCGCTATCGTTCGTGAGTTTCGCTTTGATCGGCTCAGGCCGACAGGTAATGTCCGGCGTGTTGTAACATTGCTGCTGGAAGGCCGACCTCTTCTCCAACGCGTTATCCAAGTCGCTGTGAGATTCCGAATCTGAATCCGTCACTTTCTCCTTACATTTCAAGTCGATCTCCTGCGGAGATTCCTCGCAAATAACCATCTGATCCTCGTCAGAAGCATCGCCGGCGTCTTGCTCGGTGATCGCGGCTCGCAACTGTTCGGGAACCGGTTGAGGTGAATGGGGAGTGTGAGGACTCATCGGTATATCGTTCGTCTCCTCAATATCCCCTGTCGAGCTCAATTTGCTTCTGCCCGAACCCGTTGACGATTTCCTACGATCTTTACTGCACCTGAAAATCATGATAGCGTCAAGCGCATGCGCACTTGTACGCAGACCTGAACGTACCATTTCCAATCGGGGTGCGCTTTGAAGTGAGCCTCCTTCACCTCCGACGCTAATTCGTGATATTTCTTCTTCTGCTCCGGCGCTAGGGCATACCACCATCCGCCTAAAATCTTCGAAACGGTCCTGTTGTCCTGATTCGGGTGTCGCTTGTGAACATCGCCTCTGTGCCTCTTCGAGAATATCATAAAAGCGTTCATTGGGCGGCGGATCCTCTCCTTGCTCTAAAATAAAAGAAGAAGCACAAAAACGATATTCATATATGATCTACGTGAAGTTAAAACCTTAACGACAGATTCCTTATTGGGAGTTTGAAGTGAGCTTAAAGACTGGCTACGCCTTTTGCTCCCGTTATTGACTTCAGTGGCGTTAATGTTGCTATTATTACTATTATTTCCGTGGTTGATGGGAGGTTCAGGGGGCTCCGATTCGAATACGTCGTCGTCATCTTCCGTCGGACCGGGCATGAGTTCCGGATCGCCGTCGTCGTCCCCGATATCGAGGACCGGGGCTGGGACTTGTGACGTAACCGAGGGAACTGGCGGCGCCGACAATGGGGGCGACAATTCCGAATCTGGGGGTGATATTGGACCAGACGTCGCCGGTAAAATAGGTACAATGGAATGCCAAGGTATGTAATACGAGTGATTGGTCTGCGACGACATCTTTGTGTGGGTCAGCAGCGGCGGCTGTATCTGAGGAGATGCCAGCTGTTGTGGTTGAGGTATGCTCAAATCTTGACTCGAACACGGAATCATTTGTGATGATTGCGGCTGGTGTTGCACCGGTATAATCTCTTTGTTATTCAAGGTAGGAGTATTGGTCGTAGCTGAAATTTCGTTTAAAATACAATGATAATATGATAATTTTTCCCCCACTTTCATTAAATTAGAAGAAGTAGGTGGTATGCGTGACTAAGTCTTTATTTTTAAAATTTGGTGGTATTGATTGATTATATGGATTAAGTAGTTCACAATATGCATAAATTTTATTGTAAGATCATCCACGCCAGCGGCATTATTCTCAATGGATTGTTTCATATACAGTTTGCTCATCTACCACTTGAAACTCAAAATTATTATTCTTTAATCTACTTGATTCGTAATCACTAAAAATGTAACGATCTAACGGCAAATCAGGAATAGAATCGGTAAAATAGTGATTAATAATGTCCGGATCTTTCAACTCTTCTGGGATATTAATATTTTTTTGGGTTTACGACTCTCAATTTTTTTTTAGAAGTTTCCATGTGTCTTTAATATCGTGTGAGTTAGTTTGTAAGAGGTGCTCGACATAAGCACGCTTCTCTCTACGAATCGATTGTGTAGGAAGATGACGCAGGCACTTATAGTATTAACAGACTTACCTTTACGAAAAGATTTAAGAGTATTATCGCGTAATTTTTGCATATATTTAATTGTATTTTTTTTAGAAGATTCTATGTGCCTTTAATATCGTGTGAGTTAGTTTGTAAGAGGTGCTCGACATAAGCACGCTTCTCTCTACGAATCGATTGTGTAGGAAGATTACGCATATATTTAATTGTATCCGTCAACCGTAGAGTAGGAGGCTTAGCAACACGAGTGGCCACTTGGGGGAAGTGACGATTATGCAAGAGTACTAAACTATCAGTGAAAAAGTTAATATTATCGTTGACAAATGGCACAGCAAATATAAATTAAAACGCAATGTTCTTGAAAGGTAGGTTGACATTCGTCGTGTCCCTGTAGATCTTTAAGGATTATTTTAAATACATACATACCTTGTGGTTTTACTATAATCGGTTGCGTCGGTTGTGGCACAATCGTCGTAACAGAAGTAGGGGGAGGCCCAGTTCTCTTCACAACGGATTGATTAGCTGCCGGTAACAGCGGAACTAGCTGAGTCGGTTTCACTATAACAGGAAATATATGACCTCCGCCAGTCGTTATATTAGTATTTAAATTTTTAATATTATTGTTACTCGGAGCGACCCTTATAGTGGGAGTTTGCTGCATACTGACGTCGGTGTGTATGACCTGGCGTTGCAATTGACTTTGGGCATCCTTATTTTTATCGCTATTATGAATATCGTTCTTAATTATCATTACGTTTTTATCTTGAGATTGCGGAAGGAGGCAATACAGCGTCCCTGGCGAAATGACGAGAGGTAAAAGCAAAGAATCGAATCTAAAATCTACATACCTGGCAGTTGTTGGTTATTTTCTGGTTCGCCGACCGTTTGATTCTGCGCACCGGTTAAAGCGTGTTGGAGGATGACACTTTGTTGTTCGCTAACGACAGGCGTCCAAGGCCTAGGACTCGGCGATAATCGGATGACACTCGCGTTAGATTGCACAGGTCGAACGAGTTCGGGTCTGCAAGACGTAAAAGCGACTGTAAGAATTGCACACTTAACAGCATGGTGCAATACCTTATCACAGGTTGATGATTATAATTATTAGACATATAACTCGACCCTAAACTCGGCGAATTCCGTTTGGTTAAATGAGAAGGTGTCGTGATCGGCATGAACAAATTCTGCCTCGGTCCGATTGTGACTGGCGATTGCATATTGAGAGGCGATGACCCTTGACCGCTCGGAGAGAACGCCGGAGTGGATCGTGAGCTACCCATGGCAACTGGATTTTACGGGATCATTTAAATCGTTCGAGAAGATTCCCATAATAACTTACCTAACATGGATGCGGCATCCCTCTCGTCCTGATCGAACTTAGAGGTGATCCTCCGGTCGCCGCAGCCGGGCGATATTTCAGAATCCCTCGACGTGTCTTCGCCATCGCCTTTACTACTAGACCTGGGGAAATTCGATTCTCTACGCAAATTATTCCCCTCCAAATTTAAATGTCTCGAGCAATACCCCCTCCTCTGCGATTCCTTCTTACAGGGATCCTTCGAGCAAAGTCTCCTCCACTGTTTACCGTTAAATTTCTTCCTAACGCCGTTGGGGTTCACCACGATATCGCCCTTCTTATATTTATGAGGTGTAGCAGCTTGACTCCTAGGCGTCGTCGGTTGGGATCTAGGAGTTATGCTGCTCGATGAGCTCCCCCTACTTTGCATGCTACTCCTCTTACTGCTCCCAGATAGTTTCTCGTTCTCGGTTGGGAACATTATATCCTCCCTGCGTAATTCATCGTCGCTCTCCCCTAAATCGTCGTAATGTCTGCCGTTCGATTGGGGGGTGCAGACCGATACTGGAGTGTTAAGTTGCGTGGGAGATGTGGTGTGATAGAATTCGTTCTGTTGTTGCACGGATGTATCGTGCGCCTGATATGAGTGCTCGACGTGCTCGAGCTCTTCATACCAAGGGGCTCTCAATAGACGAAGGTCGGGTCTGTTGACCGTTATTTCGTGCATACTCTCGCCTAAGACGGCGACGTTGAATCGTAATTGTTTGCCTTCTACGATGGAACAAACGACGCCCTCCACGAATTTTGAGGGATCGTGACGGACGCACACCCTAGTGCCTAAACTTAACTGATTAACTGAAGGAGCTGCATCACCGATTACGTCGTAACATTCGTTTGCTAATACGTCTTTTATTTCAACCGGTTCATCTCTCTTTCCATCTAATTCGACTGTAATCTGTAATTGTAAATGCAAAAGACTTATAGTCTTTAATAACATAACAATAATAATTAAGATGAAACGTGTTTTAGGTGCAAAGCGTGTATCGACACATATAATTCCTAGTTCTACGATGCAAAAACTTTCAATTGCTCCTTGTATACACAAATAACAATATTTATCCAAAAATAAATACCCAAACATATAATATATAAATGTATGTATTTAAAACTTTCATAGACTTGGCGTGGCAATTTAAATACACGTTCATGAAGACGGAGATCTGAGATTTTTTTTTGACGATTTTATATCAAGTACCGTGCATGCTTATACGATTTTTAATACATTCTCTACCCTTTTTATTGCCAAAAACGATAACAGACGACTTTAGCGGAGTCAGGCATAGATATGTATATGTATATTTTATATAAATCCTTATTTATGTTACATAGAGCCTCACATACTTCCGTTTGATAAAAAGAAACAGAACTCGATGTGCCCCAGCAATACATATGTTCTTATTTTGTATAAATTCCTATAAATTTAAAATCAAACTCAATATCAGTTTGAGTTTGTTATTACATCACTAATTTTGTTATTATTTTAGTAGAAGATTGTTTGAAACATTAAGTTTGATTCAACTATTTCTTCTCATACTGTAATCTTTGATGAATTTCCAACGCTATCCAGGTAGAATATGTTTTAAATCTACTTCTACAACCTTTTACAAATCTTTGACTGAATGTGTTTTCCATATTCATCCTTTCTTATTCATTCTGTGGTGCTGAATGATATGTGGCAGAGATGAGTGTATCTCAAAGCAAACAAATCAGTAAATGTTTTTACACTAATCTGTGCCCAATGGATTTTACAATGTTTTACATAAATACATATTGATAGAAGATCTAAGATTTTAATAATCATATGTCAGATGGCTACCATAATAAAAGACAGGTAATGATTATAAAAATTTACAATTAATACAGGTTTTCTGCAGAATAAACGTTCTGCCATCTTCCACAAATTACCCCAGAAAGTAACAGCAAACTTTAAACTATAGAAATCCTTAGAATACTATTATATGCATAGCAACATGAAACCACATTGTGTAATCGAGATTTAAAAGGATATTTGGTTAAAAACATATTCTAATTTCTAACAATAATTGATGCATTAACTTTTTCTAAGAAAGCAGTCTATTAAATATTTTAAAATAAAAACATCTGACACCAGGTCAAATTGAAACAAATTTACTATGTGTTAAGAGCCAGAATAGGAAGAAATCGTCAGGAAATATACTTAATAATTCCCACAAATACTACAAGATAATTTCCTGACAAAACGACATAAAACAAACTCACATCAGGTCCTCGAGCTTGCAATATCACTCCCGGATAATACCAATCTCCCTGTTTCGCCAGAACTCGGTGCCCGCACCATTCAGTTAAGTCGACGAAACTCTGCTTCCTCGGGGTATCATCTTCGGTCCTATTCATCCTCCAATCCATTGTTTGGGGCATACACACGACAGAGACGGGGGCACAAATGGGATTATTTTCTGTTTCTTCAATATCGGCCGGTATAAACTTTCTTTTCTTGGGTAGAGTGCGTATGACCATTTCCATATTAGACATCGCGTAAACTTATCTCCCGTTATGTATCAGTATGATGAACAACTTATACATCGGCTATGTGTAAATGTCATTATAGAATATAAGCATGCACCGCTTATAATAGTGATAAATTACTAGGAAAAGGAATGAATCTGCGGTCGGTGGACGATAATCACTGTTTAAATGCATCTCTCCTTAGATATTTTCTGAACAAAAGTAAACAAATCTACCTTAAATAGAATACCCAATGGATATCCAGTGTGGAAACGGTATTGTCCTTCAGCACAGATTCATAATTATTTTTTTTTTCACTAAACTCGTGCTCCTAACAATGAATGGATAGTTCACACAGAGCATCGTATAGTAAATAAACAGTAGGCTGTCATATGGAACTTTGGTAATATAAGTGTTATTTTAGTCTTGCACATACATGTTTACTTCTAAATGACTCTTTTTAACTAACGCCATCGAGCCACTGCCCGATTTTAACGTGCATCTTCTACGAAATCGTAACACTTTAATATATCACCCACAAGACTCTTATCCGTAAAACTACATCACCTCCGAACACCCCCACGAAATCCATCTATCATAATACTCTCTTACAACTATGCCCGAAAGACCGATTTACACGACACCACGCGATTATTTCCGTAGTATTTCTCCAATTTCATTTTTATGACGCAAGTTTAATTTTATCCATTCATTTCGTTTGCGGTGCTTTAATATTTACCCAGCGTACGGTAAATAAAAAATCAGTCGTACGCACCGATCTCTTTGTGAGAAACCCATATTACAATAAACAATTGTTGCCGATAATGACATAAAAAGGTGTAATTTATTTTTAATATCGATTCCCGCCAATATAATTACGCATATTAATTATCTCAGACGTAACAAAGTTAATTTAAATGTCCGTACGATTTATATACACATAAATTTATATAATTCGCCTACTCACATGTTTATTATATACCTATTTATTAAAATATTCAACATCGATCTCTGGTATTATTAATGAAAGATACAAGTCTTTATTGGACAAATATTTGAGGATTGATATCTAAAATGCGTACATAAAACGATTCCGGTAATCGTGTATACTAAGAATGTTCAAAACTTTGCTACGTCTGTTTGCATTATCTTACACACATCAATATTATCAATCATAAATGGAGTGCCTAATTAGTGGAGTTTTAGTGAATGAACAAAGATCAAGGTGGAGTGTGTATGCACATTATATTACTAATAATTTATTATACAACCGCAAGTGTCTCAGCTGCAATACATATATTCTCTTTATCGTACGTGT
Source organism: Cetonia aurata (assembly GCA_949128085.1). Taxonomy (NCBI): domain Eukaryota; kingdom Metazoa; phylum Arthropoda; class Insecta; order Coleoptera; family Scarabaeidae; genus Cetonia; species Cetonia aurata. The sequence continues at coordinate 11,720,612 of OX421891.1, forward strand.
ATTAATAGATATAAATTATGTAAATAGATAAATAAAGATACGTTACAATAGCGTAAATTTTAAAAATACAGCTTAAGACGGACGCATTTTATTGATATGTAAAATCCAGTTCACATTCTTTATTGACCACTGATGCTGAGGAACTCTCAGCTGAGCTCCGTAAATTATTCTTGCGTCATCTGATGCCGATACTGTTAACTAAGCATTCTCTGTAACAATTTAGTAATTTGCAAATTGTTAGATATAGCTTACTTATTTTATTGTTTTTGATTTACTCTTTACCGATAGATCTTTTTAGAACAAAACCGAACTATATGAAAACATCATTTTGGCGTTAAATGTAAAGTAATGATATCAAAATTGAATGAACTTCAAGAATTTTTAAAATACTTAAAATTAATTAATTCCCAATCTTAGATGCTTTTCTTATTAGTTATTGGTATGAACATCAGAGGCAGTAAAGCTAAAGTTTATCCTCACCATTAGAGTTGCCAACGTTTTAGTTTATATTTGCTGCGCAAAGATAAAAATGGCGGTATCAAACAAGTTAGAAAGCTATGTAATGATCAATAAACAGAGAACTTAAATTGTTTATTGTGTACCGTAGTTATGTAGAGATTTGTTTTTAAAATGCCAACATGCGTAAGAATTTGGTGCTCATTACTGTAATAATTCTAATGGAACAATACAGTAAGTTACCATTTTTGACAGTTCTTGTATACCACTCTTTATTGGTTATAACTAGGTTATACCACTCATTTATCACTTGCAGATGCCCAAAATCACTGCAAAGATATACATCAGCATGTAGTCTCTCAAGGGCTACATTACATACCTGGGACGAATCCGTGTACGCTTTGCGTTTGTGATAAGGGAGGACCGAAATGGTGCAAATCGGTTTTGTGCGCTCCTCCACAAGTACTTGAATATCAATTGTTGCGCGTTCAACACGTATCGTAATCGTTGTACTTTTTCAGAATTGCAAATCCTTCCAAGTAGGCACCTTATGCTGTGAATTTAAGTGTTTAGACGATATTTTGACGGTTCACGATGACACGTACGACGTTGCTTTACGATTTATCGCAAGCGCCGTCACTGCGATACTATCGTTGTCCTTGTTATTTTTTCTGTTTCACCGTTTGAAGAGGAGAAAGGTGCTCGTCCATCAGAATCAGCAACTCGGTGATGATCAGAGGAGTCTGAATAGCATAGGATATATTGCCGGCAGTTTGGGATATTTACCCGAGAGCATTGGGTAAATAATATGATCGATTTTGATTTAATGCGGATGAAGTATTATTTTAATGACGTCAAGATTCGGGTGGATTTTTTTGATTGGGTTATTCGGCTAAATCCAAAGATTTTCAACATAATTATCGATCTTCATCTAACGATAAACTGTAGTAATATGCATCTTTCTTGTGGTTATAATTTCGTTTTTATTAATCCTTAAATTAATTAAAGTTTAGAGAGTCGACTTACAAATATAATATTTTCTTTGCTGTTTTCTATTTTTTAGCACAGTAAGCACTTGGTACATTATTAAAATAACATTTTCAAACTTTTTGCTTGAAAGAATTCATATTTTTTCCATGCATAGGATAATTGGCATTTTTTAGCTTGCCCCATTTTCCCTCCCCTCCCAAGGCAGCAAACAAAACCAAACTTATTATCGTCATTACATAACACTAGAACAACAAATAGACGAGAAAAATGTAATTTCACTGATTCATTAATCAAAGAACAGTCCTGGGGCAAAAACATAATTTTTTGACAAAAGTTTACGTTTTTTTTTCATTTCGGCGGCTACTTTTTAAATCCCCGCCCAGTCTGTTTTAGTGTGCCACTATATTCCTACGAATTAAAAAAGAAATCAACGAAATATGTCGGCTAGCTCGTGAAAAAATGGAACAAACATGAATTCTTTCACGCAAAAACTTGGAAAAAATAGTTTCAGCACTAGTGGGTCACTCCCCTTAAATAAAACAGTAATTTATGTGATATTCTTAGTAGCTCTAAGACTTCTATCTGATTGATAGAGTTTCTCAGATCATTCACTTTAGATTACAAATTATTTTGAGTTTTATCTAATAGATCATATAAGTTTATTAAACATGTTAAAACTAACAGTTAAGGATATAAATATATTTAATTTATGCACGGATATATTATAGATTGACAATTATACACGAATTGCTATCATAAACCTATTTTTATAGCCCTAGGACTATAATGAAACGTCAAATATTATAGGAACATCGATTTATTTAGATATGTACCAATTTTGGTGGAAAATTCAATTTATTTTATAAATATCTTTATTTATATATTCGTAACTTGCTTTTATGGCTCACGATCTATTTTTTCAAAATCACGTCTTAGGCTATAAAAGCTTCATTACGCCTTTAATACATAAATAACTACTTTCTTCGGCTAGTAAATAGTAATGTAAAATTATAGATACTTGGGCTCTGGGAACACACACGAAATAGAATTCCATTATGAGGAATCGAGTACCCAATATTCTTTGTGGAAACCCCCTGGTAATTATTTCCCCCGCGGAGAGGCGCCTCCACCGTACGAAGAAGCCGTCAGAGCAGCTCAATTAGAAAATAATATTATAAATTCACAAATACGCTTGGCAAATTCTCTAACGACGGCTCTCAATCTACCGAGGCAATCGCCTCACGCCCTCCAGGATAATAATTGCACCATACCGGCGAATAGTTCTTGTAGGCATGATTGCGGTTCCGGTACTACGCATAGTAATTGCTCAATGGCGGGAGGCACCCAACAATACACGAATGTTATCGTGCAAGACGTAACTGTACATAACACTAACGAACCACCGAAACCTGATACCGTTAAACATAGGGTTAATAATAAGGCTAGGCCGAGTATAGTACATAAAAACGAAAACACGAATCACGAAAGAGCTTATGAAAATATACCATTAAGTACTAAGACCAACGTGAGAAGGGATAAACCGACAAGTTCGGGGTACAAGAATCAAAAGACGGAAGTTCACGAATATACGAACGTTGATAAACCCACGATTAAGATAAATAAGTACGATGTGATTGTTGAATCCAAAGCCGAGAGCAACGGTAGAAAGGCCGATAAATCTAGAGACGTTGACAATGTTTGTAAAACGGGGGCGGCGCCCTCCTCGCACGCGACACATCGTCATGTACCTGAAAACTTTAACGTTCCGCCTCAATTAAAGACATCCAGTTACGAATTGCGTAAATATAAAAGCGGCGATAGGAACGCCAGAACGGTCACTAGACAAAGCAATTCTAAGGAGATGCCGGCACATCGGACATTACCGAAGAATTTACGGGAATTATTAGCGAACGCTGAACAGATAATAAACGAATCGTCCAAAACCGATGGTAATTTAATACGGAGATCTCACGCGAGCGCATACGATATACTCCTAACCAATACTGGCTCGTCAAAATCTCAGAGTAACCTCGCCGAAGCTGGAACCGCAGTTATCGACGATGATATCGCCGATATATCTTTCATACCGCCTGCGCCACCTAGTTTCGCTTCGCCGTCGATCTGCGAGTCGAATCAAAACAATGAAGACGAAGAGCAATTGAGCCTCATCTCATATCAGTGCTTATCGTCGTCTCAAGATGAGGATGATTACAGGCATGTATTGCTCAAGTACAAAAATATTAAATGAAATAAAACAATTTCTTTCCTAAAAGCGATTATTTTACAGAAGTGAGTGTGAGAATTGTAAATCGTCCGGTTTTACAATACCGGACGATGAAGAAACTGATATATTAAACGAAACTATGACGCTGCAACGGAGGCCTTTGGAACCTGGAGAGGAAGTACCATATTATCGCACGTCACTTACACTGCCGACAAATACGAGAAAATCTAGGTAAGGAGTTTAAAAATACAGGGAGACTTCGACTTTCGTACACTAACATCTGACTCTTACATGGGAAACTCACGAATTGTAAAACGCAGATCCTGGTCAATCTTTACATATACGAAAGAATTAATCGAAGACTATCTGTATCAGATTGAAACTTTTATAATTTTTACGTTATATCCGCAGGGCTGTGGTAACGAATTCGAATCGAGAGAGTTGGTTCACTTCGATGCAAGAGACTTCAAGTAGTGATGACGATGTTTAAAAAGTGATGTATGAATTCTTGTGATTCGACCACAAAATCCAGAGCTATTTAAAGACTAATGTCGTATTCTACCAAAGTTGTTTTCTTTTTTTAAATCCTCTACGATATGATATACAGGGTGCTACCAGCTATAACATCCTCTGTATCGAAATAGGAACAGAATGAAGTGTACTGTCGCGATTCTACATTATTTGTGATATTTAATTCCATAGATTTTCTTTCCTGTATCGTCTCACTTCTGGACTTAGTGTTAACATTGATAATGTTATTATTAAGTACGATATATACTTTCTATATCCTCTTTATATTCTATTCTCTACCTATATTTGCATATTTAATAAGTGTATGATATCCTAATGAATATTAAGCCTAAAATCGGGATTTCTTTTCCATGTCTTACTGTAAATTTACACGAATTTTTAAGGCATTTATCTTTACATAAATGAATATGTGAAAATGTTGAATGTATTTCGTTTTTGAAGAAGGATATTTTTATGAATCTCTTCTCTGTGTATTATGTATATGTGTGATACTGACGTTTTAAATCTATCGATATGAAGTTGTGATATTGAGAAGATCATTTATTCCTTTTAATCATATTTGAAAGGATTTATTTTTATGTACTACACTGGATTATTCTAAATATGTTTTTATTCTTTTATATTTTATAAATAGGTGTACTAATATTACAGATGGAAGCAATCTATTAGAAATACTAAGGCGGGAGCACTTTATTCCGTTAAAGGTGGACCAGATGCGTAACAAACGAATTATTTACATAATAAAACACCAAAACAAAACTCTATATTATTACGATGATATCGTGTGATACATTGATGGAAAAAGAAATTATGAAGATATAATTTATTCTGCTACAATTTCAACACGACCGTTACCATTGTAACATGTCGTGGAAAAATGTCCACCTCACCTAGGCAACCATGTATTTCATATAGGTCTTCGAATGGATAATTTCCAATCTGTATATTGTTTCATGATATTTTTTTATATTAAGTTTTACTATGTGTTCACATATGTACATATATGAGATATATGTAACTGTATATATATGTAGGTATGTCTATGTATATATACACATACATATATAACAAAATAAATGTGTTTGAAATGATTAATTAGTTGTGTTACTTTACAATTGCTCCTTGTATAGTTGTGACTTGATAGTTGTTCCAAGAAGAGAATTATTTTAATTTTATTGTTGCACGTTTACTTTTCTAAAATCAATAAATAATTAACAATATATATCAATCTTGACTGGATACCCATGCAATTTTTGAATTTCAATTTATTTCTTTGGAATATAAAGTGAGAGAATTGTATGACACCCACCCAGAAACCCAGCTGATTCGTTCTTATTAAATAGCAATCTTTAAATATACCATTTGTCGTCATTTATCTACGAAAAAGCTAAAAAACCAATGTTTATAACCTTGTTCATTGTTTACGTGTGATAATAAAATTGCTCCTTTTATACCTGTGACTTTACGGCTGTTCCAAGAGTATGGACTATAACTTAATACCCGATACCTGTATATATACCAAATAATTATTTTAATTTTATTGTTAAACGTTTATTGCTTCTTTAAAATCGATAAAGAATATAATATTTTATGTTGATTCACATATGTTTATGAAATTATCGGATGCGTGATTTTTGATAGTGACACTATGCCAAATACCCCATTTGAATTTTAATTCAATTTTTTCGGAATACAAAATGAGAAAATCGGCCGATACCAATTCAGAAATGTAGCCCGTTAACTTTTATTAAATAATTCACTAAGAATATCTCCTATTTTACCATTTATTCGCGAATAGAATGCTTTTTTTTTGTAGGTCCAAAAACAGTTAATGATGGTGGTCTGAAGATGGCCGATTATTTAGTAAACTTACTTTTTGTTTGTGTTTTTATTATAGGGTTATAGAATTATTTCAAACGTTATGGTTTGTCGAGAATTATGATAATGGAAAGAAGAATCAAACTGAAAACACTGAACAGCCATATAACTTGTAAAATATGTAAAGGTTATTTAATTGACGCCACCACAGTAACAGAATGTTTACATACATGTAAGTTGTGCTTATCTTTATTTTTTAGCAGGGAATAAAGTGATTAATTTGGAAATTGTACGAATTTTAGTTTGCAAAAGTTGCCTAGTTAAACATTTAGAAGAAAATAATACATGCCCTTCATGCAATAATGTGATACACCAATCTCATCCTTTGCAGTACATCAGTTTTGATCGTACAATGCAGGATATTGTCTATAAACTAGTGCCAGATTTACAGAAGAGTACGGATCAATAAATAACAATCTCGGATGTGTAATGATCGTAATAACAATTCTTTTCTAGATGAGATATGTAGGGAACGCGAATTCTACCGTGGTAAAGGATTACCTTGTCCGAAAGACATTCCTCCGAATCCGAGCGAAATAGACGAGGAGAAATCGGTCGCTGACGTTCACGCCGAATCAGATTATCACCGGCAGGACGAGCAAGTGAATGTTTGTTTAGAGTGCACCAGTTCGAATTTAAAGACTTTAAAAAGACGGTTTATACGTTGTTCGGCTCAGGCGACGATACTTCATCTAAAGAAATTCGTCGCCAAGAAAGTTTTGAATGGTATGGAAAAATATAGAGATGTAAGTTTTGAATTTTATATCCGTGCGAATTATTGGAATGCAATTGTCTTTTTTAGATCGATATTTTGTGCAATGATGAACTACTTGGGAAGGACCATACATTAAAGTTTGTTTATGTTACCCGATGGCGATTTCAGAACCCACCTTTAACCTTACAGTACCGCCCCCGTATTGATTTATAACATCAAATTTTTCTTCGCTTCCTTCCTTTTTATATATCGTGAGAACTTTCATATACCTACTTTTTATTTAAATAGAGATCTAAACCATTCCTCTAACTAATTTCTTTACGATAGTAAGGAATTGACTTTTTGACTGTTTTTTGCTCTTGTTTTGTATTTAAACGGGATCGAACTTAATCTTAATTTATATGCGAATAAAGAAGCAGAAAGTGAAATCAAGAGTACAAAATTAATCTATCTTCATTAAGAGTTTTTTCGGAGAAGAACGTGTCTTTTATCTTATATTACAATACGGAATCTTCTATTATAACATAATTCACATAATGTAAATATTAAAGTGGAGATTGATTTTTGTACAGAATCGTGTGATGATAGAGTGTTTTATTGAATGATATAGTTATTAAGTGTTTCGTTGACATTAGATTGAATAATTTATTTTTTTATATATTTTATATTACATTATTTTACAAGAAACCGCAATTTTACGTTGTGTTCTTATGTTATAATAGAAAGAAGTTCCTATGCTTTGCGTGTTACTAAAGGATTATTTATTTTCACAATTAATAAAAAAAAAAAACTTAATAGCAGTATGTTGAACACCAAACTTATTTTTAATAACTGTTATATAATATTTATATATAAATGTCGAAACATGAAAAATAATGTGATCTTGAACCAGTGATAAATTAATATGTTCATAAATGTATTAAAAGTGTTATTAGAGATCTTGGCAATCTGGAGTGCGTTTCGAATTTTGGACGTATAGAACTATATTATAAAATTACATCTTGCCTTATATCGCTGTTTGTACTTCAAAATAATAATAATAATAATAGTACTAGTAAAGAGATAATAATAAGAAAAATAATTCGACATAGGTTCACGCTTTTTCATTTTGGTGTAAGAATTTTTTCAATTCTACTATTACATTAATTTTTCGCGATATAACAATTCGCGTAATTCTAGTCTCGCTGTTTTTTATCTAATTATGTGTATCAATATATTTTAATTATCTATAAATAATTAACTATAGATTTATAAATAAATTTAAAGGATATATTGAAAGAAGACATTATCTTTATAATTAAAGGTCTCAAAATTTACGAGATGAAACTGTTGATCTCAAAGTAGAGATTAATGAATTTTTCTTAATAAAAGGATCTCTAAATTTTGGGAAAGCAATGATTTAAATTCGGGTTTGGTTAATCGTAAATATATATAGAAATTAGTGAAGACTTAATTAGAATTAAAAATAATTTTAACCGATGTATCATTTTTTTTTTGATCCGCATTTATTTGTTATTCGTTAATAGCATTTCTCCAATTTATTTTAGCTGGTACATATTTTATAGGAGCTGATTTTCTTGTTTAAAGTTAAGTTTTATTCCAACATCGTAAGCAATACCAATAAGATTGAGATAAATAGAGAAAACAAAGTGAGATAGTCTATCGATTGTGTGTTAAGAGAAAATATATTATAATAATGTGTCTTTGGATGTGTTTCCGATTTTATTTGGGAAATTTGTCTGTTTTTCTTTTTTATATTTATTATTGACACCTTCAAAGTCTAAAATGTATAATCAAACGTTTATATGTACTTTTTATATGCATATTTGGTCAATTCTTACTACGGTCAAATTTTAGGTAAGATAAATGACATTCTGATAATGTTTTATTGTAATGTGTTTTATGTAAATACAGTATAAAATTTTGTAAGGTATACATTACGGAAACGTATTTAATTTTTACGTTTTGCTGAATAAATGTTTTGTATTAAAAAAAAAACTGTTTTCTTTATCTTTTAATTGGATTGTTTTATCTAATTGTATCCATACATTTTCGTTTGGCTGCCAGAAAACACCCAAAAAGATAGGAGGAGAGATTTAAAAATATTTGCTGGATTGTAGTGATATTTATTAATCATTATAAGTTCTTGTGAAGTCGTACGTAAAATATTTTGTATTAACAAACGAAGAAACGCCTTTCCAGCTCGCGTGCGTTCACTCGGTACATTAAATAGTGATTAAAATTTTGGTCACCCCTGTAACTAAAAACGGAACGACCTTGACCATCTGTCACTGTCACCCACGACCCACGACAGCGTTTGCTGTAAGAATTCTATAATGGCGAGAATATGGGGCTCGAAACTATACGCAGCCATGTACGAATGATCGTATAATTAAAAAAAATATCGTCTTTTTTACATTAGAAAAGTCGTATTTACTGCCGATTTAACACTCCAACTCTTTTAACACCAAAATATTTGTACTAATTCGACCAGAAACTGAACGGGAGAGCGACAGGAAAAGACTCGCGCTGAACATGAGGAGAGAAAGTAATGTGATTTCATAGTTATGTAAAACTGCATGGTTTTACTTTCATTTTACTTTCGTTGAGCGATGTTTCCGCTGATATTTCGACGTCTTTAAATGCCCGTTCATTGCGTTTTTGCGTGTTTCAGTTTAAATGGATGTGTTTTGCTCGTCCAGATTGAGGGAAAGAATATCATCTATGTATATACGAAGCTAATATTGTAATATCTGAGATGTTATTAGCAAGGTAAGGTGTTGAATTGAGGTGCATGGGTATAATTTTAAAAATAAATCAAATTTGACAATTTTAGACACTCAAGGTGCAATATATGTCATTACACGTGTATATAAACCAATTATTTTTTATATCCATATACAAATTTTAATTATGGACATTAAAAATGAAGGGAGGGACAAGAGAAGAAAAAGTCGCCCGGCGCAAAGATTATATGTACCTCCCGCTCAACGTAACAAGATGTAAGTTTATATGTCAAGGATTTTGAATGTCCTTAACTACCTTCTCTAAAATCTTGCAGCAAATCTACTGAGAGCAGTTCACAAATAAGTGCGAATACATCTGACACTGAGCCTATTGAGAATACACCAATTCCAAGTGAAATAGATTCATTTAACATGGCAACTCCCGAGAAACTCGACGGGGAATTGACAGAAAATGAGAGTACAAATAACGATGAACAATCATTAGTAATAATGTTAGGTAATATTAAAATGGAAGAACGCGACAAGTATGTCGACATTGAAAAGGAAGAGATGCAACGCGCTATCGTAAATATAAATAGGAAAACGCGACCACTAATCAAACACGTAAACGTAGGTAATAAAGATGTTTTGCATATCTCTATTGATGATAAAGAGGTGAAACAAAAAACTAACGTAAAAAAAGTAATCGGTGCAATATCGCACGAGCAAGTGTCTAATTGGGAGGATTTGTTAAACGAGGAGGATGAGATTGGTGGGGATGTTACGGAACAAGTAAATTGATATACACCTAATTTTAGATAAGAAGCGAAGTTGCGTACACATTGGTCATCTTTTCTTTTAGATTAAAGATTGTAACAATGCAGGTATCGATGAGAAACAACGCCTCGAATGGAGCTCCGGAGAGGACGATAGTCCGCAGAAGAATACGGGACCCAACGATCTGGATCATGTTGTCGAATTGTACGATTTCCCTTCGTCCTTTAAAACGCAAGATTTAATACAATTATACAGCGATGTTAAAAACGACTACATGTACATTAAGTGGTGTGATGAGACGCATGCTCTGCTTGTATTGAGCACTCCAAATCAAGGTAATTACTGGATTATTACAGCATTCGACATCACAGTGAGGTGTTCATCAGGAGAGTGCCTTAGTGGAGCGAAGACCTCGCAAGGTTGAGGAAACCAGATCGGAATTTAATAAAGTAAAGCGAAATGAGACGTGGGATGTGTACAAGAACACACTGATCAAATATAACAAAGAGTTGAGGACGTTGACGTGGGAATCCTGGAGAAGGCATTGCGAGGAGCTCGATGTGCTAGACTCCAGAAAATTCTCTCCAAAGACACTGCCTACTAACATAAATTCCCTTAAGGAGAATACACTATAACAGGAGAACTGCTTAGGGTCCACTTTCCTGAGTTAATGAAATATCAGGCTGGAGAGAGTCAGTTTGTAGAGTTACAGCCTTTAGGCAAGACTGACAGATCTCTTTGAAGATCATAAACTATGAAATGGTCAGCTTTCGACCCTTATATATCGATACATTGTTTGATAGTATATCCAATTATTACTGCGAAACAGCGCGATTTAGTAGCTTAAGTCGACCTACATTATTCATTGTTCTGAATTACAACATATTTGTAGGTTTCTGTAATTGGAAAATTAGCAAAATCATCGCTAATAAGGAGTTCCAACATCCTTCAAACATCATTCTTACATATATACAGCTTTTAGCAGACTTTAAGGCCCAGAGCTTTGTAATTTTCTTCTATATTTTTCTATCCCTAGCTTTTCCTTCCCATCTATTCACATTTCCTTCTGTTAGATCTTCTAGAACCGCTTCCCGCCACCTTTTTCTTGGTCTGCCTCTCTTCCTCCTGCCCTCCGATTCTTTACTCGCAGTTTGTTTGACTATTTCAAATTTCGTAATTCTTTCTATATGTCCTAGCCACTGGAATCTCCTTGATACGGTGATTATCTCGTTATAATCACATAGTCAGAGATCGCATGATATCAACCAGAGACAACTCAACACATATGCAATTGTGAGGCGCAGGTTTACAATAGGCATCAAATGTTTGGGCAAGACAAAGTTGAACGAAAGAGATACAGACTACTCCATGGTAAAGACCTGTACAGTCTGTTACAGGGCGTTAGTATAGTGGAGTGGTTTCTATAACAAAAACTGGTTGAACATAATAAGTTTTTAGGCTGCGGTGTTAATAAAGAAAAAAGCGTCGTGTTTTATATACAGTAAAACCTCTCCTAATGGACACCTCTCAGCAGTAAACACCCTGAGGGAACCAAATCAGATAAATAAAATTCGCTCACGTGTTTTTATCATCCTTTCTATCCTTATATACATATATATTTTGTTTTTAGCAAAGCGAGCTTTACAAATACACCATGCTATTATCAAATCCAGGTCTATGGAAAGAGCAAGTATCATTGCACTGCAGGTTGCCTCACGCGTTGACCTAAAACCAGCGATGAAACGCCCACAAACAAATCTACAAACCGCCCGAAGGTTGATAAACAATCATTTGGGCACCAAATCCAAGTTGAGTAAAGAGGAACATGCTAAAGAGAGAGAAGAATTAAGAAAAGCTAAAGGTGAACTTGCCATCCCCCATTAATAAATGGCGATTCGTTATTAACATATTATCTTGCAGAGTTGAAAAGAGCTCTAAAACAGAGCGAGAATGACGCTTGGGATGGCCATCCCAGACCGTCGACGGCATAAGAATTATTTCCTTTATTAATCTTTGTTGTTTATTGTTATTTTAAAAAATTCTTTTTATTTGTTACATATACACAATGAATCCATGTATCAGTGCCTCGTTTATTATTGTGATATAAAAGTAATCGTGTACGTTTTTTCTAATCGTGTCCAAATATGACGTCTATTGTATAAATAGAATTAATTTAAAATATATTAATTTTAAATAAACGTTTCGTTATTTTATTTCATCTTGGAATCATATCAATTTGTATATATAGGAGAGACACAATTTATTGGATATGGTAATGCAAATCATATCACCATTCACCAATAAATATACTTGATTAAAAGCGAAAAGAAATTACATACAAATGTTAATAGTACTGCAGATAAAATCGATTAAAAATAAATTTTATGATGCGTAATTGCATTTTTATAAATAAACCATAAACCACCATTTTTCACTTGTTATTTTCAAGGAATACGAAAAAGTTATTAACACGATTATTAATTCTCTAAATCCATTTCTCTTCTTTAATCACTCGGTTTCTGATTAATTTAGTACAGGTAAAAGCGTTGAGTAAAGGAATTCCTTCACTAAATAAATATAAGAGATAAAACATGTTGTAGACAACCTGTTTAACACTGTTGTTTATTCGGTTGCCTATACCGGATGAATAATAATTTGTTTACCCGTACTTTAAAAAGTCTTATCTCATTGTTTCATATATTTTTTCAGTTAAGATAATTGTGTGAGTGTCAAATAACAAGTTCACATTCTCAAGGTCTACTTATCACGTTCTTTTAATAAACAATTAGACCACAAATTATATAATTCAATAGTTACTTTTTAAATCATAACTGTCATGATTAGAATGGTTACTTTTGCCTATTAACGAAAATTACTCTTCCGAACATAAACAGAAATATGTTAAACTGCACATTGTTTCTACTACTATAGTCGTTACTAAATAGTGCTGGGCACTATCGAATAGAAACTATGGAACAATTCGTATTCATGATACACTCGAATATTGAATAAAAACAGCGCATTAATTCGGTTTTCCTAGTCGAAATGTTTTAATTTAATTATAAATTACAAATCGGCCGTCCCACATCTGAGTTAATATGCAATTTTTTTTTTTATTATTTCTATAAGTAGGTCTTTTATCGGAGATAGGGCCATCTGTAAGGATGCCTGAAAATCAATCCCATATAAAATCGCCGGTAATTAAATATTTTCCCCCATCACTAATAAGTACAAGTCCGTTTAGAGAAAGGCATTCCTTGAAATTAATTCGGTATACTAACGAGTAGTAACAAGAAACCGCACACAGAACTGCGGCCAAGTTATCTACATTTAACCTCGTTCTGCAAGAGCAAACAAAAGCAATCCGTCAGTCACCTAGTTACGTTCGTCTGGTTAATGTTGACAATCAATACTCTCAGCTTCTCAGCATCACAATGGCTCAAGTTCCAGGACGTGTTCTTATTTACGGCGGCAAAGGGGCACTAGGCTCTCAAGTGGTATCATTCTTTAAATCAAAGAGCTGGGTATGTAAACAAATTATTAAACTTTAATGATCTTCCAAGGTTTTTTTTTTTTTTAGTGGGTAGGTTCTGTGGATCTGCATGAGAATTCCCAGGCCGATTCAAACATAGTCGTCCCAAAAGATGTTGATTTGGTGCAACAGGAGAGTGAAGTGTTGGATTCAGTTGCCTCCGCTTTAAGTGGAAATAAGTTGGATGCCATCATCTGCGTGGCAGGTGGATGGGCAGGGGGCAATGCGAAAAAAGGTTTATCGGACGAAATAAACTTCATTAAAATTAGTTTTTAACGGCCTTTTTTAGACTTGGTCAAGAATTCTGATCTCATGTGGAAGCAAAGCGTTTGGAGCTCACTCATATCTGCTACCATCGCTGCTCATCATTTGAAGGAAGGTGGATTACTTACTTTAACAGGGGCTAAAGCAGCTCTCGAGCCTACACCTGGTATGCATATATTATTATTATTATTCGGCCAGCACAGATTATTTAAATTAAAAATGGAATGGATGTAATTCTAGTTCTAGCTTGGCAAATATCAACATTGGTGTGCTGTAGGATTCATTTTTTGGACCCATACTTTTCTTAATACATATTTATACATGATTGATGCTTTTAATTGATTACATATGGGGATGCTGTGAGCATTCTTTACTAACACTAAAATAATGCCATTAATTTGATTAATTAATAATACAATAAATAATAATAATAATATTGATCTTTACGACATTTTTTCTCCATATGATCGCAATTTTTACCTGCTAAATTCTTTGGCAGCCCCAACAAATTGTCCTTGTAGGTACATTAATTAATTAAACTTGTTTTCAACGACGGACGCATTATCGACATGTACCAAGTGAACGCATGCGAGCTGGTGGTGGATGATTTATCCACCGACAGGTCGGTTGCGTGCCCACTATACATATAATATTTTTCAGCATCAGGATGCAGGAAGAGAGAAATTTATATTTGTTCTGTCTAATATATTTTTGAAATAAACCACCTATCTATAAATTTATTCTTTTAGGGATGATTGGTTATGGAATGGCAAAAGCTGCTGTTCATAATTTAACTAAAAGTTTGGCTGGTAAAGATGGTGGTCTTCCAACAAACGCTCTTAGCGTCGCTATCTTACCCGTAACGTTAGACACACCTATGAACAGGAAATGGATGCCGAAAGCTGATCATACCTCTTGGACCCCTTTGGAATTTGTCGCAGAGTAAATATATTACTTATGATTTAGAGGAATGTAAATAATTGAGCATATTTTAGGTTGTTTTATAATTGGACTGTTGGAAAAGACCGTCCGGTTAATGGTAGTCTCATGCAACTTATAACTAATAATTCCCAAACCAGTGTAATCGCAGCCTGAACGTCTCTATACTGTCAGTTCTAAAATATAAACTGCAGAATTATCGACCTAATTTAATTCATTCAATTCAGTGATACGAACGGAACCAATGACAATGTAATGGAATGGATCAACGTTAGATAAATAAGTTAAAACTATTTTTTGATTAATTTTGATATTTTTGTAAACTTGTTTTCTTTGATATAATTAAATATTTATGTATGTATATATCTATATATATATATGGGTTCGCTGTTGAGAGGAATAAAACATAAAATACAATACAGTAGAGGTTTTATCAAATTCTTTAATTACATATAAATAAAATTTAACTAGAAAGAGAGAGCCATCAGGATGAACAAAGCTTCATTATCACGTTTTGATTTCCGTATATTATAGCAATTTCTCTTTTATAAACAAAAAATGAAAGCTTCAAGATATATAAAAAATATAAACAGCTAGATACATCTCGTAGAACAATCCCACCTTATTTTATTATATACACAGCTTACAGAATCATACAATATAATCACAATTAAATCAAATAAACTTAATACTTCTGCATATTGTTAATTCGTTGTTAAAATGAATATTTATATCCAATCTAAGAAACTGTATATCAGGATTATTTATAATTACTGGTGCCCTCAGCACATGATATAAATTTTTTGAGAGAGAGCAATTTTACTCCTAAATATACTTTGATTTGTCTGCGTTTTTTTTTTTTATGTTTTGAAATCGTTGCTTTCAATCGTTTCCGATATAAATTAAAAATAAAATTGCTCTGCTGAGGCTACATCTTATAAAAGATTTATTTCACCGTAAAGAGAGCTTATAAAAAAACGAAAGAACGTAAAAAATTTCGTCTATATTTTTTGTTTAAATCGCACCTATATTTTAAAAGCGTAAAAATTTGATCGTATAATTTAGATTCTTTAAAAATTGCGTTACGAACTCGTTTTAAATATTTTCCCCAAACAATATTTAATAGAATGAAGTTTTCGAGCCTTCATTTATCACCTACGTTCACAACTTTTAGAATCACCTGTATACGGGTTACAAGATATTGATCTGTGAATACAGTGGAGGTTATTTATTTCATGTATATCGTTTACTATATATTAGTAATATAGATCATATAACTAGATAATTTAATGGAACTATTACAATAGTGTGGCGCAATCGTAACCTTTCTATTTATATTATAGATTATAACATGTATAGGTACTTATTCTAATATGTTACTATTGATTGTAAATGGTTAGCGTTTATGTTGGTATACATATTAAATAGGATTGCATTTTTTTTTAGGTGTTGGTGTGGTTACGTGCATTAAATTACTTTCAATTTTAATATAAATGTATTTTTTACTTATGTAACTATTACTTGATGTAATCCCTATAGATACAGGCACATAGAGACGTGCAAAATACACATACAAAAATAATCAAATACAGTTAACAGCACATATTTATGCTTTAAAATCGACAATAAATCGCGTATTCTAGCTGTGTATTTACAGGGATTATCATTGTATAATAATCTAGATATACAGCGGGTGTCATTGATATTGGTCCAGATGTGTTTCTTTAATGCTGCGTTAGTGTTTACCTTGTCTTTTTATTGTCAATTCGTGACAGTTTAATTCGTGTATGCTAAATCTCGTTCTTATTAACCGACTTTTCAAAACACTAACGAGCTATTAAGTCTGTTATCTTTTTTTTGTACATAGAGCACTTCGGGTGATAATGCTTAAATCTGCCTTTTATTTTTAATTATAGAGCCTTCTCACTAATAACAAATACCTAATAATGGAAATGTTAGAAATTATATCAATTATATGGGCATTCATTTTTTTTTGTCTTAACGCGTATATAATACATTTTATAAACTATAAATATACGACATATTCTTTGCGGGAATTCCTATATCCTCACAAAAATTACATGCGGTATTAATGATAAATAAAAATTTCTCAATCACAGCATTTGCAATCAGATTTTTTCCTTACTTAACAAAGATTAATTTATAAAAGGAAGCTTACTTTATATACATTATACATATAGTTCGTTTTAAACATCAGAATAAGCAACCATTCTCTCACTAAATCGAAGATCCACTAATTAATTATCAAATTATGATTGACATCTTTTAAATTTGTAAAAATTTACGAAGATAAAGGGTACATCATATAGACAATATTATAGCAACGTTATATATATATTTATTAATATTAATATTTGTTTTAGAATGTATGAGAAATAAATGTAAAAATGGAGAACAGTTTCTATCATCACGATGTATCCAAAGCTATCGGCATTATCATCATCAACTTTGCTAATATTTGTAGAATATGGGCTTTTAAATAGCTTTTCTTTCCAATACTTAATTTTGAATAAAAACTTTTTTGTTACAATTGATTATTCTTTCCTTTTGTTTTTGTACCATATCCCCACTTACTTTAGATGTATGAAATGTATGTACATATCGTGGACTTACTCTAAGAACCGGTTTATAAAAATGCCTTTCATTATAAAAAAGAAAATTATATTATCTCTTATGGACGTGTTTTTTTTTTATCATTTTGTTAGTTTTTGGAAGATTTTATCATATTTGTGGAAAAATTTATATCTAAAAGAACTTACGTGTAAGTTCTTGCAGTAAGCCCACCAATTTTTAAAACGTGATTTCGCGGTTAGTTAACCTAAAATCGCCACGTATTTCGGAAATGAAAAGAAGATAGGAAAATTCGTATTTTTATAACATTTTTAATGATTTTAATACAGAACCTTCAGTACTACAGGTAATCAAACTGAGTAAAAAGGGCGTTTGAGAAGGATTTTACTACTTTTTTTTTTTGATTTTAAAAGTTATGTAATGGTAAATCTTTGTACTTACTCAGTTTGATCACAATTTTCTTTTTAATGTTTCATAGAATCTTTATTATAATATATAATTTACTTAATTTCATTATTTAATACCTAATTATCAATGCGTTTGTGTAAATATATCTTGTCTCAGAAGTTATTTTAATTTTATTAGTAATTAGTATTATACGATGCAGTACTCACAGAGGAATTACACTTGAATCGTGTCCCTTTATGAATATTACATTGTATTTATGCACTAATTTATATGCTACCCTGCAAAAGTACGATATTGGAATATACATGTTTAAGAAAATGTACTTACGTTGTATGTATGTACAGCGTATGAAACTAATGAATGATTCCTAATTGTAATGTTCAGACACGTAGAAAATATATACGATTTCTTCTTGTTTGATGAAGATACCGACAACGCACTGTGTTTGCGTTAGTATTATAAATAATCGCTAGATGGGGATATTATTTTATTATTATTATAAATATTCAGTGGTTCACAGCTTATTTAATACAGCGCGTTTCAGAATGTAAATAGCTATAATTTGAAATCTAAAAAGTGTATCGACAAAATTTATTTGTAGTTTAACGAAGAGACCTCATTTATTGCACAGAATTTTTGTTTGACAATGTATGAATTGAATACTAAAAATGAGATTAATTAATGTCGAAGTTGCTCGACGATAGCATATCCAAGTTAATCTTACCTCAATTTTGACGTCACTTTAATGGACCGTATTACCTTCTACGTGATTGAACATTATATTTGCTCGAGTGAGAACTAAAATTAACAGCATCTATCTTCTACATTTCCTATGTTTCTTCTTTTTTTTTTATTTTTCGTAATTACCACCATTATGTAGTAGGTAGGAATATTTTATTTTAATAAAATGTAAGCGTCATTATTGTGCCCTATTTTCAGTACATGTTAATTCATTAATATGGCATAACATACCACAAAATTCTTAAAGGGTATTGGGGATCGTTTCTTTGTTTTTATTTTTTATTTTTTTGATACCCCGTTACTGCGTTACTGAAAGAGTTCAAAAGTGCCGTATATTCCGGTCATTTCCGTTTTGAGAATGGTCAATTTGAAGTGGCCGTGTCGTCATCATCTTATAGGCTACGTTTCCTCTTCGTTCCGTTGTAAACCGTTGGATGGTATAGGAAGGGTTAACGATGTAATGGTAATCTCGGTCGATTTGCTGAGGAGGGCCGTATCGGAGTCTTGGCCCTCGTCTTCGTATCTGTCATTTCCATCCCCTAATCGATGATCCTCTATGTACACTAAATAAACGAATACATTGTAGTCAATCGTTTGAATAATCTTAAGTATTTACATGCGTGATCAATTCGAAAGGTTTGTATAAACACTTTAAAACATCAAAAATAAACACGATTTTTCTCATGCCAATTGCACTTGTTCCAATCATAATGATAAAAAGAATTTCTCAGCGACAAATAACGTTCTATTTGCTAATATTAATTACGAATAACGAATAAATCTGGGAATATTTAAAAACTTCAAGGTATCCTTCTCATGCCAAATTCACTTGTTTCAATCGTAAATTATGAACGAAAGCAAATAACATTCTTATCGCTAATACTAATTATGAATAACGAATAAATCTGTGGTTCTCCTCATGACGCCAATTCTTCTTATTCCAATCGTAATTTTCATAAACAATTATATTTTCTTTAGGTAATGTTGGAATTAGTCATAAATAACGAATAAATTTGGGAATATCTTATTTCTACTAACTGGTTGGAATTCTCGGAAAAATAGTTTATTTTCATGGATAAAAATGAATACATTTGCAATTATTTGTAAAGATAAGGAACGCGATGGTTCAATCACATTTATTTCGAATGTATAGATGAGGTGGAGACATCCTCAGAAAATAAGTAGTTCCCCTTCCTCGACCTTTTCTTCAAACTTTCAATATTTACTTCATAAATTATAAATTTGATTGCTTTAACAAGTTTAAAGTTTCCAATTAAATTGCAAATTTCATTTCGAAACGCACTCAGCACGCCGTGTTCTCAGATTTATATTTAACATGTATACATTTGACTTTCATAGAAGATATTTACTGCTGCAACTAATTCTCTGTGTTCCGCTACTAGACGATTTGATCATTTTTAAATTTGAAATGCAAATAATATTAGGCATATGGGAGGAAAGGAAACCTCACCTCGTAAAAAATTTCTTGTTAAAAATCCAAGCGAACAAAACGACGACAACTTAGACGACAGCTTAGGAAAATTTCATACACTTTAATCTGTTTGTTAGTTTTTATTTATTCCGTATATTAGAAAATAACTGACATTTACTCAATTGTAGCAATACTTTTGTATTAAGCATCGAGAGATTACATAAACATACATGATATTGGAACGGTTATGTTGTTTTAATGTAAATTTCAAACAACAATCTTTGTAGAAATAATGCAGCAGCAACGAAAGAGTATCTAAAATATGATGGACGATGGAACACCGATAAAATTACAAGTATTTTCCCAAGCCCGCACATCTGTTTTACTTCTATATAGTGTGCATAAGGTAGATAATGTCCTGAAATACCATAATGACACATGTGCCCTCGTTGAGAAGCTATATGATTTAACTTTGTACCGGCCTTGTGAAACTTATTAATTTGCAATATTCATACACAGGTTAGTACCTACATATTTCATGTTTTTTGAGATGTGCCGCTATTGCTGCCAATGAGCGAAGTGTTATTTCCTTAGTCGATATTGGAATTAGTCATGAATAACGAATAAAAGTCTCTCTAACCCACGTTAAGAATTCCGATTCACACATACATACATGTATGGATTTGTTGTTATCGATTGAGGGTAGCGGATACTTCAAAGAGATTGCTGCCTTTTACATATGTAAGCGCGCACGCAATAAAATTTGAATTTCAATTCCGGATATTGTACTTAAGGTTTCACTTCGATTTTCCCTAAATCATCCCGGCACAGATGTTAAGAATTAAATAATCGGGGCCCGATCCCTTAGTGTTCGCGGGTCGGTTATAATTTACGGTTATTGTGCCTCGATAAAATTACAATTTGGTTGGTAATTGCACGGGGCATTATTTAAAAAGGACGCTGGCTGTGAACGAAGGCAAACGAAAATTTAACACGCAATGTATAATAATTATAATTAATAAGTATAGCAGTTGATATTTGAATAGTTAAATTTCCCGCCATCTCGCATGAAGTTGGCGTCAGAAGATAGTTGAGACATGTGATGTGAAGTCAGTATATGTTATGCGAGGCAGCCAGAAGACACAGAATAAACGACGTGAGAAAGCAGTCTCGTGTTTTATTCGACGAGTTCAAATAAAAAGCCCACCAGACTACATAAGTAAGTTGTGTGCCATGATAGTGTTGGATTATACTGACAGAAGAACTTTCCTTTATAATCTTTTTTAAAGTAATGAAAATTATCTTTTCGTCTTAAAAGTTTCTTAGAAGTTGATTGTCGTACGACAATTACATTTTTTAAACTAATAATTGTATATCTATTTTAAATTCAAACAGAAATAATCTTGTAAAAGCTAGATGGTTTTATACTATTTTCCTTTAGAATTTACTAATAGTTCATCTACAAAAAATGTTATACAAGCTGTCTAAACTTGGTCCACAAGATGAGAGAACTACAGATTTATATTTTGGTTTATTTATTTATTTAACGTGCAGTGTATGTAGATTTACAATTGAGACGCTGTGACTTTTTGCACGTAGACCATCAATTACTTCAGAGTAATTAAACAATAATATTTCGTAGAAACGCACACCTAATATATCCTACACATTTGATTTCAATTTTATCGAAATTTGGCTATGTAAAACCTCCACCCACTACTGAATCCAATGAATGTTTTAAATGTAAAAAAAATTTGACTGGAAAGTATTTCTTGCAGCTACAAAATTCTTTATTTTATTTATATTATTATATTATTTATATTATTTTTATATTATTTTATTTTGCTCTGTCACAATTAGTTCTGCAGATAATTGCGTGTGGGCCTTCAATCTTCGAAAAAATCATTAAAATTTAATTTTAATTTTTTAAAGGGGTGTGACCCTTCAAAATTTGTTAAATTTTGCAATTTTTTAAAATAGTTTAAAACATATCATTTCCTACGTAGTTTGGCCTGGTAATTACGATAGTTAAAGAATTTTTGCTCTGTCACAATTAGTTCTGCAGATAATTGCGTGTGGGTCTTCAATCTTCGAAAAAATCATTAAAATTTGAGCCAAATTTGATCGGAAAAGTTGAATATTATCTTTTCCAGAAGTGAAAACAATTTTTCTATGAAATATACGCATATAGCTTCCATTTGAAGTACGATTTTACGCACTTTGAAAAACTGAAATTTTCTCTCAAAAATCAAAGGGGTGACCCTTCAAAATTTGTTACGTAGTTTGACCTGGTAATTACGATATCTATTTGATTATATTGAAGGTCGCCAATCCTGTGAGGTAAAACCTATTGTTTTCATTTCAACATTTCTATCAGTTTAAATTAAACCTAGCACAGCAAATTTATTTAATTTATCCATACTTATGCTTCTAGTCGTGTTGTTACCTATACCCTTGTTTATATATATAGTTATTCAACCGGTTTGAAGTACCTTTGGGTGGCGTTCAGATGGCGTGTTAGGTGTGGCGTGCCCATTCATTTTTTTTAATAATGTTGCATTCTAATTTCTTAATTTTAATTGGTTTTACTTTGTTTAACTGCCAAGTTTATTTCAGAATCTGCCACCAACATAGCTCGCATTCCAATGAATATTTGGCGGTATTTAATTTCATTCATCAGTACTTTTATACTATCGCCGCCAGATATCAGCACCTTGCGCAGCTCGGTTGAATAACTATAAAATATATAAAAACAAGGCCTATACGTAGTTACCGACTGATAATCAAATTCAAAACAAAACATAATAGGTACATATATATCATAAATTAAACATCGATTCTAATATAACAAATCAGATCATGCGCATTCCATATCATAACATTTATAAATTTCTTCCTCTTAATTCACGCGCTTAATTCATTTTCGTACGATTATGCAAAGGACACACATACATATTATATAAAGTAATGCGTGTTTACATACATATCTACAAGGATGTAGATGATGAATAGCCGTCATATGAAGCTGGAAAATCAATCGCTTATTGGCTGGCACATTTTAAATTGGATTTTTCCAATTACTCACCGGAACTCTCTGTTGCGGTCTTGGGGCTGCTTGGTTCTTGCCGTTCATGGGTTTGCGTCTCGCAAACTGACGACGAACTAGTGTGAGATTGGACGGACGTTTGCGTGTGTGGTTGCGGAGGTGGCTCAAGCGCCGGCACAACTATGACTACTTCACCATCATACGGGGAACTGAAAGTTTCTAGTTGTCCAGAAATGATACTATCATAGGAAGGCAATCAGTGGCGGCTTGCCAGGGAAGGCTAAGGAGGGTAGGCCTCCCCCTAGTATTTGTAATATAATAAATGTTGTTTATTATGTATTAAAACAATGTTTAAGCATATACGTGGACAGTCTCAAAGTTAGCCGAAATCTGAATTACAGATGGCGGCAGTAGTTTGAAAAATATTACTTTGGTGAAAAGTGGCAACCTTATAAAACCCCCCACATTGTTCAGTATTTCTTTGGAGCCATAAAAAATAAACGATCTCATGGAAATTTAATAGATTATATTTCTTTTGTATTAAAACAGGAAGTTACAGTAGCCTCCCTTGCATAAAAAGCCACGAGCCGCCACTGAAGGCAACGTCACTAACCTTAGCGTCACTTTTTTCTTTAATCTATTGCCCAAATCGGAATATCCGCGATGCATTGGCTTCCTCGTCACGGAAACCGTAGGTGGTTCTTTGAATTTCTTTCTAACCGGAGAGGTTGGTTCGGACGACTGCTTATCCACCAGTATTGGTTTCGGTTTGAGTACTTGGGGATTCGGTACGGCCATAGGTGGTGGTGGTGGACAAGGAGCATCATCGGAAGGCGAACCTCCCCCACCAAAGAATGGTAACGCCAAAAATCGCTTCCTATCTTCCATGTATAGTTCCAAAAGTTGATCTAACTTCATCTCGATATCGTCGACCTAATTAGACGAGAGATTTTGCAGATATTTCGTGTTATTTGTTTATCACATGTAGTATATATATATATATATATATACACACAAATAAGTTTCATGTCGCAAGAAGTACTTGAAATTCACTTGAGATGTTTCAGGAACGAAAGAACGAAAGGGGAAATTTTAGAAAATCAATATTTAAGATGTGAATTTCCACGATTTCACGGCTTCACGCTTTACTCAGTGATTTCGTTCCGCGGTTTTCTCTGGCGTTCAATTTTTATTTGGGGGAATGTCGAGTGTTTGTTATCTCGAAACACCCAATGAACTTTTGCCGTATAAAATGTGGAATTCCGGCGTTTGTGCATATGTAGGGGAGTACAATACGTAAACTCTAATTTTAACATATTAAATAACAAGAATTATATACTCGTTGAAGCACTCTGATAATTTAATTTAACGGCTTAAGATACACTCCGCCAAAAAAGTATCGCATAAACTAAAAAAGGGCATTTATGAACCAAGATATTTTTATACGTTCACAAAAAGTTTGCCTCGTGTATGTGAACTATAAAAACACTAACAAAATAATGGAACTTAGCGTTTTTACTTTATTTTTTTCCTAAAAAAGAAAAATGCATATGTGTAAGGTTTGCTCAGTTGTTTATTGAAAGTCTTCCTATACGGACAAATTTTAAAGTGCGAAGTCAGAGTTCTCTACCAACGCTTTTAAAACTAAAATGAGCAATTTAACTTCAGAACAAGTGGCTGCTATAGTTGCTTTAATCGAAGATGGACGATCTCAATCATACGTTGCTAATTTGATGAACATCAATCAGTCAAGTGTTTCTAGAGCCGTAGCCAGATATAGGGAAACAGGCATTTACAGTAGAAGACCTGTACCAGGTCGTCCAAGATGTTCTACTCGCCAAGATGACCGCTATTTACTACTACAAGCATTACGTCGAAGACATGTAACTGCGAGACAATTGCAGAACGACTTGGCTAGAGTCAGAAATACTCGTGTGAGTACTCAAACTTTTCGGAATAGGTTACGACAGAGTGGATTAAGAGCTAGAGTAGCTGTAACAGCCCCTCGTCTCACTAGGAACCACCGAGTGGCTCGCTTAAGGTTTGCCAGAGAACATGTAAATTGGAACATTAATGACTGGGCCAATATACTCTTCACAGATGAGTCAAGATTTGGTCTTTACACCTCAGATAGGCGTATCTCAGTGTACAGACGAGACGGTGAGCGCTATTCGCAGTGTAATATCAGACCTAGACCTAATTTCGCTGGTGGCTCTCTTATGGTTTGGGGAGGCATCTGTTTAACAGGTCGTACAGAGTTAGTACCAGTAGACAGAGGTACACTGACTGCCCACAGGTATATAACGGACATTTTAGAAGAACATGTAGTACCATATGCGCCAATTATAGGAAACGAATTCATGTTAATGCACGATAATGCACGACCGCACGTTGCAATAATCGTCCAGGAATACCTTAACGATGTTGGTATTCCAGTTTTAGATTGGCCTACGGTAAGTCCGGACATGAACCCTATCGAGCACGTGTGGGACCTCCTTCACAGACGGATACGAACCCAAAATGTTGCCCCAGCGGACCTGCATGGACTAGCAAATGCTCTCCGTGACGAGTGGGAGAATTTGGATCAGGCTTATATACGGAGGTTAATCGAATCTCTGCCAAACCGTATGCGAGCGGTCATAAGAGCCAGAGGTGGCAATACTCAGTATTAAAAGCTACTGTTGTGACATTTTTCTTTCCAAAATTATAATTTCTTGTTTTAATAAAAATCTCAAGTATGAGTTCTTGTTTTTATTTGGCCTGTATTTTATTTAAACAATCATAGAAATTATATCTTAGAGCGCATTAAAGTATATTTACAACTTTATGCTACAAACAAAGATTATGCGATACTTTTATGATTCAAAACTAAATTATGCGATACTTTTTTGGCGGAGTGTATTAAGAAATCTCATTTTGAAATTAAAAAAAATATATATTTATGTAGTAATCTTAAGAACAGAAATTAACATTAACAAAAATCGCTTTTGGGGCTATTTTATAATGCTGAAATAATTTCGGAATGTTACTGAATCTATTTTGTTTTAACTGGAATTATATATAGTTTCCTATTTGTAATTTGCAACTCCAAAAATGAATGAGTTTATACCCCTAAATCCAAAAAAACTAATCGAATATTCTAAGATTATTCGTCTTTCTTTAAGATACAATGTTTAAATTCAAAGATTTTCAACGTAATCCCTCCTAATGATGCGACTCTAGTTTTGCACTCCTTTTCCTCATGCTTGCGCGCCATTTTATTGCATACTACGAACGTGACGCAGGTTTATACAAATCGTGAATAAATAACACGTCCCGTTATAGTATAGTAAAAGAGTTTCAACAAACCTGTCTCTCTACTTTTACGACCCTTGATGCAAGGCTAATTTTGGATGCGTAAACGTCCTTAGCCTTCGAGCCTTGCTTCCCGAGTATTTGGTCCAATCTGGAATTCAATGCGGCCTTTTTTTTTTAAATCATAAAATAAATAATTTACGTTCGCTAAATAAGCCCACGCACATGCAACTTGTATTTACAATTTGAGCAGTAACAATAATGTGAATATGTTATCATTATAGATGGTGTAGTTAGTGTGGTTGTGTTTTATTAATTAAACCATGCAAAGCGACAACGCATATATGGTTAAATACTAAATCTATAATTACAAAGGACAGTGTTTTCCCGTCAGATTTTTAACAACGCATTTTTGCTGTAGGACAGATATTCCTACACGACAATACATATAATAATATTACATTACACAGTGAGCATAATAATCATGGAATAAGATTCATAATTTCTTTAACGGGTAGATTTGAGAAGAATGCTCGGGTAGGTACGAAACCAATCGATACATATCAAGTTCGAAGTCCGCAGAAAATTCCAACGTTTGTCAGCGAACGATTTTGAAAAGTTTAAGGACACTACAGGTGGAGATGTACTATGACCAGAATGTGAAGAGCAAAAATTGAACTATTTCTGCCATAGCGTTGCATAGTAACATACAGAATAAGCAGTCAAAGGAACGCATGAGCGCAATGATGTGTGCATATGATTCTGTTATTATTGAAATTTTGATTTGAATTGCATCTCTGCACTAATTCAAAAGCTAGAACAGGTAGTGCAAAACCCTATTGAACTGGTGCAGGACAAACCCATTATAATTTCTCTTTCATTGTCATCGTTGCATAATAAAAGAAAGTCTATTTTATTGGTTTTCAGCAGTTGGATTAGTAGTAATATTCTATAAATATAAGGAAACTAGTTTGAACTTCGTTGTTCCTCGAAAATATCTCATCACGCGTTTAACTGCTGTGCAATTCGGTTCCCAGGGATCAGCACAATTTTGGCTTTATTTTTGGTTTATTAAGAGTTTATTTTAAGTTTTTATTATCTTCTTACCAATCAGATTGCACCTTTTCTCCATTTTCCTGTTCAGGTAAGATTTCACCCTTACCTCTACGTGGTTTTCGCTAGACAATAAATTATATTTTGTCTTGATCTCTTTTTAAATCAATTTATCGACTAATTCTACCGGGTTTCCAACTGCAAAGCAACAAAGAGCAATGCAAATGAACACGTAGCAAGATGAATGATGATAATGAAAGAAATATGAATTTTACTCCAGAATCCCTTTACAGTCACTGCATGGAAAATCGACTAAAACTCGTATATGTATAGGTATGTACAATCCGTGATAGTATCATATATAATTCGTTCAGGTAATTTAATTCTGTTATGACCTTACCTGAACTGCAAATTTTTCACCCTATTCAAAAGATCAGCATGCCCAGAAGAGTACTGCTCAATCACATCTTTAACGTCATACGGTTTCAATGCTTCTCTAAACTTCTTTCGTGCCACAAAATACTTGAGCTACACATAGAGAAAGAGAAAGAAGAAGAGAGACAGGGCGAGGCAGAAGAATGGGTTTAAGAGTTAACCCCGTAACGGTTGAATCTTCATCTTATCGTCAGCGAAGATAATTTTTCCGAATAAAGTTATGGGGCTAAATCGACCTAGGTTCGCTTTCAGATTTTTTGTTTGTGGTATTTACAAACGTACATACATACTGTGTATTGTGATGGGTGTGATACACGCGGGGCAAAAGGTGATTCGTGATTGTGATCATTGCAAATACTGTTAGATCTATATAAATCTTAAAGACGGTGTTCAAAACCATTCCGTACAGTGGGCGAAGGTGAAAACACATCGCGAAAGTGTCGGAGATAAATGCAACTGCATACATGATAACTCTGAAGACAAATTGTATAGATTGGAAATAGTTCGTTTTCGGGAATGTTGATTTCCCACGTGTCTTGCATTCTCGGATGTCTATCATTTGTTTCCCTTTCGTTTGATTAGTTTAGATATTGATGGAAAAGGGTCAGCCCCACTCGCAAATGCACAGCCTTAATGATAACATTTGTGAAACATATATTGTGATTTTTTGTTTACCTAAAAAGTTCTGTACCTACGCATTTCTGTGCAATCATTAAGTTCTATCCAAAAATTCTCGCATCAGTTTATAAAAAACAAGCCCGTTTCATCAGTATTAAAAATTTTGTCGTCTGTGTAATTTTTGATCACTTCTGGCCTACTTTATTATTACGCTATTGTTATTGTATTGAAATATAATGTGTTCTATACATGAAAAACTAAAGTCATTTAATAATTGTTTCTTTAATTTTGTTATTTCTTGTAATACCTAACTTTATGAATCTTTGCGCATAATTTGGTGATTCCAACACTCGCCTAACGGCTACTGTTAGAATTTTCACCCTCCTAAATAATAAGCCTCATTAAACGCTCGTTGAAGAATATACTGTTCTTCATGTGTCTGAGGAAGTTGGCATATACATCTATATGTATATAAACTAAAATTTGTTTTGCATTTTAAGTACCTACATATTAAAATACATGTTTATATCTTCAGTAGAAACTTTGTTTTTTTATGCTCTACCTTACCTTTCCCATTTTAAGCATTTTTTTTTTTTCAGTTTATAAAATCAATTTTTTATTAATCTTTTTGGATTACATAAAATAGTGATCCACACTCGATAAAACAGTAGTATGAATTCCGTAGCGGAATTTAGTTAACACCGAAGCCGAGTACATTTAATTCCGTAACCTAACACTGTGAAGGTGTTGACGCAGCTGGGTTCATGTAACTCCGACACGGAGTTCACGTTACACCATAACGGAGTGCTTGTAACAAGACACAAAGGAATTTATGCAAGTCTGTAACGGAGTTCTGCCAACTCCACAAAGGAATTTATGCAACTCTGTAATGGAGTTCTGCCAACTCCATTAGGAAATCAACCAACTGCGTAAAAGCGTAATTTAACTCCGAAGCACGGATATTATTATTAAATTACACAACTCCGTCACGTTTAACTACTTGTGCATTTGGTCGCGAGGGAACTATCAGACGGTGAGAAATCGGTGTCGAATCCAACACCGTATTTCTTTGTGTGTACAAAAGATATATTTGATATGGAAAGTTGGGTTTTCACCTTCCTCGGCTCATCGGAATTGTTTAAGAATTCACGAGTAAAAGACAAAGTGATAGCACACATTATACAGTATGTAGAAATTAAAACATATATACACTAAGATACAAACAATTAGGGTGGGGGTATTAATAACAGGTTGAATAGCGACATTTAATTTAAGGCACCAGTTAAAATGTATGAGTTGCTAGCATTATAAGTAAGTTTTGTAAGGTTGTGCTGCGAACATTTTTTGCTTGTCGCATTTTTTTGTACCTATTCTGCACGTTTTTGACTCTGGCTAGTAAATCAACGTGTCCGGCCGAATACTGTTCGATTACGTCTTTGACATCGTACGGTTTCAACGCTTCCTTAAACTTACGCCTGGCTACAAAATACTTTATCTAAATCATAACGAAACACCAAATCAATAAGTCTGCTTTTATTAGGAACAGTGTGGTCTGAAAGAAAAACTGAAATTTGAATTTAAACGAGCACTCGACTTACCTTCCTTATTGCGCGGATGGCTCCCTTGTGCTGGTTGGTGAGTTGTATGCAGCGCGGTTCTTCGTCCTCGTCTGAAATGTAATATCGAAGATGAGGGAATAAACGACACGTGTGTGATATCGCTGACGATTCCTTTCATCGTACTTAAGCGTAATAGATAAGAAAATTTACATTTTCCAACTTGCCAGGGATTAATTTGCGCCGATTGGAACGTGCCTACCCTAAAATCGTTATAATACTTCAATTATTTAGCAATTATAGCTGGGAATCTCCGGCGTAATTGTTGTGGTGCCCTTATATCTAAACTGTGTCAATCACGATTTAATCCCACAATCATTACGGATTGAGCGCTTAATCTGACAGTATGTTTCCCCTTTTGATAACTGTTTACATAGTCAGGATTCGCCTCCATATGATTCAATTCAATCGATTTCGCTTGAACGACCAGAGATTTCGGATTATCAAAAACAGTTCGTCACGTATAAAACATCGATGCATAAACAGAATCATTAATATTTTTCGCAATCGCACTACATTATAGAGAGGAGAATATATGCCAAATGATGCTAAAAACACTTTCAAGGTGTAAAGCCTATTTCATGCGTAGCACAGTTTTAAAGCAAAAAAAAAAGGAGGTTTGCCATACAAAGAGTTTAAAACGAGCAGTGACAGATGGTGTTGAGAACGAAGCTTTTACCATCATTAATGTAGTATCGTTCGTATCATAATGCAGCTTATAGTCACTAATGATCGTGTATCGATGTGGATGAACCGCTGTGCTTGAAGCGATTCCTTCACCTTGCCTTCGCGAAAATAAACTGAACTGGTAGCGTTCATTCTTCCGTATTAATTTTATGTAAAATAATCGAGTGGGGTTTAAATAAGTTATGTATTTATTTATTGCAATATAAAGAAAAAAAATATATTACATAGCAAAGAAATCCAAGTAGATAAATAAATCTTATTAAATTACGCATGTAAATATTGTGCACAATAGATACAATAGGCACGTACATATATTTATTTTGAGTTATTATTACTATTATTAATTTTCTAAATTTATTATACATCACCGTTTTCTATGTAAAAGTGATCTTTTTTTGATGAATAATGAATAAACTTATTATTAAAAAAATGCGGGGGTATGGGGTACCCCGTCCCCCGTTATTAGCTTTTTATGAAGATATCTACCTTGAGACCATGTATTATGCTGGTTATGGATAAAAACTTATTTCTGTTATAGTTCATTTGATTTATATCAATAGACAAGTTTATTAATTTCGAAGCTTTATTATTATTTTTCTATTTTTACAATTATTAATTTTCTAAACTTGTTATACATCATCGTATTCTATGTAAAATCGGCCTTCTTTTGATGAATAAGAAAAAGAAAAAGTGTAAAAAAAATGGGGGGTATGGGGTACCCCGTCCGGTGATTAAATAGACATATATCTATCTTTTTTTAATCAAATCCTGGCGTCCCGTTTGAACCATTGCCCATCTATAACGTGTTTGTGCGCAGAATCGCGGAGTCTAATAGACAAAGTAACAAACTTCGCAAGATCAGCCTTAAGGCGGCATTGCTTGAGGAATGGGAGAAAATACCACAGGAAACCACTAGAAAGTTAGTGTTTTCTATAGCAACACGACTCTCTGCTGTAATACAAGTCAAAGGAGGCCACACTTCGTCTTAAAATTATTTTTTGTAATTTTGAGTGTACCTTAATGCCAAAAGTAAGAAATTTTGTTATTTTTTGTCCGTGTTATAATGAGATATGCTTTTAAAGTAGTCTTTAGGCTTTCACGGCCGTCGTTGCTGGCTGCTCTTCGGTTCTCGGGTTCTCTGCCGTGTAGAAAGTTTAAATTACTTGACGTTTCGATCATCTTGTCGTGATCTTCTTCAGAAGTGAAGTGACTAGTTTGTCCTGATCCGGGGTTAATATATGGTCCTGTGTCCGTTGGTGCGTAATCGTTCTGCTCTGTTGAGGCGTGTCCGTTGCTCTCCGTTGGGCTGTGAAGAATGATTTCGATACTTTTTCGGAAAAATCCGAACAATATCAACAGAGAAGACGGACTACAATTACCAAGTATCTGGAAATCATTCTTCACAGCCCAACGGAGAGCAACGGACACGCCTAAACAGAGCAGAACGATTACGCTCCAACGGACACAGGACCATATATTAACCCCGGATCAGGACAAACTAGTCACTTCACTTCTGAAGAAGATCACGACAAGATGATCGAAACGTCAAGTAATTTAAACTTTCTACACGGCAGAGAACCCGAGAACCGAAGAGCAGCCAGATATGCTTTTTATTAATTTTTTTATTGTAGGTATATATAAAATGAATTATTTTCTAAACGAAAAAGTAGCTTGTTGCTTATTTTATCAAAGAAATGCAAGAGATCCCTGCCGTCTGATATATGTATGTTTGATAATGATGAAAATATAGTCTACGTTCTTACCGTCTGAATTCTTTTTGTATAGGGTCGTTTCAGCAACTGAATCCTCGCTGTGGCTAGCGTTCAAGTGTCGATTACCATTAGCGCTTCCGGTACCTAAAGGGCATTAAAGGAATTAATTACAGTCGAACACAATGGGCATGTAAGCGGCAACCGAACCTAAATTTTCCGCCGATGCATTAATGTCGGCGAAACTGCGACATGCACCCCTGGGTGACCCTTTGTGCATCGATGGCGAATGCAGAGACGTGCTCTTGTGCCTACGGATTGTCGGTAGACGGCTAACGAATGACGCGTTGTGTTTAAAACTACTGGAAACCCTCCTGCAAAAGACACCATTTGGCCGTTTCAACCGACAATTGCTCATCGACTATCGCGTATTGGTGATTTAATGAGAGGAAAAAACAATCCTGGATTGTCGATGGGCCGTCCATATTAATGTGTCTACCAAATCTACTCTCGGAAATTCATGCAAAATAAAACTCGGCGTACATACGGAAACACAAACAAACTCCCTCGTCCCAGCTCAATACTCGATACTTTGCCGGGTCGGAATTTATTTTTGTATATGCAAATATCCGACTGCCCACATATTCCAAGGGTTTTAGACGTGCCCCTCAGGGCGGTTACATTGATCGGTTTATTCTGTGCGTTAACCAAAACTAAGCTACCACAGTCGCAAAGTATCGGGCTCTACTTCCATGCAAATCCAGAATAAATTACAACTACCTAGAGGCACTATAAACAGAATCGGTTGGGTTGGTCGTTTTCAAAACTTACATAACAGATGAGATAGTTTGGATCTTCTCGACAACTTTATCGGTTTCTTGCACTTTTATACGGCTGTGCAAGTTGAAGAAATGGAAAGACAAGAAGATAAATACTATTTATAAAGATATACACATATTATATAAACCCTTGCAACAATTTCATCTTGCATATTAATCGACTCTTTCATTTTGACTTAATTCTTCAAATAGGTGCTAATGTTTCATGCATTGTACATCTATTTATGTACAATTTCGTTATTAAATGATTTTTGTAAATGTTAATTGCTAATTTTTAGTTGACGGAAAAAATATTTTTTTCATTTTGAATGTAATATTTTTGCTATATCTTTGGATAAACTGTGTAGTTTTTTAAATGGCGATGAAAGAAACTTTCTCACTAAGAGGTCCCATTTTAAATTTCGCGGCATTTTTTAATGGGTTGTATAGCAAGCCTTGAATCTTTGGCATATGTCAGTAAAAATTATACGATTTATAAGAAAATGGATGCACGCTCCAACTACATATAGAAACGTAGAAATAGCGAAAATTCATTATAGACATGGTGAAAACTTGATGGATAATCACCTTCTGCAAAAGATTCGCAAAAAAGTTACTAATGTAAAATTTTTTGAGTATTATGTATATATAATTAAACGTAGAGACTAAAGACGATAATAAATCATCGAAAAAAAAGGTTCTAAATTACACTACGACAGCAGTTCGATATGAAAAAAGAGCTTACCTAGAATTTTTTAGCAAACAAAAATAACTCCAAACTGCTGTGGAGAACTTTATCTGATTTTAAAATTTCCAGGAAGCAAAATTGCAGCGCATATCAGATCATTTGTAACATTCTGATCAAATTAATATTTAATACAATAATACACCTTTGCCAGCTTCAATTTCATTAGCACTCTTGATGTATATCTGTTTTACTGGCCTGGTAGCACCTTTGTTTCTAAGAAAACGATTATTCCTTGTCCGTATTCCGTATCCATATAAATTGTATTAGACACACGGATTTCAAATATAAACGAGAAATAAATGTACAGTCAACCCTCCTATAACGCGGTGAGTGCCTACCGCGTTATATGGAAACCGCGATATAAGAAACTCGGATTTAACCGTATAAACCAGGCTAATTCGTGGCGTGTTCTATGGAAACCGTCTACCGCGTTGTATGGAAACCGCGCTATAAGAAACTTGGAATTAGTACCAATCACATCATTCGTACCGCGTTATATGGAGACCAATAAATACAAAAGACAAGATAAATTATAAATTATTTTTATGGAATTGAAGAGTTCATATAAGGATCAATAAAAAAATGAAACAAAAACTAAACTAAAAGACTGTTTCCCAATAAAAACAAGAAAGACTTTTGTAAAATTATTTATTTTTCAACACTCATTCTCGCTGTCACATATGAGTCGCCTAACTCGTATTCTTTTAATGGGCAAAATGTCTTCCTCACTTGGTTCTTCTTCACATTGGTTTTCGATTGTAGCTTTTTTTTTCTAACTCCACTAAAACCTCTCTATAGGGAGCTAAGCAATTTCTTAACTCTCTTTTAAACTTTGCGCTGCGCACCGTTGAACGATCAGTTTGAATGAAATGAAGTTCTAATTCTTTAGCCAAATTTAGCCCTTTTTTCACATCTTGTAAATCGGGATTTGGCACCCATTCGTTTTCCTTATTTTCGTTTACTAATGCATCTGAGGTGGGTGCATCAATTAATTCCATCAGTTCTTCCTCAAGACTAAGCACAAATAGAATTTCAAAGAAACAACTACTAAATTAAATTTGCGATACCCGCCGAGAGATTATTATATGCAAATGTTTCATCGGTAAAATTCCTTTGTCTTTAAATATGTTAAGAAAATGTAAATACACCTGCTCAATAATTTTTTCTTTGCTTTTTTACTGCCTGCTCTTTTTCTACCTGTGAATCCGAGCTGAGCTGGCCTTGCTATAAACGGAAAATAGTATAGACATTAGAAAAAAAGGTTGCTGTACATACATAAACGTTTCTTATAAAATTAAAATGGGACTTCTTATTACATGGAAAACCTTTTATAATATAATAAAAATTACTGATTCCCGATACGTTGAATTTGGTCATAATTTCTAACTTCTCCAAAAATTTTGAATCACTGAATATAAAAGATTTGGCAATTCATCGCTTAAATAATATTGTTCCTAAAGCATTTGCAAAGATTACCTATGCAAGATGATGTTGTTACATGAGTAGATCGTGAAGTAGTTTTATTTTATTATTTTATTTTAGACGTAGCAAGCAGAAATATACAGCAATTTCACATATTAACATTACATAATATAAGTACACATATTCACGCTTGTATGAAAGTAATAAATTTCATATATTTATTACTAAATATTTCAGCATTTATTCTCTACAAAATAAACAGAAGTGCACTAAATATGTACAATATATATATACATATGCAATAAATACACAAATGCATGCACCCATATGCAATTTCCCTTTGTTATGAAATTTAAACCAAGTTAATTCTTCTATATTTCACTTTTATCGATTTTCCGCTATCTTTGAGAGGGTTTCATAACCATTTGTCAAACGGGACACGACTAATATTGGCAATTTAAATAGTAGATGAGTTTTAACCACAAATTAACTTCGATTTAACGCAGTTTTGAGAAGTTTAATTAAAGAGTCGTTGGCGCAACTCAAATATTTAATTTAGCGCGTATTGTTGAAGTGTCAACCATGTTAACTTTACCCTGCTTATATTCACGTAAATAATATATTACGGAAACTGAAGTAACTCGAAGAGACAGGCTATTAAATTAAAAACAAAATGCGTGGGGTTTCAATTTCAGAGTAATAACGGTAGAATAGCAAAGCTATAATTTAAAATCTCCCGAAACTTCGTAAAGAACTCGGAAAAAACAGGATAGCGTATTTCTTTTTTATATAATGTAACATTCTAAAGAAAATAAAGTTATGGATTTTATAAACACAGTTTAAGTGTAATGTTATGAAATATATAAACATTTATCTAATATGATTAATAATAAAATAATCAATAGTGGTTGTACACACTGGACTTGGTCTATTTATAGATCTCGCGAAGTTCAGAAGTTTATTTTGAATAATTGGTAGGTTGGTAAGTATATTTACAATACGCCAAGTAAGCCAGCTTCAATTATGTATTCAATACCTTCCGGTAGAATGCAGATAACTTTACGAACTTCAAACTCGTTTATATTTAATTAGGCGCAAGATGTGGGCACCAAAATGAATGATTAAGTTGTATTGTTTCGATGATGTTAACACCAGTGAAGTGAGTGTTGCAATTTTCGCACAACCCATTCAATATCCAGCAATTATTTGGGAAAATACTATTAAAATACAGGATATTGAAAACTATTCACGAGAAAAATATGAAAGTTTTAGTGTACTCACACATAAAAATGAATTCTCAAATTAACAAATATGTATTTATTTGTTATCATATATTATATAATTCAAACATTAAAAGTTTGAGTAGAAAATGCAATATTTGTAAGTAGCATATTTGTTCATTTATATAGAATTTAAGATATGTTTAAATAATATTTTAAGAGGAATATATCATAAGTGTAAATTTAAGCATATATTCATTTCAAAGATTTATATTAAGGGTAATTTTAAATTAAGTTGTAAATGTTATTTTTGCAATACAAAAATAGGTGAGCTGTGATTGGTGGATTCAAGGTTATACTGGCGGACCTGACTGTGCCTGTCTATAAAGAGGTGGTATGGAGTGGGGAGGGGATTTGCATTTACAATTTATCTAGTTTTGGCCACGTTTTGCCATTGCGTTGTATTTGATATGTCGGTTTGGTTAAGTGTGTTTGCAATTCAGAATTTGAAAAAAAAAAAACGTTTCAGAGGTTTTATCTTCTTGGGGCTGCACAGAAGACACAATAAATATTTTCCAAATTAAGTATTGCTACTGCTATTTATTATAAAAATACTTTTTTTAAATCAAGAATGGTCCGTTATTAGCAATCTGTTGATCTTCAAATGTTTCTTGCAAAAAATTACAGATTTCTCTCGTGTATAGAGATCGCCGAACATTTGTCGTGCGACAGCTTTTATATATGATTTTTCTTTACAGACATCTATATATTATGTGTAGATGGTACTGCACTTAGGCAAAGTGCAATAATAACCAGTTTCTAAGTGGCAGCACGTCAAAATTTCTAATTCCTTTCAGAATTCGGAAATTAAATAACATTTATTTTCGTAAATACTTACGAGGGTGGACTGGGTAATGGTACTTGATGTATCTTCCACGTTGCTATAGATAAGGAGTGTTCATCGGCCGCGTAGCATCTCCACAACGATTGGATGAGCATGGCAGCCGGTTGTCTCCTCCGTATCATGTGCTTCTGCCTCTGCTGTTGCTGTACTTTCAGCGCGAATCCCGACCCCAATATACCCTGTCGATCGAGCGTATAATAAACAGACAGATTCATAAATGAACAAGACGATATTGCGGCTATTCTAACAGTATTACGGAATCGCTGACTTACTGCGGGCAGTGCGAAGAACGAGATGCCGAGTAGGGCGCAGAATGACGCAATTATTTTCCCTTGCCAGGTCTCAGGTACCATATCACCATATCCGACAGTGCATAGTGTTATCTGAGATAGAAAGAGAGAGACGGACGGGGAAAATGTGATACATGTATTGCGTCATGAGATATTAATTCGTGCGGAGGTGTAATAACTTCTTTTATACTTACCACGCCCCACCAAAGGGCTTGAGCGAAATTGGAAAATTTCTTATTTACATCTTTTTCCGCGAGAAATACTAAAAACGATGCGAAAATTAGGCCGAGAAATCCGATGTACAGCGTCGTTATAAGCTCCTGTAAAAGAAAGAACACGGGCATATCTAAAAAGCTTGTGCAGAACCAACAAGCAGATAAGCAATAAAATCGCGCAGGTAGAATCTTCTACCTGTTCGAAGATTTTCCAAGATAGGAGTTGATTCTATACAATAAATAGATAGGCTGTGTCTGATCATCACTGCGCGGAAAGGACATATCCCGTACGAGGTGTGATTCACTCGCATCGGCAATGCACAATCGACCAGCTCACACGCGTGTATATATGAATGTTATAGCGAGATCGTATTCTGATGAAAGTCGTTTGTTTATACGCCTTTTAATGTAAACAGATGGAGTTGTGAAATATATTTCGCCAGGGTCGTAATAATATATATGTAGATAAATCTTTTAAATTTTCAATTAAATTTTATTAAGCAACTGTTTTAACTTTACGAAACACCACCCAGAGTCATCTGTAATGCTCTCAATAACTTCAGAGATAATCCAGATCTCAATGAGTAGCGAAAAATAATGTTGAATAATTGCGTAGGTCACTTAAGATTATTTTACAAAACTCGATCACACATTAAAAATTTACAGGCACAAAATTACATCGCATACACGTTAAAAAATTTTAGTCAAAAAGGCTAAAAAGGCAAACTGCCTGGTCGAAAATTGCACATAAATTTGTTTGGAGGCAATAAGCTCGTAGAGCATAAAAAAGTTAAAAACAGGGTGGTCGATAAAATGCAAGAGGCACACTTCCAGAGAACACAGAACAGGGAGATTGAAAACCAACAGGATGAAAGCTAGATTTTGTTTTTGAAATTTTTTAATAGTGAAAATCAAAATCTTTAATCCAGCTCCCTAACAGTTCTTCACGCGAACGTTTTGGAGGGTTCTTGATGCTATATATGTACAACACCATAACATCAATTTTTTTAATACATATATGTATTAAAAAAATGGAACTTAAAGTTCTTAAAGTTTCGTTTCTTGTTAATCCCAGGTTAACCGAGTCTGTGTTTACGTCTGCGTGATTCATCACGGTATACCGTCGTTTCCGCACTCTGCTGATCACGCACCAATATTCAATTTTCGTAATAACTTTCTAAAATCGTCTTCTTTGGCTTTTTTTCCCAAGGATTTCGAATTGTTTGAATTTCTTGTTCCTCAAAAATTATTCTGGAGATTATTAACCAAATTCGTTCTTAGAAAGAAAACTTATAAGTACATATGTCAAAGCATTTTGTCATTACATTCAGGACTGGGTAACCGTTTCAGCCCACAAAAAGAAAAAACATTGAAAATTAAGACATAAACAATGGCCCAAATTGATATAGAAGATTCAAAAACCAAAGTGATTCTGCTACATTGATGGTTGGCTCAATTCCTCCAAGTTGAAATTCTACATTTAAAATATATGATGACAAAATTGAATCTACGATATATTGATAAGGTCGGTATAAGTTTTCTGATTGTTTTTGCTTTTATGCTTGAGGTAACATTATTATTTACAATATAAGTGTTATAAACCTGTCTATGAGCGTATACTACGGAGCCTAATAGTTTCCAAGTACCACCACGACGGTCCATCCTGACCATGCGTAAAATTTGGAAGAAACGCAGTCCCCTCAAAGCGCTAGCGGCGAATACTTGGCCACCAGAGCCCATAGCCAGGACTACTACGGAAGCAAGTATAGTGATCACGTCTACGAAACAAAAAAAAAAAAGGGTCAACATCACGTGGAATAACGCGACCCGAAAAGTACTGCCTCACCGATTATACAAAACGGACGTCGCAAAAACTTCAAACGCCCTATATAACCCTGATAACGGGAACGACAGCCACTAGACCATAACCTGCGGGAGATTTCAAACACTTATGTATATATAGACATGTCGGGTGGTTTACCTTAGGCTAAATTCGATGGTGAACCAAACGACGACCACTGATTCCATGTAAAAGAGAATATTCCCAGCGATCTCTTCAAAATCTTCTATCGTAGAGAACACGCTCAACGTCAAGCACATAAATACCATGCAGAAACTGCAAATTTCATTAGTAATGGGCTAAACGAATGAAAAAGCATTAGGTAACGCTAAACGAATGCGCAATGAATCCACTCCTTTATTATTTTTTGTTATTTAAATTGCACTCGTGTCTTTCATTCGATTAGCCCCTCACTAAATTTAATCGTTTTTTTTTTTTATCAGGTTTTGATTGCGAAACGCATGAACAAAACTAAGTTGGTATCGAACGGATGCAAACAAACTTTATTAGCGGGATATTAATTTTATTTCGCGATGACAATGATCAGGCAGGGCGCCCCACTGACGCAGAACTGCAAGCGACACAAAACTAACTTTATAATTTACATTTCAATTTTGACATTCCTATGTCGCGTGAACGATACCAACACGTATGCAAACACGTTGGCCTTTCGCATTTTGCATCTGTTCATTACAACCGATTAATATTTAGCTAAAATACACATTCGCATACGCTTACCTGGCCGGGGAATTATGTCTAAACACGTGGTTTTATCTTTTACAATTATTAAAACCCCTTTTCCCGGATATTCCATCGTTTGACCGTATAAAGCTCGGCAGACCCATTCATTTACATTAATGGAATTTTGTTTTTTATTTGTACAACATCCCGTTTACTCGGAACCCGCTAACAAAGGGTAAAATATTGTTCGGATTTGCTCTTCTATGACTGTACTACAACACTTTAATTTTTAATTATATCGTGCACCTTTCAATGCAGATATTTGGTTTTGTTGTATTCCTGCGCTTTAGAGATTATTAATAATTTGTTGTTTTAACATGCTTATTTCAGATTCATTACTGGTCGACGTGTAAAGGCGCTGTTTGTAACGCCGGTTCTGAATGATTCTTAACGTTTTCATAATAAATACTATAATGGATTATATTTTTAAAAACAATTTTGAACATAAAACTAAAAATTAACTAACAAAATGAAATGTGGTCTAAAGAAAACATTTTGAATGTAAATAAATCTATTTCCGAATATATGCACAGTTCCATATTTTGCTTTTTATGGAAGAAAGACTATTTTTAGCAGCAATTTAGTTTGTATTCTACTGTCTCATGTGCGTAGTGAATGAAAAAGAAATTGAAGGAAAACATGACGTCAAAGCTGATCCGAGGTGAACATGCAAAAAGCGATAAATACTACTACAGAAATGATGCACCAAAAAGCGGATACGACTTATATATTATATAATATATAATATTCCTCAAACAACTTTCGAAAAAAGATTTAAAATTTTCCATCCATCCATAACAAAGGCTGAAACCTTCGCGTTCGCATGAGAAAATCTCTTTTGGATAAAGCACCAGGTAATTCTACGCTTGCACCTCATTCGAGCGGGTGGATACAACTAGATTTCTTTTTTACATAGTTTAAACAATTTGTCACATGCTCCCGTGCATCCAAGGAAAATGTGTTATTATTGTTATTGGATGGACAGATCTCACACTAAAAACATTAAAATTGTTGATTATACCAAAGACAATGGAGTTGTTACTCCATGTTTTCCTCTCCATTATACCCATCGCTTACAGCTTTTAGATGTGAGCCTTTATGAAGCCTCTCAGCACTTATTCAGAAGAACTGACTTCATCCTGGACCGGTAATCAGTCAGGACTATTTGCTGAAGCATATTATAAAGCTATTACAATGAAAATTGCTATGAATAGTTTTTAATCTACTGGAATTTACAAATCGGGATGTTTTTTTTTTTTTCTGAAAGTGACTTTACAGCTTCCTATTACTAATGCAGTTGTATTGCCAGAATCTTCATATATAAATATGCCTGAAAAATTAGCCAAACAAAGTGATCTTATGGATGCAACGATAAATCTACACAATGGATAAATCGCAATGATTCCAACCACAATAGTAAACACTTTGCTGTAACGCCTGAAAATAGTTTAGCGTTACTGAAAAGCACTTTAACTAAAAGAATATCAAAAAATCGAGACAAAACAGCATTATTATTACAGATCCACCATACAGGCACCAACTGGACGCGAAGAACAAAAGAAGAAGCTTTGCCCAGGTCTTCTAAAAAGAAAACAATCGTTAAAAGACAAACAGATTTTGGCAGCTAAAACGAAGGCAAAAATAAATACAACTGAAGACCATAATCTCCGATGCAAACTGTTTGTATTACGATCAGCTCTATTCTTCATTCGCAGAAGGGTGGATTCAATGTGTTGAGTGCAGAAAACGGGCTCACGAAGACTGTACTGGAATTGATCCTGAGGATGATGTTCCATAATTTTAATCATCAATCAATTTTAGCATCACCATTTTGCCCTAGACTTGCTATCTAACCAATCAAAAATGCCGCTAAATTTAAAATGAAAATTCTCAATGGAAAATCCTTTCGTACTTTTTAAGCGTGCATTGATCAAATAAAGTTCAGTTTCAAAGCACATTGCAAACACTATAATTAAATATGTATATACTTTGATTTTTTTTTTTGTGGAAACACTATTGGGCAATAAACATAATTTTTTTTATTATATTATTAAAAATAAATCCTTTTTTGCCGATTTTATTCTCTCCATTTCTCAGCTGTTTCGAGATTTTGACAATCAAAGTATCAATTTTGATTAGCTTTCGGGAATTAAAAAAATCTGTTTTCCTAACTGATTTGGCTGTCAAATTCGCTAAACTTTAATCCGATAAGACCTTCATGGTTCCACTCTCATGCTTATCAAAACCAGCGATATTTATATTGGAATGTTGCCAAATAGACGACGGAGTATCTGGGTGGTGGATGCGCGTACTTTATAATTCATCGATCCTTACGAATGTGTATTTCAGTTAGTTAAACAGTCAGCGATTAAAATATCGGCCCGTAAAAGAGAGAAAAAACAAAACAAATTAAAAACGGTTCCGGTAAACTAACTTACACCAGCATGTGGTAGAATATAGCTTCAGCGCCCCTTGGCCTTTCCAAAAAGTTATACACCCGACTCTGCATGCGTCTGTAGCGGGCATCGCGTCTCGATGCCCTATAGTTGAGCGGCTTACCAAGGAGACTCATTCGGGGCTGTGTTAGCCGACCGTGTTTTTGACGTATCGTCAGGCTGGAAGAAAAGAACAAAACGAAATTCGTAACGGAACATAAACATGTACGATATCATACAGGCTTGGTCAAATATTTCGGGCACATCTACAAAAATGACTAATAACATCAGTAAAATGAATCTAAACTAACTCAAGTGCAAATTTTACATGTTAATTGTGATTATCAATAATGGTAGCTTAAAAACAAGAGGCTTATCCACATTATTTTTTACTATTTCATGGCCTTTTTTTTTTTTCAATGTCACGCCTGTGTAAAGTTAAAAGAAAAAAATAGCGATATATTTATCTGGAAGAATAAAATTGAAGGTTTTATTAAAAACTTTGAACATTTTCTACGTCAATCAAACATTCATTTATCATGCAGCACTCATTTAATTAATTTTGTAAAATTTGTAAATGCATGTGTATTGTTGAAACTATTTATAGGAAAACATTATAAGATGATCAAAGTAATACAAGTTGGAGGTAGCTAATTCGAACACTAGCCGTACAAACACTTGACTAACTATGTAAAATGTGTTGTTCCAACATGTGTTCGAGCATTTTTAATAAAAATCTAGGATAACATGAAAAATAATTGTTAAAATTTTGAAGCAATTTTGTTTAATATGTAATTCGATTTTATTTTTGTTTTTATATTTATATTTCGTATTCATACATTCGAAAATATTAAACCCATGCATTTGTAACAATCAATCAAATATGGATCGCTTCCATTATATATAAGACCATCATTAGAAGTATCTGGCAAACAAATCATTAAAAACTAATTATGTGTTTCCTTAATAGAAGATTTAAAAGAACCTAAAATGTCAATCCTTTAATTAAAAACCCCCTTCTATACAGAATTCCCATTGGTTTATTAAAATACATACAACAAAATTAAAACGCTGCGAGCACGGGTATTTAAAATTTAAAATTTCAAATCTAGACCTACGTGCAAAACATATATACACATATATATGTGAAACGTATATATATACACGTTGAAAAAAAAAACCATTTACGTCAGTGATACTGCACGTTTAACATCCTGATTAGTGGTGAATATTCCGAATTCACCATTATCGCAAACGTACATATTTGAATTCGCAAGGCTCTAAATTCTTTTCTGTGTCACGAAAACATAGTTTGCTACCGTAAATATAGGTAATTACTATACATTTACGCTTTATTTGCGTTATTTAAGTGATGATAGACCAGAGAGAGTATATACATTCACGTAATAATAGACCGAGGTGCAGATATTATATATACAGATTGTCAAACTGAAAAGAGAATCTTAGAGAATATACAGAGGACCATAGCTAAATGCGATAATAGAACGGTATTATCCATTAACGTATTTAGCTGTGGTTCTCTATAGATGTGGAAAGAGCTAATTCATACAAAAATAAACATATATGCTACAAATGATATTCAACTAGTCTCTAATTCTATTTTTGTAATATTTTTATTTGCTCGTTGCTTATTTCCCAGT
Source organism: Cetonia aurata (assembly GCA_949128085.1). Lineage (NCBI taxonomy): Eukaryota > Metazoa > Arthropoda > Insecta > Coleoptera > Scarabaeidae > Cetonia > Cetonia aurata. The sequence continues at coordinate 11,765,569 of OX421891.1, forward strand.
CTATATATATAGGGTGTTGTCCCAGAATTGAGTTCATAATAGGTTTAATAGATAAAAAAGAACTTCATATTTGTTTAGTCTGGAACTTAGTAAACCTTCGATTTTTTAATATCAAGTAGGCTTTTATAGTTAAGTAAAAACTATTTTGGTTTCAGGTAAAGTAGCTTTTTTGTTAGCAGAATGCCAAAGTGTTATTAAGAAAAGTTGGTCAATCAACAGTTATAAAATTATGCAGAATTTCAGAACAAACGACCTACATTGATTTTGTCAATTTTGTCTCAGGTAAAGAAGTACTTTTTTCATTCACAGTACGCCAATATGTTCCTAAAAAAAAAGTTGTTCAGGACGTAAAACTTTAGCGTTATGCAAATTTTAAAGTTTTAGTAACACATTGGCATAGGTACCGCTAACAAAAACGCTACTTTTATCTGAAACTATAATAGTTTTTGCTTCATTTCATATTAAGAAATCGAAAGTAAACTAAAAATAACTTTCAGACCAATTTTTCTATACAATAATGTACCTATTGTGAACTCCGGGCACATCCTGTATATGCATTTTCAGTATGATATTCAGTAGATAGAATTTAGAGTTTGAAGCCATCCATTCCATCATGCCTCACCACATGGTTAGATTTATGAAAGACACCGCTAGATGGAGCACACCCCAAAGGACCACTTTATGGGCCAATGAAAAAACAAAATATATTTACACCCAAATTAGACGATACCAACTGCAAAAATCTCACATAATTTTGTCCAAACTGCTTTACATCCATAAAAAAAATGGAGTCTACTGAGGAGCTGCATAATTGGTCCAATATTCTCTAAATAAAAATATCATTGATATCGCACTAAAATGTTGGAAGTGTTTATGAAGCAGTTGCATGGTTGTTTTTTGGAAAGGGGTCATTTTCAACAAGATGAAGCACAATTTCTTGTAAGCACATCGCGATATTTAGAACAATTATTAGTGGAGATGGTCGGCCATCAGTGGGACCTGAACCCCTTTAGATTTTTTATTATTTGTATATTTTAAAATGAGATTTTGCAAAATCGATTTTAAAACGTTTTTTTTTTATTGCAAAAAAAAATTACGAAAGTAATTGGAATTGTTTTGCTTTTGAAGATGCATTATCAAAATTTTATCATCCATACAAATTCTATTGGCAAGAAATTGAAATCTCCAAAATTTAACAAGGCAGGAAATTCATTTAAAATCGTTGTGTACTTACTGGGGTAAATATTGCTCATGACACAATCGAATGGATTGATTCCATTCTGTATATAATAGTTAATCGTAACATCTAATTATTGTGTATTTAAATATTTGCCATTGTACTTGGTACATGCAACATGCTCGATTTACATAAAAATAGACAAATGTACGTGTATTTACTTTACAATCGGATGCAAAATTCATCAAATTAATATACTAACGTGCAGCAACAATAACGACACAGAAAAAAATTTAAAAAAACAAGTCGTGTATGCTATGTATGTATGTTAAATATCCTAAATTTAACTTACATACAATCCTGTTTTATTCCTGATAACCTGCATAAAGACATAAGATACATTTTAATACATAAACATACTTACATGTATATATATTTTGCGTTTTGTAAACTTTTCTGCCTAAAAAGTGTATTTTCTTTTCGTTTTAAATCTGGGTTAATAAAATTTCGCGCATAATTTATGCAAAGACGACAGAATTTACCTTCGAAACTTAAACTGGACGAGGGAGCGAATTCATTTCAATCAAATTATTATGATAGCCCGGCTAGGTTGCTTTGAAACTTGCTTGCCGTCGGCTAAAGAGGATTTCAACGGACGCGCGATTAAAAATTTATGAGTTAATGATCTTCTTACCGTCGACAATTTCGAGATAAAGACTCCGGTAATTTCATTTTCTTTTTTCGTGGTAACATGCACAATAACGCGGGCTTAGGAGGGAGGGGGACTGCCACATCTCTGGAGGTTTAGATTCTCTTGAAAAATTTAAACGCCGTCTCTTTGCATTAAATTAAGGCCGTAATGTCATCCAGGAAACAAATTAAAAAGATGCCAAACCGGATATTGCCTAGGAAATGTTAAAGTTCGTCCAACGTAAAACAGAGAGAAAAAATTTTTACAACGGGACATCGGATATGGAATATGCTTATTGTATCTGCTGTTGCACTAATGAACAAATGAAATATTAATAATCTCATAGTATGTGCTTCGCCGCCAACGGCTCATATCGATTTCCGTTAAATAAGTCTCCTGTTTTTTATTTCCGGTTTCTTATACGGACGATTTGTTTTAACGGAGGCATTTTAAACTAATGCACTTACTTTCTAAGAGAATTTTACGCGGAAAATTTTGAAAAACGTCTCAGGTAATGATAGAAGGCTTGTATTGCCATTTCTAATTAAATTTCATCTACAATCTAAGAACCTTTAGGTTTATTTATGAAGAGGGATTGAGTTTAAAATTTTAAACGTCATTTGTCGCCAGAAAAAACTAGCGTTCGTTTCATTAAATTCGAAGCAGCAGAAGTGGCTCAAATAAACACAAAAAATAAACGAAAATTAGTTTAGTTAAATATGTGTGCACATGTATTTAGTGACCAAACTGTCTCTCTAGAATTACGTGTCTGATAAAAATCAACCTTTTTTATGACACGCGTAATTTTACATGAATAATAATTATGCCATATTAACACTTCTAAAATTAATCATTGTTACAAAACGACAAAAACATTTGATCGTTAATAATTTAACCACTGTTAACTATTAGACCACGAAATTTTTAATAATTTAATATATAATTTAATAAAACATGTATTGTTTTCATTTACTTTAATCTAAAACTTGAAAAAATTATTCTTAATTTCAAAAATTTTATCGGAAAGCATCTGCGACACTTTTGTTTGGATTAACAGAAAAGATTATCAGGCCATTAAAAAAACTTATTGAAGAAAACTTACAAGTGAATAATTAAAATTTAAGCAGTAACGCACCGGAAACATAATACAGATTTAAAATCCAGAGATGAAAAATAAATGATATGGTCAAACAAGCTAAGCGAAGATCGTAAGGTACAATTCGGGAAACCTATAGAAAAAAATTGCAAAAGAAATAGCTTAACGAAAACAAGTCAATGTTTATAAAATTTTTTGCTTGTCTCGAAACCACCAATTCTGAAACAAATACATATATACTATATACATATGTATGTATGTATATATTGTAACGGTTGAGGTATGCAATATTATAAGTTTTGGACTAATTCAATGCAGAAAACAAAACAGAAATATAATTTTAAATAATACTGAGTAGTTTAGAATAAAAAATGTTTGTAAAATTAATAAATAAATTTGGGATACACTCAATTGCAACAGTAATTGTTTATATACTGGAAACTTACTTGTTAATTTTAGCTATGTATATTAATTTTGCGAGAATTGACAAAATTGTTTGAATATCAACTTTCTTTAGAGATTTTACTGGTACAGTTAAGTTATTAAAACCGAGAAAAATGGTAATTTATTCAAGAAAATGTTGGAAACATTGTAATTTTGAATATAAAATTAAATAAATAAATAACTTTTTTTGACAATTTTTTGTCGTTTAATTACAAATTTTTTAAATTTACCGCCGTAGTAATGATCATGTGAAGGGTGTCAAAAAAAAAGGTTGGGGTTCCTGGACGTGCTGAATTAATCCCCCGAAATAAAAATCTCACATGTCGCAACATTGTATATAATTTTCGGGTTACCTTTTTGGAATTTAATTTTATAATATTTCGCCTCAAACAAACATGACATCGTCCTCCCATTCCCTATTATTATTCAATCCCGTAAAATATTACAAATATCTTTCGCCTCACTCTGTCCGTGTCCCCGCGCGACCGCGACAGCTCTCAAATTAAAACTTTTTTTTTAACCTCCGAAATTCTACATGCAGAATAGAATTTCCACGCGTTCGGAATTTTAAATTTGCTCCCCCGGACTATTCGCAGAAGTATTTAATATTTCCACGGGAAAAAATTTCAGCACTTTCTCTGTCCACGGCGGCTTTGATATAGAAAAATTCTGCCTCTCCGCCATTCCTTCGCGTTTTTTATTGTTGGGTATAAATATGTACTTACAGGTAGTGCCTTTGGTTTATATCAAAACAGAATTTCATGAACCGAGGAAATGACCGAGCTAAATGACGATGAACTAGTAATTAGTGTCTCGGTAAACATTCGAACAGGGACCTCCCTATTCATTCAGAAATAAACAAGCTTGTTCATGCCATTTATGTTATGTATATATTTATTTATACGCAAGTTGGAGATAAAGATTCAAATTTGATGAGATGGTAACGATTTTTATTTTTGTGTTTATAATTTCGTCCTTTAAAAAATAGTTTGTTAAGGTATTAGAGATTTACGAATGGATGTAAATAAACATAAGTTTTGTTTGAAAATTCTTTGAATTTTCCTTGTAACTATAATAATAGTATAGGTGCATTGAGTGGATTCCCCATATTTCCTGTTGCAGTTTCACTACGGGAATAGTATATTATAATTTTAATTTAAACAAATATCTAGTTGGAAAATCCTTTATAACGGTACTGTGATATCTGTGCTTCATCCACATTAAAATGTTTACGAATAATGATGCATTTAATTCGGAGAACACTCGAGAAGTGTTTTTATAAAACATATTTACCACAGCGAACTTCAGCGGTGTCTGTTCTAGTCGATCCCGCTTCGCTGGTGTAAGATCTGAAGATAACTGATGACCTGATGTTATCGGGCGTTAATAATAGCTGAAAAACTGAAGCCATGTGCACGGTTCAATATGATCAGTCCGCGAGTACCTGTCTGTCCGTTCATTACGCGGCTATCATCCGCGCCACGTCATAGCGTATAGGTGAGCAAGAACTGACTATAAACGAGGCACCTCGACGCCAGTGCACTGCACGCGTGGTAAATACTCGAGAAAAACCGACGCAAACCGACCTTGTTATTCCCCTGACATGCGCTGGCTTTGTGATTTAAAATTGTATTTTAAATAACATGTATTCTTTTATTTATTTATATTAATACGATACCTAGTCAGGTATACACAACACTTTCAGTAACTAATTGTTTCTGAGTGGTAGAAGAATTCGGTCCGTAACCGGCAGTTGAGATATAATATGTATTTTTAAACTATTCCTGGGGAACGAATTCAAACAGTCGATGATTCCCGGTTAGATAATTCTTTCAGCAAACAATCGGTTCACACTAGATCACTGTAAATGTTTTCTAATTGCTTTCATCAATACCCAGAAGCATCGGTTTCATATAACGATCCTGTGTCCTGAACATTGATCCAAAATAACTAACCGCAGAACGATAAACAAAGAAAAATTGTTACTTATATAAAGTAAGAAAAATGCGTGAACTGAGTTATGTTGAAGTAACATACAATAATGGTTGATTCAACAAACTGTACCATAAATGGAATTTTGGATCGGTGGAGAAGAAAGTTTCCTCAGCCCTTCAACAGGTGATTAAACGCCATTTATGTGTAGCAGGAAAAACCTGAACAAAACGATAAGACCGTTCACCAGGAAGAGCAGTGGCGGTTCGTGACGTTTTGCGTAGGGGAGGCTACCGCAACCTAACTCTTCTTGGTCAATAAATCATATTTTTATACCTATTACTGTATCATTGGAAATGTTGCATAAAAATTTATATAAAAAAGGGATCAAAATAAAATATAATTTAAGCTAGTAAAACCACGGAGAGGCAAGAGTGAAATTGAATAGGAAAACGGTTATCTTTAAGGATTTGCCGAAGAATATGTAGGAAATCTTGGAGGATATCCCCAAAGCTAATCCATTGACTTTACGCGATGGTACTACATCCAACCATAACCTATGGACGATAGCATGCTGGCGAAAAACGCACCAAGCCATAGCCACAAAGGATTGCAAGTATGATAATCACGGAACACACATCTCTTCTGGATGAAACTACCCTTGCACACTGTTGTGGAAAGGGAGACCCGATTAACTGCATTCACCATCATATCTGTGTGGCGAAACAAGCTCGGTCATTTCCGACAATAACTGGGAATGCCATCGGACCCGACCAATTATCGATGCATACCTCACAACCTCCACACAGACTCTCCAAACAGAGAGGAATGGAAGTGCCACGAAAAAACACTAACGCAAGCCTACCAGCAGGTGTCTACCTGCTGGTTTAGGTACGGTTTGAAAACAGAGCACAGAAATGTAATAATAATACTGCAACCTTCGTCAATACACAACGGTTCTACAGGGTAAAAATCTATACCAGTGAGAGGTGTCCTAGAGAGATTTTGGATAAAAACATCAGACACGAATCAATAAAAAAATTAAGTGACAATCAGGCGGTGCTAAAAGCAATAGATAGATGCAACTCGCGGCTGATCTGGAGCTGTAAAAACAATGTAAATACAGTGAGTAGGGACGACTAATAATCTATGCCTAATCTGAGTATCTGGGAACTCACTCATTTATGGCATTCATGCGGGAGCAGACACTCTTGCGAAGCATCTCCAGAAACCAGAACCTGCCATTACGATAGCTAAACAGCAAATCAATGTATGGGCATATCAGAAACTGCTCCAACATTGAAATAACTGTCCTAGTTTGGTACAATCGAAAAAGTGCATTTCATCTAATCATGTCAGAACCGAGGAAAAGCAATTTGTTAAGTTAACAAAAATTATCTGTCATATTTACAATAACTTTTCGTCGATTAACTAAATTCATTTGTTAATTTTCCAAAAATCTGAAGTATAATAAGAAGTGTGTTAATATACTATCTGGACGATGCATCTTCGCAGATTTGATTCATTATTTTAACAAAAAAAAAAAAAGACGTGAATTTTACAAGTTTATAAGGGAAAGTTTTCCAATTATTTTCGCTGTTCCAGGTAAAATAATTTGTTAACTTTCAACAAAGTATGAAGTTTCTCCGTAACAACTTTGGTTAGTTGTTACATTAATAATTTCTTTTACGGACCTTCTGGGACAACAGAATTGTTGATTTTAATACAAAATTGATTGTCCCTCGTTTTAATGTTCGAAGAACAACTTTACGAACATTAATAGTAATTTTATCTTCACGAGAACAGGATGTAATCATGTTGACCATGCATGTTAGTAATTATACAGCCTGTGTGTTATAAGTTGCAATGTGTTTCTGTTTAATTAACCGACCTTCAAACAAATAATAACATTTTTATTTTGTTGGTCAATATCAATTCTTCAGTATTCCTCACTTTTATCCATGTGTTTCAATTAATCTTTATAAAAAAAAAATGACTACAGATAATTATAGAGACGTATAAGTAACAAATGTTCAAACAAAATTAAAGGAAACTAGTACTAAAGAAACTGTTATAATCTAACAAAAATTGTATTTATCAATTTTATTTCTTAGATATTTTTCTCGTCGAAAAAAAAACACATTTTGCATTTATGACTTAGTGTGTCGTCTGGGATACTGTTCCATTCTTGTTGTAGAACATTCCGTTGAAGTATAGTTTATATAAGTTTTTTTTTCAGACACTTCAAACGTAAACTAATCCCGCATAAAATAAGTGTCTAAAGTTGAAAACAGAAGCAAAAAAATTGGAGAAAAGCCACATTAAAAATTATAAGTGAATTTGAGAAAAACAAGTAGTTGGTTACCGCCCAAAAAAGGGTATATGATTATATTATGTACAGTGCTCGTCTTTTCTAATGTCTCCCCCTTGCACTTCCTAACACACGATCTAAGCCGTGTGTGCTTCGGCTATTTTCGTATTCGCACATAGCAGATTTATATTATATATTTACCATCGGTGTAGTTTACGATTCATAGATACGTATGCATGATAAAATCGTGCTGATGTACTTTTACTGCATGTTGCAAAAGTAACCCCAGTTGCATAGCACGTGCATTGTATGGGTGTACCTGAATTGCACTCAGAAATTGTTTATCTTATAATGAGGGACCCGAACTGCGGTCAGAAGTTAACCTTCATATAAATAAGCAGATATTACAACAGTATCATTAAGGATTTCTTGCCTGCCAATTAGAGATTAAGGTTATTAATATGTGGAAATGTTTTATTGTCCTTTAAATATGTTAAGATAAATATGCTTAACGATGCTAATGTTCTGCTCTGCTCTTTTTCTACCTGTGAATCGGAGCTGAGCCGAAGTTGCTATACGGAAAATAGTGTCGATATTTGTTCGTCGCAAGCGGGAGACATTAGAAAAGAAGAGCACTGTACCTACATCTCCAAATATATTTCTAGCACATTTGGCGAATTAATACTGGAAGAGCCCGTATTTAACATCAATAATGTTGCGAATTCTCTCCCTGTAATATCGAGAAGAAACTAACACATAAGGATAATAATAAATTGCTAATTATTTAGTAATTATCTGACCTTTCTGGATCTTGTATGGCTTTTACGGATCCTGTTTCGTCGGCGCCGTTGTGCGTTGACATCGTCACATTAAATTCGACCGTCTTCTTGTGGGAGATTTGAACCGATTTGGTCAGTAAGGGCCTTTGCGACAAAGACGGCGAATCCGTCGGAGTAGGTGACGATGTGCCCGATGTCATTTCTCGATCATTTATGGCGGCGACCGTCTCTTGCCTGAAACAATGGGAGATATTTTCGTAACCGCATTTGTTAACGAGCTGTGTTAAGTTAAAATAGAAGTCGACCAATGATTTAAAATAAAAATGAAGAAAAACGAACTTCATATTCGCACAAGGAAGTGATATAACACTACTATCAAGAAAAAAAAAAAGCTTTGTAATATACAATTATTTATAATACCGTATCACGCATATGTGTATCGTCCGTGAAAAATGCTATTCAATTGTGATGCCAAGAAAAATATATACTAATTTTAAACTAATACTAACTATTTCGTTGAGAAGAATGTACGAATGATATTCGCTATTCTTGATTGATTTAATTTTATTAATTAGAACTACTAATTCGGGGAAGATATCTATGATAATATATTAAATATATCAGGATAATTAGTCTTTTTTTTGTGATAAGGCTGGATAAATCAAGGAATTAATTTTTTTTAAACCTTTCTTTTTCAATTAAACAATCTGCAACATTAGGATATTTTTCGTAAAATAAATCTAATGCATAATTAAATGAAACGTTTCCTATGCATAGCATTTAATTAGATAAATCCTTTATTTCACTGTTAACATCTTTTCATTTATGTATACAGTAGTACCCCGTTATCCGCTGACTCCGTATCCGCGGTTTCAGTCATCCGCGATTTACCTATGATGAGCAGAAAACGCGTTATATCAATAAATACAGAAACAAATAAAGACATTCGAGCCTTATTAAAAGTTATAGGAGCATTTGTCGATATATCGTCGTATATATGAGTCATCCCCTGAATTCGGCGCTCTCTTATGATAAGTTAAACAAGTTGGAACGTGCTTAAGGTGCCACTCGCTTTTACTTGTACATATAAACGCTCCTGTTAACTATGAGTTTAGTACTATTCGAATTGTCGGACAAGACAGTGCTAGCAATAGTTTTTAAGTAAAGCAAATAAATTTGAAAATCATTTTAAAATGGCTTCTAAACCAAAAAGAAAACGTGAAATACTCACTATTAGTGAAAAAATAATCATTAATATGATCGAAATAGAAAAAAAATCTATTGCAACTGTTGCTAAAATATACAATAAAAACTTCTTCGATACGGGAAGTGTTAAAAAACAAAGATAAAATTCGAGCTAGTTTTTCTAGTGCACCCCAAATTGCAAAAGTTGCAACCACAATACGTAATAAAGTATTACTTAAGGTAGAAAATGCCTTAAATTTATGGGTGGAAGATATGACAAGAAAACATATTCCTATCGATGGCAAAGTGCTACAACAAAAGGCGTTGGTTTTATATGAAGATATGCAGACCCAAGATTATACTGAAGAGGAAGAAAAATCATTCACAGCAAGTAGGGGGTGGCTGCATAGATTTAAAACTCGGTTTAATCTAAATGATATAAAAATGACAGGGGAATCTGCGTCGGCTGATCATGTAGCTGCTGCCCTGTTTCCAGAAAAATTTAAACAAATTATTGCAGAAAAGAATTATCATCCTAAGCAAGTTTCTAACTGCGATGAGAGTTGTCTTATGTGGAAAAAAATGCCTCAACGGACTTATATTCATAAGACTGCAAAGAGTGCACCAGGCTTTAAAGCAATTAAGGATAGACTTACCTTAATATTTTGTACAAATGCAACTGGTCATATGATTAAACCTTGTTTACCGATCACAGAATCCACGTTCTCTTAAATACAAAGATAAAGCTTGCCTGCCTGTGTTTTGGCAATCAAATCGAAAGGCGTGGGTTACAGCTGTTCTATTTACACAATGGTTTCATCAATGCTTTATTGCGGAAGTGGAAAGATATTTGGAAAAGGAAGAATTACCATTTGAAATGCTGCTGATACTAGACAATGCTCCTGGGCATCCTGTGTCACTAGGCACAGAAAATAAAAATGCTGAAGTGGTTTTTTACCACCTAACACGACCTCATTGCTTCATCCCCTTGATCAAGGTGCCATTAGATGCTTTAAAGCCATATATATTCGACAGGTTTTCGAAATGCTGTATACAATGGCTAACGAATGCTCTGATATCGGGCTCATGGAATGCTGGAAGTCATTTACAATTGCTGACGCAATTCTATTTATCAAAGGAGCGATGGAGGAATTAAAGTCAGAAACGATAATAGCATGTTGGAAAAATCTGTGGAATGACATCGTTCTTAATTCTGCAGACACACATGATATTAATTCACATCTAACAACGATATTTAACATAACGCAGAAAATAGATGGAGAAGGATTTAACGATATAACCAAAGAGGAACTCAATGATTACATAAACGAAGAGGATCTAGTATTCACCAACGAGGAATTGGTAGACCTTGTGAAATCTTCTCCAGAAGCGAGTGACGATGAGGATGAGGGTCAACAAGAACCGCCAGCATGGACGCTTGAAAAATTTTCAGCGATATTTCGGACTGCTCAAAATTAAAAGAACAGATAGTAGAATATGATCCAATAATGGAACGCAGTATAAAAATTACTCGCACCATAACAGACGCCTGAAACCTTTGGAGGACTTGTTTATTGAAATGAAAAGACAAAAACGACAACTACCAATAACAATGTTCTTTGAAAAAGTCGACAATACTATCGATAATGCACTGCCATCAACATCGTTTGCTTCGGATCTAAGTAAACAATCGACTGCTAACTTGGACTTGGAGGAAGATGAATGAATATGTAGCTCACGATGATAAAGTTTTTCTTGTTGTGTATGTAAATATGTACTATATGTACATATGTATGAACTTATATATTTATTAAACTTAAATTCTATTTGTGCCACAGCACAAGAATATTTATTTATTTATTGTTTATTTATTTTAAATAAATATTATATAACTTATTTTTTCTTGTTTCATTGTTTTAACTTTGCTTCATATTTCATATTGTATTCGGAAATAAAGCGTTCGCTACTATCCGCGGAAGAGCACAGAACCAAATCCCCCCGGATATAGGGGTACTACTGTATTTATGACAGAATGAACTTTATGACATCTGTCAAATAAGTCAAGGCTACGCTATAAAGCTGAAGATTTCTGAAACTTTGCGTTTTTGCTGTGTGTAAAATGTACATATTACCGTTATTTCGAAAAACGGAAAATTTATTTTGAACTCTAACAGCGTTTTTGTTAATTTCAGATCAAGCGAAAAACATTATTATACAGAATGACTTTTTTCCTAAAATTACTATTAAAAAAGTTTTTCCTTTTGCATACCGCATTAGTTTACACACTGTATATATCCAATACATAATGTCAAGATGAAAAGAATTCAAATATCTCGATGATATAATAAACAATAATTAACATAAACGTATCCACAAAGCGATGCCTGGACAAAATCAATTTTACAAAGATCAAAACGCACACATTTCGGTGCATTTACAAGCTTGTGGTATAAATAAAATAACACATTAATACTAACAATGACCGAAGAATTTGTATTAGTAGGGCGAAATTAGAATTATAAACGCAATGCGAGCCTTTGACTTCCCTCCTACTTGAATTACATGAGATATTCGCTTTTCGCAAAAGCAAAATTTATCTGTACGCCCAGAACCTCTCATGTAAAAATTAAATTACTGTCGTTTAAAGATCAAAAGGCAATTTGAAAGTGGATAATGCAAATTGTAACGGTTTTAAAAAGAGCCAGCACGAATACGTTACCAACGTGATTAACTATACCTTTAACAAAAAAAAGGAAAATATAGAAGAAAAAACCCGGGTTCACACAAAGCACACACACATTAGTTATACCGATAGTTTTTAAATGGATAATGAAAATTTAACTCGGATGGAACTGTTTTATATATCACACTGCGATGTTTGGTGACAATGTCCTATATTTGATCCGCATCAAAATGCAAGACACAGCTCATTATAGGAGTTGTTATATGTGAGACAAACTTACCATAATAATTAGCTAATACAATTGCGAATTGCAGCAGAAGGAGATTAAGGATCCTTACCTACTTTGCCGCTGTAAGTTATGAATATATAATTGCTTATATGTCTTAAGGTCAGATGTTACCAAATTTTTTCTAACAATTAATATCACCCAAAATAATTAGAAGATAGCAAATTCCTGTCCCCTTACTATATATGGATATCTCTGACAGCATCGTAAATATATATATATACAGGTGTCTCTGAAATAAGAGTACAAAATATTAAAAATGGGAAACCCAAATTATACTGAATAAGTATCCAAAAATTCGTACGCCAATTGCAATATCGAATATACAATTAAAAACTCATTGAAACGTCACGAATGTGCCGCCCATGGATCCACTATCTGTGTTTATACTATATCTTAAGGTCATTTGTAAATACAGCTGTGATATACAGATAATCATTGTATGCAGCTGACACGAGTCAACGACTCCAATATTATTACGTACGCGAAATTTAAAGCACATTTCAAAGAAGATATTGAAAGTAAAATGTGGAATCTATTAATGAATAACTCTATTCACTTGTGCGTAATCTGATCAATGACAGCTGTCTGAAATAAACATCATTGTTAAAAGTTGATGTTATTCTTAAAGTTGATGTTATTCTTAGATGTGATACGGGTGTAACAAGTTTCTTCGAAAAATGCGGTGTGCCGTACTGCGTGACACCCCCACTTGCCCTGCAGCATCACGTGTACTTACACCTGCATTTCTGTTCACAATATCCAGCAATTCTTCTTCGGCTCGTAAAATTCGACGTGGTCTTTCACGTCCGCGACCTTCGTAATTTGGTAGCAATCGACCAGTTTGTCTTAATCTAAACACGGTATCCTTTATACACGTGTAAGACGGGGTTCTACGATTGGGGTATCGCTGCCGGTAGATACGTAGAGTTCTTCGACAACTTCCTCCTGCTTCGCCGTAGACATAAATCATATCGAACAACTCGCGTGTGGTAAAAGCCATATCCGATGTGTTCATGCGTAAGGATCCAGACAGACTGAGACTCAGGGCGTAGTTATACGTCGCGTGTTGCCTGCCCTACCTTCGTTGGTTAGAAGTGTAGTGTCTCAAATACCAGTGGCGTGACGGATATTTAATAAATATCTTTGCCATTTTTTTCCTCACGTATGCGTGGGAATTTTGGAAAAATTAATTTAGATAAAAGGTGTAATAAAATTAGGGCTTCCCATTTTTAAAACGTTGTACTCTTATTTCAAGGACAGCCTGTATATACAGTGAGGACGCGTGGATTGGAACAAGTTCATTTAAAATTCAGGGGTTTGTTTTTTAGAAAAACGCTCGGACATGTCAATTTTTATTTTTGGTTGCAAGTTTTTTTACGGTAAATTCATGTATACAGTGTGGCCCAAAAAAAAGTTACAACCACGAACTATATTTTCGCAAACGAAAACACCTATTTTTTATTTCACTTTTGAATTCTACATTGAATTCTAAGAATGTTTCATGTACCATGCCCTATACCTAAACCCAACAGGTCTCGAGAAATGTGCAATTGATTTTTTAAAATTTGTGAGGACGCGTGAGTTGAAACAAATTGATTTAAAATTCGTTCGGACACGTTGATTTTTACTTCTGGCTGAGATTTTTTTTCATGGGACATTCATGTATACAGTGCCGGCCAAAAATAAGTTATGACTATTAACTAATTTTTTTTAAATGAAAATACCTGTTCTTTTATTTCTTTTTTGAACTCTACATCACGAAGCAATGAAACTCGGTAAGAACAAGCAGCAATGGTCAAAATTTCTGTATAAATAAGCATTACACACCTCAACACCTTCGGGTATTTTAAGGTTTTTTGATTATATTTTAATTATATATATATCTTCTTCTACTGTCAACTGAAATATTCCCAAAGGCGTCTCAAATTGCGTTTTATTATTATTTATTATTACACATTATCAAACGAATTTTTTTTACGAGAATTCTATATTTGAAGACGTCGTTCGGCTAACGGTCACTGTTTCGGAGATATCGTCGAATTTCTTTAAAATTCATCGAAAATTTTGGAATAATCTCGAAGATAACGTCGAAAAATTGACATAATCCCAATGTATTATTTTTCAACGGAGAATCGAATGGTGAAAAACGTTTGTCAATATCCCTCAATAGTCATTTTCGAGATATTTAATTTAAATTTGTCTTGCACGGTCGTGATTGATTTCTGCGGCGATTTCTGGCGCTGTGAATCTCCTATTTCGCTAAGTTTGACGCACTGAATAATTTTCTTGACGAAAATCAACAATTACAGAGCGCTTTTCTATTTATTTCCTCTCGGTATTTTAATAACTGTAGTCAGGTTCGCACAAAAAAATACGCTCTTAACACTAACGCACACAGAAGCAGGTTTATTTAGAAACTAAAGCATTTATGGATTCTCAATACCATTTTGGGGCGCCTGCACCCACTCCAAAGATTATTGTAAATTTATTACCTGCAATATTGTCTCAAAAATAATGCTGTTTCTGGCGGTAAGGATTATTCTGGAAATTACCACAATGGGATATAAAATATAATAGATTCTATACAGTTGGTTATGCACTTTTTAGGCCCTAATGTTTCTTTTAGGAGAGTTTACAAAATTTTATTGGGTGTCCCAACTAATATGGACAGTAGTGTACATATACAGCCCTGTCCTTCGGCACACGATATTCGTATAAAATAAAGTATATTTTTGTGCTGTAATAACGTCGTATTTACACGAAATTATACGAAGTAAGATTACGTTTAGAACGCGGATTAAGTTTAGAAATTGACTTTAGAGAATTTGGAAAAGAAGCAAGAGAAATCTTGCAGTAACAATATCACGTAATCCTCGCGCAAACATCTGATTGTTATATATGTCACGACCGCATGGTTTTGCGAACATATTTGGGAAATTGGGGAAATTGCAAAGAAATGTATGGATGATACGACAGGTGAATTTAAACAGCAAATCGCTGTGGATATGGGGGCGACTATGGTTTGTTGCTTAACAATAAACAATAGTGAAAATTATGGGAATTATTTATTTTGAATTAACTTCGTAATTATTGATGTAAAAGTATTGAAATTATCACGAATAAGAATTAAAATCACAATAATCCTCTTTAATACACTTCAATAGTCGTGGCGAACACCTCATTCCTTTTTTTTATTCCCGCCTTTAAGCTGGTAAGCATGGCAACTTTACCCATTGTTAACTGTTAATAGGTAAGCAATAAAAAAGTTAAATGTCAATTACACAGTACATATGTAAGTTTATAGCCTAGTAAAACGGGTCCATTACCCTTTAACGCCGTAGTAAAAGTAAAACTAACAATACATATTCAATACAATTTTTCTTTAGCCGTCGTGTTAATATAAAGTTGGCAGCTAATAAATGTAATATTAATGTCAGGTTTCACAGTCTCCCGTAATTACGAAAAACTCTTGAAACGAACGGAAGGTACAAAATAAGCAGTATAACGTCATTTTAAGCAGTCAAGTACCTGTGGATGAGTGTTCATGTTTAGAAACAAAAGGCAAGTGGTGTGCACAGCACTTTCTCGTTCAGCATCACAATATAGAAGACGTTTTTGAAGTTGAGATAAAAGAATATCCATACACGTGTATACAGAATACTAAATGATAAACTATTCATGTGGGTTGTTTACGAATTTTATTTTAAAATAGATAAAAGGAAAGTATACATACATAGGTACAATCTATTATTTTAACAATCTATAAACAACCTTTACAAAAGATCATGTTTTTAAAAAAAGTGCCTACAGTTTTTGGCTCTACACAAACATATATTAAAATATCCAAACAGGTATAACAATTTTTTTATATAAAATCTAAAACAATTTAAACAATTTTTCATATAGGAAAGTAGAAAACATTTATACTTTAATGTCTATAAGGGAATAAATTTAACAATGGGGAATGATTAAGATCTATTTTATCATTAAGTAAATCATCTGAAAATTTGAGTTTATTAATTTCAACTGCTTCTAATAAATATAAATGTTTACTCTTATTTTCTACATGAAGAATCTTATAATTATTATTAAAACTATGGTTTTCTTTAATTAAATAGTTGGAATACCATAAATCATTTTTTTTTTAAACTTAAATAAGTACAAATGCTCTGATATGTTCTTTGAAAGAACGTCCACTCTGTCCAATGTATGTTTTTGTACTCCTACGGTATGTTAATTTATAGTCTCCTGACTTACAAAAACGTGTCGTTTTATCTTTATTGTTTTTGATTAACTTCCCTGGATTATTATTAGTTTTATATGCAATATTAATATTTTGTTTCTTTAAAAAAATGTCTAATATTTTGTTTTGTTTACCTAAATAAGATAATGTTTTGTATTTATTGTTCTTACTATCTTTTGTAATCCGGTATATTTCTGGTATTATTTTAGTTCGAACTTTTTTGGATATTAATCGGTCTATTATATTAGGGTCCTAACAATTATTGGTTGCTATCTATTTTATGGTATTATATTCTTTGTTGAAATCCTCTATATCCATAGGTATATTCAATAATCTATGGATCATACTGTGGTATGTTGCGAATTTATCTTCACAAATTTTAAATGCATTTCATTTGAAAATAGTTCGTAGATCATACGACCCACATAGTTTTAAGAGAACAGTCAATGCTTGCTGATCGTTTGTTAAAATTTGTAATATATTCACAGAAGCCCAGCATACTGCATTGTTTCTAGCAGACAATGAGTGAATTAATCAAACTAAGGAATGCTTTTATACAGCACTGTAGTATATGCTTCTAGTTATTATGCTGAAGCGACATTCATATTAATATATTCATTAATAGTAAATTACACAGTGTATGGGTTTTGCAAATTACCTCATATATCTGTCTGTGATGCAGATACGGATAAAGTATTTAACCTGGATGGAACCCTAATCGAAGTTATAAGCACCGTAATTGTATTACCGTACGATATTATTTGCTTCGTAAAGAATGCAAACCAAAAACGAAAAACATATATTCTTAGATAAGGAGATCATCAATATCTGAAGCTTTGTATTGTTAAAGTTAAGAGGAAATTAATCATTATTGGAAGAATAAACAGATTCAAATTTAATAATCCCAAAAAATTTCTATCAAGAAATAACATCTCTATTTGTATTTAGTATTATATTTTCTCAAACGGTAGAACGCAGAAACGAGAACACTTTGCTATTTTATAGCTGATTAATCGAGTAAACAAAGAAAAAATAGTACCAATTTGATATAAATAATTTTGTTACGGTGAACGAAGGTACAGTTTTGAGGAAAATTTACGGATGCACAACTGGGGTCCTTGAATTTTATTGAATCAGCAGGAATAAAAATATGTATAAATTTGAGGAAAATTTCGACGCCATAATTTTTGAATTAGCAACATCTAAATTGTATCCCCCCCTACACAATTTACATGTGAATTAATGAATTCCATGTAAATTTAATATGAAAATATTTAAATATTTGTGGAAGGCGCAATAGATTTTAATTTTGCTGAAATGGTTTCGGTTCAGATTTTAGAATATTCTTTTATATGTAAGTAGGAATTCATCCTATATTAAATTTTTATGAAACAAAACACAAGAAAGATGTTCAGGTTATATTGGGTCACGCTATATGTAAGATGTGCTTTGTTCTTGTATTAGAATACAGTTACAGACAAAGCTTCCATTCAAAATAAGCATATAACAATAACAGAAGCTTATACGCAAATCTGTGCGAATTAAAAGTGAACAATCAGGCAATTCCATGGTGATGCCATTAAACTATTGGAAGTTTTATGGTATGGAAGTATTTAAACACATGTTAATGTTACAAATAACAACTTAAGAGACAAACATTTATTCACCTTTAAACCAAATCATCACTTGGACAGGAATATCGGATTTGCACAGTATCCAGTCGCTGTAACTAAGCATTTTTCCACCACTCCAAGTTTGTTTATCATACGAAGAGGGTGTGTGTATATCCGACGAGGGACGGTCTATAATATAACAAGCACATACCGCGAAGTGACTCTCAGACAACGCTAGCAGTACGCTTTCCACGGCCGGACATTCTACATCAACTAATCTCTGACGTACAGGCGCGCATCCTTATTGCACAGCCTCGCCAGTGCTGAAAAAGCCCTCAGCTGCGAGCACGGTGCCGTACGCCAACTTCATCACGCAACGAACAATCCTCTAACTTAATATACAACAGCTTTTTACACCCTTCAAGATGATAGATGATGAACCTTAAGGCTTTAGATCGTTCGAAGCTTAAATCCATAAAAAACAATCACCTCTATCTCCCATCGGGAAAAAAGCAACCCCTAAAAAGACTAATTTACAAGATTTTCAATCCAGATATCTAATCTTAAAATAAACATACTGTGTCGTAATCCACCAGAAAGAAAATTACCCGGGCTTATCGATTCCGTCCGGAAGAAAAAAAGAATGTAAATGTATTCGTTATGTTCGTCTCTTTATCTCCTAAAAGTGCCAAGGAAAACAGAAGCGAATAGAAAAACAAGCACAATAGCGCCCTAATCAATAGAGAAAGCAATAAAACAGAAAGCAGTATCTTCGGATAACATACGCGTCTTTATTGAACGGGGAAAAAATCCGGAGAAAAAGCCGAAAAACACAATTCAATTAACCACATCTCTTCGAGCTTTATAAAGCGAGATAAAGTGAATATTAGTTTAAGATTGTCCTTTCGACATTAACATTTTGATTAGCTAATTCCTTTTGTCTTTTTTCAAAAGATTTAACGTGCGAATTATCTCACAAGATTGCATTTTCAGATTTCTTAACGACTTTTAACCGTTAGCTTTTGAAGAAAATTCAAAATGGGCCTGGAAATTTCGACGATTGTATTATCCTCTTGATCGGCCCAAAACTTTTTATTTTATTTTATTATTCATAAAAGATGAAAAGTCGAGTGAAATGAAACTTTATTCGGCAGTAATGATTCGCAGACTCTCCAACATTCACCAGTATGAATAACGCTTGGGAACATGTATACAATAGATGCTATGATATGAGTAACTGGATAGTTTAAGCTACACATTTAATCTTAAATTCCCGGTTACAGCACACCTATGTATCATATTTCTAATCTACTACGCTAATTAAATCCTTATAATCCTTGTAATTACATCAAATCCTTTACGCTTTGGTAAATATCGTATCCTATTATGATAATGCATAACCCTTCTGTTGATTTACCTAGGAATTATATGAATAAGCTTTAACCATCAGTGTATTTTGATTTAAGTTGAATGTAGATAAATATACGTGTACGTAGTTTTTAACATTTTTTAAATTATCTACGTTTGGATTTCAAACTTGCCGCCAACAATCAGGGCAAAGGAGGTGCACTGACAGGAAGTTGCACCCCTAAATGGCGGGAAAACATAACATGTAATAAATAGCTCGAAATAGACTTGCAAGGCGTTATAACATTTTCTACTAATTTCATATCTTAGCTATCGTATTACCAAAATAATTAGAATCTGTATTCATTTCTTATAAAAGGTAGAAATTAATCAATCAATTGTAATTTTAGAATAATACTAATATTTAATATAAATTCGCCTACAATTATTTCTATTAATTAAAATGCACCAATTAAATATTAAAACATGTATTAATATCACTTAAAATTGCAGTTTTAATTTAAAATTCCTAATTTGTAACCTGCATTACCGACATGTCTTTAATCCGCGTGCGACCTCTAACGGAAAACTACTAAATCATAAGTATATCAATATATCACTCAGAGATGGCGCTGGTAAAACCAAACGGATTAACAGGTATATCTGTGCTTATAATTTCTGGCTTATTTCTGTTTGTATGTAAATTCACTAATGTGTATTTTTTAATTTTAATTTTAGTGTTCTATAGTTGCTTTCGGCTGACTTTGTTTCGAGCTATGTCTTGTATCTCATTTTGCTTTATAATATTTAAACATTAAAGTAATTTATATATGTAAAATCCTATATTACCGACAGTTGAGTATCAATCGTGTCCCTTTTACAAATTTAAGTTACACTGGCTTCTTCACGTCGGCAACAGTTGCGAACTCCTGTTGGTGTCAAACATCTAAAGGGAACACGACGATTAATTATTGTTTGTATATATTTTTCCATGATTACTAATTGTAAACAAATTGATTTCATGTTTTATTTTTAGATCCTTCTTAAAGTGTCAAATTAATTAATCATGATAACACGATTAATATACATCAGGAACAAATGAAACAAAAGAATATTCAGCGGAGGTACTTTATTTTCGTCACATAAAAAACATTTATTCCTCATAAAAAAATAAGATTTTCACAACCCTTGGCCGTCTTTTTTTTTTATACGTTACTATTTCAACCGTCGATTAAAAAGTCATTTAAAATAATTTCTAACTACTGATTCTAACATTAAATTTATCATTACATGATTTGATTTTATTTATTTTTTTTTTATATAATATAATGTTTATAGTTGCTAACTACAGTGGTGTCGTATTCTAATAAATTTCAATATTAGCAACGATAATAAAAACAAAATTAAAACTTATAATACATTCTCGTGATGCAATGTGCAAAACAAGCAAAATATTGCATCAGAAAAATATATTCCGAGTTTATATCGTTCAACAAATATTCGCGTATTCTAAGAATTTTTTTTTTTTTCATGTTCGTCTTGGGCCGGCCCAGAATTTAAATACAGACGAACGAGCAAGTTTGCAGTACATACAATGGACTTGCATTTCCTATAATCTATGTGAAATAATTCTTGCCTTCATAATAAACCTAATACTAGAATTATATTAGTTACATAGAAGTCTTTTCAATATGAAAATCTAATAGGAAATTAAACGATGTTTTTCTTATTTTATTCTTTGTTCATACTTATCAAAAATACACTCAGTAATACTAAAATTCTTCCATATCATAAATATTGAATACACTCAGATACATCCTTTTCTCATCTATAAAACTTCTTTTTTTAATTAAATAAAGATAAATTAAATAATTTACTACTAGTAGAATGTTAAATTACTTCGAAGATTGCAGGGGAGCGGGACAGACATGCTTCGTCTCGACGAGGTTTTGTTTCTTTCTAAATACCGAATTTAATTGGTGAATTTCTCATAAATAAGCATGACTAGACAGATATTAGGTGTTACGTGAAGCAAATAGGGCGCGAGCCCTTTATAAAAACCCCTCGTCTTCTCATATTTCCACGTCCTCCTTACACAATCCCACGTTCCATCGTAAGTGTGGTGCTGATCTTGCATCCTCGCACGGATCACTTGATAGGGGTACGTAGCCGCCGCGGCTATCAACTTTGATATAGCGGCGAAGATTAGATACTCTCCAGTTGTCTGAAAACAAAGAAACAGTCTAGGTGTAATTTTCCATCCGGCAATTCACTAGATCATTTCGCTAAAACGTCATATACCCGTTCAACGACCGGTTTTCCCTATCGCATCTAACAATATTTTCCCAATATACATATATATATATATAAATATATCGACCGGTATGATAATGTGAGAGGTCCGCAGTATATTCAAAACTAAATTTAGAAACACGTACACATCACGTGCTTAAATCATATGAGTGGAAAGAGGAAGATAAAAGTTATACGAACAGGTGCAAATGTTAAATCATTCCTACACGGGAAATATCTGCGAGATTGTGGTTTTTTTTTAACCAGCTGGACGGAGGTGTGTCTATCGCATACGTCAGTGATTGGCAGAAACGGCAACTCATTTTTTTTTTTTATTCGCAATAAACATACGTTGTAGACTGTAACCAATCGAAATACCGTAAAATTACACACCCAGATAAACGGAGTATAACCTCGAGCGGATAAGGTTAAAAGTCACATATTTCGAAATGGTCCTAAAGATTTCTCTGGAAATTCGTTAATTATTTCTTAATTTATACTGTTTTCGTACTTTTCTTTGATAATGAACATTACTAAATATGATTACGAAAAGAATATAAACATTCTCTTATTTTTAAACGAAAGTTTAACACGCTTAGAAACATCAACTTAAAATAAAATATGCCATTATATTACGCACAATTTGCGAATCATTCTTTAATTATATTATTTACGTTTTGCACAGGAAACTAGAAGAACGGCCAGTTTTATGTATATAAGTGAAATTCATACAACATTAAATTGTTTGGGAAAATAGAGTTTTAAATATTATTGAGCTAAAATTAGTCCATTGTAAGAATGAATGTTAATAATAGGTCTGTTTCTGTAGCGATTTGGGATCATTTGAAGCTGTCATGTGTGTATTCAATTACAGTTTTTAAACTTTCAACATTCAATTAATCAATATGCATTTTTATAGGGTGAAATGTTCTGTAGATAAGTTTTTTATCCTTTCACATTACAATCTCGTTTTTAACGTTTCTTTGTTAACATATCTTCACCGAAAATTGCTTGAAAGTAACTGTGCTGCATTTACTTGCATTCAAATGAATTGCGTCATCCTCGATATCCGTATTATGTCCGTTTTCATGTTTCAATTAATTTTAGTGTTTATTATTGAATTCCTTGATCGGTTTTTGTGTTAGGGAAATGTACTGAAATGCATTACTATAGCAAAACACAAGGAAAACTCGGCGAAATGCTGTATACAGTTAGAGAAATTGTTTATTTTTTAGGAAGAAATTATGAATATTTTTTCATCAGTTACACATAATATCCACAAAAAAAAAAACGCAAATAGAAAGGAGACCCACATTAAAAAATAACGCCGCATTTATTTGACTAGACAATTACTAGGTACTCCGACACTTTTTATTTATCAAAATCTAAACGATCTAATAACATGTGTTTGCATCCGCGCTTATTTCTGTATATGATAGTGTGGCATTAACGTAGTCACTACGTCATTAATACTTATTTTAATTCCAGGAATAATAAAAAAAGACATCACAGTACCATTACGTATACGACGCGATAACAAAATAAAAAGGAAATAGTTGCGTATATTCCCACCACAGATGTAATATGCATGTAGGCATAATAATTATAGATATAGGCGGAGCGTTACGCGAAAGTTATTTGGTATCAAAAACAAAACAATGCTATATAATAGCTTGTATATAGTGAAATAGAAAGAAAACAAAGAGAAACATGATAACAATAATACTATCTGAGTATCTACGCGTCCAGAATACTCTAATTATAGATTCAACGTGTCGTTGCATATGCATTTCGCTTCGCTATTTTACGGGAATACTTGCCAAAAAAAATGTTATTTACAAATCAAAATACACGGCGGCGCTCAAATGTAATAACGGGGATAGCAAAAAAAAATTAAAATTACGTATATAAAAACATTAAATGACTCACCAATTTGTTGTCATAGGGCAAGGTGCGATATCTATTATAGAAAGCCTTCATTTCTTCGTACGTCATGAACTGCAGCGCGCCGTGCGTTACCCCGAACATACCAGGAACAAAACCCTACAAAGTAGCGATAAGGAAACCTACTCCTCATCTAAAGCTAAAACTGCCACGTCTGATAACACTGACCCGATAAAGACCGCGCAACCCCTCAGTCCTATATATCTTTATAAGGGCATCCGTCATCCCCTGATAGCACTTACTACTGGAGACGGAAATTTCAGATCCATATTGTAAACACAGACGTGTCTTGACTACCCATATGGGATTCGTCACTAACAGTGTTAAAACGCCGGCCTCCGCCGCGGCTATCATGTGTAAAGTAGGACCCAGCGGCTGTGCGGTGTCCCCCGCTTGGATCCAATTTTTGATAGTGTTATAACTGCAAAAAATCAACAGTTTAATTCGATTCAAAAACGAATAGTATTTTATTCACTTACAATAAAAAATAACAACCCCACGCACTGCCAGAACCCCAAACGTTTGGAGCGACACCCCTATACAGCCCTTTAACACCTTCTTGTTTAATTATAGTATAGAAAGCGTTTGTTAAACTACTATATTGCGGTATTGTAGTTCTGCCGTCACAAACTGAAATCCAAAAGACAAAACAAGGTGAATAATACATGCGAATAAGCAGAAACGCTTACCAGCAAAACGTATCTTCATCAGATCTAGAGGATGAAGAATCAAGGTGGATATAGCACCACCTGATATTCCAGCCAGGAGATGTTCGTATTTAATGTGATTTAGGAATGATAGGCCGTTGTAACCAGTGGCTGTGTTCTTTTTCATGTTGTCAGGCTGTTGCCTCTCACTTGTAACGTGCAATACCCTAACAAGAATCTAATTTATTGTGACTGTACATTTTGGTATAAGGTCTGGAACTAAAAGAAAAGAATAATGTACCAATTGTGAATTAAATAAGGTTATGTAATTTTAATGAAATTTACACTAAGGGACATCAAAAACGGGATATGTACTAACAGATATCGTTCTACTTACATCATTTAATTAGTATTTGTCACCAGAAAACGAAAACACTGCATGTTTGCTCGTATAAAACGTAATGAATCTATTAAACCGCAGCCATTTAAATCGTTTTAACGTTTTTATCACAGGATTACCTCGACTATTATCGACTTCCGACACCAAGCAACTACTGCGGCTGACTAATTAGCTAATGTCAGTAATGTCACAAATGTCACTACAAGACAACGATTTCTGTAATATTGGTAGTATTTTCTAGTTCTTTACATCTGCCAACTACAAAAATTAAAAATATCCGACTACATAGGTAGTTATGATCGTTATTTTAGTAAGATTTAACCCTTTGGTTTTTCTCATATTAGTTCAATTTTATTTTTTTAATAACTCTTCACTTTATTTTATTCATTTTGTATGGCGTTCCAAATTTATAGTCACCTATTGCCAACTACCTCAACCAATCCGTCATTATCAATTTATTAATTAGATTTCTACTATATCGACGTAAAAATAGCGGGAAATAAATTTGAAATTATATTTATTAAATATCTCGTGTGTATATAATAAATCATAAAAAATTTAATATATTTAAAGTCTATGGGTATGAGTACTTTATCAGGTAAGGATTTAATTATAAGAGACCCTTAGCAGCAGGGTGATTTTGTTCTTCTCTAATTCTTCTCCTATATTTCCGCTTCTTCATTATGCAACAAACTATTATTCCTATAAGGAGTAGAACGACGGACACGCTCGCTGGAAGGACGTATTTAATAATACGTTCCGTCCAAACTGCCTCATCATATCTCCTAGTGCATTCGTTAAATAATTCGGTATGGTTTGCTGAAACCTCAGTATCACAATCTGAAATATAAATAATCAGTACAGAATCGCATTTAATCTAATTTGAGATAATACCAATATTCGGCTGACAATGGAACTGGCAAAATTCTACACCTCGCACCTCCAGCCACTTCTGCAAAGTCAAACATTCGCAAGGATCGTCAAATTTTAGCGAGGTGTTATTGCAATAAAGTGCTTTCAAGTTGCAAATACCAACGAACTTGGACACGTCCGTCTTCATATCGCCATTCCCGCTTATATTAAGATAGGATAACGTCGGTAACATGCCTAAATCTGGTAATTCATGTAGATCATTGTAAGCGATCTCCAGGTACGTTAAGGGACTAGTAATTGGTTTCAAATTCAATATATCTTGTGCGACGTTAGTGTTTTGATTTTGACTAAAGTATAATTTATTCAACGAAGGTAATTTGAAGATGATGGCTGGTGTTTTTGCGAAGGCGTTTTTCGACAGGTGTAAGATTTCTAACGAAGTCTTATCGCTTAAACTACCGTCCTCAATGTTCATTATCATATTATCGTCTAAATATAATATCTTTAGGCTCGAGTATTGAGATAGGTCGTCTGTGGTTATCTTTCTTATTCTATTATGGGATAATTCCATTACCTATATGAATTATAAGAAAATTTTACGTCTTGGTAAAAGTAAATATGTAATTGCTTACTTGTGTATCGCTTCTTAGGCACCGTGGTATCTGTTCTAGATCTAGATCGTAGCAATCGACACTGCGCATACCATGCGCCTGTAATTGCTTGCATTTTGGACAATTATCACAGTAAGTCAGTGTATACGTGAATAATAATAATATCGTGGTCTTCTTCAGCATACCTGAACACAAGTAATACACAAATGTTGTACTTTGAAACAGAATTTAATTAATCATAGATAATACTGCAATGTGGATAATTTGGAATTATCATTTTATCATTAAATATTTGTGTGACGATTTTCTCGCGAAACAATGTCCAAAATTTAACAAACAACTTGCATGGCTATTTTAGTAAAAGTATGTAATCTAAGAAAATATCATAAAAATTGTATATTTAAGTAAATATTTTGTACTTGTTTGCGTTAATATACAAAAGAAAAAGTATATAATTACGTGTCCTAATTTGGGAAAGATAAAACGTAGATTAAAATAAAAGGTATTTAAAATTTAAATAGCCATTAGGCAAATTTTATATATTATAAAATATAATGATTGAGACTTGGGAAATTAAAAATAAATTAGTGGATTACCGTCATAATTTGCTCTTGACTATTATTGGAACCTTGCACTAAGTCACGAAAATTAGCAATTTAGCTTACGACTTACTTGAAATAATTGTCTCTACGCAGATATAATAAATATCAGTACAATGAAATGAAAATTGATCGGTATCTTATCTATGTTTTTAATTAATTTTTTTCGAATAATCGTAAACTCACCTGATATGAATGTAGGTATTTAAGACGATCTTAGGAGAATAACAAATAATATCACGTGCCCATGTTAAAAAAAAAATGTCAACACTTTTTGTGTTTTAAATTTAAAACAGAGTGCAGTGCAGTAAGTTTACGCATCAGACACTACGTTATTAATACACATTTTCTTACTTAACGAAGTTAACTATCTCAATTGCAGAATTAACTTTGAACATGTGATCATTACTACTAAGTCACTGATAATAGTTTAAATACTCCAACGGGTACATAAATGACAATATAATGTATCTAAACGTGTAAGAGTATTTTTCTTAATACGACGCGGTATGTAACTGTTTAAATCAAATAAAATGTTTCGACTGAGTTACTATTTTAATTGAAAGGGAAGGGCCTGGATTGTACTCGACCAATTCACGAAGACAAATCTTAATTGGCATGGAATATCAATCGAAAAAAATAAACAATGATGCACCACCCTAATTACATAGGTACTATAATTTCTCGTAATGTTAAGTCATTCTAAAAATTACAATTATCCTGTTGTATCTCTACCTTTACCTTGTTTTTTTTTTTTTAATATGCAATACTCATCACAAAAACAATTTCCGCAAAAACACTAAATGTAACGTTCTTGCAATCTGTAGAATCATCATTCATTATTCTGTAACGTTTCTGTAACACTTTTTAAGATAAACTGATCAGTGAATAACCATTAGCTGCTTTCCGTTGGGTCAAAAGTTTAACAAGATAAGGAAATATATAATATTCCAGGACGTTAAATCTTTGTTATTTCAAATTCATCCGTTACAATGACCAATCGGTGCTTATCATTTCCTTTTGTTGATAACAACAAATTTAAATCCCTGTTTTCGATTACCCCCGCCTATATTGTATATAAACAACTGAAACTCATAATTTATTATCTCCAGATATATATATTTTCTAACTGCAGCGCCTATTCGTCTGTCGCGTTCGACCCAACAAGAGATTTAATTTGTTAATTGTGTGAATTAAATGTGACCTCATCCTGTAGATTGAACTTCGTTACTTTCGTAGGTCATTTAATACAATTTGAAACTTAATTTAATTAATAAATATATATTAGTAATTGTAATTGAGAGTAGAATATAATAATAATGATAATTTTACATATTAATCTAACAAAGAAAAAAAACTATATATAATTATTCAAATATTTAAATTTTAAATTTTGAATATAGCGGAATTTCCTAACTTACCAACATCGCATAAATCCCATCCCTCGCCGGTAGATGTCGCTACATACTCTATTTTTTTAAAAACCAACCAATAGGATTTTACCACGAATGATGTCAAATATTACATTTTGAGCCGGTCTTTATAACCAAAAATTTATTTATTAGCCAGTGCCGAGTAAGCACATATATTAATAAAGATGCTGAAATTAATACGTAAGCCAGTATATTAGATATTATTTTACTCTACTAACGCGTTTTTCGTTGTAGTCGCGACAACTTTACTGTCACAATCTCTTGCTTTGTATCCATCATCTTCCAATGTAATCGACTTAACACCTGCGAATTTCGATAAGTTAGTAATAAACAGCGATGAGGTATGGATCGTCGAGTTCTTCGCTCCTTGGTGTGGTCATTGTCAACAATTAGTTCCGGAATATCAAAAGGCGGCCAACGCTCTCAAAGGTGTTATCAAAGTGGGTGCTGTAAACGCAGACGAGCACAAAGAATTAGCTGGAAGGTACGCTGTACGTGGTTATCCCACATTAAAGATATTCGGAACGAACAAGCAGAAACCGGAAGACTACAACGGTGCGAGGACAGCACAGGGATTGGTTGACGGTGGATTATCAGCAGCTCGTAGCAAAGTGAATGCACAATTATCTGGAAAATCGTCCTCTGGTTCTTCGAAATCATCAAAGGTCGGTTACCTCTGACGTTTTTACTTCAATCTATGATAGCCCCATTCGTTTTAGTCTGATTCAAAAGACGTCATTGAATTAACTGATAGTAACTTCGATAAATTAGTGTTAGATTCGGACGATATGTGGCTTGTAGAATTTTTCGCACCATGGTGTGGACATTGTAAGAATCTAGAACCACATTGGGCAGAAGCCGCGAGTCAACTTAAAGGAAAGGTAAAATTTTTATTTACATATATGTGTTTTAGTCAGTGTTGGGCATTAATTCATTACGAGTTAATTGAATTACGTAACTGAATACAAAATAACTAAATATAATTGTAATTGAGCCTGTTCAATTATCTTATACCTAAATTATTTATAATTATAACCGCTCAATTACTTTGTAATTAAATTATTCTGTAACTGAAGCTGTTCAATTAAATCGTAATTGTAACTATGGAAGTAATCAATTACTTTTCGCCCAACATCGGTTGTTTTAGTGCTATTATTTTTGAGTTTTAATCATAGGTGAAACTAGGAGCATTGGACGCGACAGTTCACACAACTAAAGCGCAAGAGTATGGAATACAGGGCTTCCCCACAATTAAATATTTCGGACCTGGTAAAAAAGACGCGGACTCGGTTGTTGATTACGATGGGGGACGTACTAGTACTGATATTGTAAACTGGGCTATTGATAAGTTATCTGAAAACGTACCTGCACCTGATATAGCGCAAGTATGATTTAGTGAATAATTTTCTTTATAGTGATATTCATTCTTTTGTCATTTTTAAGATTACAGATGAGGCTTCGTTTAAAGACGCTTGCGAAGAGAAACCTCTATGTGTAATTTCTGTTTTACCACATATTTTGGACTGCCAGTCCGATTGTCGTAATAATTATTTAGATCTCCTTCGAGAAATGGGAGAGAAGTATAAAAAGAAGATGTGGGGGTAAGTAAAACCGTTTAGATTTGACGTCATCGTGCTACAATATTTCTTCTCAGGTGGATTTGGGCTGAAGCTGGGGCACAGTTAGAGTTAGAAAGTGCTTTAGACATTGGAGGATTTGGATATCCAGCAATGGCCGTTGTAAATGCCAAGAAGATGAAATATTCTATATTTAGGGGATCTTTCTCCAAATCTGGAATCAACGAATTTCTACGGTAGATATATTTCAAATATTAATCGATTGAAATTATATATAAATACGTCTCCATTGAAATTAATGTATTAACTTTGTTTCTTGTAGCGATCTGTCGTATGGCAGAGGTAATACTGCCGCTGTAAAAGGTGCGGAACTTCCAAAGATATTAAAGACTGACACCTGGGATGGCAAGGATGGTGAACTTCCAGCTGAAGAAGACATCGACTTATCAGATGTGGTACTCGATGAGAAAGATGAGCTGTGAATGCCAGCAATTTCGTAACTTAAATCCCTTCATTACTATTAACGTTAATCATATCTCATGTTCCATGTATGTACTTTTGTAATTATTTTTTTTTTTGTTTCTAAGATACTAATTTTATTAAACTTATTAAAACTACCTAGGATAATTTAAAATTACGTTCAATAAAAAGTATATTTGATATAAAAGAATTTTTATTCTGGTAATAAATACATTTATTAAAAAATACACTTTACATATAAATTGAGCAAAAGAAAAAGGAATATACACACATATTCATTGGTCAATTGTTTTTTACACATGCTGTTTGCCTTGTGCAATGATTGTTATATCCTCCATTACAAATGATTGATTGGTTATTCGATAAATTCAGTCTTAAATATGTTCCAACGAAAATGAGAATGCACATTAATCATCTTACAGATCCATTCGGTGCACGATTTATATGAGTTATGAAAGATAGTCAGGCGTAAAAATAAAAACAGTCTCAAATTAAACTAATACAAACACGCAATACTGCAGTACAATTAAAAATCAGTCTGGACACAAGCGTCCCGATATTTAATGTTAAATACTCTCCCTACAAATTAAACAGTGGCTAGTTCGATACGATTGTACTTTCTCTGTTTCTTACATATCATGGGATAAAATAAAGCGATGTAGTATGCTACTACACCAAGTAGGATCAGGGTTAAAATCAAAATCACCAACCCCCATGCTGATATACCGATACCTCTGCTTTGTTTAGCTGAAACAATTATGTGTTAATATTTTATTAATATATTTCAGTTCAATTGTCTTACGTGTTATCCTATCTTGTGGTATTTCCTTTTCACTCCTCTTACACTTAATGTCTTGTACTGCAACTACTAAAACTGCAAAATACACCTCATTAATCAATTTAATTCTTCATATAAATCTATATAGACAATACTTAAATAAATGCAGAGCATTTGAACGTGGAGAGACATTTTCTTTGGTATTGGTCTTATAAGGAATTAATATCACTTAATTTATGTTATCAAATATCAGGAATGTTTATATCAAATTGTAATACAAAACTATACAACCCAACACCCATTAGACAGCCTAAGAAAATGAGGAGACGCCTATTTTGCAATACTTGCAATCCCATCCGAACATATGCAATTATATCACATAGCTGTATGTCTGGTCGCCTATCTATTCCAAGCAAAATTTATTAACCTACAATTGTGTAATAAATTGATGGTTATTTTAATGTTCTTTTTGTTGAAGTTACTAAAATTAATTGCGAGAAATTTAAACGCATTGGTCATTAAATTCTGTTTTATTTGTCTTGTGAAAATGAAATATAAAATCCACAGAATTTTTACGAAACGGCAGCACAACGGAAAAGCGCCAGTATTCGAAATTATTGCAATCAATTGCAATGGCCTAACAATTTAGTATTTCCTCCCATTTTTACGAGGTTTCCCCTGATTAAATCATCAGGGGGAAAAAGAGGGAACACTTTTAGGCGGGGAATTGTTTGAGGTGGACATTTTTTTTGTACTGCATCATAAAATGTTTATAGAAATGTATTTGAAAAAAATAAGATCGCATTGTCTTGAGCACTTTTTATAATAATTTGAGGGATAGGTGTTTTATATTGCATTTACTTTGTATCGGTTTTTCTTGAAATTGTGGATAAAAAGTATTTTTAAACAAAAATATGTTTAATATCTTCAATTTAGGGGATTTTAGTTATTAAGGGGAAACGATGTAACCCTGATTACTGACTCTCATAGCATTTTCAACTTACTGCACTTTTATCCACTGATTGTATTTCCATCTCATTTTAGTACATAGTATTAGTAAGAGAGATAGATTTACTCCACGCGTAAAGTGCAATAAGTCGAAAACGCTATCAGCAGTGACAGTTGTTGTCATAGAAACTCTTAATGTCAACAAACCTTTAGAATAAACACCGGAATTAGCCGGAATGTTTATATATTTAAGTAAAAAGGTAAATAAATCCATGGAGATAATTATATAAAATAAACCATTAAAATTCCAGATCGCTATACCGAATAACACTAAATTAAATACAATAGCATGGAACAAGGAGAACGGCTACATAGCTGTCGGAGGAGAAGACGGTTTACTAAAAGTATTAAAACTAGACGGAGGTAAGTCTAAATAGATTGACGATATATCAAACTGATAATACACTATATTCTGTAGGAAACCATCCAGATAGTGGTGCTAAATCGAGAGGTTTAGCAGCTGCTAGCAATTTATCTATGAATCAAACTTTAGAAGGTCACGTTGATAATGTAAAAGTAATAACGTGGAACGAAACCCATAAAAAGTTAACGACGAGTGATCAGAACGGTGTCATTATAGTGTGGATGCTCTATAAAGGAGCTTGGTATGAGGAAATGATAAATAACCGAAAGAAATCTACTGTAGTAGGGATGGCGTGGAGTAGTGACGGAATGAAAATATGCATTATATATGAAGATGGCGCAGTTATCGTCGGCTCTGTCGATGGTAATAGGATTTGGGGGAAGGAGTTGAAGAATATTCAGCTGGCGGGAGTGCGATGGTCACCTGATGGAAAATTATTAGTTTTCGGTTTGAGCAACGGCCAAGTGCATTTGTATGATAATTTGGGAAATTTCGCTGTAAGTAATTAAATGCAATGTTTATTTTTTTAACTATTCAATCTTGTTTATATCTTATTAATTCAATCTGCTTAATATTTTATGTTTTGTTTCTTTTTATTTAAACTTCCAACGAATTTTTATTTTGCTATTTAAACAAACTTTAAATTTTAAAACTGTAATTAAAATTTTAACCATATTTCCAAAAACATTTAACATTTTGAATGCATGCAAATATGTGCACATTTAAACAACAGTTCCAAGCATTTATCTTATTTTCCGCAACATTTTAAACTTTTTATTTTATTTTCTTTATGTTAATCCCAATATTTATATTTTTACATTAATATTTCTTAATTTTAAAGATTGTATGTATCAGTAACTATATTGTTACCAACTATTTTAATTAATTACGAAGGTGTTAACGTCATTACGGTGTTTCGTTTTTTGGGTTTTGTGATTAATTATTAAGTTATTCCAGTCTGGGGGACTAATACATATCATTTTTATTATGAATGTGCTGAAAATATTCTAGCAAAAATGTTGAGACTACGCCAAGGATATTAGTCATAATGCTGATAATGTTGTATTCAGTATATTTATAGGATATCTGAAGCAGTCCAATTGTGACTGTTGTATGAATATTCTACGCATTTTTAGATACTCATGGAGATATTTATTGCATATACTAAGCATATGTGTGTGCTGTTCGGGCAGAGACGAAAATTCTTATATATATGAAATGATTTTTTAGATGAAGTTAGATATACAATGTTTAGAACCTATGGTAACCGAAGCCACTATTGTGGGTATAGATTGGTATGATGGTAAATACGGCTATATGCACGCGTTATGTCCATCGCTTGCAATTTGCTACGAGTGCGGGAGAATGCAATTGATGTGCAATGAAAACGACCCAAATCCTGTACTTATAGATGCCGGAATGATCGCCTCGAGCTGCAGTTGGAATCATAACGGTTCCCTAATAGCCATATCTGGACGACTAATTGAAGAAGATAGGCAATGCAATGCTGTGCAGTTTTACAGTCCTTTGGGTGATGTAAATTAAATTAAAAGCGTTACCTTTCTCCCATTAATATTTAATAATTTAGCATTTACGTACTTTAAAAGTTCCTGGTCTTACTATTTCGTGTTGCGTATGGGAAGGGGGTTCCTTACGTGTTGCGTTAGCGGTAGATTCCTTCGTGTATTTCGCTAACATACGACCCGATTATAAATGGTGCTATTTTAAAAAGACAGTCGTGTTTACATCTTGTAGGCCGCAAAAAGCAGGAGTTTGTGTATCATTTTGGGATACCAGCAATAATCAAGTAATTATATGTTCTTATTTCCTCAACCTTGGGTATTATTCTATCAATTTTAGTGTCACACAAAATATGTACCTGTCCTGTTGGCTATGGCCGGTTTTGGTGATCACTGTGTATTGGTGACGCGTTCAGATCGTGATGAAACGAGCGGGGGATACGGCCTCTTGCTGTGTAACACTTTGGGAACGCCCGTAGACGGTTAGCAAAGAAATTACATTTAATTGAATCGTATAAATGAATCCCTCTTTTTTTTTAGGTATCTACATCGATATCGAAATACAATGGGCTACTATGAATGCCACACACGTTATGGCGGCTTCGAAGAATAACTTCGTCGTCTGGCAATACAAAACACCAAAACATTCGTCTTTAATGGGAGGTAACCGAAGTCGAATTCGTATGTATCACATAGATGATACGCCATCAGGTGCCGTGGAGGTAATCCAAGATCTAGATCAGAACATAGAGACGGCCATGAATATGTTCGCCTCGAATGATCCGATATGCTGTCTCACCTCATCGAATAAGGTTTTAATTATCGGAAGGGAATCGGGATTGATACAATATTACGCCTTACCGCATACAGCACTGTATAATAGATACAAGATGATATCACGGCCTCATAAAATGGCAATCAATTGTAATTCAACGTATGTAAAATCTACTTCTTGTTGCACTCAAAAATATGTCATCTCTTAATTTTGTTCGAAGTGAAGTGTATTCTCAAAAGTTCCCATTCATGTTTGCAGACGCTTATCCGTGATTGATGTGGCAGGAGTATTAACTGTAATCGACATATCGGAAGGTATAGGCAGACCAAGCAGAGGGAATGATTATGAGAAATTAGAAAGGAAAGATGTATGGGCCATGTGTTGGGCAAGCGATAATCCTCAACTATTAGCTATAATGGAGAAGACGCGGATGTACATATTTAAAGGGAACAATCCTGAAGAACCTATATCGAGTTCTGGGTATTTATGCAGCTTCCAAGTATGTATTATATTACATTTTTTAATATCTATTTATTTAAACTAGATAATTTGATAAAAGTATAAAAAGAGCAGATCAGATATAAACCATTACTAACTAATTATCTTCTTCAATTTTTACTCTTCATTAACTAATTTAGATGATATTTCGGGATGTATTATTCATTTTGATTTTTCCACCCCCAAAACTTATCAAGGATCTTGAAGTGCAAGCTTTGCTGTTAGACGACATAATGGAAACTCCAGATAAGCCCCGTAAAGATCGATTGATAAAACTCGAAGTAAAAAGCTTAAGAGACACCCGTCAATTACTGGAAAAAGTCGGAATCAAAGAGGCCGCGCAATTCATCGAGGATAATCCACACCCTAGATTATGGCGGTTACTGGCTGAAGCAGCGTTGAAGCAAATTGATCTACAAATGGCTGAATCAGCGTTTATACGTTCCAATAATTATTCAGGAATCGCCTTTGTGAAGAAACTGCGAACCATCAGTAGTGAGGCTGTGAGGCAAGCGCACATTGCAACGTATTTTAAAATATTCGACGAGGCTGAAAAACTATATTTCGAAGCTGATAGACGGTACAAAAGCAATAATAGTTGTGGTGCATATTTATACTTGTAATGTTTTCAGCGATTTGGCTTTAGTAATGCGACAAACATTAGGCGATTGGTTCAGGGTAATACAGATAATGAAGAATGGAGTTTCAGCTGCCGATTTGGTTTTGGAAACCGCCTACAACTCAGCTGCAGATTACTTTGCGCAATTCAATAATTGGTCTGCCGCCGTTGAATATTACGAGCTAGCTAAAAACCGTCCGCAATTAGTTGAGTGTTACTATCACTTGGAAGATTATGATGGTATCAGCAAAGTTATCGAAACATGTCCGAAAGGAGATCCGTTATTAAAACAAATAGGAGACATGTTTGCGGCCGATGGTGTTTGCAATTTAGCCGTAGATGCATATAGTAAAGTAAAATTTATTACATCGAAGGTATTATTTTTGCACAACATAATTTTATTCAATTTTAGTACGGAAATTATACGGATGCCATCGATCTCTGCGTGAGACACAATAAATGGGACTACGCGAAAGAATTAGCTAAGAAATACAACATTCCGGAGGTGTATAAACTATTCTCCAGTCATACGGTTAATCTGTTGGATCAAAAACTGTTGGCAAGTGCTATTGAGATTAATGTCCAAACAAAAAATTATTTCGAAGCCGCTCAGATAACATTCAAGGTGATTTTGCACCGAACTACTGGTTATTAATCTCGCATTTATCGTTTTTAGTTAGGAGACGAAGAGAGCAAAAAGCTGCTGAAGGACGCTAGGAAGATGAAACAGATTTACACCTACGGGGGCAGACTTTTCGAGGAATTCATGAAGAAGAGAGGTAACGAATTAGGTTTTCGAGATCGCAACGTGAAAATGCTGTTTTAGGAAACCGTAATTCGACGGTTATAGACAGTACGTGGTCAGGTGCCGAGGCGTATCATTTATATTTATTAGTTCACGAGCATTTATACAGTGGTAAGGTGCATAATGCGATGCAAACCGCCTTTCAACTCTTGGATTATACGGAATACATAAATGCGAAAGATGTGTACACGCTATTAGCTTTAACATCGTACTTAGACGGATCTTATGGGATTTGTTCGAAAGCATTTACACAATTTAAATTAATTGACGGGGTAAAAAATTCTTTTTTTAAAATCCGCTTAATTATTTTATATAATTGTAGATGGGAAAAGGCGAACTGGAGCAATATGAACAATTATCACTACAGATATTCGAAAAACACAAAGCTGTTGATACAAGAAGTATATCTGCCGTGTGTTCAAATTGTCAAGAGACGATACCAGATTGGTTTGTAGCAGTAATTTATTTTTATTTTAACGGTCATTCAACCAGGCCAGAAAGGCCCAATAACAGAATGACACTAAATACATACATATATATGAAATGTGTGCTTTTAAATTAAGAATTTGTGGTATTATTTTAAAAAAATGTTGTAAAATTTATATTTTTAGGAGCACAACATGTCCTAGTTGCTGCATTCGATTTCCCATATGTATAATCACTGGACAATCGATCATCGACGATACTTTACCAGTCTGGATATGTTCAGAATGCCATCACTACGCACTCAAATCTCAAATAATTTACCATAAGGTATGTCCGCTGTGTCACGTGGATGTTTCGACAACGTATGATGATTGAATATTCATCGATTGTATTGTACTGAATGAAATAATCACAATAAAATATAAATAGTTATCAAAACATAATCTTTATTAATCGAAAGTTCGGAATAGAAACCGTTATTTTACAACCATTTACCAGAATTAGAATAACGTGGAAGATTGAAAATGTCAATGATTCAACTAAAAACAATTATGAAAATTAAAGAAAACCACCAATCGCTACGGTTTATAAACACACGAATTAACATTTCAACTAGTTTGTTGAAGGAAAGATGGACAATTTAAATCTTCGCACGACCCCTGCGCGCGGAAGCCTCCAAAAATATCCGATCGACATCCTGGAAGACCTCCGTAGCAGATTTAGCAGCATTAATCTTGTGAAGTATACCTCTTGTACTGTAGTAATTGGTAAGCGGTCTAGTTTGTTGATGGTAAGCTTCTAAACGTTTCTTTAGAGCGCCTTCGTTGTCATCAGAACGACGAATTAAGGGCTCGCCGGTAACGTCGTCGGTCATGGATTTCCTAGGGGGATGGAATTCTTCGTGGTACGAACGTCCGCTAGCTGGATGTATCAAACGTCCGGTAATACGGCGCAATAAAAAACTATCTTCGATTGAAAATTCAACTACGGCATCCAAGGCAGTGTTACGTTTCTCCAATAATTCATCAAGCTATCGAAATATGGTGAAAGTTAAATAAATAATATTAAATAAACATGAAGACAGACCTTTTCGGCTTGAACGACAGTTCGGGGAAATCCGTCTAAAAGAAAGCCGTTTTGGCATTCCGGTTTGTCCAAATTAGTATCAATCAAGCTCACGACTAATTCATCGCTGACCAACTTCCCTTCGTCCATAACTTTCTTAATACGTGCCCCTAAAGCTGAGCCGGAATTCACTTCTGATCTTAGCATATCGCCAGTAGATAAATGGCAAACGCAGAAGCGTTGTTTTAATAGGGGCGCCTGTAATTGAACGCAATTAGCTCCTTCTTGTATAAAAATAAAGTGAGCAATACCTGGGTCCCTTTCCCCGAGCCAGGCGGTCCTAATAAAACTGCGTTGATACCCTTAACCTCATCACCACCATCAACAGCTATTTTTGGTGCAGATACAGCAGGCATTTTTGATTTGTGCTTTTAAAGACTGTGTACAGAATGAATAGGAAATAGTGTTATAATAATAATAATAATAATAATAGTAAACTTACGTGAAAACACGTGTTATTTTAAAATTTACTAAGCAACGCGACACGCAATCACAGCTTTTGCCGAAAAGGGACGTCCTGACAGTTGTCTATAAATTAGAACAAATGAGGGAGGAAAGGTGCACTCGATTGGAGACAAAATGCTATACTTATACATAATCATATGACTTTATTCGACTTTACCGTTATTTATTATCATACATCGATTAAAATTTAAATTAAAATATGCCTTAAAATTTTTTATTTTAATAGGTTTTTAAGTGGCGTCTTAATAGTTCAGAATTGCGGATGTAGATAGCGCTGATTAGCTAAACAATTATTTGAGGTTAAGCAATGTTGTTTTATTCCGATATTTTTAAACTGTTGAATTAAATGTAAATGTCCATAAAAAAATCATGGATTTTAATCAAGAACAGCAGATAAAAACTGTAAGGTATCGTCTTTTACGGATTTTACAATATCCTAATTCATATTTTCCCATTCAAGTTCAAAGATTTCCTAACATTCTACAATGTACTCTCCGAAACATGTTTCACGAGGTGCGTGAGCAATTTGAATTCACGTAGTTTAGATGAGGATGAGGCTAACTGTATAGACAGTTGTTCTACAAAGTTCATCACTTGTAATAACAGACTGATAAAAATCTATGCTGTGCTGCACGAGAAAATCGTCACGAAGAAATTAAAAATGATGGAAGAGGAGAATTTAAAACAGCAACAAATACTCGAAGCCGCACAAGCCTCAGCAGAAGCCGCACAAGTCTCAGGAGAAGCCGCAGTTGTTCAACCAGAGTCATAGTTCGTATAGCAGAATTATGTATATATGTAAATGCATTTTTTAGTGATTTAAAATTAGATTTTGTTATTGGTAGAGAGCAGATTTCAG
The DNA here is from genome assembly GCA_949128085.1 of Cetonia aurata. Taxonomy (NCBI): domain Eukaryota; kingdom Metazoa; phylum Arthropoda; class Insecta; order Coleoptera; family Scarabaeidae; genus Cetonia; species Cetonia aurata. Next base: position 11,805,457 of record OX421891.1, read on the forward strand.
ATTGCCGACCAGTGAGACGGAATGGGGCACCAAACATTCAAGTCTAATGCATTCTGCCACACTTTGTCTCGCTTTTCGGTGATAGAGGTATCCTGAAATTTGTATTAGAGGTATAAGCATTTAGCATTTAAAATGTAAGACGAATGTTTCAAATTAAACTACTTGTGTTAATAAATTAAAATACAACCACTTATTGCATGATTTTTGTTTATATTTTATAACAATAGCATTGAAGCGATCAAAAAATAATAATAAAACAAGACATATCAATGAAAATTATTATTTATAGCCTGAAGTTTATCAGTCTTCGGTGTACATCTGGTCGCCTATTAAGGAAGTTTTAAGGAAACCATAGAAGTAAAGCAGGGAGAATGCGCATCCTGTTTTAGAGGGACGGACTGGTCCCCTTTGGGGTTTTTTGAAGGTTGCTTGTCAAACACAACAGTCATTGTGGAAGCCTTTCTACATTTTGACGAGTATTTTCGTTTTTTCAAACACCATTGTATATTTTAAAGACGTCTTCTGCAATTCCGGACCCAATTGGCTATTAAAAAAGGCTAATTTTAAAATTAGCCTTTTTTAATCATCAATATTAATATAAAAAAAGGGATTTATGAAATAATATCTTAGTCTTCGCTAATTAGTTCACTGTAAAATTAGAAGTTAACTTCGATAGATGTTAAATTAAGTTCTCATACGCTGTTATTTTGTGATAAACTATTTCCAATTATATATTTCATCACACAACGGGTACAATTTTTTTTTAATACAATCGATTTGCTATTTAAATATGACTGGCTAATTGATACGAAAATCTCTTTTGCTTGAGAACAAAAAAAATTTTATGTTTCTTTTTTGAATTTAGGCAATCACCAACCTTCTAAATGACTGCCTTCATCATTAGAACGGCCGGGCATGCTTGAAACATATTTTCCCCAGTATATTTCTATGATAATTATAGAGAAAGAACGCATGCGTAAAATCTATACTTGCGCATTTCATGTAATAAACTTAGACTGGCCGCCATTGTTGTATGTACGCGTACATTAATGTTATCGTCAATTGACAATATTCGTTAATTAAAAAAGTTTTTTTCGAAAGAACGCATAGCGATTAACCATAGTGACCGGTAAAATGTCAGATTCTGAACCTCGCAAACTAGCGGATTTACGTGTAGTGAATTTGCGAGCAGAATTGGAAAAACGTGGATTAGATAAGACAGGCGTCAAGCAAGTGCTAGTTGAGAGATTACAGAAGGTGAGTCCCTTTATCGTACAGTCGCATGGCCGTTCTCGCAAACCGGGTTTTTTCCGCCTTGCAGGCATTAATAGACGAAGGTTTAGACCCTGAAGCATATCAATTTGACATGGGCGATAAAAAACAGAAGACTCCAACTGCGGCATCGAGTAAGTAGCTAGTGTTGCTAATTGGTTGCAAATTGTTTGTGTCATTATTTTTTGTCGTAATTATCACACAAATTTAGGTAATGTTGATAACGAAGATGATCAAAACGAAGAAGCTGGTGAAAAGGAGGCGGAACAGTCGTCAGAGGTGAACATTTGGAGGCGTAGGTGTATTGTTAGTTATTTTAAATGTAACATATTTCAGCAGAAAAATGAAGAACAGGATGTGAAAGACACCACAAAGGATAATGCTGAATCTACTCCTACTCCCGCTACTATAAAGACTGATGCCACCACGACAAGCAACGATGCTGCAGTTACCGTAGGTGCTGCCACTGCAAGTGCTAGCACTGGAAAAAAGGAAGTTGATTCCAAGACGTCAAAGAATCAAAAGACGGATGAAAAAGGATCTGAAGACAATAGTAAAGAGAAGAATCAAGATAATAAGGAAGAAATTCCAATTCAATTGACACTTGAAGAGGAAGAAGTGTTACATGACAATGATGTAAGTTTTGTTTATTTTAGTTTAAATTGTGTATAGATTCCATCTTGCTCTTTGTCTTCCTCTTTTTCTTTTATCACCAACTGTACTGGATAATAAATTCTATGCCATAGCACCTTCTCTTCTATTTTATTGCTTCCGTATTTAATCAATTCACTCAAATGCTGGACTTTTGTTGTTCTTTAATCCTCTTATAGTATTTGCATCGTCCATGTCAATTTTTAACCTCGTTATCCCTGCATTATTTTGCTTTCTACTAATTTTAATTAACAGTAAAAAGATTAATTATTACCTCTAACTTTCTGTAAATATTAATTTTCTATAGATTTATTTTTCATTACTATAGGGCGAAGGTGCCAACCAAGACGTTGCCACGAAAGGAAATACGACGACTGCTTCAGGTATGGTTAATTAATTTTTCGTTTTCATCTCGTGTTGATTTTATTTACCGTATTATTGCCGTTAATAAAAAAAAAAAAGGTGGTTTAGTAACCAAGATTTTCAATGTCTAAAAATTAACTGCAATAATTTTGGTGTGTGGGTGAAGATAAATGTTGAACCCCTACTACGGGGTGACGACCCGAAGAATAGCAAATTAGAAGAATCCGATCATTATTCAAAGGATAGACGACGAAGTTTGAAACCGCAGGAGGAGAATAGTACTGATCAACGTTCCAGCGGTGTAATATGTGCTTTAAACGAAGATTTTACATTTCTAATTCGGCATTAAGCATAACGATAGCTCACCTCTTCGATGACAATTAGGAACGACACAAACACCAAAGACAGGAATAATTGAAATGCCTCTACATCGACAGGTTACTTAAAATTATTGCAGTTGATTTTTAATTTAGCGACAATTAATCTTGGTTATACATACATACAAAAAAAAAAGAAGTTGCGGTGAATTACTTGGTGGCACTTGTTGGGACGTAAGAGTAGTTCTTCTATGAGGTGTGCAGTGCGTTTATATTCGTTTTGATATTTTGCTGAGTAGAATATAACATCCGACAAAATTTACTTTAAACAAGTCTTTATTATTCACCAGTTGTTCCGAATATTTCTATAGTTTCTACTAACTTCAACAATCATTTGGCTTAATTTTCAATGCCGATTTGCTATCTCGTTTTATAAATATCATTTAATATTTAAGACTAATATATATATATATTTATAAATAAGTGAACTCAGAATACGGGGCCTCCATATTCAGTGAATGATCATTTGATTTACATCGATTTGTTACTATAGATGAGAAGAAATCGGCAAAAGACGTTCCGGAGACTGCCAAGGATACGTCGGAATTAAACCCAACACAACAGGATGTCAAGAAGGAAGAGAAAACTCCTGGAGAAAATAGGTTGGTTTATCATCATTAGCTTCACAAATATTGAATCACCTTGTTCCTGTATATCCGCCGGAAGATGAAATCGGTGATTTATCCTATAGTAAAAAACCAAAAATAAAAAAAAAAAACACCTCAGCGGTATGCACTACGATTTAATTCCCTTGAACTTTGGGAACCGAAGATTCAACCTACTCGCCATCGAACGCTGCGTTATACAGCTCTCTAAAGGCCAGGTCGTAGGATTTTTACTGCGTTACATCACGACACTTCGCTGATATTGGCGATCGACTGCTTGCGGGGAATCCCAGAACTTCACTTTGAGAAATTAATAGAAGAAATGAACCAGCGGCACATCTTTAACGCGAAAGGAATTAAAAACAAATCAATACTCGAGCACATGAATGAGATTTGACATCGTAGAAATGTGCACTTGATGATGCCACGGCTAATTATTCTATTAGCCTAATTAATGATTTGAACGTCATATTTTTACGAAGGATTTGTTCCATCATTATAACACTTTACAAAAAAATTGCATACATTGTTTGTTTGGTACGGTAAGAGGCGGTAAAGTATAGATTTATGCAGTTTAACTGTTATTGGTTTGTTTTATATATATATATCTATGCGTATATTAAATTATTTTCTTTTAAATTAGTGTAGTTATATTATTATTATTTCTTTTGAATACATTTCACGTCAAATTCATACAATATTTTTAAGAATCTGATTTATAGAAAATACAAATTGCTCAATGATGTAATTGGATGCAGGAGTATAAATGGGTAAAATGTTTATTGATTGAATAAACCGATGGAATCACCGATAAGACGAGACTCAAATTATAAAATACTTGTCGTTAAATCGCCGTAAAAATTATCTGTATCACACTAACTTAATATTATTTTATAGCGAACCGACAACCAGTGCGAAACCGAAGGGGGGCATCAGCGATTCACAGAATAGGAACCTCTGGATAACCAATATATCCCAAAACACCAGGGCTACGGAATTAAAGCAAGCGTTATCTGCCTATGGAAAAGTCATCGGCGCCAAAGTGGTGATAAACGCCCGATATCCCGGTGCTTGCTGCTACGGTTACGTCAAAATGGAAACTGTCGAGGATGCCAACAATTGCATCAGTAAATTAAATAACACGGAATTGAACGGACAAATCATACGCATAGAAAAGGTATGCATTTACGAATGCCATACTTTTATTAATGATTAATGGATGTGTTTTTTTTTTTATTTATTTATTTAGGTGCGTCCGGAACATCTGAATCCGAATCTGAACATCAACAAGAGAATGGACAGGGAGAAGTCCCGCCCTAAATCTTCTACGATGTTCAAAGGTGAGAGAGAGATCAAGTTGGTCGACGATGGTAAAATGGATAAAAAATCCGTGGAGAAATTGTCAGAGAAGAGGGATGCGAAAGTGATGGACGAATCTTTAAAAATGGAAGGAAATATCGATAGGACAGGGCAACATAAGGTTGGTATCATAAAAATAATAAAAAGAAAACCAGTACGAACAATTCGGGGCAATAGATAATTAATCATCTTTACATGTTTAGTACTCGACCGAAATTTTCCCACTTTAATGATAACTTTAATGATAAATAAAATCGTTGATAAGCTGAATTTTTTCTTTTATCGACAAAATAACGTCTTTTCTTTCGTCATTTTGCGAACTGAACATGCAACTGACAGTCAACGATCTATTCAATGAAAACCTAAACAAAGAAAATCTTTGAAAACATCAATACCCGTGATTCCCCTATTTACACAACAGGGATTACTTCGATGTTTGGATTAAAGAGGCATTGTTCGGACTATAATTTCCAATATCTGTTTGGATTATTGGAGGTTCGGATTAAGCCATGTTTGGATTAAAGACGTCATATTGTAGTATTTACATTAGCGGTTGGTTAGTTTTCAGTAACTACTCGTACTCTTAGTTTCCTAGATATATCATTATATTTCTTAAAATTAGACTCAAATCGTTTTTTTTTTTTTTTCTAATTGTTAGGTCTTTTCTAAAGTAAAAATAACCTTTGAATAGTTTACTTTATTATTCGAAACCTCTCTTTATTCATCTACATACAGGCAACATGTTTAAATAAAAGTAGAGCAGAGCAATAAAAAAAATCTAATATAAACAGTTAGCATATTTTTCAAGCTCTGATTATAACTATTAATCCTTTGCAACAGAGATCTCGAAGCGACGATAGAAGAAGTCGCGATAGACACCATAGGCGGTCTAGATCTCGAGATCGCACCGAGAGGAGCTTATCCTCGAAGTCGAGACGGCGCGAACGGGAAATGGTGCTCACCTTCGACAAGATAAAAGACGAACGCGATAGAGAACGGATGCGCGAGAAGGAACGCCTCTTGCGCGAAGAGAAACGCCGCAGGGAGGAGGCTCTGCGCCAGCGCGAGATAGAACGGCGCCAGAGGAACGAGGCGCAACGTTTGGAGAAGGAAAGAGAGAAGTTGCGTATCGAGAGGGAGCGTTTGGAACGCGAGAGGGCCGATCTGATGCTGTTGGAGCGCGAACGGCAAAAATTGGAACGAGAGAAGCTGGAATTGGAGAAATTGGAGTTGGAGAGAGTCAAGATGCGCATACAAGAAGAGGAGAGGCGCAAACGTCCCGCCCCGTACAGCAGGGATAGGTCGTATGAGGAGCGCAAACGCGTACCGACCGATCGTCACTTCGAGGAAGCTCCACCCCCGCCGCGTTTCGATCCGCCCCCTAGGTAAACATTCATCGTAACAGTCACTTTTATCTCTCGAGCATTTTTTTCCCATTATCTGTTTACAGTGCGAAAACACAACAGCCATCACCGCCAACCAATAAATTCAAATCATCCAACAAAAGTCACGCGAATTTAGAGAAGGGGGACAGTTTCCCCCACAAACGTGATGGCAGGCATTACGACGGTGAACGGTCACATCCGCAATCTTCGTCCGCCCTGCAACAGCAACGACCCTCGACGCAATCTATGGTCAAATATAATTCTGAAGTATTTAGTTTCAACAGGGAAAGGGATATGCGGGATCCGGCGCGCGGTCGCGATGCCCCCGGACCCACCGTTACTAAATACAACACTGCGTAAGTGATTCATCTTAAAGCGGCCTTCACAGAACGTGAAACGTGCTAGGACAATATTTTCGTCACCGCGGAATTGTATCTGTCGATGGACGCCTTTCATAAATGTTCCTCGTATCCCGGCTGCCACTTCATGATAGAAATGCGATACGAACTCACTTTTTTTTATTTCACATTTTGCAGTTAGTATATTAGTTAAATTCCTATATCTATTAAATATAATTTAACTTTAGTAACTCAAATAAACACATAACATAACCTCTTTTATTTCTACGACACCGTACGTTGCGTTAATGATCGCTCAGCTATTGTTTAAAAGATGGCAGCTGGCGTAAAATTGTAGGAAGTAAATCTAATTGGTTTGAATTTAGTGCCCCATTTGTTTAAACTATTTTTGGGCGATAAATAAACTAGCCCGTTGGTTATACTGCTAACTATGCAAAAGTGTTACTTCGATATAATCCTTATTTTGCGACAATTGATTTTTTTTTTTTCGGGACGCCCTCCTAAACGATGCCACTTGATGAGGAAAAGAATAGTGCAAAATCTCAATCCGAACATAGCCGCAGACTAGCGCCTGTTTTTATCTGATCAAATTTTGTAATCATTAGTGGTATCTCGCACCAGAAATCGCTACTCTAGCGTTTTTTTTTTTTATGACAAAGATACCAAAAAACAGATGTAGCATTAAATTGCATGGATTTCTGAGCCGTCGGTCTGCTGTTACAAATCTTACTTGCTTTACGCAGTATTTAGCAACGATTCTCGATGAGAGGGGTCATGTTGACGTCATATTCACAGATTGTGGCCGTCTAGACCAAGGAATTCCACTGACAAAATTGTCAAAGTGTAGATTTAGTGATTTTTTAGTGTAGCTGATTAGTGCGTATCTTATGGACAGAGAATTTTTCGTGTCCTATAAAGGATTTTAACTCTGTCAGAAGAGGGATTCCCCATGGTTCTAATTTAGGTCCTATGCTTCTCCTGATTTTTATAAATGATTTAACGACACTGGTTGAGTGCGATTACCTACAATTTTTGATCCTACAGTATTATCTGCCACTTGGTGCTGGACTTGCCACCATTTGCAAATAAAAGGCGCACTAGAATTTTCCAAAACGATGGTTGCCCTATCCACTATTGTTTAACCGTGAGAGAATGTTTAAATGACACTTTTCCGAATGCATGGATCGGAAGGAGTGATCCTATTCCGCGGCCACCGCGATTACCAGATTTAACTCCTCTCGATTAATTTGTTTGGGGACGTGCAAAGAGGAAATTCTGGACCATCTGATCAGAAAAATCAACAGCGCATTCGATATAATGAGGGAAGGAATGACGTTAAAAGTTACCGCAGTAGAGATGAGGAGGTTGAGGTCTTATATAAGATATGAAGGACGGCACTTCGAACAAGATATTTAAATAAATCAGTTATAATGTTCTACTAGGTTTACACGTAACATTAACAAATACGCTTTAGATTTCTTAGTGTCTGTTACTGACACAATATCTGATTATATTTGTAATAATAATCGACGTCAAACGCTTGCTCAACTCATCAAAATGGCATAACGTTGGAATTGTTTCATTTAAAAACAAAATTGAGAATTATAAATTTTTTATGTCGTTCAGTGAGATAAGTAGGCCTATACTTTTCTTTAAATGATTTCTTTTCAAAGAAAGATCCATAATACTTCTATAGAAAACAACTTTTAGCGTGATATCACAAAAATGAAAAAGCTATTATTGTCAATTTATGTTAAAATACCGCAAAATCTATTGCACTTTGGACTAAGATAATTATGGTTAATATAGTTCCTAATGACTTTACCTATAGATCGTACAAAAATTTTACATCACAGTTCGTTCAATCTTCCTCCAAGAATTTTTCTAAGAGATTCAACATCAACACACAATTTCTGCTAAAATATCCTTCGATATGGAAAAATGACAACTTCAATACGGTAATGGACATCGTCAAATGTTTGAGAGGTGTCAAAATGATGGAGAATTTTGACAATCTACTAAGAGAAAATAAAACCCAAAAGCAGTTTATCTTACAGGACTCTAAAAGAAATACTTTATCAAAACATTTCTCAAGTTAAAATTTTTATTCGTGTTTTATACAACTGTAACTGTTATTGTTTAATATTGCAACCATATGTGATTTTCAAATAAATTCATTTTATTTTTATTTTTCAAATTTCAACAATTTTGCTGCACGTGTTTCATATATTTGAATGAACTGAGGTTCTACATGAACTATTTTCTCATCAAGTGGTATTAATATATGTCGCCGGTTAAAATTATGGCGTCTAAACTAAATTATTTCATTCTTACTTCGGCAACAACTTTAGGGTGCCCAAGGAATCCAGATACAGCGACCATGACAGGGACCGCAGTCCACATTTTAGAGGACACGTACGCGATGAGAGGGACCGCCGTCCGATGAACGACCATAAGAGCGACATTAGATCATCAAGGGACCATCGATATAACGATGCCCCGAACAAAGGTGGGTTGAGGACCCCGATATAGAGCTCCATTTTGATCGCACCTGTTTTCTAGATTCTGGTAGATTCGATAGGAGCAGCGGCGGTAGCAGCGGCGGAGTTTGGGGTCATTCCTCGCAGAGCAAAGTCTTCAACTCTAACAGCACTAGCGCTCCTCAGAAATCTTGGGGAAAGGATTCGTGGAGACAGACCGAATCTTCTGGGGGTTCCGATAGGTGGAACTCTGGATCACGGAACGGAGCACAGCTGGCCAGCGGGGGTTTCTCCAATAATTCTAGTATGATGAACATGGGTCCCTCGTGTCCCCCACCCCCGGGAATCAATAACTACGTCACGGATAGATACGATTACAAGGGAAACATGAATTATATAAGGAAGTAAATTAGTTAGTTTTAGTCAGATTATATCATATTGACTATATTTTTTTTTATATACGATATTCCCCTTTTATTATTAGTAATTATGTGTACACATAAGGTGTAAAATAAAAGTGTTGATTTTATCATGTAGACAATTCTTTTTTGTTGCCGATTTTATAATAGTCATTGTACAATATATTATCTGAAGTCGTCTATTAATGTGCAAAGATTATATTTGTAATATGTTTTCGAGTTTTATTTACTTTTTTTCAGAGTGCGTCTTTGCTAATGATTAAGCTCTGACATTAACAATAAACCAATAAAATGATGATTGTGTTTTTTACTCCGCTCTATATTTCAAAACGGGTAATACGTACAAAATAACAAATCCTTTTTTCACCATCTTAGTAAAGATATAGGCAACCACATCACATTCAAATTAATAGCTCACAAAGGTTTAAGGACGCGATATACCTCAGAAATTTGCTTAATGACCGCCCAGGGGACGCCACCCTATTTTTATTTTAAATTGGTAAGATTTCAAACCAACGTGAATAACAAGTTGCATACAATCTGTTTCCTCAGTATATAAACACGGAAGCGACGTAGAGCAAAAGAGAAGGCAAAATGTGTGATGTTAGTTTTATTTAGTTTAGCGGCGAACAAATGTCACTTTGTCGGCCCGCAAAGCGGCTTAGCGGTAACATGTCAAAGAATGCCAAAGCGACACTGACGCCGCCCGATATGTGAAATGCAAATGCGATATCAAAAATCACCCTTCTCTCGATCCACGGCTCGTGCATCGCCGACAACCGAGGAATTTAACTTGCATATACCTGCGATAGATTTCCGAAAATTTTCAGATCTGCTACCAGGAGAGCAGAACAGCGAGGAGATGATGAATTGTTCGCGCCAAGTTTTAAGCCATTCAATATATTTTTAACAGGGTGTTCGAGGTAGATGTAGAATGGGTTTGAAACTCGGCTGACACTATATTTCCGAAAATTTTCAGATCTGCTACCAGGAGAGCAGAACAGCGAGGAGATGATGAATTGTTCGCGCCAAGTTTTAAGCCATTTCAATATATTTTTAACAGGGTGTTCGAGGTAGATGTAGAATGGGTTTGAAACTCGGCTGACACTATATTTCCGAAAATTTTCAGATCTGCTACCAGGAGAGCAGAACAGCGAGGAGATGATGAATTGTTCGCGCCAAGTTTTAAGCCATTCCAATATATTTTTAACAGGGTGTTCGAGGTAGATGTAGAATGGGTTTGAAACTCGGCTGACACTATAGTTGGAAGTGAATATATTTATTTATAAATAGATAAATAAGCAAGCATTACTTTATTAACATCATCTCATTAATGGATGTGTGATTTATGGTTTTTTTTTTAATAAACGCAACGACGTTTCCGAGTTCAGTACCAAAAAAAATGTTATTACAGGTGGATGGGTTTTATTTAATAAACAAAAGTTTTGAGTTACAAAAGATTTATTTATTTCTAAGAAGACAGATGAAACACATAAATATTGTTTTCATATATTACAATAATTCATACTTTACACTAACAGATGATGCAACTAAATTGGTGAGTTATTAGAATGTTTAATTTAATAATAAATTATCACAACTACAATTTTTATTCAATCAATTTAATACAAAAGAATAACCTTATATACTAACATAATTTTAATAATTTTGTGTATATTTACGTGTAGGTAAACTCTTTCAATTTTAAATTATTTTGGAAAACCCCTGAAAAATAATGCGGAAATAAATACAAATACCAAAAAAACCCTTGAAAATTCGCGAAACCGTCTTAAATTTGAATTAAAATATCAATAAATTAAAAAAATATATATACAAGTTGGTAGAAGTCTTGAAGAATCCATGAAGATGTGGCAGTTATTAACTAACCCCTGGACAAGTCGCACAGATAAGGAAAGAGCGTTGTATACGCGGAGGTAACGAGGCTGACGTGCACTGAAGAGCGGAACGGGGCAGTTCGCTGCGAGCACCTACCACCTTTGCAGAGTGGTATTACCAATGCCCTACCCACGCACCTCCCCTTCGTAAAGGGGCCTTCGCACATCCACCAAGTCGCCACCGCGAAACACTACAGTCCAGTCCGATTGACTTGGAATGACCTGAGATTGTCTAACCGCCCGTCGATGATGTAGTAGTTGGTAGAAAATAAAAAAAGGGGTATGATGTCTAAGCAACTTAATGCTTGTCAGACTGCCCCCCGCCGGCTCTAATCTCCCCCCTAATCATCATCATGATTCCGGAAAAATCCAGTCACAATTGACCAGGACGAGATTCGAACCCGCGGTAACCTGGTAATAGTCGAGGCCCCAAGTGAGACCTTAAGGAACCCGGCTATCACAGATTTCGATAATAATAATAATAATAAATAAAATGAATATCAGTAAAACGCGCACCCCCACCCTCTTTTTTAAACACTGTAAAATAAATAATAGCAATATTTAACCCTGAAACAATATCATAGACGTACATATACACTTACAAACAATTGCAATTAACTAAAAGCTTTTATTTGAATCTTTGAAATAATTATTATATATTGAATCATTTTAATAGTTTTTACCATAATATACAAATCTTATTGAGTACCTTGCATATCTATGTGTAATTAAATAAATATTTGTCAATATTTCGGAAAACCCCTTAATAATACCGATCGAAAATAAATAAAAATAAGAAAATAATAATAAAATCGATAATAAATCCGAACCACCGTTCCTATAATATTTAAAGTGAAACGCGAGAAAATTAAAACAAAAAGTCTAACTAAAAGTCCGCAGGCACGGCTGCAAGCATCACCTTTGGTTCCAGTGTAGTCAGGGATGTCACTGTTCGAAGGGTCGCTCTGACAAAGCGTCTTGGGGGTGGACATCCCGGTGGTAATACAAGACAGGGTGACAGGTAGTAAGTCGGCATGAGATATAAGTAAGGCGCATGTCAGAATTCGTTAACAAAAAACCCTATTTTTGATGCCACTAACTTTACGTTACTCCAATTGACATCAATAAGAATTCTGTGTCACGTAGTCTGACATATCGCCTTTGTAGAGCACTCAAGGAGCACCCTACTCTCTACCGCCCCGCCACCACACCCTCCCAAGCAAATACACCGAGACCCCTCGGGCCAATTACCATACAGATTGCACCCAGTCAGCCCACATTTGTCTACCCTTCACCAAAATTCCTACGGCCGCTAATCTAATTAAACAAAGATCAAAGTCGCGATATTATAACCGATCCCGATATTCATCAATCCCAGAAAACGATGAACGAACGAAGAAACAAAATATAACCTAAGCTGCTAAACAAAGAAAATAAAAATAAAATGACGGTAGATATAAAATCGCGATCCCCCACCCTCCTCTTTAAAACTTTCTCTACTGGATAATAAATGAAACGGCGGTATTTAAAAAGATACACAGATATACAATGCACGTACAAACAATAATTACAATTAATGAATTTCTTTTTCGTTACAATTTTTAGGGAATTAATAACAGTCGATGTTTCGGAAGAATCGCGGAAAACGCTAAACAATAGAAGAACACACGAATGAACAAACGCTAATTATTACCGGAATTATAACTAGTTAAAAACTAATAAATACCTTATGGACTAAACCCTTCGATTTTCGCGCCAATTCTTCCGTCCTCTATTTCGCTGTCTTGTTCCAAAAATCAGGGAGTCCGCAGTTTTATCCTAAGACAATAATAATAGTGATTATAAATAATAACCAATAATTATTCAATTTTCGTAACGCGAAAACCGATGCCATTGGAAATGTGTAAAAGAAAAGCAAAAGTTGGAAATCATCCCATTCCCGCTATACTATATACTTCGGATTAATTCGGGAACGTTAGTGCATCATCGCCGACCGACAAAATATTTTAAGCAGATTTAATATTACATTTCGGTCGTGTATGCAAAAAATTAATATATAGAAATAAACGAAACAACAAAATTAATTAACGAAATTATAATTAAAAATGTAATAAATACCTTATTGACACAATCCGTCGATTTTCCTCATCTTCGGCCGATCCATTCTTCGGTCCTCCATCCGCTGCTGGTCCTCGATGATCCACGCTGTCCCAGAAATCCGGCGAATTCGTATATTTTGTAGATTATCCTGCAACAGCAATAATAACTGATAGGTGAAATTAATAATATTTTTTAAAAATTAAATTTGGTTAAATTAAGGTTTTAAAGACGTTTTAGGACCCATGATAGATAGAACTCGATTTTATGGATATTTACCGAGGTAGTTTAAAATAATAATATAATGGTTCGGATTGATTCGGAACCGTTCGTGCATCTTCGTCACCGACGCCGAATCTTAAAATTTAACTTGCAGGAAGAGTAAATGATACATAATGGCAATACAAGAAATAAATAATATTCAAACAGCGCTATGAAAATTTCAAGGGCAAATCATAATAGTGTCATCTACCTTTATTTATCTATGGCGCAAAAATGTAAAAGCAGAATCCCAGTGTTGATTTATAAATAATTCCAATCAATTCTCGTACTCGCGCAATTCACATACTAATTTACAGTGTAAAAAAATTAATTTTACCAAGGCGAAATTCGTACAAACAAAAGAGATACGACCATGGCGTCATCAAGCTCATTGTGCATCGTCGATCGACGGGGAATTTAAATGGTAGATTTAAGAATTGAATGCCATGCACTAAAAAATAGGAATTTTAAAAAGGGATTTAAAAGTATGTAATGAATAATATAAGAAAAAGTACAATATTCAAACAGCACCATAAAAAACTAAGAGCATGATGCAAGAACAGCGCGTACAATATAAATTTACATTAACAATCCGCAAATAAATGATAGCGCATCACCAACATACCTTTATTTATCCGGCGTAAAAATTGCAGAGCGGAATCCCAGGGGCAATTCGATGACGCAGATAGAAAGAATATCACATTCTCATACTCCCACAACTTACAGTTTTAGGTATTAATTCACAGTTAAATTAATCAAGTTTTGCAACGCGCAAAGCGACACTGACGCTGCCCGATATGTGAAATGCAAATGCTATATCAAAAATCACCCTTCTCTCGATCCACGGCTCGTGCATCGCCGACAACCGAGGAATTTAACTTGCATATACCTGCGATAGATACAAAAAACTTAACGCGTGAAAAAGGATTTGAAAACACCATGTCGTAATATAAGAAAAAGTATGATACACCCAAGCAGCAGTATAAAACGTTCAAGGGTTCGTCTCCTACAATATCATAATAAATAATGCGTACAAATAGTACTTGCTACAATAAGGAAAGTGATGCAATAAAGATTTAAACTATATGCCGCTCTTTTAAACTATAATTATTAATACTGATAGAAAGGGTTAAATTGAAAAACAGATTTATCTGAACTTAGCCTTATTTCCTTAGCGTTAATTTTTTTTAAGTAAATACTTCTGTTTTCTATTTCTGTACCGTATTATTATTATATGTACCACATCAATTTTTGGAAGGACAGATTAGTCTCACGAGAGTTTAACGCACTAAATAAAAACATTGTAATACGGAATATGATAGCGTTTTCGACTTATTGCACTTTGATCCACTGATTGTATTTCCATCTTATTTTAATACGTAATATTAGTAAGGGAGATAGATATACTCCACGCGTAAAGTGCAATAAGTCGAAAACGCTATGAGTTTATTGATTGTTTGACATTGTTTTATTAAATAAAGACAGCAAATTTTTAGGATCATCGTGCCTCATCCTGTTAACACAAGGAGCTTTTTACATCTTTAGGTAAGGGAAAAAAAGATGGAGATTATTCAGTTCAAAATAAATAAATATTTGAATATGCTTGAAAGATAATATCTTTATTTAAATAAACACTAAAATAAAAAATATAAATATACCGAGCGACATCTCTGAAGAACTAGCAGAAATATAATCGTTAAATACAAGTAGCGACATCTTACAACGTCCGCCTAAATAGAACATTATGTAGATGTCGATAATACAGCTCTCTTCAATGTTATAATTCATGATAAGACTGCACAGATGGCGGTAAGAAAGTGAATTTAAAAGATTAGTTTTTTAAAACATGCTGACAAATCTATTATGTTGCTATACATATTTTTCTGATACTTAAACTAATTTTTATTATTTTATATCGTCTTTTATTGAAACCGACCTTAGTTTTGTCGATTGTATATGACAGTATAATGTACGAGCAAGCTACTAGAAGATGGCATTGTTAATCAACTAATTTTAAAAAATATATAAAAAATTATATTTAATTCTCTGTATTACATTTGTTAGAGTATAAATTAAAATACTTACTTTACTACAATTAAAAATTAAGTAAAGAAATAGAAACACGGGTATTATATTAAATCGGAATTTGCAGTGTAATGTCATCACTTTCCGTTATTATTTTTACATTTTCTGGAAATACATATAATCTAATATTTGACAGGTTTCTATAATTTGTTGTAAGCAATTTTATTAAATAATTAACAATAAGAATGCATAATGATTTACGAATAGACTTTTATTTTATTCATTAACGGAACGAGAGCTTTTATTTAAAATCGGTAGTATAGCGCCCTCTATTAATAAAGTCCCATGAAATAATTCTTAAACAGGCAACCAAATATACATCGCGGTGACAATGAGATACTTTCTCGCACTTTCCGTTATGGTGATACCAAGAGTAAAAATTTTCAAAACTCGACAAATTCGTCTATGAATTTTCTACCTTAGCGTGGTCATTTATCTGTATTTTGATGGTATTAAGTTTATTGTGTATGTAAAATAATTTTTTATTTCTGGGTTCTGATGGAGTTTGTTAACTTTAAAATAACTCTCACAGATAACCAGTTTCATGGCGACAAGTACAATCTGATTCATCCTCTTTGTTTACGTTCTTCATCGCATGTATTTAGACTTTATTTACATTCAAGTTGCATATTTTTGCATTTTATGTACATTTCTTGCATTTTTGGTTGCATATTTTGTTATGTTAATTATCGATTTTGCAGGATAATTTAATGAAATAGTGTGGCCATTTTATATTACTACTCAATGTTTTAAAAATTGAAAAACTCATGAACAAGATTAACGATTTATATATATTTTATAGTTTTTAAACGTTTAAAATTAGACGTAAGTTTAGATTCACCACAAGTCAATATCAAGGCAGAAATTACTCTATCGAAAATATCATTTGAAGTCCGCTAAACATTTATTAGTAAAAGTAAAAGAAATCCCCAATGTCACCAATTCGGGATTAAATTAATTTATTTTCTACTCGCCTCAAAAATATAGATGTCTAATGCATGTGAGCATATCTATGTTTATCTGCAAGTATATTTATTTTGGATTGGTTAGAATTAAAAAGGTAAGTTTGTACTTAAATATAGTTTATTATAATGTATAAGTTATAATATAAAAAACTTGGAAATGCAAAATGAATAGAATCGATAATGATGAAAATATTTCGAACGCTTTGTTCCCATCCCACCTAAACAAAAAAAAAAAAAAAACGCAAGCCATCTCATGAATAATACAATACTGAAGTCGGCTAAGATATGTTCCTTAATATTGTAAAACTTACAGTTTACACATTATGTATGTATTAAAAACAAAGCAACATCAATTCGTTTTAAATATAAAAAGGGGGTTCTTGTATAATATATATATATACTATATTCTTTGTTAAAATCACTCACAAGTAACTAGTTTGGAACTAATTAAAAATCATTCAGACGGACTCTGTGGGGCTTTGGAATTCGGATAGGGCGTGTATGGGATTCTGCACCTTCTTTTGCGCACCCTTACGAACTTTGGCACGTACTTCTTCTGGTTTCTCGGGGCGCACGAGGGGCTTCTTTTCAGGGGCTTTCATTTTCCAAACCACTATAGGAGACTGAAATAGAGACAAAGAAATTGGGTAAAGCTGCAAAGTTTTAGAGAAGTACCAAAGAGAAAGCAGAAAATCCGGGGTGGGGGGGTTTACTTACATACTAAAGGGTCCAGCGTAAGCAAAAACAAAATTAATGTATTTAATGCTCATTTAGAATATAAAAGTGCCTACATTTATACTTACTGCAACAGTTCCGTGTCTGGGGTATTTGGTGGATGCTACATACGAAGCTTTTACAGTTAGCACGACTGCGTTCATCAAATTTTTGGCAGCTTGAATGAGGGAGGTGGCGCTATCTAATCCGGATACGATCAATTCACCACTTATATTCTGCACGTCAGCTTTCACTTTGGACGTGATGTTCATCTGATGGCAATACAGCTGGATACGTTGCAAGTACGCTATGAGATCCTTCTTGGTCGAACTTTCCGGGCATTGTTCGGCGATTTGTCTGGTCAACTTATCCAATTTCGTACCCGCTTCCGAAATCTTCTTCGCAGCGTTTATCACATCCATAGTCGTCTTTAACGGTCCGCGACCTCTGTAATCGTAAACAATAAATTGAAACGTAACGTTCGGCCAGGTGTATCGGTTAATATACCGTGTGAAATCAGTCATTTCCATCATTATCATACACATATGTTTGGCGAGGACGATGATATCGTTTCCGGTGTCATCCCATTTGGCAACTTCGCGATCGAATTTGAGTTTCTCGCTCCTGAAGAACTCCACCTGTTGTAAGATCTTCTGTTTGTCTTCTTCTGGCATCTTACCCATGGCTTCCTAATAGTTTTTTGAAGCAAAATTAGTATGAAACTAATGAACGAATTGAACAATATCATAAACAAGTAGTAGGAGTTACGCAAAGAATGAACAAATCACTGATTTATAGTTTATCACAACATGAGCCCTTTTCATTTATGAAAAAAAAAAAGGATATCGTTCGGTAGCTACTATACCGAATGATACCGAGTTCATACGAGTTTCTTATTTCAACAATTATGCCTTTCATATAACAAAGACGATGCATATATTAACATCATGTCATGTCTACAAGTAATACGTACTCTAGCTGTTGTAATTCCACTTATATCTGGGTATTCATCGACTCCATGCTCACCGGTGTGTACGCTAGCTGTAATTTTAAGATCAAAGAAAAATTAATTATCATTACATATTATCATAAACATCTTACATTTGCTTCGCGTCTCCAACGTATAATTTTCATCCAATTCTACATCTTCCGGATCTAAATCTTCATCAGACTAAAAAAACACATTAAAGATTTTCCAAGATAAATGAATCGACAATGATTACCCTATTCATCAATACAGCTCTCCGTATCTCGCGCACACCATCATAAACCAACCTTGAAGCATCAATAAAGTCATTCTCATCGACATCCTTAGAGGGATTACTCGACAAAGCGGAAACAGCGACAGCGACTCTCTGGCCGAATTTCGGCATGACTTGTTCGTTTAAAACCTTCACGGCTTCCAAAACCCTCTTGGTGTAGATGCAAGGTTCGTAATTATCCATCTCGGCCGTCACCACGTTGCAAACCCTAGCCGATCTGCCGCGTATTCCCCCGGCGGTGCGATCTAAGGTGTCGGCGTCACCTTCTTGCAGAGCCAAAACGCATTTATTGACGTCTTCGAGGATGTGATTCTCCGACACCGCCAAGAAATCGTCGATTGTCGTTATGTCGTCGACAGCTTCCGTCAAAATCCTCACTTGATTCTCCCACGATTGCTTGAAGGCTTCCATGTTCTCTTGTGCCACCTTGCTTCTGGGCCTGGCCGCTAAGATTCGAGCAGCGTTGATCACCTCCGGACACAAGCTGTCGATTTGGGCCGCAGCATATCGGACCATTTTCACTCCGTCTTCGTTGTTCGACATGCTGCAAACTAGGTTGGCCACCTCCACTAATTTGCTGGCGTGCTCTCGGAAAACACCCGCGTATTCTTCTACTTCTTTTTCGTTGCCATTTTGAGCTGCTTTGATCAGGACTAGTAACGGGACAGTTGTATCTAAGAAGCTTCAGAGGATAAAACGTGCGAATGACGATTGTAATTTTCAATTTTGTTGTATCTACCTGTCGGAAACGTGATCGACCACTGCTTTGCGTAGCTGCCTCCTTAAATCCTTTGTTTTTCTACTCATTTGCCCGATTGCCCTCGACAACCCATCGCTCTGTTCTTTATTACCCATCTATGAAAAAATATGTTATAATACTTCTGATAATTTAAGTGTGTTTTAAACATTCATAATATTGACACAGTATAAAGATTTATAAAGTATTACGTGATTATTTCATTCATAAAGTTTGTTATACTCGGCGAATATTTCTTGTAGAGACGAAATCTTTATACTGTGGTATTGATTACGTAATTCAAGGTGCTATTATTTGATTGCAATTTGATACATTAATAATAGCCCATTTCATCTGATGACACAAATTTCCTATTTAAATAAATATTAGAATCTTAATTTACCGAAATGGGCTATTAATATTTAGATAAAGAAAGTGCACAAAATACACACAATCACGATATATATTTACCCTGCTCCCTCCCCGTAACACTTGTAATTGCTAAACGTTAAAAAAAAACAAAAGAAATCAATTTTTGAATTTTTCACCACAATTAAACAAAAAAGCATTACTTTAATAAAAAAAAATATATAATTGGCAGGATATTCTCTGTAAGAGTTCTTAGAAGGAGGTACTTACATTAGCCATGTATTCTGACAATAAATCCTGCAATGCTTGCCTTACAGCGTTACATTCGGCCACAATTCGCTCTCTCCTTTCATCACGAGTACAGCTGGAATCCGCCATTAGGGCTGCACCGCTTATGATGCTCTCCAATCGTTCTTCTAATGAAGGTCTGGTATGACCTTCATCGTAAGCCAACGGTTCCATTTGCATGTGTTCCTGAGGATTATTATAACATATATGGTTAAATATTAACGCTGAATTAGTTTAAAACCGATTATATTATTAATAAAATCCATGCAAAATACCAATCTTTAGGTTTATATACGCACACACGAATAATATCTCTTGTTAAATGGACAAAGTAATAAGTTTTAATACATTTAGGAAACAAAAGAAGAAAGTCGGTTAAATAAAAAATAAATTAGGAAAACAAACATTTAAAATTAACTAATACTTTTCTGGATAATACTTCATGTCTTTTATAGTGAGTGTTAGGCAAAGTAGATACCAATAAAGAAGACCTTATTGGACCTGGAGTCTGTAAAAGATATAATGAGGAACACCCCACGTATTTATATTAACTCCCACGCAAGTCCCAAATAAAAAATTAATTCTACTCACGTCAAAATCATCTAAAGCTGCGGCCAGCTCTCCAGGGCCGTCATAAGTATTTTGCGTCGGCTGTGGGGTACGTCCCTGCGCGACGTCGCTTATAGTATTAACAGCCTCGCAGACTTGCTTCAATACATAATCGCGATTTGCCTTCGCGGCAGCCAATTCCGGATGGCGAACGTACACCTTGGAAGCTGTCAGTAGCATCGTGGAATGTTTCTTGAGTACGGCCCTGGCGGCGGCCAAATCGTCTCTCAACTGCGGATCCTTCAATTCCTGTTGCCGTTTCGCGGCTTGGTTCATCAATTCGTTAGCGTTGTGCCCGAACTGTTTAATGTTCTCGAGCAGTTCGCCATGGCTCGAAGCATTCTTCAATTTTTCTAAGTCGTCTTCGACGACACGCAACGATTTTAATAGTAGGTGTACGTCGACCATGTCGGCCAAAATTAGCAATCTCGTCACTGCAGATAAGAGATTGCGAGCTGCACGCACCATGTTGCCACGTTTTAAGGAGGAACATGGGTCTTCGGAGAATTCCCTAGCTGCTATGCTCATAGCATTACCTGTATATGCATAAAATAAAAGTAATTTGCTTGAATAAAGAAGGACGCAATGATGAGCAATTAATTTGAATCACCCTGTATATATCTAGGAAATACATATACGCAGAATAAAATAAAAATAATAATTGAATACTTATACATTCTCTCCTTTAAGTAATACCTAAATATTTTTGAGATAAATAAAAAAAACCCTGCCTATTATTTATAATCACAAAATAGGTGATGTTTTTGCAAAATAAATCTTCATTATATAATTTAAATTGGCATATAATGGCAATTTCGCTGAGCATGCCGAAAGCGTCAAGTGTAATAAAGGGGTCATTTAAGAATTTAGGCTTTGTTAATAAACATAATAGAATTGATTGCTCCTATCATTGCTTGTTGCTGTTTATTTATATAATACTTTTGTGTGCATTCTAAATTAACATATGCTTCAATAATTCGATCTCTGACGACAATAAAAGATATGAAAATAATTCAAAAGAGAACTCTAATCTTGACTCACATTTAAAATTTTTGCTTCTTGGATAATAATTCTACATATAACAGCAGATTCCCCGAACAATACAAAAACAAATCAATATTCCCAATCTACTGTACAACATTATTTTGTTTTCTTTTAATAAATATAAACATTGATTAACGAACGGACAAAGCCTTTATGAAATTAAATTATATCACCTATGCTTACTCAGTAGCAATTTATGTATATAATAAATTCATATAACATACCCGTCTTCCTCACTTCATCAACAGCAGACAGCATTTCCTGTGTTATATCTTTGTTTTCATAAGCAATCTGTTCGCCTTTCTGGATGAAATTCTCTGTAGCCTTTTCGACAGTGCTAACTAGAGCATTGGCACGTTTTGATTTTCCCTTCTTCTTTTTACTTGGCCCTTTCGTGTTTACAAGGGTCGTCACTTGCAATACCAAGGGTTCTAAAGTCTTTTCCACAGACATCGTCCGTATCTCTAGATTCTTGGGGTCCCATTTCAAACCGAAGTGTTCACCCATCTTTATACCTGAAGACGAATAGGTATCGGTTGAGCCGGGTCCTCTGATTATATCCATCTTTTAGCTGCCTTAAGGTATATTATACGAACACTAATTTTTCGATAAATAAAAATGTATTCACTTGGTAAACACTTATAAAGAATGTTCTTATCGGCTATTATTCATCACTTCTCAGTATGGCCAACTGTCACCACTCCCATAATCACAGGTTCCATTATCTTATCTTGTTACAGATATTGTATTATAAATATCAATACTTTTTAATATTAAACAGGGTTTCGATAATAGTAGTGCAATTTAGACAATATAAAATAGCATACAGAAATAAATATGACCCTAATTTTGTATAATTGTATGAAAAAATGACTGTAACAAACTAATTGAACTTGCGTGATACTGTGACAATGCTACTGCAATGAATAAATCTAAAAAGAAACGATATTTTATGGCGGAAACGTGCGGGTGGGATTAATAGAAGTCCTTTTCTTAAATATGTAATGCTTTCCTATAAGTAATAATAGAAATAAGTGTTAGATACATTGATTTTTTTATCTTAAATTTTGAATTTAAAGTTTCAGTTGGTAGAAATGCAAAACTATTTGTTGCTATAGTCTGGACGTTATAATTTGAAAACGTAAAAACATTGCTATTATTCAGTTGCATTATTAAAAATAATGATTAAAATACGTACCAATTTATATAAGGGGAAATAAACACAATTATTATTTCGGTTAATATTTTATTTTAATAAAAATCTTAATACTATTATTATTTAAACGTAAAGTGTATAAAAACTTCTCCAACACTTAAATATAACAGCTATTATAATTAAGCATTGAAAAAAAAAAAATCGGAGATTCATCTACAATATCATATATAAAATACAAAAAATATTCATTTATTTATTTACAACGAATTAGTTGCAATTGGACGGAAAAGTTTAAAATATAAGTGTTAACAATAATACAAAAATAATTAATAATTTGAAAATAAGAGCATCTCTGCAACCATCCAGTTATTAAAATTGCTTTCACTTTTGATTTTTAAATATCACAGAATACCCTTTTAATGTAATACTGTCACAAATTAATAAGCAACAGAAAATGCGTTTTCAATCTGCACGTGTATCAAACTGGATAATTTCAGAGCTGCTTCCATGCTGCACGTTTTAATTAATTTCCCCTACGTCATTGTACATCCAGGTACTTACAGATAAGTAATACATAAAAAAAAATCGTCTAAAGAAAATAACAAGTGCTTAAAATACTCTTTTCGAAATGCTTAGTGATATGTGAACATGTACAAAGCACTGCATCATAAAAAATCAGTCTCATGAAAGGCTTTGACGTTTCATTTGATTCGACATTGTAAAATGTAGGCACTAAATATTTGAATTGCAAGAAGCTCTTTGATCGCTCGTTCTAAAGAACTTCCTTGAATATGTATTGCAGGAATGGTACGGTAAATATTAGAAGTAACGTATTTATGTTCAATTGTACTGATGCACTTCTAAATGCCTCAGGATCACCTGCAAAATAAAAAAAAAATATGTTTCTCGTTATAGCACAAAGGGAAAGGATAAATCAAATCTAATAATTTAGCTTGTAAAAGACGTTAACGCAAAAATAAATAAATGCAAAAAAAGCCTCCGTTTCAAATCCTACAAATTTATACATCACCAAAATATTTACAACAATCCTTGAACACAAATAAAGATTGCAGATTACACCTATAATGAGAGACAACTGCCTTATATTTTACATAATACTTGAACGAAAATATTTATGCATTTTATTTTAAGAAGACTGCAACGTACCCATTCGAAAACTCAAAATCGGCGAACTCATTCGACCATCCCCACCATTCGAATAGGCCAACACTCTCAACATGTAAGTTTTTCCGGGTGACAGGTCCGATATGTAAGATTCCAGGGCGTATTTTAGTGATACGTATGTATCGTTTGCCGTACTCATATCCTGATCTTTCTCCCATATTCTCACCTAAAATCAGATATCACGCGTCAATTGAATGTTGAAATAATTCGGCATTTCTTACTTTATATCCCTGTATAGGCTCTTCATTCTCAGAAGTGTAGACGTATCTCCAAGTGACTCGTATAGTAGAGGGATTTACTCCGAATACATGCACAGAGAGCGGCGCACTCTGTGGGGCATTCTTGTAAGTACGTTCTAAAAGAATAATATTAATTTTTATTTTGTAATTTTTTTTTTAAATAGGATCATTACGTCGGTATGGTGGACTTTGTATGCCTTCACCAGCTCCATTATAAACCATAACTTGTACGTAATAATAAGTGTCAGGTGCTAAACCTACAATTAGTGCCCAAGGTTTCCTGCTTCTGGAGAGATAATAGACGCTTTCTTCTTCAGATGTGCCATTCTTCCAATATTTAATCTAATAATTAAAAGCATGAGATTTTTTAAAAAAAAAAAAAGATTCTTTAACTTACTCTATGTCCTAAAAGCTTCCCTCTCATAACTTCGATAGATTCATCAACAGCATTCCAACTAACATTAAGAGCTGTCGAATTAAAAGGTTCCGCTTTGACCTGCTGCGGAACCGCAAGAGGCATTTCTTCAGCAGAATAGACGACGGTTTCATCACCGATAGGTCCTTCCCCTAATGAATTTATACTCTACGGGCGAATATTATTAAGTAATTGAATAAAATAAATGCACGCGCTAAATTACCTGAACCCTAACGATGTACTGCCGGTAGAAATATTGCGCTTTAACGTTAATCACAGCCTTGCCAATATTCCCTTTGTCGCGCAAAACTAAATGCTGGAACTCCGCATTCTCATTCTTCCTCTTGAAATAGATCTTATAATGTATCCCAGGCCCGTTTTGCTCGTCCGATTGCAATGGTGTCCACGTAATGGTCAGATCGCCTTTCTTCCCACCCCCACCGCCGACGTTAGATGGCGCTTTATACGGACGGGTGGGCGGAGTCGATTGTCGCGGACTCGGCGCGCTTAATTCGCTCATTCCTAATTCGTTCCAAGCGGCGACTTTAAATTCGTAAGTAGACCACGGTGTTAGAGGCACATAAACTTCCGCCCTTTTCCTGCTTGTGAATCTGTCGATTTCCATCGCTTGTACGCCCTGCGTCAGGTTCCTCCACGTCATATTCCAATTCGTCCTGCCGAAGATCGAGTAACTTAAAATCGGTCGACCGTGCGAAGCGCCATCCGTCCAAGTTAGAACCACGTTGGATAAATTCAGACTATTTATCATTACGCCGCCTAAATACGAAATAAAAAAGAGAAATTGAGATTATATGATTGAGATAGGGTGATTATTATTATGAACCTGGTGGTCCTGGAGGTCCTTGGACTATAACTATAGATTTCGATGAGATTTCACCAACAGCTGTCTTTCCTATACACTCGTATTCACCAGCGTCTGCGAATGTGATGTTAAATACTATCAGATAACCACCTACTATTTTCTGAAAGTTTAAAGCGGATTCTTTTTTGAATAACTGTCAGTATCGATTAAATATCACTTACAATACGGTTATTCGAATTGAATACATCTAAATCGCTCATTAGAATCCCATTATGTTTCCACAGATATGCGATGTCAAGTAAAGCATATTGATCTATCGATGCCTCGCACCTCAGATCAAAATCCCTACCTACCGCTGTTACTATTCTGGGTCTTAGAGTTTCTATGAAATGTAGTCCACCTATATATCAAAAAAAAAAAAATTGCATGGATTTGTTTGAAGTTTTTTATTGGGAACCTACGTAAAACAACTAATCTGCCGCGTGATTCATCTAAACCAAGTTCGTTGCTCGCCGCGCATGTGTAAGTACCAGCATCGTCTCTCGAAACATGTCTGATGTACAAACTCCCGTTTGAAAGTATCCTCCTCTGACCACCGCTATCTGT
The DNA here is from genome assembly GCA_949128085.1 of Cetonia aurata. Lineage (NCBI taxonomy): Eukaryota > Metazoa > Arthropoda > Insecta > Coleoptera > Scarabaeidae > Cetonia > Cetonia aurata. The sequence goes on from OX421891.1 coordinate 11,831,476, forward strand.
AATTCAATTAATTTAACTCATGATCTGCAATTCTTGCCGGATATGTGTTTAAACTGCTTCCGACGTCTATTGAATTGTTGAAATTCGAAGTTACGGCTTCTACTGTCGATATCAGGGTAATCCTGATAAGAACAATAACGTGTTAATTCCATAGTTAGTATATATGATTTTATAGCCTACTATGGAATTAGTACTCATTAATTCCAGGACTACCCTGATGACGACACAACAGAAACGTTGGATTTCAACAATCCAATCAATTTCCTTTTTCTCGTACCTATGACATGTCCATTTTTCTTCCAAACAAACTGAGGTTTCGGTGCCGCTTCTGGATTGCAATTAATCGTAACGTTGCCATCCTCAGCTGCGTAAGTTTCAATTTCTAACGGTTGTTTCTTAAATGAGGGTTTAAATGATAAAATTCTCAATTGCGCCGAGGAATAGCGCGCTTTTAAAGTATTCGCAGCTCGACACTGGTACATGCCCGCGTCTCTCCGTTCGATACGGTTGATTTTTAAGACATTATCTTGTATGATAATCCTACCATAATCTTCGGGCTCCAAATATCCCATTACTGATTATCATGAAAAATATGATGCATTTAATGATAAAAATTAGAATAAAATAAAAAAGAAATTATTCCATTTAGGTTCAAATCCAAAATGTAATGAATATTAGAGATTCAACAAATTGAAAAAATTCAGAGAATAATTTTAAAGAAGAAATCGACAGAACAAAGTCTAAAATTAAATGATTGTAAATAAAAACGCGGGAGATTTCTAAGATGAATTAATAGAAACAACGACGGAAGAACAGAATTGGACATAGCAAATAGAATAGCAAAATCATAAAGATCCAGAAAAAAATTAATAAAAAAAACTATAAATAAATAAACAGTTAAGTTACCTAGTTGTCGACCATTCCTCCACCAAGTATAATTCACTTCTGGTATTCCGAAAGCCTCACAAACCCATACTAAATCACTTTTTATATCGGCATGTTTATCTGTCAGGGGTATAGTGAAATTCGGCTCGGATTGCACGTTAAGACGCACACTCTTTTGCAATGAGGCTTTATCATTGAAGATAGTGCACATATACTCGCCCTGGTCTTCGACTTTCACATTTGGTATCGATAAAACGCGGTTGTAGCTCTCCAATCGGGCATGTCTGGGCATGGGACCATCAAGGCGAGTCCAATTATAACTCGGTATCGGGCTAGAGTGACAATAATTAATTTAAATCACAACACAGAGACACACAGTTCGAACTTACTATCCGAAAGCCATACATTCTAACTTGACTTCCTCTCCGGCGGTCGGTGGATTTTTGAAGATTTTAGGGAAAGTATTCGCGAATTTCAATTGCTCGTAATTAGCTGGAAATTACAAAATTTTCATTATAAATAAAACGATTTTAAACAACGTACAATGCGGATTCACTCTTAGATGGAAGAACGGACCACTTTTTCCGGTGTCAGAATATTCTGCTTGCACACTGCAACTGTAGGATCCTCTATCTATCGTTTCCAAAGCGGCAAAGTACAAACCACCATCTCGTGAGACAAATACTCTCTTATCTTCCTCTACCAGATTCGGGAAATATTCTCGAGACCAATAGTAATTGATTTTGCCGAAGAATTTCGGGGGATCGCAATAGATCACTTTACCCCAATTATTATCGCCGACCTCGTTCGCACGTTTCAGCACGAATTCGTGGATGTAGCCGAAATTCAAGGCGACACTCTCGGAAATAATAGTTCCATACCTGTTCGTTGCTTTACAATGATAGTTGGCACGGTCCTTCTTCTCATCTGGATTTATTATGATCAAAACACCACCACTAACTGTGTAACGTGGTTCCTCTAAAGGGTTGATCGGTATTGCATGCAGACGTTCGTATTCGTACTCTTCTTTGAACCATTCATATGTTGGGGCAGGATAACCACCTGCTAAACATCTAGAAAGGAGAAGTTACGGCAACTATAATAAGCGAACAGGATAAAATGAATTCATTATACCAAAGCGACAAATATTTCTTTATCCCTTTGACGTAATAGCTTTAAAAATCGTTGTGTCGTCCAAGGTTGTAGTATTTTCTAACTCTTGGATTACGACAGAATATCATGCATCAACACTGTGCTCTGTTTGCAAATCGTCTGTAAACCAGCAGATGACTGCCTGTGTCAGTCTTTCTTTGTTACATCTTCATTTCTCTCAGTTTGAAAAGGTGTTAATGAAGTATGTATCTATCACTGGTCATCAATGGAAGAAATGAAAGAATTATTATCCGAAAATATGAAAGAAATAATGGTAAAAATAAAGGAGACAAAGAATATAGACCAGAAATGTGTTTAATTAAGGAGAATGCTCAAATACGAAATCAAACATATAAAAACAAAAATGGCAAATGTGGATCATCCAGCAAAAGAACTAGAAAAGGATAAAAGAAAACAAAGCCTTATAAGCAGTCTGGAAAAGGAAAATGAACAGAAAAAAATGGCTATCGACTGAATTGAGTGGACATAGTATTATACTTTATTATTAATTATTTGTTTTGTAATATTAGTATGTTTTTGGATATTATTTATGTTTAACTATTTGATCTGCTAGAATATCATGTGATTTTGTATATCATTAAATAAGTATGAGTAAAATTGAAAGTTTAATTAAAAATCTCTTAATATCCACTCAATTCCGTCCATGACTGTATATATTTCTAATTAATGACTCACCTCAATTCGACATGTTTAAGTATTGCACTCCGTGAAACATCGAAAGTGACTTCCAGCGGTTGTTTTATAAAATACGGACCCCTGGGTATCTCCTTAGGATCGTCAACTTCAATTCCGTACGTGAAGCTCCTATGATTCTCCACTAATTTCTGTACCACGTAAATATTCGCCTCGCATATAAACATGAGAGGTTCGTCACCTCTGACAGGTTGAAAGCCCCAATGCGAGATCCGATTCGAATAATTGTACACCAAAAAATCGTCACCGTATTGCCCCGGAAAGAAAGTATTCTCCATGTTTTCTATGTGACTCTCGTCGGGATTGATCCAAAAATCTCGGCTCTGTTGATATGCCCCGATATACCAACGATGATGTTGCGAATCCAGCACATTTAATTCGTTTATAATAAAACCGTGCTCGTCGAAGCTGTTGACAGATAATAAATCCGATCCGCTATAACTTCCAATTGGATTCCCGTAATTCGGATCGGGGTTGTCATAACCACCGCCCCCGCCACCAAAGGCGTTGTTCTCTCCAAAAGTCTAATAAAAGACGCATTATTACTCGTAAATGTAACGAATTCTAATGCCATCGTACTTACTTGACATATCCGTCGAGATTCATTGTAGGAACGCAATGGTGATTTAACGAAACGGTAACAAGAATTTTGGAACTGTATCCAATAATCTGGACATCTCAAGCTCTCATATAAGTAATAATCGGGGTTCGGGGAAACGTAAGAACCCTGAGCTTTTGTAAAGGTACATAAGTAGACTAAGTAGCACACAAGCACTATAAAGCGCCACATAATCTGAAATACACGTAAATAATCCTCGTGAAAGCATTATTAAATTAAGAAAACGTTAAATACAAAATTGATTTAAAATTTTCTATGGAAACTGAGTCACACTCCAAGATGATGGGAGTGGCTAAATACAAAAATTATTTTGAAATGAATGAAAATTCCAGTTAGAGTACGAATAAACCGCCTTTGTATATCGATAAGGATTAAAATTGTTATCAGCACTAACCTGTTATCGCAAATATGGGGCCAAAAAAAAAGGATTATAACATAAACAAATTACAACGGTCTATAACATAATATACTGCTGCAACTTCAGGTATGTTACTCACCATAGTGTATTAGAATATAAATGTAACGGAGTTTCCAGCACTGATTTGCTTTTATAGTGAATTCTAGACTATTACAGCCTTGTAGCTATATTCACGTTTAGTAGAATTCAGTAGATTGATTATTGTAGTTATTGACTTTTATTTTGCAGTTTAAGTAAATTTTCGCATTCAAAAAGAGTTACAATCATTCCAGTCGACAAAAAAGCATCCGGGTGAGTTTAAAATTATACGATACTCGTTTTTCCGAAGAAAAATAATTTAGCTACTTCGAATATTTTAACCGTTTATTTTTTACGTTGCAGACTCGGCCAGCTCCTCTTTTTGCTTTGAATGCAAAGTATGGCAAATAGGAACGAATAGTCAGAGAAATAAATCTCTTATTCTTCGCCGTTTGGGCCAGAAATGAGTCGGAGAGGCAAAAGAAGGGGCCGGCCCTTGCCGGATGCTTCGAACGTCAAACAGATCTTCTACGAATTGGAGAAGGCATTAACACTCGAGCACAAATACAAGTCTAACTTGCTAATCGCCAGTACAGATCGGAAACCCGGTGAAGTTACGCTCGCAGCTAGGGATTCGGCTGTTCATTCGATGCGTTTTCTGAAGTTCTGGTTGCATTTGCCCAGCGAAACGTTTTTTACCGCCATCGGGATACTCGATAGATTCTTAACGAAGATGAAGGTTCGAGTTTGATCAAGGTTTCACTATGTTTACTTATTTATTTTAATATATTTCAGGTACAAGAACGATTTTTGAGTTGCGTCTCGATAAGCTGCCTCTACATCGCTGCAGAAATACACAAATGTAATGTGAACGTCACTCATCTATTGAACTTGTCGCAAACAAAGTGCTCCATAAAGGATGTACACCGTATGTGTGATATAATACGTAAAAAATTGGATATCGAATCAAGAGAGCAACCAGTAACAGTCTACAGTTACTTAAATTTATTTCTAAGAATCTTAGATAGCCTTTCACTGCAACTAAACCTGAAATCGGTAGCTCCTAAACTATTACAGGTATATAAATGTAAATAATGTTTTGTATTCATTATTTTTTTGAGTACAATCCTTTCGTTTTGTAGAAAAAGGTGCTGAGGAGACGATTAGAAGTAATCATGACAAATCATCAGTGTGCTAGTGAGAGAGCCCCTGTGATCGCTTTGGCCTTACTACGACATGAGACGGAAACATTCGCTGCTTCAAATAAGGCAAGAGTTGAAATAAATAAATTATTAACACGAATCGGTGAACTACAATGTGTCTGCATGGTGAGTTAACGTTTAGGGTACGCTTGTTCTCCGTTCTTATCGTTTCAATTGAATTTCGCAGGTAACACTGGAGGAGTTCCGTTCCTGCTGTTTTAGCATCGGGCACATATTGAAGGGGTACGACGATCATTGCAAGATGAGTAACGTGCAGAAGATGAAGTGGCGATTTTCGATGAGCACATTATTTACACCGAGACCGCTGGATAAATTTCATACGAACTTGAATAGGATTAGCGAGGATATCTGATCATCATTATCAACATGAGAATATATACATACATACAAATAAAACGTGATAAAAAAAAATATAAAAGAGTCAATAAGTATTAAAAAAAGATACGAAAAAATATTTTTTGATGTTTTAATTATTATACATACTTAGTATATATACATATAAATATATATTTAAGGAGGATATGAGGATATACATATTATTACAGTTAGTATTATGTAATATCACATCTATATATATATGTGTATAATAATGTTGAGAGAAAAAACAGAAAAAAAAAAATTGTAAGTGTTCATTCGTTAACTTATGTATATTTAAGATCAATTTCAGACCGTATTGTATTTGCCCCCCGGTTTTAGAACGCCAGAATGCTTTTGATACTAGTCAAGATCTGTTACCAAATCGACATCATTTCGGCAGTTCCAATAAGATCACTATTCCTATATATGGGAAATTAATATACAATGTGTGAAATTGAAACTTTTGTACCTATGTTGTGTATGCCATTTTCAATAAACTATTTTTTGCACCGATTTAATTTCGTTTTCATTACAATTATAGTGTTTAGAAGTGGTGATTGTAAACGTTTAAAGTTTCAAAGTAGGTGATTTTAAAATAAAAAAGAAAAAGGATATTTTAAAAGTGATTTGATTAAATTGATTTTAAATATTTCCTTTTAAATAAAATAGGGCTTTGAAATTATGTAAGGGATTAAAATATGATAAAAGAAGTATTTCTGCAAAGTCAGAATCATCTGCTTCTAAGAATACCGGAAATATAAGGTTAATATGGGGAAAATCTTCAAGCCTTCATTACGGGTAAAATATGAATATCTCGATTATTAAATAAAATAGCGCTTTGAAATTATGTAAGGCATTAAAATATGATAAAAGAAGTATTTCTGCAAAGTTATAATCATCTGCTTCTAAGAATTCCGGAGATATAAGGTTAAATTTGGGAAAATCTCCGAAACTTTTTTTCATTTGCATTTTTTTGTTAATGCAGAGTAAGAAATTTTAATTTTGTAGACAAAATAAATGAATTTGCAAGAATAAAAATTCGAAGATTCAAGTTTATTTCTAAAATGTTTAATTATTGACTGTTACAAAACATGAGCTTATAATAAATAATACAATGTTTGCCCGAGCGTCCAAAGATGGCCCTGAACAATATAGTGACATTCACACCAATACCAAAAAATCAAATAATAAACAGTAGAAAATGGTTTAAAATTAGGAGCTGTTTCTAGAGAAGGCTTATAGAGGACGCTGTACATACATTACACAAAAGGAAACTGTATATTATTGATATATATCTTTTTTTTACAAGTTTAGATGTGGAGGTAGTACTCCTATATACGTAATACAATAAAAAGATTGATTTCCTAGTGATTAAAAGCCATATTACACATATTCTCTTTATAAGAAAAATATCCAACTTATAACTGTAAATTATTTGAAAGCAAAGGTTATTATATTTGCGAATTATACGAAAGAAAAACAGAAAAACATGACAATTTATATGGGAGATACGGTGCCCAGATACGTTTGAGCTTTAAAATGTGAAGGTCATCCAAGGACACGTTTATTTTTACGATATTCCAAACAAACATATTAAAAGCGGAGTGTTTTTAAATCGGTAGCGACTACATTATTGTATATATACTCCACATGTGCACATTGTATATGTACGTGTATGGCGTTGGTTATTTACTGAATTAAGCGAGAAAAGAACTCGACTCTTTTCAGTCTTATCCGTTAATTAAGGCGATATAAAAAGCAACCTATAAGAATAAGGTATAGAAAAGGAGAGAGTTCGTTGGGGAATGGTGTTCTCTTACGGGTTATTCCTATTAGTAATTGTGAATTCTTCAGTTTACTTTGGCCTTTTCCATTTGAAATAATAAATAAATTACACATACATATACCCCGAAAATGCTGTTAAAATTAACGCTAGTTCTTCTGACGAAATATGTTCCCTTCAGTGAGAAAAAATAATTTAATGTGTTTTTTAAAGAAGTTTTTTTGTGTTTGTTTTGTAATAAGCAATGAACAGGGATGCCTTTACAAGCTTGTTTAAGCACATTCGAAAGAAATTAATAAATTAATCGGTTGTTATTCAAAAGGTATCGGAAAGGTCACTTTTACCTGGTGTTATTCTAAACACGATAAATATATTTCGCTGGATTGAAAAATATGTGAATATGTCCTTGATGTTAATCATCTCATACAATATGAAGAGAATAGATTTATTTTGAAGAGGCTTAGTGTGTCTTGTTTCTTTATAAAAAAAAGTAGATTATAAAGTGATACATTTCTCCAGTCTTTAATGTGATTTCTTTATAAAAATTTGTTTATTTTGAAATAGCTTCTGTAATTTAGTTAACGCGTTATTTCTTTCATTTTAAAATTATTTACTGTGACGAATCACTCTTACAGGCTGTAACGGAAATCCGAACGGTTTAAAGGAGAGTGTGTATTCTGAACAGTTGAGCATCCCCCTGCTGTGATGATTTGGTCCTGGATTACATGAATCAGTTCCAATATAAAAACGTATTGTGTAAAAAGTCGCTTATCAGTTCAAAACATATATAACGTCCATTGAAATTCAGGGAAATTATTTTTCATTTCATCGCAAGAAATATACAACTATAACCGCATTTTGCTCGAGCTTATTTATTTTCAAAAGAAAAGTTTAATTTTTGGCGAAGTTTTCACCATTTCTCCCCGCATCTGGGGCAAAATGATGATTACCTTAAGGCAATATGGCACCATTAAACTTTACTCTTACAATATCTACAGTTATAAACCAACAACAGTATCGTTTCTTTCAACATGTTCACAGGAATTATCGGACAACTTCTGACATACAGAACAACTAATCCAGCCTTCATTAGATTCCGAATAAAGACGATGACGGTAGGCATTCGATTCATCTTCTGTTTTGGATGTAAAACTATCTCCGCCTTATTTGCGCTTTTTCGATTTTTTAAATTTCGTCAGAGAGAGTTTTCTTTTTCCTTTGCTTGCCCTGGAGAACTCGACAAACTTTTCAACCATTTCACAAAAATGTCATTCTGCACCCAGCCACTAAGGTGTCATTCTGCCAATGTTCCAGAAGGGACTCCATTCAGGAGCTCAAGTTTCAAACGTTGCCGAGGGAAAATAAGCATTGAGGGCATGTAATTTCCATCTATAGAAAAACACATTTCAGCCGTAACGAGCTGACCCCTGGGGTCACTGCAAACGTAAGGCTTCCTACTTGTCGTGGACCTTTCGCTGCTACTATTTTTGACTACTTTCTTGGAACAGTTGTCATTCTGGTTTCATCTACATTGAAGATCTTACTTGGGATCAATTTGTGTTTATCAACTACTTCTGAAAGAAGTGCAAAAAAATTTGCACGGCCGCTTTATTCAATCCCACAGCTCGTGCGGCCAATATTGCTTCAGATAAACGCAGAGAGATCCGTATGTCTTTTTTTAAAAACTTGTAAGCCAGTCCGTGCCACTTAAGCATAGATTTTGATTAAATTGAGTGAAAGATTTGATTTGTCCTAGCTATGTGGTAAGCAAGACGTCTAACAACTTTAGTTGTTAGGTCAAAAAGCCGCAATTTCATTTGTTTTAAATAGTCCGAAAGTCGAGTTTCCTGTGCAGTTGTAAATATTGTATTAGGTATATCGAAATTCTTATTTAGTTTTACCTAGCTGAACATATGTAACCATTTTCATAAAATACCTTTTGGAATATCACCGTATTCTTTTAAATTTTCTTGTTCCTGTTTCAAGAGTAGTTTGGGGCACAGTGAATAGCGTAGCCGCTCTTTGAGAATCCATTCTTTTTTTCGCCTACTACAATTACTTATAGCATTTCCCATAGACTCTTCACACCATATAATAATAATTTCGTTATTATTACCTCAACTGCATAACAACCAAAAATGATCAACAGACAAAAAAAACTTAATATCTCCAAATGGAGCAACAAATGGCCGAATTCAGTTAACACTGCTTTTCAATCCGACCGCCCACAAGAAATAGCGATATCTTATCATGTAACTGAGAAACATACATACATACATACTAAATTAATACAATCCAGAAAAAAAAAAACAGAAATGAAAGTTGCATTGCTTCAAATCATGGAGTGCGCTAGCCCTTGGTGCCCAGAAACATCCTTATGCGTGACCGAAAAGGGGAGAAATTTAACTTCTGCAATGAAACAGGTAAGTCATTGTATAGACGCGCAATATTATAACTAAACGATCTTCCGAAGAAAGAGGTGCTGTCTATCAGTTTTTCTTTTATTTGTGCGTACCATATTCCACTAGAGAAATATTATTTAAAAAATACCGGTTTTTTTTTTTCTGACAGCAAAATAACAAAATTGCCCCAAGCGAACTTGAAATCATCTTTGCTTGTTCTATTGCATACGGTAATTGAATGCATCCACATTTTAATCAGCACATATTCTTAAGACTATGTACTAAGCTAATTAAATCATTAAAATGAGAAATTTGAAACCTAATCGTCTTATTGAACTAATTCCTCGATTACCAAAAATTCCATCACCAAAAACGCAAATGCGGAATAAATGTCAAATCAACTGTCACAGACTGTCAATACAATAAGCGTCATCTCTGAACGTATATCCACAGCATATACTGTGAGATTTTGCCCCGTTCCACGGATTGCTGCGGGATCAGAGACGAACAGCCCTTCATATTTATGCAGGTTGGGGCGCCTTGTCATCGAGCGAAATCGATTAAAGCTTTCTTTGTGAACCACAGGATACCACTACCGCCATGGCCATCAGGTAATTCTCCTGATCTCAATTCGATTGAGAATGTTTAGAGTGCTCTATAGAAAACAGAGTTTATGTAGTGCCTAACCCGACAAAATAATATAAAAAAATTAATTAAAAAATAACATATGCCGAATTTGGGAAATCGATAAAAAGCTCCACGACATTGCTAAAGCTTTCATATAGATAGTATGCCAGCAAACATTAAAGCTGTCGTTAAAGCACATGGTGATTTAACAAAATATTGAAATCAATTTTTACATTGTTTATTACATTAAATAAACCGAAATATTCGCATTAGTTAAAAATATTATATCCAAACTAAACAGAAAAAAGAAAACATTAGATTTATTAAAACTTAAATGCAGCTGATGATAAAACACTACTAATTAAATGACTATGGTAAAATTAAAGGTTGATTTAATTCCTTTGTTGTTGAATTACATTAGTAAAACTATTATAATTTAGGTGTTAATCGATTCCATTTTGGGTTTATTACATTGGGGGTTACACGCGTCATCGCCAATTGAAATCCCCGGACGTAATTGTTTTAAATAGTTTAAAAAATTATTTAAGCGATGTTTTAAGGTTCAATTTGGTAGTATATAGAAGACATCGGATGACGTGGATGTGTGTACTTATACCTAAGAGAAATAAATATAAAAATGAACGGGAAAAAAAGGCAGAAAAGGAAGAATCGGTGATTTCCGAGATGATGTTCGGAGTGTTTGCCGTGTGTAGCGCTGGATGTAGAGGCTTGAGGCTCGTCTGGGATAATGCTTTTACTTCTTATTGTTCCCATTTTACCTCAATCTCTTTTTTGCCTTTATTCTGTTTTACGATACACAACTACCTACCTATATCTATAGAGGTAGGTAGGAGATATGCAGGTGAAACTATCTACGTTCCATTCTATCTCCGTCTTTCTCCTCGTCGGACGCCATCTACGCCATCGGCCATTATTATTATTATTACGAACGTAAAACGCACGTAAGGCGAAGGAGAGAGATAGGCGGGGAGTGTGCGAGAGAGAGAGAGAGAAAGGGTGAGACGATACATCTACCTGACCGCGCGGGACTGTGTGTGAGCCGCACGCACACACACGAACACCCACGAGCGCAGCGCTTGTGCGACAGAGACGTCGTTAGCGCCGATGGAGGATCGAAAATTGTAAATGACGCGGCGGACGGACGCTGGTCACGATGCCAGCGCCCCCACACCGTCGAACAGTGCGAGACGGAACCATGGGACGTAGGTCGTTGATTTTCGATCGGCCACATCCAGCTCCCATACCTGTGATCGGCTCCGAGGTGCCGCAACTAGTCAACAGTCAGTAGAGTATTAGTTCCATACACCTGTAGACGTTACTATGTGATTGGATGTGTATAGAGAGGGAGATTCTTTTTTGTTTTGTTTTTTTTTTTTATATATATACATATATATACCAACCGTCGAAATATTCGAGAATCCGTACAGGGGCTCGAAGATGAGGCGTTGAGAGTTCGATGATGATTTTCGGGTCGCGCTGGGTTTGTGCCGTTGTCGTTCAGTTAATAATAGTAGTGTCCGTCGTCCGTTCCGATTGACCCCCCTCCGGATTCGACGATACACGTGAAAGAATATATCCGGACCGAGCCGCCGACACAAAACAACCAATCGAACCAAAAAACAAAGCAAACGATCCCGATGAAAAACAAGAAACCCGTAACAATAATAAAGGACAAGAGAGCCAGAAGCGTATTCGTTTCAATATAGGTAAATATGAACGAAAGAACTGCGTCCCCGAATACATTATATTTAGATTTATCCATCCCTTATTTGCGTCACAAACACACGAAACGATCATCCCGATATCCCGATGCGTCGATCCATCGACGTGCAACGAAACTAACTAATGCATAGTTCTTAATATTGAACTGAACGATTACAATAGTACCTGTTACCCTGCCCCTGGACCTGTTCATCAACTCTGATGTGTCCGTATTGTGCGTCCCGTACGCCAGTTTACCTATCGGTGTGCCTCGACACGGTTTGTTGAGACGCGCCGATTCGAATATAATCGCACGGGATAGCACGCCGAATCCCGTGTGGCCATTTTTAAAAACAATCGAAGCCAGCACACGCACACGCGCCCAATAGACTCCCGGGCAATAATATTGTAATCTTATATCTCTCTGCTTGTGTGTGTGTGCATATGTGAGTCTATCTATACGATATGACGCACACCAATCGAATATCACGCACAGTGGCTCCGCCAATGGCGACGATCAAACTTTCGATGCGTTTTGAATTTTAAACGGGGAATTTAAATAATTCAGTGCCCACCGTTGCGCAAAGGACGGAAGGCATCCTTACTGCCGCCTCCCAATCTTCTCCGCCCATTGTTTCCTCAACCACCCTTGAATGAAGTCGAAATTCTTTAATCCACACGAACGCTAAGGACTTGAGCAAAGAATAAAGAAGTTTTCCTACATTCTTCCCAGGCTATCATTTGCTCAACTACTCTTGAAAAATCAACATTCTTCGATTCACACAAATACTCTTCAAAAATCAAAAAGAATCCAAATGTTTTAATGTCTACCATTGTATAAACAATGAAGGAGTATTTACTAATCACTTGAAATGACTTAATCCTTATAAACTCCAAGTAACTTAAATGCTTTAATGTCTATCATTGTACGAAAGATGAGAGAGTCCTTACTAATTATTATGGCACTACTTAATCCACAATTGCAAGATATCTAAATGTTTTAATGCTTACTATTACGCTAAGGATGAAGTAGTCTTCACTGCAGATCCACCTATTGTTTTTCCAACCATCTTTGAAAAATCAAAATCTTTCACTTCCGCAGATACTCCAAGGAATATAAATCGTTTAATGCCTATTATCACGCAGAGGATAAAGAAGTCTTTACTGCTTTTCTTCCTCCCACATCCGTCTCAGTCTATTATTTGCTGAACTACCCTTTAAAAATTAAAATCCTTCGACCCACACAAACGCTAAAGAATCTAAATGTTTTAATGTCTAGCATTGTATAAAGGATGAAGGAGTATTTATTAATCTCTTAAAATGACTTAATCCTTATAAACTCCAAGTAACTTAAATGCTTTAATGTCTATCATTGTACAAAAGATGACAGAGTCCTTACTGATTATTATAGCACTACTTAATCCACAATTGCAAGATATCTAAATGTTTTAATGCTTACTATTACGCTAAGGATGAAGTAGTCTTCACTGCAGATCCACCTATTGTTCTTCCAACCATCTTTGAAAAATCAAAATCTTTCACTTCCGCAGATACTCCAAGGAATATAAATCGTTTAATGCCTATTATCACGCAGAGGATAAAGAAGTCTTTACTGCTTTTCTTCCTCCCACATCCGTCTCAGTCTATTATTTGCTGAACTACCCTTTAAAAATTAAAATCCTTCGACCCACACAAACGCTAAAGAATCTAAATGTTTTAATGTCTAGCATTGTATAAAGGATGAAGGAGTATTTATTAATCTCTTAAAATGACTTAATCCTTATAAACTCCAAGTAACTTAAATGCTTTAATGTCTATCATTGTACAAAAGATGAGAGAGTCCTTACTAATTATTTGTTTACTGTTACGCTAAAAATCAAGTAGTGCTCTAACAAAATTGCGTTTTAAACATTTTAAATCCATTTTACTGCAATTTTTTTGAACTGCAGCATTCTAAAAACACTTTTGTAATATTGGTGAATCCGTAAAGTTATAATTGTGTCAAAATGAAATCAGAAAAAGATCCAAAACTGGAAAAAGTAATCACTTGCAGAGAATTAAAGTGTTTATATTTATTTAAAGTCTGCTGCTTATATAAAAAATTATTTTACCCAATAATCTTATCTAAGCTATAACTTTTTAATCATAGAGACGAAATGACATCTCATATTTTTATACATAAAAGAAAAACGTATTGATTTTTTGATATTGACTAAGCTTTCAACTTTTAGATCTTCAGTGGTTGACTCAAGTTCTCGATTAAAATTTATAGTCAATGGATCTAAATAAATAAAAATTTTATATTTTTTATAAATTGCGTAATGAGTAGATGATTCTTTTTATATAAAACTCTAGTATTGTATTGCATTAGAAGTATGGGCAAAATTAGAAATAAGGTAGTAGTTTTTTCCAATAATTTTTCTCACTTTCTACACAGTGAAACAATAATATTGAAGTATTGTTTCTTTATTTTACAGATACTCATATTTACTACAATATTCGTAGTAAATACAACGACATAACAAGTACATAAATACTTCACAGATCGTGCAAAAGGCCATTCAAAGTTGTCAGACTAGCCATATTGAATCAAGTGCCATAAAACGATTTTTTTTTTTATAAATATACACATTTACCTACTACATATAACATATATATATTTAGAGATATTATAGAGTAATCAAGTGCAATAATTAGTAAAACTTTAACGATATATATATATAAATAAGTGTATTACTGTGATAAAAGAATTACTAAACAAAAAAAAAAATTGAAAACGAATTGAGATGCTAAACGATTCATCCCCTCAAATGGAAACTGACGGAAGCATGATGTCGCCACCCCCACCACAAGCGTCCCCAGCGAACCGCTCACCCCATCGGGACGCCCCAAGTCCGCCTGCCATGTTGGCCACCATGACGCCCGTGAACGTGATGGAGCTCAAGAAGGAGATGGACGAAAAACGTGCCATTAACGCCTCACCAATTTATACTCAGGTCAAAACGGAAATGTACGAGAAAGATGACGAAATCTACGCGCACAGCATATCAGATAAAAACGACGCACCCTTAGATCTTATTTACGAAGACGGTAACAAAACGGTTATTTATACAACGACCCCGGATCAAAAAGGGGTAGAAATCTATTCCGCTGATAACTCCGGAGGCATAACAATAAACAATATCAACGCCCATGCGATACGCAGCTCGCAAATTGCGGATGTCCTACTGGACGGTAGTTCCGGCACGATGGTCAGTGCGGTCGGTGGGGATGGGACAGGCAATCCCCAAGGAACTGTTTCCGTCGTGCTTCAAAGTAACGGGCAAGGTCTCCTGCAATATCCCCAAACGCAAGTGGCCGGCACTGCTGTCTTGGTTTTATCAGAATTCGTCGAGGACATGACTGGACCAGTCGTTGGTTTAAGGTAAGTCAAGTTTTTCCTTTATACGATCAATTATACCAATGACAATTTGTTCACTCAAAATCTCTAAGTATTGAACCGAAATTTCAAGTATTTTGAATTAGCTTGCGCAATGTTCGTTCAATATATTTAGTAATTCAAACACGTAAGTCAAAAACAGAATTGGTTTTATCGAAGATATACAACGCAATCTCTGTAAAACGAAAAGTTTTGCCTTAAGCTGGGGGTTTTGGTTTCCATGATTCAATAATTGCAATATTTCTAAATGTGGAAACAATCGAATAATCGTATTAAAATATCATAGAATATTCAATTGCATAAAGTCAATTAATTTCTGCACTTTTTTTAAAAAAGCATATCTTTTTCTACCTTTCTTATTTGGAATAATTTTTACGAGAGGCCTACAAAATGTTTTATTCCAAAGCTTCAGCATCTTATGATGGCAATTAATTTTTAAAATCTCTCAAAAACGATGCATTGTTGAATCTTTAATACTAGGTAGGGTGAAAAGTCACCTCCTTGACCGCCAGAATGCGCTGCTACTGCAAAAAAGCTTATGGTGCCTTGAAGTCCGTTCATATTTAGGCAGACATGCCAGATTTCAGTGCGATACTGTATTTAGTTTTGTTTTGACAGCTGATTGTTGTTGACGTGTTTGGCATCATGTTGAGTATGGACAAAAACGATTTTCGTTCTCTCATAAAACATTATTTTTTGAGAGGCAAAACGGCGAAGAAAACAAAAGAAAAGTTGGATAAATATTATGGGGCTAATGCTCCGTCAGATTACACCGTCAAATATTGGTTTCGAGAGTTTCGTGGTGGCCGCAACTCCACTACCGATCAAGTCCGCAGCGGCAGGCCCTCCGATGCGGTTACAGAGGACAATGTCAAAAAAAAAAATACATGAAATGGTGTTGGCTGACCGGAAAGTGAAGGTGCGCGAGCTAGCAGATACCACAAAGATTAGTACTGAGCGCACACGCCATATTTTGGGCAATATTCTGCATATGAAGAAGTTATCCTTCCGTTGGGTGCCGCGCATGCTCACTCCTGACCAAAAACACAAACGCGAGAGCACTTCGAAAGAGTGTTTGGACTTGCTGATGCGGAATCGGGCGGACTTTTGGCGTCGATTGGTAACTGTTGATGAAATCCGGATCCACTATTACACACCAGATAACAGAATGAGTGCCCGGCAATGGGCTGAAGCCGGCACGGGTGCTCCGAAGCGGCCGAGGGAGGCTCAATAGGTCGGAAAGGTTATGGCGTCGGTTTTCTGGGATTGTCATGGCATACTCTTGGTGGACTACCTCTAAAAAGGAAAAACCATCAACAGCGAGTATTACTGTGCATTATTGGAACGATTGAAGGCCGAAATCGCTGCAAAACGGCCTCACATGAAGCGAAAAAAAATTTTGTTTTTGCAAGACAATGCACCGGCGCACAAGAGCATCGCAACCACGGCTAAAATCAATGACTTACGGCTCCAATTGCTGTCGCATCCACCATATTCGCCCGATTTGGCTCCCTCGGACTATTATCTCTTCCCAAACCTCAAAAGATGGCTCATCAATAAAAAATTCAGCTCACGGAGGAGTATTTTGCAGACCTTCCGGAAAATGACGAGATCAAGAAGTTGGAAAATCGCTGGAATAAGTGTATCGAGCTAAAAGGGGACGATATTGAATAAAATAAAAAAACATTTAAAAAAAAAATTTTTTTCATTCCCAAGGAGGTTACTTTTCACCCCACCTAGTATATTCAAGAAGAAAGAAATATCAAAACATTTCCAAAATTACATTTGTCAAAGTTTAACGACCAATTCTATTGATTTGAACCAACTTCTTTAAAGAAATGATGCATGAAGTATTATTTTAAATTTTAAAAATATCTTTTTAAGAGGAAACACATCAAAAACATTTGCCAAAGGAACTAAATTTCATTTGATTTTGGCTTCGAATTCCAACTTATTTTGATTTGAGTGAGCTATACTACATATAAAAATATTAAAATATTATTAGATTTTAAAATATTTTCCTTTGTCTATTTTTGCTGGTCACTTTGAAAAAAAAAAAAAAAAAATTCAAATTGGTCTTTAGCTTCGAATATTTGATAAATATTGTGAGAGGAAAGTTTTACAATGTCATACATTCTACGAAATTACTTCGAAATGAGCTCCAAATTTACAGCGATAACTTGGCGAGCTAAATTCACATGGTTAATACGTTATTCTTAAAATAATCAACATTTATTTGTTATGCTATTACTTATTCACCTCCAGGCTAAACTTACGAACGTATGCACGCTGTAGGTAGATATAGATACGCATAATTTATCAGTTGACTAAATACTTATTTAGTTATTAATGTAATAGTTGTTAATTGCTTTGTGTTGTGTGCGTTTAAAGAATCCAAAGGTAATGTTATTGTTATGTATGTATATTATATTCTGCGTTCAGTATTCTCTTTTGTAGAAATATGTTGTTAATGACTAGAAATTAACGCTTCTTTTCTGCGATCCAGTGTTTCGAATGTTAGTAAAATGGATTTAGTTAGTGAATATATTGCGTCTTATGTTATTTTATAAGACAATTCCGACAGAATTCGAAGCCGCTCTAGACGGCCATTCATTTAACTGGTCCATACAAATATTCCAAGGTTAAGTTTAACGGTATTAGCCTGGCTACCACGGAGAGAGAATAACAGAGACGGCAATACACCATACGTGTGTCCATCTCATCAATCGGGCATGCGTTACGACATAAAAAACGTATAGAAAAGCAATAACTAAAGTGGATACACTAAAGTAAAAGGCTTATACCAACGGTCTTCATTGGTGTTATGTTCAAATTAATATCTACACAAAAATACTGGATAATTTTATTTAAAGCCCAGTTTTCCTTTTTTTTGTGATTCTAAAATTGTGTGGGATTACTTTTAAAAATATCGTTGCATCATTTTTTATGTAAATAATACTTAATTTTCTCCTGATGTTGTGGTAAAGCTTGATTTCTAAACTACTTTATTCATAAATACGTTACTATACAATTTGTTCGTCTTTAACATGATAATGTTATTATATATAATAATACATTTATTTGTTGTAAAATCGTGAAAGATGTAATATATAAGATAATAGCTTAAATTTTTTTTTATCTAAAATCGCGTTTTACTGTGAAGGTTCATACAGAGAAAGCTGTGGGCTATCTATAATACAGGATTTTAAAAATAAAAGAAGCTGTTAATACCATTTATTATAATGTGGATCTTCTTATATTACTCGGTATAATAAAAGTAATTATAAATACCTATTTGGCGTCAAACTTACCGGATAGATATGATTCAATCATATCTGCCAAATATAATTTACTTCATATAAGCATTACAAAGGTAGTGAAATAAGCGATTGCGCCATCTTTATGGCAATTTCCGAAATACAATATTATATATTATTATTTAGCTATACTATTAACATTATGCTGTTTTTTAATCGATAATTTTATACCCTTGTTATAATACGATTTAAAGTTAACAAACATTTTTAATTGATAGCATTAAACAGAATGCATTATGCTTGTTATATTACCTTCTGAAGTAGATAAGAAAAATGTGGTTTCGGGTATATTCTTTGACTTAACAAGGGCGTTTGATATTTTAAGTCACGACATTTTATTAGAAAAACTTCTTATGGAATAATCAATTGTTTAAGTCTTACCTTTCTGATAGACGTTCATTTGTGTGTATTGAGGGAACCAAAAATAATATAATTAATAAGAATTTTACAACAAACTCGGATAGTGTGACCGGGGTTCCATAAGGATCAATTTTAGGTCCGACTTTGTTCATGATTTATTTGATACATGGCGTTTTTTCTCAGTACGCTGATGATACCGCTTGTATCGTGGCACACAGCGATCGGGATACGGTTTTACTACTAACTACAGCCGTTATAGAGCAAATGACTAATTGGTGTGAGGAAAATGATCTAATTCCGGCTTAATACACTTCGCATGCTCATCTAGTAGTTGCGGTAGTAGTTTATATGTTAAATATAATGGGAAATTTCTTCCTGAAAAGTAAAGTGTGAATTACCTCGGGTTGTCGCCGGATCCTCATTTGTAAGAATTTGTGTGGCAAACTGTGTTTAGCTTTGTACGGAATTAGGAATTTGAGAAACGCTGTCAGCTGTAATTCACTTTTCATACGTACAGTCTCTGGCCATACTATTAGACGCACTTGAATTTTTTTCAGTTATTTCGATGACTTTATAACAATTATTTTGTTATAAAAATGTTTTATTTTTTTAATTTGCAATCTTAGTAACTAAACAAACAGAATAAAACTGACATAAATTATATCGCCTCAATGTTGTTCGAGATGTCAAAATGAATACAAAAGTGTCCTTTTCCACAGGAATCAAAAAAATAAATAAATGAATAAAAATACGATTTCTCATTAAAAATAAAAGCCTGGGAACAATTTATACCTGGCTATTGATCCGTTCTGATTCAGAAAGAGTGGTTGAAAAAAAAAAAAACAGTTCATCATAAATCATTCATAAATTTCATGGTTTGTAGCGTGGAGCGCACGAACAAGTTTCTGGTCGACAGTACGTTCACTACCTTACAGATGGCGCCCGTGTGTCGAGTTTTAATTTTAAACCATCCCTTCCCATACACGGCTATGCGATTTTAATTATTTTAAATTACTGTATATTACCCGTACATAAGAATGTAATTTATAAATCGCCGCTGCATTTTGGTTTCTATACAGGAATTATTCGTTTTCTGTGCGAAGATTCAATTCGATATTATATATATATATATATATAACAAGGCTCGCGCGAGACCATCGGCTTCGTGCATTGTAGATTCTACTATTACTCAAGGGCAGACATACCAAAAATGGAATGGATATTTTTTAAAGTTAAGTGGCTTCGAACGCCTGAGGTTTTTATACGGGCACACAGCAGCAACTGAAGTGTATGTACATAACTATATACGTTATGTGTGTACATAACAACGTTTAGTACATAAATTCTTACATAAACACACACACACACAACACGAACTTTTATAAAATTACATAACAGTAATGTCCAACTCTTTCACTTTAGCTTAAAAATCGAATTGAATCTTTATAATCATTGATTATAATTGTCTTATGCCCTAATGCTTTAATTTCATCTTTTTTCAATCCATAATTTTCATAAAAAAATATTCGGTTGACTTTTCCTCTAATTTAGCCATCAACGTCTGTTATAAATATTATCAGAGAAGCTTAACGTGATACCACCAATACTACCTTAATAGCCTTTAAAAATAAAGGAAAACCCAGCCTCAAGACCATAAATGTCATGCATCGTAAAATTAAGGTCGAATAATCTGATTCTAGATAATAAGTTTCTCCGAAACAAACACTCGAAGCAAAAAGAAAACTTTAATAGTGTACAGACAAATTAAGGGATGCAACCCAAAAGAAAATAGATCTAATTGTAAGTTAATCGATTTGTCATATTGTTTAAGTTTATTTCTCGCTGTGAGGAGTTTCCATAACCTTCGGACAATTATAAAGTAACCAGGCGCTTTGCGTTTAGATTGAGATGAATTGTCTGAGCTTAGATCTGTGACTGCATTACCGCCTTACGTTGCGGCCCTCTCCGGGATTGAGAGTTTGCTTGTGTCCCGTAGATGGAGACAACCTAAACACTTAGTTTCATAGTAGAGAGAATGGCAGATATAGCTTGAAAATGCGATAGCGATGTAAGTGGTTTTACACACGGAGTGGCGATAATGACGCCTGGTAGGCAAAAATTGGAGTCCATCTCTAGTGCCATTCCTCTTTCACTGCTTTTGTTGGTATAGTGATATTTCCATCGTCAGAATATCTTCAAATCTGATTTTAAAGTCCTCATGCAGGGCAATTAAATGTTGAACGTATGTGTGAATATCCTCATCAAGGCATTCTACCTGCGACAAATTTGGAAACCGGGAAAATTCGCGCCGACTAATATTTTGCTTCATAAATTTGAAATTTCCAAGAAAAGCTGAAATTACACCCTTTGTTTTTATTAAATTGAGGCTGTCCCCTTGTAATTGTAAGTTAATGTCATTAAATTTTTTGAACAAATCTGTTAAATACGCGATGTCCGCTTTCAAATTGATCAGGTTTTCTTTTAAATCTGGATCTTTACTTTCCAGAAACTCGACACGTTGTACTGAATATGGAATATGCAAGTTTTTACAAGTAACAGTCTCTGAGCTTCTTAAAATATTATCTGCCTACATTGATAGGTGAACTCAAGCCAATATTTTACTTCTTCACTATCGGAACCAGATAAATTTTCGTTGACCCCCGCTTACGAATTGTAAACCCCCATTTTTTTGTCACGCCAACGTAGGCCCCGTCGAGTCTCCCGTGGACCCCTAAGGGTCCACCTGGACCACTTTGGGAATCACTGTTCTAGACTAAAATAAAAACTCTAATTTTTAAAATAGGACAATATTATTTCCTATGCAAAGCAAAAAAGTTGTTTGTTCAGGAAGATTTTTCCGTAGAACCTTTAAATTGCTATCCACGTGGTATAAGAATTTAAAGTATCATTTATAAAAAAAAATGAAAATGAAAATGCTAATAATAAATCTTCTATTCACCCAAACGAGATGATAGAAAACAAAGATGATCCTGCCAAAAGAATAAACCGAAAAAATAGCTCTTACAATTTTCAATCGTGCTAGAGGTCGAAAAATATTTTCGTCTTTTTTTTCTTTCTTTTAATAATAAAGCAAGATATATACACATATAAGTAAACAAATCAATTTTGTCCAGCGATAATCGTTTTTAATTATCATTCATTACTGCTATCAAAATAAAAATATAAAAAAAAATTAGACAAAATCGTTTGCCATGTCTAAGAACGCCGAATTAATCTTTGACCTTAGGCTATCAAGAAAACGTATAGCTGCATGTACGGTGGTGGGGATCTGGACCCTAGGCAACAGGGTCCGTCACGAAGAGCGAGAGAGAAAGAGTGTGCGATAGAGAAAAGGACTTGCTTTCACCGTTGGCCGTCTGTAATATCCACAACGAGAGGCAAATTTGCTGGTTGTCGCATTCGAATACATTAGTGGTAATACTTAAAATACATGGAAATTTTCTAATCATTAAGACAACACACCTTTTTAATGCGTGCGCGTTCGGATCTCGGAATTCTCGAGACGCACGGGACAGCTAAAAAGGCCAAATTAAAATTAAAGGTGAAATTACATTTGCGAATACGGTCATCGGCCAGACCGCGTAAAGAAAAAATTAAAAACGAAAATAAAACAATGGTATCTTTAAAGGTATGGCACGACATATCCCCGTCGAATTTTGAAAGGATATGTCTCTATTGTTCCGTTTTTTTAATCATTAAATAGTCTTCGCCTTCCTCCGTCTGCGTTTCTCGGAAGAAAAATCCGGTCTTGTTTATTTTTTATTGCACCTAATGATATCCTGAGCATCGTATACCGTCTCTCTTCATTCCCCTGATCGTCCTCACAGCATCCATGGTGCTCCGCAGGACTCACAGATGCCACATGGATCAACATACGTCCTTTAAATCGTACAATTTTGACCCATTGCGAGTATTTTTACTATGTGTACCGCTTGGGCAGTCAAGTTGAACTGAACTACCGCATGGGTTATCTGGTCAGCGCGCGATGTTATTATCTTTCTTATTGCGTAATGATAATTTGAATTTCATTAATATTAGTATACACATTCTTAGGGAATAATTGTTTTGTACAAGTTGAGTTGTACGAATAAAAAGTAATTGCGGTACTTGGAATTAAAATACTACAATAACAATTATTTGTCTTATTTTTTTTTTTAAATTATAAAGTAAATTAAAACGAGAACATGTAAAAAATTTAAATTGAAAATTGATTATTTACTGCTCAAAAAAAAAAAATAATTATATTTGGGTATGACACTCGCTTGTTTTTAACAACAAAGTGGTTACAAAGATTTGTTTTCGGATCAAACGTTTATATGAAGATTTAGAAGGACCAGTGATATCTTACCTGTGATTTGAAATGCAATACATTTATATGTTTTCCTACGGCTTATTTTGGTCATCATATTTTAAAGGTGCTTATTAATAATCATTGATAATTTTCATAACTCAAAATAGCTCACCCTTAAAGAAATTTAACTTCAATAACTTTAGAATTGGAAAAGAAACTTGGAAAATTAAACAGAAATTCCTAAAAGAGTTTTGATTGTCGATGGTTATTAAAAATGCTTTGTGCTAAATTCCATTAACTTATATCAACTTTGTCTGTTTTGGAAATGGTTGCAAATAATTATTAACGATTTTCAACACGGATAATCCGTAACTTCAATTGCTTAAACATTAAAACTTCAAAATTGCTGTAAAAGCACTTCATATAATCAAAATAATTTTGATTGTTTATAGTAAAAAATGCCGAAACATTTTGCTGTGATATTACAGTAAAATGTATTATTTACAAATATCAATGTAATCAGATAAGATCTAACATAAACACTCTAGTTTTAAATACAAAATTTAACTCAAACTTAATAGTTTTTATCCTTAGAAAATATTCGTAGTTAAATTTACAAAATTATAATTATGAGTCGCTCATTAGATGCTATTGAAGATTTATATTATGTACAGGTTTTTTTTTTTCAAGAAGTCTTATTAATTAGTAATTTAATGCATTTCAGCTAAATTATTTAAAGGTGTCAAGTGGACAATTATAATCCAATGATTCTTTCTACGACGAAAGAATATTTAATCACATTCACACGATCATTTAGTGAAATGGATAAGAGATAAATACTTATTTAAGTATCCATCCAAGTCAAAAATGAAGAAAAAAAAAATAGCATGGTTGGAGATAAATGTGAAGGTCAAGGTTTTTTTTTTTATTCAAACAGAGCCCGTGTTGTGCTGTCTGCTGAAATTTAAGTATAAAAACAAGGAAGGTCAATGCTATTTGTATATAGGTGTACAATATCGCGTGGACAATACGAAAATTGCGTAAGGTTATTAGTTATTTAGTTAGTCATTACGGTAGTGCTTACGTAAATAAATGAACTTCAACGGAGTATCTATGTCTTAGAAATGTCAGTAAACTTTTGATATCCTTAACATTTGAAAACCTTCACGTGACCGCTGACTTATCCACTTTGGGTTAAAATAACTACATATGTATATACGTATATGTGCATTTATATGTTAATAGCCACTTACCAGCTAACTATTTTAAATGACGTCGTAAAGTAAATACTCACAAACGAATATAATCGCGCGGAAATCTCTTGTGCGAGCCCGTGCGGTAATAACATTTCGAGTTCCAGCTGATTTTACTGGCGCAAAGTGACTATAGTGATCCCGGGTGATCGTGGGTGCAAACACAATTTGGGGACCTCCCCGCGCACGGGCAACGTGAAGTTGCTCCTTTACAGTCTTGAAGTTACATTAAATGAAACCTACCTCAACGTGCTTTTTGTAGTGCTCTTACTGTTATAACTGGTTTTATGTAGCTAGGCATCGAAAACTAGGTGGGAACTTGTAATACTCAAATCAGGTTTTATAAGATCCACCATATGCTCGTTAGTTTTGTCATATATTATTATAACAATGAATGTGGTTTAAAATGCGGTTCTGACTCCTCTTTTATTTTTAAAAGGATTGAATATTATCGTCCAATATTCGTGTCATCAAGGATTAAGCTGTGGAATGTCCAGAAATCTATACATTCTCTAAGCCTTAAAATATTGTTGATATTTATTCGGAACGTTTAATTTCCATTCATAGAACTGACAGTAAAGGAATAACAGTTTCATCTTATTAGATTATTCGAAAGACATATGATATATATACACGGTGTTTTGAAACATCGTTTAAAGATTTTAAGGGCATGTAGTACGATCGAAAATAAGGTTAAAAGTCATAATAAACATATGTTCACAAATCAACCGTTTACGAGATAACAGCGAGTGTTCCTAGCAGTACATGGATATAACATATCCCAGTAAACAGGTGCTTATCAGCTATTGTTTTATGACAGTTTAATTTGACGTTTTGTGCAATTTGTAGCAATTTGGTTGCGTATTCTAATGCTGAAATGAACGATATGGTGTTCATGTACGGTCGTGCTAATGGGAATTCTTTACAAGCACGTCGCTTCTATGCTGAAACGTTTCCTGATCGCCAACTGCCTTCGCATGTGATGTTTCACACGGTGTTTCAACGACTAAGAGAAACTGGTTCGTTTGAGAAGCGGTCTTCTGATACTGGACGGCAGAGATTAGCATGTACTCCACAGATAGAAGATCGAATTTTGAATATTATTGATGAAAATCCCGAAACTAGTGTTAGAAGAATTTCGACTCAAGTGGGTGTAAGCAGCAATCTTGTTTGGAGAACTCTTCATGAGCAACTCCTATACCCATACCATATGCAACGGGTACAAGCCCTTACTGCTCCGGATTATCAAGCGAGAAGGGCTTTCTGTGAGTGGTTTTTGGGAACAGCTGCTGATCGGCCAGATTTCGCTGATAACATCCTTTTCACTGATGAAGCTGGTTTTACTAAAAATGGAATATTTAATTTCCACAACAATCACGTTTGGTGTGACGAGAATCCTCATGCTACCGTTGAAGCTCGGCACCAGCAACGTTTCTCTCTAAATATCTGATTAGGCATGATAGAGGAACGGTTGTTAGGACCGATTGTTTTGCCACAACGCTTAACAGGTCCTGCATACCTCGAGTTCTTGGAAAATACTTTACCTGAACTTTTGGAAGATTTACCTATAATTCTAAGACTGAACCTCTGGTTTATGCAAGATGGAGCTCCACCGCACTTTACGCGTACTGTTAGGGAACATCTTAACAATGAATTTCCTGGGAGATGGATAGGGCGAGCAGGTCCCATTGCTTGGCCTCCAAGGTCTCCCGATCTAAACCCGTTGGACTTTAGTATCTGGGGTTATTTGAAAAGTTTAGTGTACGCAACACCGGTAAACGATCTTCCAGAGTTGCGCCAACGAATAGAACACTGTTGCCAGATAATACGAGAAAAACCCTTGTTTTTTGAAAGAGTGCGCGTTTCCTTTGAAAGCAGATGTAGATCCTGTGTCGAAATGAAAGGACGTCATTTTGAACATCTTCTTTAGTTATAATCTATTTTATGTTAAAATACAATAACATCTTAATAAAAACCGCTAAAGCAAACTTATTCTGCATTTGCGATAAAATCGCTGTTATCTCGTAAACAGTTAATTTGTGGACATATGTTTATTATGACTTTTAACCTTATTTTCGATCGTACTACATGCCCTTAAAATCTTTAAACGATGTTTCAAAACACCCTGTATATACAGGCTGTTTTTCAAACAATATCACACATCTTAAGAATAGAAAGATAGCAACAACATTCTTAATATAAGTTGCCTGTTGGCATTTACATATGTCGTTTTACATTACCCTTGATTTCCTATCAAATTTGTTGTAAATTTAACACTAAATATTTCAAAGAGTATTATACACAATTTTACAAATTAAATATGCGGGCACAGTATGTGTCCAAAAGTGTAAAGTTCAGTAGGGTACGCTTGTGCTGTCACTGTTCCTGTTTCACACTGATTTTCGAAAACTATCTATTTGGTCTAAATTTAAAATCGAATTTAACGCAAAGTTTTATTTATATTGGTTCTATATTGTAAATGTAGTACAATCTGTTTAGTAGCAGCATTTTATTTTTTATAAACAAAAAAATATTGATGCCCCCCGTTTTTTTTAATTTTTTTTTCCAAAAATAATTAAGTCGTACCACGCCCTCTTAGAGATTATGTAATATATCAAACTATCTTCTAATAAAAAATATATCTGATATAGTTTCCCAGATGTTCATAAAAATTTGGAAATCGTACAAATCTTTGGAGTGTATTATAATAAAAAGTATCTTAAAATCTAAATCGTCGAATTATGAATGTTCCCGTTCCTAGCATTCCTTTCTAAGTAACGCCCAGTATATAATAAGCAAAAGTGTTTTGTTTTTTTAAATCTTGGATAGGAATGTTTTTATAATAAAGAAGAAAATGCGATATTCTTCCAGCAGTAGTATTACAGCAAAGAAAATGAAGAAAACTTGAAGCTAAAAAACTTTTATCAATCGTATTTCTCCATGGCATCGTGATTTAACAAATTATAACCAAATGATCTTATTTATGTGAGCACCACTGTATATTTAAGCGTGCGGTATTTACAATTGCAAATTTAAATCTGTTCATTCGCTCTTCGCATTACCAATGAGCTTGTTTGAATATATACACATATCTACATTTATCTAAATCAACACACATAATAAGTAATATGTAAAATTCAATTTAAAAGAGAAAGTATGTTCTATATAACTAATTTATGTATTTCCAATGTATATTTTACCACTCCACCGTGTATATACGCATGTTATATATGGAGGTACATAATAAATTGTTATTATAAACTGGAGCAGCGTATGTTTCCATCCCACTTACGAATTAATGCAGGAATAGGTGTCACACCCAAAAACTTAAAGTGATTTTAAGTCGATCCTTTTCTTGCACTTAAATTAAACGAATCTCTTTTTAAATTTCAGGTATGTATACTGACATTTCTACAGAGGGGTGTAAGGCGTAAAACTATAGTAAGTAATGCTTATTTTTGTTTCTTTTTTTTTATTTTATAACTAATCGCTGTATCGTTAGCGTTTAATTAATATTATAATTTGTATTCGAGGTGGAAATTGTCCAAATTTTACGGCCGAGGTGATCTTTATATAATAATGCATGTATGTATCTTATATACTTGTTATATTGTTGATAAATACGAATAAAATATGAATAATAAAACTTTAACGCCGGACATGTACTAAAATGTAAAATTTAAATTCTGTTGTCAAAATGTATAAAATTTAGAAAACAGAAAACACATTAAAAGTTATAAAAAACGATTAGACAAAGACGTTTAAGCAGAACAAACACCAAACGTAGAAAGAAAAAAAAATAAATGCAGGTAAAAATAAAAACGCAATATTAAACAAGTGAGTAAAAAACACAAATGGTTTTATTTATATATTACAATATTCATCTGCCGCCGTTTTTATTGGTCCGTTCGTAATTGAAGACTTGGCAAAACGTGTTATAATTCGCTCGGAGTAAACCTAGGATACGAAACCTCGGACTATTCCCTGTTATTTCGAGAATACCACATTTGTAGTACTGGAGAATTAGTGGTGATTTTTATTCCCCGGGAGTACTAATTTTCCACTGACCCACGATATTAACAGAACGTATGCTATGAGTGATCCGTGCGGGATAGCAACCTGAAGGAGGCCATAAAATAAACGATATAAAGCAATATTTTATTATGATTCTTATCGGTTTGTTTGTTGTTTTTATTCCTAGGAATAAAGTTTTGTTTTCTTTTATTTTATGGCTTTAATTTATTTACGTTTGCAGTAATTTACCAACTGTTCTAACTTCAATGACCGGTGGTGTATATCTTCATCGATTCTCTAAGTGGAATGACCTGTGGAAATGTTTAAAACAAGTATTTGCTCTTACACTTCTAGATATCCTAGTAATAAATGATATAATGATAATTGAATAGGCGAATCGCGTCCGCTAGAAATGCGTCATGTGTATTAGAAGTGTTTAATTTTCCCACAATTGTTTTTATTATTTTACGTCGTAATACGATAATATGGAAGCGTTTGTTTAAATTATAATCCGTACACCATCTACCGATAAATCGTCTAGGCTTGGGAATAATTAATATTCAAAGGAAAAACAAATTCGTTTCTATCTTGGAAAAAGCGCTAACAAATTAGGATTTCCGAGAATTTATCATCTTTGATTTTCGACGACCACACATTAGTCATTATTTGTGGCCGATAAGATGAGTCAGAGATCGAAATAGCCCGCGTAGTGTACGGATCTTATTTATATGCCTGCTGTATTTTAAATAAATTTCATGGAAATTCGCTCAATTATATATTTTTATAGCGAAAGGTCGACGTTTGTAAATTATATACTCGCATAATGTCAAGGGCGTCGCAATTCTTCGATTAGGGCCAAAATAGCTCTGGAAAATATTAAATTTTATCCGTGAACTAGTTTTGTGCAACATTTATCTATGCACCAGGAACAAATTAAAGACAAAGCGTTTATTTTAAATGTTACATAAATATTCATTAGGTGAAATGAAAGTTAGAGCGTACAACACAAATAAACGCAATTAAAATGTTACAGTTTAAGGTACCTATACGCGACAAATAACTGCGGTGCGAGCTGAGGAAAACGTAAAGCCACATGATATACATGATAATGATCATAGACTAATACCTGTGTAGTGGGTGTTTCAGGCCATGTACTGCATAGTGGGAGAACATACATGCAATCGTCCTTGCAAAGGTCGCGTTTGTATTTAGCTGTACGCCTATTAACTCGTGAGGTTACACTTCTAAATGGTAAACCAGATTTATTGGTTTCTTATTCAAATTTTTTCCAAAAATTTAACATAGAATATTTTAATTATATTTTAAAGAAGTTAATTAAAAGTTTATCACACCATATTTAATGGTTTCATTTTATTGGAAACCCCTCTGTAACAATTGTATCGTCTTTTATTAATATATATTTCTGGGGGCTCATAATATTCTGGAAATTCTTTCCATTGCACGGGGATCCGAACTTGAAAGCAAGCGTAGGATGGCTCCACAAGTTAAAATTTCGCCATGGCATTCGACAATTGGACATTAGTGGCGAAAAACTTAATTCAAATAGCGCAGTTGTAGATGATTTCAAAGAACAGTTCCAATAAAAAATAACAGCCATTGGACTCGTGAGAGAACAAGTGTACAACTGCTAAATTCAAAGCTTTGCCGCAAAGGACATTAGCATTGTTTTCAGAAAAGTCAGCCCCAGGTTTTCAGCTCCAAAAAGATCGCATCACTGTAATGGTTTGTGCAAATGCAACTGGAAAGCATAGATTGTCATTGACAGTGATTGGAAAAGCAAAAAAATCACGGGCGTTCAAAAATTTAAATATGAATGCACACCTGTTAGTTTTTATGCATAAAAAAAATGTTTGGATGCATCGGACAATTTTTGATGAATGGTTTAAAAAGGTGTTTGTACCGCAAGTTAAAGCTCATCTGTCCCAAATGGAGCTGCCTCAGGAAGCTCTGCTGCTAATGGACAATGCTCCTTCACATCCATTTCATGAGTGCCTCTTTCTTCCTGCAAACACAACCCCTCTGATCCAGCTTATGGACCAGGCCATAATTGAGAATATGAAGCGTCGGTACAGAAGAAGTTTCATTGAAGACGATGCAACAAGTGGTAAAGGCAATTTGGAAAAACTACAACATTGAGGACGCCAGTGTTGTTGCCAGTGCATAGGCCGATCTTACAGTGTTGAACCTAAAGAATGGGCGGTATAAGCAATGGCCTGAACCTGCACTACCCACTATCGAACCAATAGAAACGGTTAATGTTGATCAAATCGTGCAGTTTTGCAAATACGGCCTGCCCAACAATGACACACTGACCACTGAAGATGTAACAGATTGGTTAGAATGTGATAAACATGACGAAGGTTTTGAAATATTGACTGATGAAGATATTGCATCTAATGTTCAGCAATCCGATGATGGTGAAGTTGAGGACGACGATGAAGAATCAGAATTCAACCAAAAACCTGGAAGCTGAAGCAATGTTAACGAAGTGCATAGATTGATTTGAGAGTCAAGAGGACGCAAATGCTACACAGATCCAAGTTCTAAAGAAAAAAATTCATTGCCGTAAAAAAGCTCGAGCTGCAAAGAAGCAGAAGAAAATGATTTCTTTAAGACAAGAGGAGGCAAATACTACATAGATCCTACTTCTGACAAACAATACATTACCGTAAAGAAAGCTCGAGCTGCAAAGAAGCAGAAGAAAATGATTATGTTATACTAAAGTTTGTAAATAAAAATACTCTGTATTTTATCTAATTAAACATGTTTTCATGTAATTCACAAATTATTTAAAATCTAGTACAGTTATGGTTATAAATTGTTGAACGATAAAACCATAAAATCTAAATTTTAAAATTAAAATTAAAATTATAGAATCAGAGAATTAGACAACCCCATTATTAGAATATTAATCAGCACAATAAAAACTCCATTCCTGCTGATTAATAAGTTTCTATTGTATCGTTTTTTCATATCTGCATTATAGCTTATTGTTATTAAGAAAAGATTAATTTATTGGCATGTCAAGTTGTGCATTTATGGCAATATGCTGAGTAAATTCGGACCAATTAATAAAAATACCAATGCACAACCATTATACCAGATATGAACGTGAAATCGTAAACAGAATAATTATTGTTAATTATTTAGAAGGAGAGATTGCGTTATCAACCCGATCCAGTGACGTTCGTCGAGAATATATATATATATATATCCCAAATATATATATATATATATATATACCTAAATACACACGAGCGAGAGGTGTCAAAAAATGTCTGTCTCATTTTTTCACGCAATTAATTTGAATGCCGTGCGGTTTGTTGCAGCCTAACCTTGATTGCAATGTTCATTCAGTGCCGTTCTGTAAGATATATCGGTTCTTATATACTGATGCGAACTCGTTAATACTCTTTAAGAATATTGGGATATGTAGTTTATGAAAGCAATTTTTTTTTTGTTCCGCTATTTTGCGTTCTGGATATATTTCTTTCGTCTTATGCAATTTAGCCGAATTAAAATGACTGAGCCTTTGACATTAATAATGTTAAATATTGTTGTTATGTGAGCCTACGTGTTTAACTGTACCGCAAGATATAATCTTTCTGTTGCGTAAAGTATATTACATATTGAACTTTAAAAAAATGGGCGTACAATTTTCTATCTATCAACAGAAGATTGCTACTAGATTGTTAAATATTTTTTTTTCTGAGAATCTAAAGGATCAAGATCTAAACTGGAACGAAACAATGAAACTCGCTAAGAACAAGCAGCAATGGTCAACATTTCTGTATAAATAAGCATTACACACCTTAACACCTTCGGGTTTTTTTAAGGTTTTTGATTATATATATATATACCAGAAAAAGTGATAAAAGAAATTAAAAAGGAAGCTTTTTTTTTTAAACAGGGACATGAACATTAAAGAACTGAACCTTACGCTTTTTGTAATCTAAACACGGTTATTATATTAACAATCTTAAATGCATTGATAACTTCCTTTGCAAGTAAATTACAAAAGAAGAATATACTTGAGTGAATTGATTCATATTTTCTATTTGAGTGGATAAATAAATAAATAAAACGTTATATATAGTTTATATTTATTGTTCTCTCAGTGCAGGTCTCCTTATAAATAGAGTATTCGGAATAAAAATTAGATCCTACATTAGTAAAATAGATTAAAGAAAGAACGTGGGACAAGAATTTATGTTATGTATTTATTGTATATATATATATATATATACATATTAATAGGCTGTCGTTCAACTTTCGGAGACAAAATTATTTTTATGACTGAAAAAAAAAACCTATTCAAAAGCGGATGCTGTAATTTCTTTCATTCACGGTAGACCAGATTAACTTCATAGATATATTATAGGCGTAAGGGTACAGATTGTCATTCGAGCAACCCTGAGCGCACGCCACTGCCTTCGATATTACCGGATGGGAGAATTAGATAAACAAATGTTTAACATCATTACCTTCTAGAATCCATCGAAGAATGAGACTGATGGTACCAATTATAATTTTGATTCCTGCAGTAATACATAGATGCTAATAATGTTTACAACTGAAATGGACGGATGCTGGCGGTCATTGACAGTCCTTGACTTCTTGTAGGATCGTACCTCTAACGATTTATTAAGTTAAATTAATATTTACTCTCAGCTATTAGGATCTAATTTGCCACATTTATTGAAAAAGAACTGGTTATTATTCATTTGATTTTAAATAAAATCGCTAGTCAAATGTATATTAAATAATTATTTATACATTTAATCACTAACGTACTAAATTCATATATTTGAGAATATAATGTACAAAAATATATTTTTTTTTAATAGAAACAGTAACATTTAATAGATAGATAAATCATTGAAATATTTAAGTAAATTTAATGATAATATTTACAATTTTAAATATGGATATCCGAAGTAAACCTCATGGAAAAGTAGACGCAACGCTTTGATAGCTTCAGTTTATTTAATATTGACATCCGTATGAAAAATTACAATACATTTATAATAGTGGCTATAGTGTAACCTAATTGAAGCGACCCCTATTGTAAAATTGACGCAAACTGTTTTAAAGGTGCACTTTCTCTTTTCAATTCGTTTAATTCGAATCTAACATAATACTTTTACCTCAATGTATGAGGAATTTAAACTAGGATAATTCTATCAAATCAGAAAGATTTGATTAGGGCTAGGAAAACATTAGTCTGAGATTACAAGAAAGGTTTGAGAATCAAAGAATCCTGGGGGAGGCACTGTGAGGACATTGAACAAGCTCCAGACTAACAAGGATATTATCCGAAGAACCTAAAAGATCAATACATAAAAACAAAAAGCGGAAGCTACACCAAGACGGGAGATGAGACGATAAAAGAACTCTTTCCGGTTCATTTCCAATCGCACATTCATTAGCTGCTAGATTGCAATAGGACAGACCTGGAACACCCAGGGAGCCTTGGTAGGAAGTAAAGAAAGTGGTAATCAACAAACAATCAACTTATTCAAACCCTATAAATCGCTACAATCGGTTGGCGTTTATCCAACCATCTTACAAAAGGATACCAAACTTTTGTTGCAAAAACTGATCAAAGCCTGATTAGAGTTACTGTTGTTCGAAGACCTGGCAAAACAGGGCAGGATGGAGCAAAACCTCTGGGACCAATTAGTCTGATGAACCATGAAGAACTATTAAAGCTGATTGGGGATCATCTTCGCATAGTAGCAGGTTTCCTAATAGGATATTGTGTACTGAAGGGACACCTACAGAAAATGGGGATCAAAACCGCAGATACCCAATGCAAAAAGAATTTTTGGCAAGCCAAACAGCCAGAGGATTATTTCGATCGACTAGACAGGGTACTAGGATTTGGCTGGCATAATTTGATGGGGGATATAATACAAGAAAGTCAGGAGGCTGCAGTATTATCGGAGACTTTATTAGACGGCTCCCACAATAACAAAACTGTCACATAATACCTTTTCTTCAATATATGAGGAATTTAAGTTGGAATAATTCTATAAAATCTATCCAAAATCACTCTTATTACAAATCTAATCAATCATATAGGTAAATAAATGTAAAAGGATCAGGTTTTACTGTATCTATGTATATAAGTATAACTGATACATATCTTACTGGATTATAAATTTATGTTGACCTCCACCACATTTTATATTATTAATGTTTGATTGCAAGACGAAAATATAGTGATATCAACGCATTGATATTGCAATGTATGCGTGTATATAAAATGTATATACCTTTATATTGGTAAAAAACGTTTTTCAGCAAGGTTAACCGCTCTGCCTTAAGAGAATAATTGTTTATAATGAACTGGTTCTATCCAGGAAATAAAGATTTTACACTTATTCGTAAAAAGAAGTTCCTGTATTTATCAGCTTGGTAAATCTACATATTTTTCAATGACTGTGCACCTAAACTTACTTATACAATGGGTGTCGCTTTAATACAACAATGAAAAAGCGCGAGAAATTGTATAAACCCTGTTGCAGAAACAATACTTAATTTTTCTTGTAATCTATACCGATGCTGCTGTCTCTAGTTACTTTTCCACAGGCTGCAGTCGGTTACATCGCGGTTAGGATTCTTTATTCTCGACTATAAAATGTAGTTTGCATCGTTAAAATTTATTTAGGATTACGCACAATCATGAATTGATACAAAACGTAGATATTATAATAAAATTATTTAATTTCAAATTGTTATGATTAAATTAATAACCAAATAATTTTAGGTGATATATTCCCTCGTCTAATCTTTATTTTCAGCTAATTATAATTATTAAACTTGTAAAATTTGTAGCAGTGACTACAATGCCGGATATAGGCGACGAACCCCTAATTTATAGTTTTAAAAAGATGATTCGCAACGCATATCTATAAGATTTACTGATAAAAAATATCAAATTCTACTCGATATATAAAACAACAACATTATAAAATAAAAACTAACTGCAGGTATTAAATTACAACGCTGTTAAGTTGGAGACTTCAGTGCCTGGTCAGACGAGGAACTGCATGCAATATCTACCCAATAATCTACCTAATCAATTAAAACCGCAACAATACTTGTCTAATCGTTATTTTCAGCGAATTGTAATTATTAAATTAGTAACATTTGTAGCGGTGACTACAATGCCTGTGTGAGCGACGAACCCCTTGTTTATATTTTTTAAAAGGAAAAATATAGTTCGCAACGCATTTACTGATAAATAAATATTAAATTGTCCTGAATTATAAAACAAAAAAAAAAAAACTAACTATAGGTATTAAATTACAACGCTGTTAAGTTGGAGACTTCAATGCTGAATCAGACGAGTGACTTCATGCAATATCTACCCAATAATGTAATCAATTAAAACCGCAATAACATTGGTAAAATTTTATTAACACTTAATTATTATCCTTAAACAAAGTGAGGCGGAATGGATTTTTTTAAAGGTGACATTGAAAATTAAAAAAAAAAAAACATCAATTCAATGTGTGTCTGACATTTCAGAAGTTGTGTGGAATACATTTAGTAGTAGCTAAATGTCTACATACTTAAATGTAAATGTACGGTAAAACGAATTAGTGTTTTACTGTTGAGAATGGTGTAAAACTATGCATTATATAGGAAGGGTCTAAGTTGTTTGATATTGATGGAACAACAAAATGATTTTTTTTTTGTTTCAAATAGATTTCTATCACCATGGGAAAATATTATTTATTTTGATTGATTTTTATATATTTCTTTTTTCCATAAGTGATAAAATATAACCATTTTTTACGAGCAATAAAATGAATGACCTTTCATAACCCACATGACATTCAAAATAGGTACTGACTGTATAGTGCTTAAAGAAAAAGATTTTCGTAGTAAACGTATTGCAGTATATTATTACGGAAAATAACTAACCAAAACTGCAGTTAATTATGGTGATAACATCTTTATTTTTCTTTTTTTAATATTCAAGAAGGTAGGTACAATGAGAGATATTTTAAATTACCACATTGAGAAATGGTTCTTTTAAATAGCGGTTAAAAAAGTATTTCTTAGTTTTAAATAACCTTTCATTAAATATTCGAAATCCCAAGCAAAAGTGATGCTGATTTTAAAAAAATAAACGATTAATCTTTTAATGCTTGTTTCACTTAACAAAACAGGCCATGTAATATTTTTATATTAACACATTGACTTTCCTTAAATTAATTAATTGCGTATTTCGGTATGTGCTAATGCAAAACTTTCCTCTAAAAATTATGATTTGGTTAATACAATATTATTTTTAAAACGATTTATTGACAGAATTCATTGTATGCTCACGTGAGGCATTACCTAATGTTCCAGATTTTACCTTAAATGTGCAACCATTAATTAACCATGGAATGCGTTTTATGAAATTGATTTTTTTATTTCTTATTGAATAATTAATACCCGATAAGTCAATGTTAACGCATACCTCTACTTTTAATTTTAATGGCGTAAGAGTATATTTCAGTTGTAGGATGAATTTACAGTTTGTAACAACTGATGCAAAACCGAAGTAAATATGAAACAAAAACAAACATCTCCTACCTAGAATGTAAATTTGTAAATTAATTATTTATGTTTTGTTTGGATGTATATAAATAGGAGATACAACCAGACTCATACAATATTCATCAAATTGTAAGATACGTGCATAAAAAGCAATTAACAACTCCTTATTAGCTTCTTTAGTGAAATTCCAATAATAGCCATCGATTGCCTATACCAAATAGTAAGAAAGCGAACATAATAACAATTTTGCTCATTATTACAACATAAACTGATACGATTCGAGCTCATATATAAGGTTAATTATAATTATAAATATCCTGTGTAGAAAATTCTGATACATACTGGTATTATATGGTAATAGATGCGAGATAATAGTGACTTACAATTAGATCTAGTGTGGATATCTGCAGGTTGGGATATAGAGGTATACTTTCTTCAAGGTCACCTCTAGATGTTTTAATCAACTAAAAATCAAATGTCAAGTTCGCAATTTTCATTAATCCACACGAGATACGAATCTTAAGGTCGAATTTCGTTTTATTTATTTGCATATGCCAAATTATTGTACATCGGCGCTCATGGAATTCAGACCGCTTATATGAATACGATAATTTATCATTCTACTAACATAATTTATAATTACTCCTATATGACCGAAAACTATGTGCTAAAATGAATTTTAGGCAAGAAAGGAGACGTCGCACGTCTAATATGAAACCAAGTGGATCAGGATTATTGATCAAGGATGCAAGAAAATATTCTGGGACTCCCCTATCGTGTTAAGGAGGCTATAGCCAAATGAATCGAAATTAATATGGTGAAAATGCCAAGAAACATCGTAAGGCATATTAAAGGGGTAGAAAATGTATTAAATATGGAGATGGCTTAAAAATTCAAAATATAGAAGAGCAATAAACTGGTTGAAGATTTTTATATCCCACATACATAGATCTTGATTTGCTACTACTCCCCTTTATGAAATCATCCATGTATGCAACAAACAGCAAAGGGCTAAGTCCCTCTCCCCTCCTTGTCTTACACCTTCGGTTGGTTTGGAATACTCCAGACTTAGCGTTGTTTTTTATTATTTATTATATTTCTTGTTTATAATTTCTTTAATTGTAAAGGTATGGCCTTGTATACTTCTTGAATTTCTATTCTCGCTTTGTGATGGAGGGTTTTATTGTTGATCTGAATTTCATTTCTATTATTTGTTCAAATACTTTAAGTACCGAACTTAATATAGTTACTCCTCTATAATTACAAAATTCTTTCTTGTTCCCTTTTTATGTATTGGTACTATAACTCTTATAGGAATGGACTCTATAGAGTCTGCAGGTATTCTTTCTTCAATCTATACTGTATTGTATAATTGTGTCAGTATCTCTGCATATTTTTAAAAATCTCAGCCGCAATTTTCTCTTAGTGCTGCCTCAACTTCCGCTTTTACAATATATTCTGTCTCTCTTGCTTCGATAATATGTGATTCTTCATTTTCTGTTTGTTGAAATGTATAGTTTCCATGTTTAAGAGTTGCCCAAAATATTCTTTAAATCTTTCCGGGTTTTCTTCTGTTAGTAATCGTAAGCCACAATTTAATTCCTGATTTTTCTAGTAACTGATTCAAAAGAACGATCTATCAGCTAGTAAGCCAATCGCCGCTTAAAGCAGAAAA
The DNA here is from genome assembly GCA_949128085.1 of Cetonia aurata. NCBI lineage: Eukaryota > Metazoa > Arthropoda > Insecta > Coleoptera > Scarabaeidae > Cetonia > Cetonia aurata. Next base: position 11,870,346 of record OX421891.1, read on the forward strand.
AAAACATATTTCTGTTTAACGTAAGTAAATAAAATGGTTGCCGATGACAACTAAGATTTAATATATAAAATTGCGTCTTACGACACTTCGGCAGAAAGGTATCTATATATGCTTTATGTTTTAGAATAATAAAAAAGTGGCACGCCAAATATGTCAGAAGAACAAAAAGGCTGGCCACCCCTAATGTACGACTACCTCAAGTCAAGTTGAAGAAATTATCCTTTTTGGGTGTAACACTTTTAATTCACTGAGTATATGTATTATGTTTATTTAATTACTTGTAGCTCAATAAACAAGTGTTAAATAAAAAAAAAATGTACACTTTTGGTGCGAACTCTTGTTATAATTTGAAGTCATATGGTGATTTAATGATATGCATCTAGTTCGAATGACAATTGCACTATTGTTAAATACAGAAGTGTAAAGATAAAGCCGCACGTTTCAGCGTCCACGCGTAAAAACATATTTATCTCTCTCCGTCTTTCCAATTTAGATCTAGAATCGATATGCAAAAATATGTTTCTAATCTGATTTTGAAAAATTTCAACACGAAAAAGCGTTTGGGTGCCAAACGTATTAGGTGTATCGCGGGTAGGCTTTCGAGATTTCGATTATATTTTCGTATTTTTGCGCACCGGCATTTTCGGGCTCGTTGCGCCGGATTTTTTTCGCAAATACCACAACAGGGGACGAAAACCTGCGCGCAGGGCCGAGCGCAACGCACAACGTTGACCTGTGGTGGTGTCTGAAGTCGTGGCTACCTGTAGTGTCTAATGGGCGGACCCGCGACTCACCTGGCCAGTTCAGTCCGTCTACAGACATCGTTCGTCCACTATACTTGAGCCTTGAGGTCAGAACTGTTATCAAATATGTAGTGCGTCTAGTGGATCGCGCTGTTGTGTATATTTCGAACGTATCCCGTTGTACGCGATATTATTGTGATGGTGATAGACTGATATTGAGTGTGGAGAGGTCTAGGAGAGACAAGATAATCATACGTTTATTTGGTAATTCAACCCTAAAATAATCTTGTCAACCTTGGTCGTTGTTAAATTTATTCTTGTTTATGTATTATTTTGTTGAAATCGACTGGACACGTACGATAAAAAGAGAGGAAGGGTTAATTTGAGACGGCAGATGATCCCTTCTCTTGAAACAAAACCGAAGGAAACGAAGTCTCAGGGCTATAAGTCGAAATAGCCCCCCGACTTTTCGATCATCACGGTCACATTGCGTTTTATAAAAGAATACGCAGGAGATAAACGCATGTGGGATATATAGGAAAAAAAGAGAGCAGCATTGAGAGAAACTGCAATTTCCTAAGAAATTTTCTCTTATCAAATCAAAGTTTCACTCACTATATATATATTTATATATGACATGTACAAAAGCGCGTATATATATCTATGCGTTTAAAATTCCTGCGGCCCTAAATTAAGTATTCCATAACATTATCGGTCATTTTTACTTTCTCTTCGGCGCATATTAAATGGTAGTTATCGAAAAAATTGAAAGTACCTCATTAAACGCCGATACTTACAGAGTATTCGGGTGTAATTATACAAGTGGATTCCACGAAAATATCGTCTCATAATAAGGCGAAAATGCGTTTAACATGGAATCGTACGAAAGGCGAGTATGTCACCACGGGAATAAGGGTCAGTAAGGCAGTTATGCATTCATACGTAGAATATATAACGTGCGCGACTTATACACCAGCTCCTGCGGGTATATTCCGGGCTTATAGCGAGTAAATAGAGTCGCGGCCACCGCTGCTTTCGGCTACCTGACCAGAGCGGACGACGCGTCGAGAATGCACCCCTTCGATTCGACGGCATTAATTCGCTCTACGATTCGCGTTATCGATTTTATTCGACGTGAACATCAGTAGCCGTGTATAATAGCGCAGCACAGTGGCAGCAAGAAATGCTCGCCCAGTATAAAAGTAATACAATGCACTGGACGGCATGTCTCCTATATTATTATTTTTAATGCCAACTTAAATAGAATAAACAAAAACGGATTATAAATTGGCTCAAAGTTAATTAAAAGTAACATCATTTTATAAATTGAATTTATAAACGAATTGAAAATATATTATTATTAAACAAATCATAATTGTTAAAGAAAAACTAAAAATATTTATTATGTTTTGTTAAATACAGCAAGATTACACAAGAAAAAGTGACAGAACAAATCGCCTCTGATTTTGATTAAATATTATTCTCATTTTTAATATGTTGCTTTCGTAAAATGTTCATAGACACTTTTTTCTAATAGTTAACATTACTAGAAGATTAAGTTTTGTTAAGAATTTTTTTTGCTACATCGAACATATCTTGTCATTAAGCATAAGAGTAAAACCCTCCTCATAGACAACTTTGAGGAAAAGAAGTGCCATAGGCAAATAGAAACTTGTACCAAATGTAGCTAAAATGTGAATTTCAAATACGAGCCGTTTTCGAGAATAAATGAAAAAACCAAAAAATCGTAAGAATAAACTCATCTAACTTTAGACTCTTTTTAACCTAAATCTTGCAGCAAAAATATTATTTAAAACAAAGAAATATTTCTTTGCGGCTATTTAAAAAACCATTTAACTAAATATATACGTGTATATATATCTAAAGCAACTGCATCACTATATACTGGGCGTTCAAGTAGACATCATTCAATCGAAATTGTTATTAGTTTTATAAAACTTAAGATTAAAAGTATTACATTTTCGTTGTCAGAGATAAAATAGTGAATATACACAGATATCACGATTGTAGAAAATAATATAAAATATAATTACACATAGTAATATTCTCAATTCTCTCTATATTACAATTATAATACGATCTATTTAATACTGTTGTCATAATAGTACAATGCTGTTTAATAATGCCTTTATTTTAATAAAGGATTACAATAATTTAGAATCTAATTGAAACTCAAAAGACATTCTACGAAAATGACAAATATTTACAACTCCTGATTGTTTCTTCGTATCTAGGAGACTCGCCAATCAGCTTCAATTAAAAATGATTACTCATCTTCTTAAACTATATTATATAAACGTGTTATACTACAGAAATTGTCGTAAAGATGGCGCTAATGCTCGTTTCATAACCGTTGCGCATAATCGTTCGATGTAAATTGCGTTTGGGTAAACGCGGATATATAATAGTTAGCTGATGTATACACCTGCTAAGTATCGTATAAAATGTATTGTGATTATCAATCGCTCACAGAACGAGATGCTTCCACACCAGATACATCGCACTAACGGTCTATCTGATCTCCGCAATCCCTTCCACCGAATAAAAAAATGTATTTTTAGCCGATCACTTTAATTTTTTATTTTGAGTACCTGTTAGAAAATCATTAATTTGGATGTAATAAATATTATTCTAAAGAAAATACGTTGTTTAAATCAATGGAGTTTTTCGATTGAAAGTATTTTTTTATAGTAATTTATTTTTTTAATTTAACAAGTGTATAAATTTATATTAAAAAAAAATTTATAGCGGAGTTAAAACGCAGTAAAAATTTATAATTTAACCTAACCACTTCTGCTTTTTATCTTACATTCCTTTGCTGCATTTAACAAGAAATAATTGTTTATTTAATCCAAAGCACTCATTGCCTTAAAAAATGTAAGAATTCAAAATAAAATTACCCGGATTGTTAAATTAAAATTATTTCAACATTCAAATTTTGTTACTTTAGGTTGGTGGTTTTCATTTGACCGTATTTATTTAACCAAATATTATTTGGTGATTTTATTGCTAATTTAACACATCTTCTCTCAGTGCGGTAATAATATCGTCAGTATATGTACTTAATTTGCAATATTTAAAAAAATAATAGGTCGCAAAAGTAATAAATTAAAAACAGTGTAGGTCCAAGGACCGATTCTTGTGGTACACCAATATCGACGAGTTTGCCTAATTTGAGCGATTCGCCGATACCAATTTTGTAACCAAAATTATTTATATATTACGAAACAATAATTATAATTTTTAAACCGTTGGTAGGCGTCTAAAATTCTCTGCCATAATTCATCCTCGCTGTGGATTTTTATGGCGTAAATAAGTCTCAAACAAAAAAGGATTTTCACCTCACCACAAATTTCAATACAACTAAACTTCAGTTCAGTTTTACTGTTGATGATGATAGCTTTGCTCTTGAAATGTACGTCCAGTGTAGTGGATTTTTTTTTTAGACATTATTTTCTTTCGAATGTCATATTTAAGTCTGGCATAAGCAATATTTACTTGAACAAAGACAATACGAAGTTTTTCGTAGAAAAAAATCTGCCAATCGATATTCTTCCATGAGAAATAACCCCCTAATAGCGCTTTGGTGGTTATAAGTCCAGTTAATGTCCTATTCGGTTCACATAGTCGTTGGGATATGGAAATGTTTTAACTTTAACCCCTTAGACCTGCGGGGCATTTTGTAAGGGACAGCCGGATTTGTCGGGACGAAAGAATATGCGAAAACTACATAAGGGTCAAAATAGAAAATGATGGTCAACGTTCCAAACCAGTTTGGTATCCTGAAAAAAAAATAAAAATTCACGTACCTAAAAGGATAGGACGGACACACATACGTACTCGATTGCGTGCGCTAGACGCATTTTATGTGTGTCCGAATGACCATGATAGTACTATATTTAAATGACGCAACCCCTTTTCCGATGCAAATTTCACACGGAGGGACACAGACATTGTCTGTTATTTATTTTTTGAAAAGACACTGCGTTGTGTCGTTAACGTGTGCGTATTCAGCTTACTGTGTACGGACACAGATACAGTAGCTGTATATAATAGGTATATACAGATGTACATTATGTATATATATATATATACGCGTTTCTCGCTAGGTTCTTGGTAGACGATTTCAAGGTTAGAATGGATATTTTTTAGCGTCGAGTATACGCACTCATGTTAAAAAGCGTCATTTATAATATGAATTTTCCAAAATCTACTAGAGAAACTGTTAGTTTAGAACAGAGGCTCCCAAACTTTTTTTTCTCATAGACCACTTTGAAGCTACATTTCTACCATATTCCCAAAACTCGACAAAAAATGTGAAGATTAGATCTAACTATGGAAATTTGCGTTGCGGCTGCGTTATTGGTTAATTAATTAATCGATTGTGCTGTGAGTGGATGTCAAAAAAGTAAAGTTAGCCAATCAAAAAAGTGATTACATCCAAATTTACTCCTTTGACATCTACTCACAGCACAAGAAACCAATCAATTCTCACATATTTTATTTAGAAAACTCCCCATTCGGAGTGGTAAAAATAAAAAGAAAAATAGTATATTTCTCCTAGTGTTGTATTTATTCAGATATGTAATCATTACACTATTAATTATTATTGTCGTAATATAATTAAAATTAAATATTAATAACGTAACGTAACTTCTACAATGACAATAACAAAATAGTCATAATTTTAGTGGGAGGGATGTACTTGATGGATTGACAGCAAATTATCAATATTTGGCTTCAGTTTTGTTAGGAATAACCGCAAATCTCTCCGTTCTGTGATATTCAATCTGCTCCTTTTTTTGTTAAAAGGTTTGTAACGGCACTAAAACTTCTCTCGACAAGATATGACGAGGGAAACGTTATCAAAATCTTTCTCGCAATTCCCCACAGTCCAGGATATTTTTCGGGTATTTCTGCCTGCAGCCAAAATGTTTGATGCCCTCTTTTAAATTTCACCTTCAGTTCCTCATTAGTGCTAAGCTCGAGTAGCTCCTCTTGTAATATCACATTCTCCACTTCCGTTTCATCAAGTGGATTTATGATCCATGGTGGTATTTCCATCGTCAGAATATCTTCAAATCTGATTTTTGTCTCCATTTCTCCATATTTTTTTAAAAATACCGGAAGACGGTACTTTGTGACTGAAAAAAAGTATTTCAGCTGGTGACCTAATCGGGTTCACTCAAAACAATAAACAACCGGCCTACACTCCTACAGATAATGTATACGATTCAAAACCCTCTACATCAAGAATTTTGAAGAGGAAAATAAAGCAGCGTTCAAAAAGATTTGAAGATAGTAGCTCTGAGAGTGAGTCTGAGAAGATCGTGTTTAACGAATCAGAGGGGAAGAAGACTTATTTGAAGAACACTGTCGTGCAAAGCAGAATGAAGAAGGAAGAAACAAAGAACAGCATGTGGAATTAGCAAGCATTAATAACATAGTATGTGATTTTATTTTATTTACTTACGAAGACAATTTGTATCCTGGTCAAGTCACATTTAAAATTAATGATGTAGTCCGCATAAAGGAGTATGGGAGATATCTAGTGGAAATGGCCATTAAAATTAGACGAACTGGATGACACCCTAGAAGATATTTTATTAAAAATAAGTGAACGTAAACAAGTATTGTGTAGAGAAATCTTTACAGCAAAGGAAATAGAGGAAATGTTACTCAATTCTTAATTAAATAATAATGAATAATATAACGTTTTGTTTTTTAGAGCCCACTTTCTATATTTTTAATATTTTCATATGATTTTACACAGTTTTACGTAATCGATAAAAAAAGGAATATTCTTTTTAATCCACATCTCATCTATACGGAAAGCAAAGTTTAAAATACAATATAACGAAAATCAGTAACTATTAACCCTCGGGATACGTTAGGTTGGTACTTTGTATGATAATTTCCAAAGTACCTTCACACATATACAATAAAATTAGCATACATATGTAAGAGTGTCACATGATATATTGGATCAATTTTTGTGTTCGTGAATATAAGTAAGGTTTCACCCGGCAGTATATCAAAAAGAGAATTATAATAGAAAGCCAAACAGACCCTTTTCTACCTTACACTTCGCGAAATCTTTTGAATTCACGCCTCTCAGCTTTTGTAGAAGCAAATTTCATATTGGGCATGTTCGTATGTACGTATACTTTATGTAGAGCGGGTAAGAAATACCGTTTCATTGATTTATGTTATTCATATAGTAGGTAGGATGGTTGCAAACATAAATCTTACTAGGTGAAAATCCTATTTTTAATTAGCTTTTTCAGAAGATATTTACGTATATATCCATAGACGTTGTTTATTCGATTTGTCCGTTATGTTGTTTTTATTAATCACTTAATCATTTCTAAGGTGTGTCACAAACAATAATAACACAAAAATATTTTTAATATCTACGTATGTAAAATAATTAATAAAAACTCGGTGATTGAAGTTTTGGTCGTTCGATAGATGTTAAAAATAATTAAACAAGAAAAAATGTCCGCACCGCATCGCGCTGATGTGAGACAAATAGAATTGAGAATATCTCGCTGCCAACTGTGTATGGTAAAGCTATTCATGGCAATAAAGTAAATGGCAGGAGTTCTTCGGAATATAGCACTATATAATGGTAATTATCGTTAACAAATTGAAGAGGGATTCCCAGAAGGATACGAGAATGATTTATCAATGGCGAAAACATTTTTATCGTTACGAGGAAGCGATCTACATTACGTCTGGTGTTCGTGTAATACTTCTCTAAAGAATTACTGCACCATTTTTTCTTTCGTTTGTTCTTTCCTTTCTTTTCACCTGTGCCTGTCTCAATTTTCTGTTTTTTTTTTTTATTCTTACACATTTACGTCAGCGGCGAAACCCTCTCAGATGCACCTCACCTTGACATATTATAGGATTCTTCACCTCACGGTTTGAAATCTGATACGTATGCGTGAGGACCTGAAGACTTGGAGACAATGGTTCTTGAAACGCAATACGACAGTTTTAGATGACTAGCTCAGAAAGTTGAATATAATATTTTAAAGAGAGACGAACAGCCTTTTGATAAGATAGCATACATTTAATATGTTTCTCAATAAGGATTACTTTAGACCCAATATCCATTCTTTTTTTCACTTCAATCCCTTAAAAAATAATTAATTTCATTCCATATTTTTCACTGCATATATAGATGTATATCCCACCCTCGATTTGTATTCACGATAACACTCAAATTAAAGATATTTAAATCGCTGTAAAAATGTAAATACCCATTCCGTGACTAGAATGTTCGCATCAATCAGAAAGAAAGTTACATAATTCAGCTCATGTTAACTATAACGCGTTTAGGCACCCACTTAGTGGTGGACGGAATAACAATAAGCTCTCTTACCTGAATTGCCACTTCTTCGAACGCAAGGCGGAATGGTATATCGAATATTGTAGGCGCTCACTGGTAGGTACGCAAGCCTACTGTATTTACATCCGGAAAATTATCCGACAATGAGTTCTGGTGGCACAGATTCTAGTTTACACAACAAATTCGAACTTGAATCACTAATTCGTGCACACGTTCCTCTGTTGTACATATCCCGAATATAAGCAACGCCTAGGTATGTACATACAGTCGGTGGGTTCATTGTGCATTGAAAAGCATCCTTGAGACGATTGTACAAAGCTCACTCAAGTTTCTAATTAAATAGATGTCAATTAGTTTAGTATTTGAATTCGAAGTGACACTTTTTTTAAATCTCTATTGACTAGAATCTCTAGACATAAGCCAGACGGACGTTTATTTATTTTTAAACTGTTTATTTTTGATGCAACAAGTTCGGTATGGTGTTGTTTAAACAACCTCTATTTAAATTTATATTAGATAATTTTAAATTTTAGACAAATAACTCGGTTAGATTCGATCAACTTTACTTAGTGTCTTAGCACATACATAATTACTTATCATGTTGTTGTTTTTTTCCTTATTCTTTATGGCATTTCTGGAACCAAACCTAATAACGGTTTAAGAACTCCCTAAAACCAAAGGTAAGACAAAAGACAAGGTTTCACGTTTCGGTGCCCCATCGAAACGACCTCATTATAACAAATATAATAAGTAGGCCAACGGATAAAAGAAATAAGACACATCGGATAGCTAACATAGAACTACATTACGATTTTAGAATTTCTAATAAACTCTATTAATGCTTTAAAAATCTCAATATTATTTTGTCTGAAGATGTGAATAATTCTTGTTGAGTCGCTGAAGACTTTCATCTAACTTGGTGCCGTTCTTAGATATTTCTTACTACTGGCAAATGGTTTAATCTCATCTATACACATTAGGCGAGTTAGTTCGACTGCACTGAATTTGTATCAATTGTCGACTGAACTGCAGTAACTTGCATTCAGCTTTCTATAAACGTGTTTTTAAATGAAAATTTAAAAGGGCTCCCAAGAATCTGAAAATGTGTTGTATATTCTAGAAATATATTTAGATATGACTTTTGAAATGCTAATCTTTTATCTTGGGAAATAATATATTTTCAGATCCTTTCATCGTGTGTTTTCTAAAAGATAGGTGTATCGTATTAACAAAAGTAGAATTGCTTTTAATAATATCCTACACCGAAAGCTCTTTCATTTATGAAACGCGTGTCAAATTGCGATTTTGGATAAAGAGGTCCTTTTCGTTCGAAAGTGAACCTAAAACCGGTTACCTATTTAGCCCGGGAATATTTTATATTCCTTTATATAGTCGCGAATCTTAAATAATGAATACGCAGTAGAGGTATATGCTTGTATCTGTTTGTATTATAAGGTGGCTATATTTTACATCCCCAATGACAAACCGCCAGCACCGAACGGGGGCTTTAACTATTTGCCCGTCAAGATTTGTGACTATAAGTGTTCAATGATTCTTAGAAGGAGATGAACCCCCAACAAAGGGTTGCTTTTTTTTCCTACTAGGGAGGGGAGCATGCGCTTACGCGCCGGCTATCAAAAGGTGTGCATGCGTGAGACCTTTGTGTTTGCGTATAGAGCAGGTAACAAGATATTCGAATCCTTACGGATGCATGAGCACATCAACACTACTATACATCAATCAAATCGCACGTATCAATAACCGATGACTTTATTTTCGCTGGAGGTCTTCATTAATACGTGTTAGTCCAAAATTGCATTGGAAATTATTAAAATCCGTTTTATTTTCACATCGCCTTCGACCAGTATAAAAAAAGAAAACATTACCCTTAAAGCAAGATAGGCTTTGTACCTTTAAAAAAGGAAAAACGAAGAAGGGTTTCGTGATGGTACTTTGGATTAATATTTCTACTAACCCCTCAGATGGACAGTGGTCTAAAGGAAGGGGAAATACCGGTTGCGCTTGACCCTAATTCTACACACCCAGAAACGTTCCTATGCAAAGAAGACATAACAGACAACCCTAACAACCGTAAAATAGAAAAAAAAAACGCTGAGAAAATTCGAACTCTAAAGTCTAAACGCGTACATTAACGAAGGATAAAAATTAATAGTTAGATTTTGGAAAAGCCTACACGCATGTCGTAACAGCGCGAACCAATTACCATACGCAACAAATAAATTTATAAGTTCGAAACTCTTGAACCGGATGCCCGTTGATGATACAGTCCAGATAACCACCGTATAGGTATAAATCTATAATTAACGATTTTAAACCGTCAATGTAAATTAGTATTTTACAACACAGCGGTGTACTATAGGCGACTTGGCAACATTATAATTTTAAAATCGCTGTTTTAATACGCCTACTTCCCATAGTACAAATGTGTCAAATTTTTGTATCAATAGAGATTAAAGTCCTTTGAAAAGCAAATAAATATTTTGGCTTTCAATTTTAGAATTTTAACTTCATAATGTAAGTCAGATGAATGAAGAGGATTAGATGAACAAAGATGCCCTAATATATATACATATATAAAGAGAACAACTCCTTGTTATTATAATATGGTAAATATATGTCTTCAGCAAGGAAGAAAATACTTAGAACTGTGGCATTGACCATCATCAGCAGTAAAAAACTGAACTCATTACACTCAGAAAAAAGAATAATACAGACAAGTTCATATTCAGTCCTTCCAAGTAAAAATTATACTTAAATAATAATCAGATATTCTAAGTATTTAAAGTAAATACTGCTACAGTATTTATCTTATATCAACAATTTTAATGATCTGCTACAACGAGTATTTAACTATTTATTGTAAGTTGAATATGTAATGTTAATACTTCTTTTTTTAATGACTGTAAGTGTATTTTTTACTGAATTTGATCATACAACAAAATGATTTTTATCGGCGGAATGCATTTTCTTCTCTCACTGTGTAGTTTTCTACTCGGTTGCTATAAAAAAATTTGCCGAAATAAGATATTATGGAAGGATGAGGCGTCAGATAGCACAGATAATCATCATTCATGCAGCCTCTTAAATTCCACAGTTTTATTATGTATAAAATCATGTTAGAAGAATCAATGGAATTTAAAGTAATTTCCCATATTATTTTAAATATGCTCATAGTACAAAAATTGCGGTTCAGTGCCTTATATACTCTGCAGTACCTTGTTATAAAAGAACTTATAATCAATACGAAGTAAATCTCGAAAATTATACAGAAAGAAATGAAAATTAATCAATTTTTAGAAGGGTTTCTTTACCCCTTAAAATCGAATTTCACCAAATTCTGAATTCAATATCTAGAGAGCTTTCCTTGTTATAAACAGGACATTTGGCACAGATATATTTTATGATAAATAGGTGCACATATTCCATATTTATGGATAAAATCAACTGTTTTTGTATTCGATTCAGTGAAAGAATATATTTCTATCTATTCAAGATTAAAGCCAACGGGTGGCTGCTAATATAGATGGTATAAGCCATCTGATTTTTTGTTCCTCTGTCCTCTGTAAAATATATAAAGTATATATGTATTATGTAGGCATATAAGCACGTGTGGAAATCTTGAAGGAGTGGTCTTTCACATGCAATATAAAAGTGTGCGTGTGCGCCGAAGAGATAAAGATATGTTACAGTAAAACTCCATCGGTCAAGTCTGAAATGAGTTTAACTTTCGCAGATATATCGAGTCCGTGTATAGACGAGATGACCGCTCAGGAGCGATCGCCGGTTGAAAGCTTTCTACTTAAAAATTAAAACAATATCTTACGCAATCCGTATGCGATCTGGAATATTTCATTATACAAGATTATTAATTACATTTACATGTATATGCACGTTAAAACCTGAGTGGACGACAATGAAAATTAGACGCACTTGACATTTTCACGTCCAAGAAAAAAAAATAATGTCTCAAATACACGCTGCTCGTTTAAGCCGGAACAACCTTAAAGTTCTGTTTGCGTTTCAAATGTCAATTTACTGGACACGCCGAAAAATTCTTTTCGTACCCTATTTACATAAAACATATGTGTATATCTCTATTTAAAATGCGAATTAAGTATTACGAAATGCAGCTACGTTAAAAATTATGTCCAGTGCACTGTGCGGAATCTAATTTCTTGATTTTGTTTTTATTTCTTCCTTTATACAACTATTAATGTATGTTTCAAACTTACACATATGAAAATTAGAAAGTATCAAAGAAGACCTTGACAAAAATTACATTTGAAAAAAAAATGATATATTACTACTTAGTTGTTGAATGTTAACTGCTTAATAACAGACTATTAATTGGTAATAATTGTTGGTAGACGCACCAACGATAATTGGTACAATTTCTTCGCTCAGCCCAGGTAATATTTTCAAAACTATAAACTACTTTGACGGTCTACGAAAGCAGTGAGTTTCGTCTGTATTCCCGGAATGTTTAAGAATTTATTTAGATAAAATCGGAACGAGACAACAAAAAAAGGATACTCAGAATAAATGGAATTTTCCTTTAGTATTATAAAAATTACGAGTCGCATATGCTTGTGATATATCCATTGTTAATTTAAATTATAAACATTTTTTTAAAAATAAAACAGAATTTTTTTCATCGGTTCCAATTATTAAAAAGGGCATTAAAAAAGATCACTTTTAAAATACTTACATCGGGATATAACATCTTTCTCATGACGGTAATGACAACCGAATAAAAAAAAATAATTTGCATAAAATTTACTAGGACAATCAATTATTGCCGTTGAAAAATGCACAACGTGAAATTCCTATGATGGTTTGTGTACTTTAGTATTATTCGGAACCAAAGGACTTATACCTCATTGACATTGATTGATATATTTTATCATTAATGTTGATGGTTACCCCCTGTCTGAGGTAGCAAGATTATTTCTGCACCCTATTCCTAGAGTGTAAAACCGGAAAGGTGTACGGAAGCCCTTTCACGCAGAGGTACCGGAGAAACAAATGCATCATAGGAGAAGGAGCTTCATCAATTTAATTAGATGTTACAGTAAATTGACTTTCTGAGAAGTAGGTTTATAAAAGTATTATTTACAATGCTGTAATACTGCCTATAGATCACGGATATTTTATAAGGGGTAAATTATTTCATTCTTGATTGTGCCAAATCGTAATTTTAACCGAATCAAGATTAAATATTTAGCATTTATATTCAGCTTTTTTCGTGGAGTTTTAGAAGCGGACATATGCATTTAATATATTTTACGATTAGATCAAGAGGGCCAAAGAAGAATTTTGCGAAGTAGTGAAAGTTAAAATTATCAAAATTCCAAAAAAAAAATTCCATTTTCATAGATTATTAGAAAAAAAGGCACACCAATAAGAAGATAACTACAATACGGATAGAAGCGCTGCACAGTGTGACAGACAGATGAATATCGTCTCAAAAACTATTTTACTTATAGATCTAGCTTACAATTAGTGAAATTTGGTGTGTATGACAAGGAATAGCTTGCTAATAAAAAACCTTAGCTAAAGCTTGGATATTGTTAAGCTGAATATTATATACCTACACGCTAAAAAAATTACACTTTTCCTGCGGAAAATTCCTGTAATGTATAGGGTAAAATTACCAAAAATTGGGAAATTTACCTAAAGTTTTATAGTAAATTTCCCAATTTTTAGTAAATTTACCCTATACATTACAGGAATTTTCCGTAGGAAAAGTGTAATATTTTTTAGTGTGTACTCATTTCGTGATTTGCAAATAAACAACGTCATCTATTTAAAATACTATGATTATGTTAAACAGTTCAATCATCTTAAAATCGTTTTTTGAGTTTAAGTTTTTTTTTTACCATATTGTACAAGACATTATCACCTATCGTCTGTAAAAAAAAAGTCCGCAGAGATCAGCGCTGATAATAGTTAAAACCTTAGTTAAGCATAGATATTGTTGAGCTGAATATGCCTTGATTCATTCGTTATTTGTACATTAACAAAGTCACCTATTTAAAATATTAATACTAAGTTAAAAAGTCCATCCAATGCTTTTTCTAACTACATATCATTTTCAATGTTTTCGGAATTGGCTAACCGTAAATTCGTGGATACAAAATATTGACTCTCCGATATTTCCATATTGCGGAAGCACCCACATTGTGGCTCTGTATATAACTTTATAGTGTTGTGAAAATGAAATATTTCGTACTAGATACACGTTTCGAATTTTCAATTTTTACAATTTTGAGACGATTTTGAGATTCTGTCCTACAGTGCGCTTGGCCAAATCCTTAAGAAGAATTTACGTAACAATATTCCATGATCGTAAGCATCAAATGCATTGCTTAAGTCAGCACTGAGACAGATCGGTAACAGTTGACCTACCACATTCAAAACCGTGTTGGCAAGAAGATAATAGCAGAGAGAAATAACGTTTTCAAATATCTTTGCAAAATCGGAAAGGATCGAAATCATCTTATATAATTGCTTATTGATGAAAGAAATCAAGGGAATTGAAGGCTAATAGTTGTATATCTACAAAAAAATCTTTCAACACCAAGCAGGTACAAATATTGTCTTATTAGATCTATATTAATGTAGTGAAAGAGTAGTTCTTTTTGGATTTAGTTCCTTTAACAAAGCTAAGCTGCATATATACGATAATTTTCTGTTGGTATTTACTTTTTTCCCTCAAAGCTATAGCTGACGGAGAGGCATGTCAAAAATCGCCGTTACAAGAGCATGGCCTTATTTGGTAAAAAAAAAAAAACTTGTCTCTAGTGTCGTGAATGAAGGTAAGCCACCCAGAAGGCTTATTCTCGTTTTTATATTTGTTACAGAAAACGGAAAGAAAGTTTAGAATCAAACGGAAGCGTACAGGTTGCCTGTGGAAGTGGCGAGTTATCGGTGTCTGGTCATCGGGTAATGGCCGAATTGCCCGAGGGGAACCCCCCTCCGGAAGAGCAGACTTGGAGAGCCTACTACGAGCATCCTCTGACGGCGGCCACCACAGCCATGCTAAACATTGGCGGGGGTGCTGAGGACCAAACGGCCACTATGGGTCTCATCTACGAATACTACAAGTTGCCACCGTTAACGGCCGATTCTAAGGATAAATTAGCTGATATATGGCCGTAAGTAATATTCAATCAAATATCGAAGTATTTAAAAAAAGTATATATTGGGTTGGTAACCATTTATATATGCTTTATACATAGATTGTTTCTATTATTATTATTACTGGCTGACTATTACACAGTATGAATGTTATGAATTACAACCCCCATCTTAAAGGGGTACCTCACGCTGTATAATTTGTGACAATTTCCTCGGATACACCTCGAGATATGTAATAACGCTAAATATTTAGCTCCAAATCAAATCGTTCTACTTAAATTTATATAATATGTATTTATCTGTCATTGACGCATGCGCACTTCTTGCGATACCTAATTTTAAGGGCCATATAGAAATTAGTTCTCTAGAAATTGGCGCATTCCTTCTAGTTTAGATATTATATAAAAAACCCACACGTATTGGGTTCGAAACATTAATATTAGGTTGAATATATCCAATCGTAAATTGAAATTATTTTATTTTATCGGGCATTAATAAAATTGTTGTTTATTAATCGAAGTAACAAAAATAAGAAGTTGTAAGCAAGGTGTTGATGCCGAAAATTTAGACAACATCATTCTATATACACTTTGTATTGTACACATATGCTAGCTTAAATGTCAAGGTGATGTTTTTTTTCTTCATGTTTTCTGATCCGATAAACGATGGAGGCTGATGACTACAGATATAGATAATGAATATTTCTTTCTTTCTATAACCTATACGTCACGACCAAGGGAGGAAATGGGAATTTTGGAAATTCCTAATTCGTATACCGTTTACATATAGAGCAACATTATAATGAAATCAGTTTATTCAAATGCGAATCGGAATTATTCACTAAACCGTAATGAAATTAAATCCTTGTTTATTTAAACAGCATAATCCGGTGCCTCTGGGCTTAAGGATTCCGGATTCACAATGTACCTACGCCGTTGATATACCAGAATGCATAGGTCTCCTTGTATTGGGGTACAAATCCCCGAACATATTAAAATCCTTATCTTAGCGAATCTAAACGTAACGTGATACAGATAGTATCGCTGCCCCTATGAGAGCAGCACCTCAGTACCGTTTTAAGAATTATGTGTCTCCCTCTCGGCTCTTGAACCGTACAGAGAGATACGCTCAGGAATTTTACTGGTAGAAATATAATTGTTATAACACTTGCTTCGCCTTTTGTAACTAGTTTTTACTTCGAGAACTTTCAGTACGAAGGGTAATAAAATAAACCGTCAGGTACCTCGATGGAGACTCATTTGGTTTGTATGGATATGAAGAAAGAGTTCCAATATTTTACTACCAACAAAAACCATTGTAGCTTGAAATTAAATAAACAATCCATAAAGATGGCATTAAAATATGTAATTTCTAAATTGATATTTGAAAGTAATTGAGGCAAAAAAGGATAAAAACAAAATATTGCCCTGATAGGAATGTTAATATAAATGGGTTTATTTAAAAAAAAAATGAATGTAAATATAAATTGTTGCGAGTATTCTAAGATTAATTTAAATATCTCTTATTTGATTATTTATTTAAGCGGCATGAAGGAAATTTGATCAATGAAGATTGCTTGTTATCTGGAAGACAAACCATGATAATTTTTGCATTTGAATATAATTATATGTATTCATTGGAAAAGTGTAATCCTTTAACGGACAAAATGATAAACAAAACGCAACCCCAAAAGGTAATTGGTCGTACTTTTCAAACAGAAATGTTATTTGAGTATAATCCTTATATTTTAAAGGCATGATAAATAAATTGAAAATTAGTTGCTATCTAATGATGCAAACGATGATAATTTGTACGTTTGATTATAATTTTATTATGAAGCTTATTTGATTAGAAAAATGTAATCCATAGCTGATTATTTCAGAAAAATGCATTTTTTTTGCAAAATAAAAGCAGAAATACAACAATTTGATTATCCACGATTGGTCAAACGTTAATGCTGTGTATCTAGTATAGATTTTCAAACAGAAATATTTGATCCATTCTTTAAGAGGCACGATGAAAGCGGAATTTCATCAATTAGTGAACATTGAAGACATGCGTTTGAATATAGTTACACAGTTGCATTCATTCGATAAAATATAATCCATCCTTTAAGAAAAATGTGATTCTTGTAAAAGTAAAGAACAAACGGAAAAAACTACCAAACCTTGATGCTGTAAAAACTAGTGTGGGCTTTCAAACATATGTCGTTTTCTGTTTAATACAGTTGCTTCCTTTAGTAGTCAACACTAAGAATTAACGAGAATAACTTTTCAAATATAAATATTAATTGAGTAATCCTTATATTTTAAAAGCATGGTCATATTAATTGCTATCTATAAGGACAAATGCTGATAATTTGTGCATATGAATGTAGTTATGAAGTTGTATTGATTAGAGAAATGTACCTAATCCACAGCCGATAATTTCAGAAAAATGCGTTTTTTGCAAATACAACAATCAATCCACAATTGATCAAACATTCATGCTGTGAAATTAGTATAGATTTTCAAACAAAAGTATGTTAAAATTTTTTTTTAAGAGGCATGATGAAAATTGAATTTGATCAAAGAGTTAACATTGCTTATTATCTTTAAGACGAACGATGAAAATTTGTTAGGATACAGTTTTTGAACCCTAATCAATATGGGTAAGTTTAACATTCGATTAACCGTAATTTTTGTTAGTCTAAGTTTATTTCTTAATACCGCCCAGTTTTTCCTTTTCAAATGAATTCAATGGGGTCGTTAAATTAATAAAATAGAAGCAACAAAATAATATGATTGCCTTCAGTACACTTTTTTTTTGTTAGGTTGATTATAATTTTGATTAGTGCAACTATATTCTGTCAACAAAACCAGTTTTATTAATTTAGCACTTGTCGTTCCTCCAGGGTGCAATTATTTCCCTTTAATATGCTTGTATTAGCACCAATAACTAAATTAATTGCCAAATACACTATAGAACTAACTTGCAATAACTACAAATTTATTTATTACCAGTAAATACACGTAAATAGTAAAATTTATTTGCACTGGATGCAAGTATATTTAGGACAAGTGAGACGGTATTTGCAGCAGAGGGTTTTTTAATTTCAACACTTGTTCTAAATATATAAATGCCAAATTTTTCTCAGTATAAGAACGATCTAAATTGACAATTTTGCAAATTTACGTAGTAAAAACTAATACCATCATTGAAATAAGGAGTTAGAAAGGGTAGGAGATCCGAAAGGAATCGATAAAGATCCTCAAGTGTCGTGTTTCATATCCGTTAGGGTTGAAAGGTAGATATGCACGTGGAGGGTCCTTTTTATGAGCACCCAAATACGGAGATGCACCTTCGGTATTCAAGGTTACACAATGCATTTAAATTGGAATAGGAGATAACAATGCGGGATTCAATAGTAGTACAATAACAGTATGAGTGATGACAATGCTTTGCATAAATGCATATACTTATGCGTTCACGTCACCCGTGGTAGTATTATTGTGAGTTTTGCTTCTTCCGTTAAAGTTTCAAATGTATCGTTCCTCATTTCGGATTGCGCAAATATCGACGGAGATAACAGTTGTATATCGTATATATATATGTCTTGTTTATTACGTATGCATGATGCGTGTGCCCCTTCTATGAATGATGTAATGTGTTTTATTGCAGGACGAGCTCGCAGGCGAACAGTATCCTTACGTCCCAGCTGAAGGCGACCAATGGACTAGTCGGCGGGGCGGGCTTAGACCTGACCCCACCTCTATCGAATCAGCTCAGCACCCAAGATATACAAGGTTTATTTATAAACCACGTAGGTTATACGCAACCGGGCTCCTCGGGCACGCAAAATTTGCAAATAGTGAAACGGGAACCAGAGGACCTTAGTCATCACCGCAAACTTGAGAATTCCTCCCCCAGTCTAGACGGTTCCATAATAGTTAGCAAACAGCAACGGCATAAGGTTAGGACGATAGAAATTTTTTTATTTATCCGTATTTTTTTATCATATACGATCATGATTGGATATGATATATATAAAAATATTAGTGTGAAGTGTTAGTGCATGGTGCTTTTAAATTTTAAATTTCTTTTAAAATTGAAGAGTGGTCGATTCAAACTTGGTTAAGTGTAAAAAAAATATTAGATGCAAAGACTTTAAAATACTTTAATTAGAATAAGTTACAAGAAAGTGTTTGCTTATGTTTTGTATAGATTAAATTTGTGTGTCGTTAACGTTTTCAAACTTGCCATTTTGGGGGTTCTAAATGCGATACTGATTGTTTTGTAACGGTTGGGGAACAAAAGCTTAAGCTCAAATTATACAACATCGCTAAGCTAAAACCGCTCTTGGAACTAATGACTATTGGGGTAGCAGATTCAGAACTACTTGGAATCATGTGTTAACAAGCGCTATCTGTTGCAACACCAACCCAAGATGATATTTTCATATTTTATACCAGTCTGATAAGTGGACATAATTTGGGAATACAGTAACACCAATTCTGATTTTATTCATGTTTAAAACGAAACGGTTAATGATACTGGAAGCGGGAAGATTATTATTAGTTTATTTCACTTATTAAAAAATTATTGACAATAGCCAGTGGCCAAAAGAAAAATGAAGTTGTTATGATAAATTTCTAATAAATTAGTTTCATGGCATGTTATAATGCCTGCAATTTTTTTGCTATAATCGTAAAAAGGGGACGTGTAATAAAAACCATAGTTGCCTAAAAACCTACGTTATGCTATTCTATCTGCAAAGTTATGAAACAGCATTTTAAAATAACAAACATGCCACGACATGGATTTTGGAACCTTAAACAAGTTGACAGAGGACCTCATAGATACATCTTAAAAACCCACAGATCAGCAAAGCAAATAAAGAAGAAGTTGGTATTGTTAAAGTTAAGACCTATATTTCAGCGATATCGAAAATAATTGTGGATACCTAATCAAGAGCGCTCATTTTAATCTTCGACCAGCAGACGATAAAATAACTGTGAAAAAGAAAACTTCTTCAAAAAAGGAAACACAAGAAATCTAACAAAAATTTGCTTTAAATATTATAACAAAAAATCAAAACGACTTTTTTATTTCACTTTTTTTCTATGAATGCTTATATGTAAATGGTTGTTTCTCATTCATTTTCATTTATTTACGTAAAAATCTGAATAAAATTTAAAAAATCGAGTTTCAACTGAAAATATTACGTATCATGACACAAAAGCAAAGTTAGAACGAGTGAAACGCGACGAAATAATATTGGCAGACAGACTGTAAGCGATATTGGACCTCGTACGCATTCATCGATTTTTTTTTTGTATAAATATAAACACTATCATATATATTTGCTTCTAATTCAATTTAAAATTGATGACAGAACGACAATATAAAAGAAAACCAATATTGTTTATTAATTATAAAGACGCAGATATGTAGATATATCTATAAAGTTAAAAATGTGTGAGAAAAACAAGATTTTGTTTACATAAAATATTAAATTATTGAAAAATTGATATAAATTTCGAACAAATTTTTAACAAAAATAAGCCTCTAGAATAACAAAGGCTGGAGCAAGCCTTTCATGTAATTTATTCCTCCACGCCTATTAAATAATATCTTAATTATTCTCGACATTGTATTTGACGAATGACAGTAATTCCTCGAGCCAGTGAATTCAGGTTTAGAACTCCCACTCTATTAACCAATCACATCACGCATTACAACGGGATTAAATTTGAAACGTGAGGTTTTTGGCACTTCAAATTATATTTGTATAATCAAGGAATGCAAGTTTTTACGGCCGGTAACATATTATGATACAGTTTCTTCCGGGTTGTAGTGGCACTAGTTATTGCGAACTTCTACGTGGAATCTTTCCAAAGTAAAGCACACAGCACTGCCGACAACAGCTTTTGTAGTGTAGCCTCATGGAATAGACACATTAACACCCAATCGATATGGTTGGGTGTTTTTATTTAAGAATTTAAGCAGAGGTATGAAATACCATACCAGTTGAAGGTTCAATGAGTGTCTGCACCATCTTAACTCCATTCACTCTCGGATCCAGTTCACAATGGAAACAGAAAAGGATGAGCAGCTACCATTTCTCGATGTTTTGGATGTTTCGCTGCCTCCACTACTACTCCAAAACAGAAATGAGCGTTGATAAAATTGTTAATGGATGTTGGAACACAACAACTTGACAATGAGTTACAACACTTAGATCAAGTTCTATAAGCTGACGCATATGATAGTCGTCAAATTAAGGGGGAAGTAACACTAATAAGGGCTGATAACGAACATCAACTTCGTACACACAGGGTTGGTATTCCTACTGTACATTAAGAATGTTACGAATCGAATTGCTAGGATATTAGAGTGACACAAAGACCGTTTATAAACCTGTGCTTTAATTGTGGCATGAGCTACGTTCTGCAAGAGATCTCAAGTATTCCCTAAGATCAACTAGAATATGTAAGATACCATCCTCTAGGCGGAAGGAACACAAACGATATTGCCGTCAAACGGAAAATTTCGTGGTGGCGGAACATGTTGTCCAGGACTGGTACCACATAATTCAATAAGATAAAAAAATAGTGTCTTCAACTCGCGTATACTAGATATTATTTATGAGGGTGAAAATTCCAACAGGAGTCGTTAGGCGAGTGTTGGAATCACTCTTCCTTGAAGAATATATTAGATGGTACATATCTTACTTGAACCAGACGCTCTTCAATTGTTTTCTGAGAAATTTGTAAGAGCTTGTTGTGTGTTGCATTATTTGTTTGTGTGTGGTGTTCTCACCTGTTGCTCTTCTTAGCAAACACAAAAAAAAAGAACGTCTAGAAATAAAAGTTTCGTGCATATGGTTATAGGTGGTGTTGATCCCATCAGGCGGCCAGCCTGGAGACCTGGTGGTGGATGTGAACACCATCAAGGATGAGAACCACCGCAACTTGAAGTCGCCGCAGCACGAATCGCGTTCCGTGAACGGAACCCCAACGTCGACGCACAGCAGTTTGCTAACTGACGGCCCGATATCCGGGCCGATCGAGTTCGTCTCCTCGGATGGCCTCAAGCCGGCGATGTATAGCACACAGATCTTCGCGTCGATGAGCAATCCACACAGCGGGAGCGGTTCACCTTCGCCGATCCCTTACAGCGATCATGTCACGCAATACACGCAAAGCGGCATCGGGAGCGGATATTCCACGACAACGTCCAGGGCTTCGAATCCCGCCACGTTTTCGGTCGCAGATCCTTATTACAGGGAATACTTCACCACCGTGGCCTCCGGCGCTGGTACACCTGAACCCGTCTATTCCGGCCAATTGCGTCAAGCGCAATTGGCTTACGGTGAGGAGGCGGCCGGTGGCGGCCCGACTGCCAGCTTTGTCGAGAGGTACGTCAGACAGAGCTCCTATCACACTAAGGGCGTAATCGCAGCCGCCACAGCCGCTGGACTCACTGTTGATCTACCAAGTCCGGACAGTGGTATAGGTGCCGATGCCATAACACCACGCGATCAGAACACCATGCAACAGGTGAGACCTACCCTAATATATTTTTTACCCAACCACCGCAAAATATGTCCAAAAAATTACCAAAAATAACAAGAACCATGATAATAGTTGTATTTTAGATAATTTCATCGTTGGCAATTAGATTTTCACTGACGAAGGCAGAAATTAACTGTCAAAATGATTTTAAAGTTTAAGTTTATATTTTAACTTTACCTATAAACTAATTGTTTAATAATTTGTAGAATTATTGTATCTCTGAAGAAGCTAATAAAGAATTAGCGAAAACTCAGATTAATATATGAAGGAATCGTTTTAATTTGATCAATTTGGCTGCTTTCCCAGTAACCTTTCAACTTTTGGTCCCTTTTGGTTCAATCACCCCAAAATATTCTCAAAAATTACCAAAGATAACATAAACTTCTTAAACTAGTTAGTGCATATTGAGTTTCCTTTAGGAAATATTAATAAAAAAATTGCAATGCAAATCGAAAATAAATATTTATCAGTGTGAGATTATATATAAACATTGGAAAATTAAAATTTTGATTTGAATCACCAAGTACAAAAGTTTTAAATTAAAATAAAAAATACAATTCTAATGTAGTGTTTTTCAAATTTTATGGATCAGTATAAAATTATTAAATGCCACTGTGCGAAATTCGCCCAACGCTATTCAAATTATTAAGCAAAATCTATTGCAAAAATACCTTCATCAAACAGAAAATCCCTAAAAGACAATTCGAAGAGATTATATTTAAAAAAATTTAGAATTTGTTCGAATGAATTATTATTTTTAACAATATTACGAGAAAATTTGTAATATATTACTTCTTTATATGTTTTAGTGTCACTTTTAGAACTGGAAAACAATTATTTGCCCAGATCTAAAAGAAATTACTACATGTATATATTTATATAATTCTGTGATTTACTGTTATAATAACAGAATACGGGTTTTAATAATAAAAAAATACTATTTGTATTTTAGGTAACGTTTCGGAATTTTTATTATTCCTTCATCAGACCTAAAAGGATATTTATCACAACCATGGTAATTACAAGCACAATTAACATTTTACTTACCTTGGTTGTGATAAATATCCTTTTAGGTCTGATGAAGGAATAATAAAAATTCCGAAACGTTACCTAAAATACAATTAGTATTTTTTTATTATTAAAACCCGTATTCTGTTATTATAACAGTAAATCACAGAATTAAAATAAACAGGACAAGCCAGTGTCGTGAGCGGCTCTAGATCCACTAATTTTACCAATATATTTATATATATATATATATTATTTGTTAGTTTATTGCCAGATTGTATTCTACAAATCTAGGGTGATCCAAAATATGTTGAATGTTGTATAATATATTAATTAAAAAAAACTCGCATTGGTTGTTGAATTTCGACTAATATTAATAAACATTTTTCGGTGTGAAAATATATATATAATCAGTAACCTTAATTACCCTATGGGTGTAAAGGTAAATTCTATACAAAAACACTTTTATTCCTTATTATAGATAAACGCTGCCCATTCTTTCTTGTTTTTTGCCATTCTTCTTGCTTCATTCCAGGATATTCCTCTTTTTCTCAAACTTTCTTCCACTGTACTATCCCATGTTTTTCTTGGCCTGCCTCTCTTTCGTTTGTATCTTGATCTTGCCAGCCGTACTCTTTTCATCAGTCTTTCCTCTTCCATACGTATCATGTGTCCAAACCATTTCAGTTTCTGTCTCTCTATGCTTTCTAAAATCGGCTCTACTCCTAATTCTTCTCTTATCTTCTCATTCCTTATTCTATCACTTCGGGTGACCCCTTTAACCGCTCTTAAATACCTCATCTCCAACGCTTGTATTTAACTCTTAGTTTGATTATTCAATATCCAACTCTCACAGCCGTACGTCGATATAGGTTTAAATATTGTGTTAAACACCGTTATTTTTGTTTTCTTTGAAATCTTCTTCTTCCTTATAAAAGCGTTGATCATTGCGTAATATAATTTTATCCCACTTTCAATTCTGTTGTTAATTTCTGCTTCCTCTTTACCTTCTTGATGTATATTTATTCCCAGATATTTAAATATTTCTACTTGTTCTATATAATCTTTCCATCTATATGAATTATTATTTTCCCATCGTATTTCCCTATTGACATAACTTTAGTCTTCTCTATATTTATCCTCATATTTCTCTTTTTCAGAGCTGTTTCCCAAATATTTAAATTTGCTTGCAGATTCTTTATATTCCCCGCGTACACCACCAAATCGTCGGCAAAGGCGCTTTCCGCGATTTCGACTATCCTCATGTCTTTATACCCTATTTGTAATTTCTTTGTTTTCTTTTTATCTCTTTCAAGATGTCATCAAGGACTATATTAAAGAGTGTAGGACTAAGTACTCCCCCTTGTCGCAATCCTTCCTTAGTTAAAAATTCTTCCGACTGCATTGCACCCACTCTGACGTAATTTCTGGTTTTATGATATATACTAGCAATTGCGTTTTTTAATTTGCTATTTATTGCTCTTTTATCAAGGCTTTTCCATGTCAGATCCCTTGGTATACAGTCAAAAGCCTTCTCTATGTCTATAAAAGCCACATATATGTTATCATTACTTGTATTTTTCTCCGTGTGAAAATAATGCCGATAATATTCGATATTATATAAAACATAGTCTCTTTGTTTTAATTCTACAATGAAACACAAAGGAGACTGTGCTATTCATGAATTCTGATACTCTAACGGCAGTGAATTTAAAATAAATCTGAAACGAATCTTATCTTTACAGTCGTTCGATTACACGGAGATATGTCAGAACAATTCGGGAATCCTAGATTCGATACCGATAAACCAGCGAACGAATCCCAATTCTCAATCACCTGGATCGCAGACGAGCAACAGGAGTAGGCCCTGGCACGATTTCGGGCGACAAAACGACGCGGACAAGATACAAATACCGAAAATGTAAGTGCGTAACGAGCTAACGTAACACGGTATAATATAACGTGTGTGTTTTCTGGGAAAAGCGTCAAACATGTTCCGTTTCTTCTTTTTAATATTTGAGGCAGTTATGTATTTCTCGAAATTCCGCGTGTTCATGTGATAATAAATGTGTGTATAATAATGTGGAAATGTACCTGACTCGACCCCGCAATGGTACTAGTTAACCGCTGTCTACCAAATATCATCCGCATGGGCAACTGTTACAGGTCAAATATAACAAGTAACCCTGTGTGAATTACTTGTCATACAAAAACATTGTGTGTCTCTTCGGACTGGACAAACTAGATCTGGCCGTACGGTAGTACCTATATAAAACGGTTCTGTTACACAGTTTGTGTAATAACCCTTATGACCTGTACCGCTCTGTTACATGCAGTTCTCGCCTAACAAAAAAAAATACGCAACTTTTTTTAATTACACATCATTATACACAACGTACTTTTGTTATAGCATATCGAATGTGGGCTTCAAATATTATTTAGAAACGCCAATATCGACTTCGCAACGTCGGGAGGATGACAGGATCACCTACATAAACAAAGGACAATTCTACGGGATAACGTTGGAATACATCGATGATCCTAATAAACAGTTGCAACCACAAACTGTCAAGGTAAGCAGATATTCGACCTTATAATAAAAGTACGTGAAACGTCCTAGTATTATTGGATGCACTATTTTAATTACCCAAAAATAATGTAATCTAGAAGGTGTTATAATTTACCCCCACCAGATACGAGTTAATGGTGAAATAGCCAACAAAAATGTAAATTCAAAAAAATCAATCATTTATACATAGATTCTTAATTCATAACAGATTTGTTTTTTCAATTTGATGGTTTTCCTCTAAAAATGCTGGATTTGGAAATTTTGGAGAGAATACAGATATATGTATTTGTTCTTTTTTTGTAAAAACTAGACATAATTTTTCGTCTAAATAAAAAAAAGCCCTCCTATGCACATTTTTTTCTAAATAGTGATTATACGATTTCAAAAATCGATGACTTTGGGGCCTTTTTTTTGGGGAAAGATTAGAAATTAATTTAAACTAAATGAACGATATAGAATTTATATTGGGAAAACCTACAATTATTTATGGTTTTTTTTCGGATTTTAAAATTTCATGCACCTTTTTTAATAATAAGTAATTATACGATCAAAAATCATAGGTTTGATGCCATAAACATGATTTATTACGTGCATTATTTTTCATTTTTTTTTGGGAAAACCGAAAATTACTTTTGATTTTTTTTTTATCTAAAATAAAAGGAAATTTCATTGTTTGAAGTAGTGATTATACGATTCCAAAAATCATAGGTTTAGAGTCAAGCATAAATTAATTGTTTTAAATTTTTGGAATCGCAAAAAATTAGTTACGATTTTTTTTGTCTAAAGTAAATGGAAATTTCATTGTTTGAAATAGTGATTATACGATTTCAAAAATCATAGGGTGAGGGTCAAGCATTAATTAATTAATACCCTTAAGCATAACCAAAAATTATATATGTGTAAGATAAATAGACATTTTATTGTTTAAAATAGTGATTATATTATTATATTACTTGCCTTAATTATTATTATTATTATTTCTGAGAAAAAATTATTTTTCCAATTTAATTTTTCTGGCCTAAAATAAATACTAAATTCAGAAGTTTTGGAGAAAATCCTTGGATACAATGTACCTAATTTTTTTTGTTTTAGAAAATATATTTTTTATTATTTTTAATAATTTATATAATTTAATAATTCTGTATAAATATGCTCCAAGCTAACAAGTGACCTGACGTCAAATTTATACCAGCTATTTTTGTAATAAAATTAAGAATTATTAAATTACACAATAACAACAACATTTCGGAGTACAAAATGCCTATCTTACAATTTGTTATGTGATCCAGTAATTGGGTTTTAGAACCTTTGGTGTAACAATAACTATCACACTGACAAAAGTCGAGAGATTGTGCATTGTTGTTTGGTGATAGTGGAAAAACCTAGCATTGACTTTTGTCAGTGTGATAGTTAATTTGTTATGTGTATAATATATAAATTGTGACAAAATATTATATTGTCATCTTACAAATAAATAAACTTGACAACACCGAAATATACGGCTTCGCTAACGTGAAAGGTCTATAATTCACATACAGAAGGTTTGGTAAATCGAATTATTTCTTTGAGAAGATTGAAAGTTTATTTACTAACATCACTTTAACATGAAACCTATTCACATATATATTATAATTTATTTTTTTATCTTTTTTTTATTTTCAATATCAAAACTACGTTCTCAAACTGAAATTTTTGTACCCTATTGGAGAAATTGTTTCCATAAATTCTATATTGTATTTATTAATACATACAATATGAAGATTCATTATATCTCGATTAAACAATCTGTCGAACTGGATATAAAAATAACAGCCCAGTTCAACTTATGTATTATTTTAATTTTAATAATTGGAAGTTGACAAGGTACAATTTATTTAAAACAAGCAGTAATTATATTTCTCCTTAGCATCAAATAATTGCCTATCGAGTAGAAAAACCTCCAGATCTTTAATTAGAATAGCCTTGGTGTCAAGTTGGAGTTTGTAACTTAAACAGTTAAAGATTATTTAATGTCATTAATTTCAGAATATTCTCACGATATCTTGCTCGTCTTATATATATAGAAAAAGGGGCGACACCTACGAATCACATCGTATTAATTAAAGTGCGGATAAAAAAAAAATATTGTAAACCTGTTTAACAGGTTTGTCTCCGTGATAACGGTTACTAATTTTATATAGCGAGAAACTAAAAAAAAAAAAAGGTCCCTTCGCCCGACCGATCCAGAGCCCCCATCAGGTAAAACGTTTCTCTCATCCCCGCGGGCCCTATTACAACAATAAACCCCGTAGATCTCATAAAAATCTTAATCCGAAAATCAAATAAAAGCCGAAGATCATTGGCTTCGGATTCGTATATTTTGATTACGTTCGCTTTTCAGAGCATTGTCATGCTAATGTTCCGGGAAGAGAAGAGTCCGGAAGATGAGATAAAAGCCTGGCAATTCTGGCACGGACGGCAACATTCGGTTAAGCAACGAATCTTAGACGCAGGTAAGTGAACATAAACGTCGAATCAGTCAAATAATTTATGACCGTACCTCGTATCTTCCGTTATGGAACTGCGATATTTAAAATTGATCGTCTATGGAAATAAAGCGTTATTACATCGTCGATAATATTTAATAATAAATCTATAGATATCTTTAGTAATAAAAATATTTTTTGTGAATCCAAAATGACTCAAAAGAATCTTATATTTCAAATCATTTAATCTTATAATCAACGTCACAAAAAGCGAGATTCAAATTAAATAAAGTAATGATTTCAACATCGAATTGATCTTACAATTACTTAAACTTATTTTTTTATACCGAGTGTTCAAACTGCAGAACTTCCAGATTTTCAGAAATTTAATATTTTTCCTATAACCGCAATTTTATTCTCTTCGAACATACTTATCCAATGTATTACAAAAACTCAAACAATATATTCTTTCCATATTTACTGGCGGTCTAAACACCTGCACTTTAACCCAGGTTTTTACTTATTTCTACCTCCAATATCTTCTAAAAAAAAATGAGAGTTTATTCGCGAATGTGCGACGAAAAAACCGTTCAAATTGATACTTTGACCCGGGGCCTACGTTCGTTGCCTCTCGCTAACACACAAGGATGCGTCGAGAAGCAACGCATGTCCACATTAGAATGTGCGTGCATATTCGAGCTGTCTGAACGCATGTTTATGCAGATCTGGACGCACCTATTAGACTACGTATTAATCTCTTGTCGAATAATTCACACATCAACTTTTATTAATAGTTTTATTAGAAGAAACATCTAAATTTATTACTAAAGTGTGCAGAGACGATAACTTTGGGATTATCAAGGTCGAATAACAAAGTAAATGTATGGATTTGTCTGTTTTTTTTTTTTGTTTAAGAGGAGATATCCCTGATTATAAAAGATTCTGAAATGCATAGCTTATTATCATATTTATTTATCGGGTTTTCATTGTGTTTTCTTAGAAATGGCTTTAACGGTATGATATTTTCTATAAACAAATTCATGCAATCAATTTTAATTATAAATTATAATACTCCCTCTATCCAGAAATAAGTGTCCGATTTTCATTGTTTTTAAAAATTAAAGCAGCTTACAGGACAATTATTTCTGGACGGAGGGAGTAATAAAAATGATTTAAAATTTTTTTCGATAATAAATTTAATTCTGTAGCAATCAGTATGAAGTTAGATTCAATTAACACATCCTAGGTTCAAATCTGCGTTTGATCATTACCATAACGATTTCTTTTAAAGCTTATAGCGTATATTTCTTTTAATCCAATCATTAAGCAATAGCATTAACTACTAATCGTTAAGATATTTGGGAGAGCAAGTAAAAAATTGAAATTTAGTCATTAATAACAATTATTAACTTATTTGAAAGGAAATTAAATTAGGGAATAAGAACTATTTATAGTTTTTTTTTTTTATGGAAAAGGACTAAGCCAATGTTGAGATTCTACAGAAACAATTTCTTTTGTATGATTTTAATATATATCAGTAGTCAGAGACGGCTTGGCCCTTTTCGATTATAATAAATATCAAATTAACACCTCAGTTATTTGCAAGCTAACTAAAATTTGAGATGGTAAAGTATTTATCCTAGTGATATACGCAAAAAATGTTCGTCTATTTAACCTAATCTTCCTCTAAACAGATACCAAAAATAGCGTTGGCCTGGTTGGTTGTATAGAAGAAGTGGCCCATAATGCCATAGCAGTTTATTGGAATCCCTTGGAAAGTGCAGCAAAGGTAAAAACAAAAATTAAATGCCTTTAAATAGCCTTTAAATGAATTCCAATTTTTAGATTAATATAGCGGTTCAATGTTTAAGCACAGATTTTAGTAGCCAAAAAGGTGTTAAGGTAAGAATCGTTAAATGAGTAGTGAGCACATATTTTATCTCTAATGGTTAAATAATATAACGTTTTGTGCAAAATGGTGATACCAGCACTATATAAATATCTGCTCACTATCTAAACTGATAGTAAGGATTCTTTAAATCATAGAAACAAATTGATCCTAGACAATATCGTTTATTTTTATTATTTTGTTATTTTGAATGAAAGAAACTTTTCTATCAGTGTAACCCGTTGAGAGTGTATTCGAAATAACTTTTCTAAATCGATAGGGACTTCCCTTGCACTTACAAATCGACACATACGAAGATCCAAGAGATACGAATGTTTACCATCGCGGATATTGTCAAATTAAAGTGTTTTGTGATAAGGTACTATTGACGAAATCGACTACTATTGGCACTCGCTTCCATTTTCAATATATTTTAGGGAGCGGAAAGGAAGACTAGAGACGAAGAAAGGCGCGCTGCAAAACGCAAAATGACAGCGACTGGGCGCAAGAAACTAGACGAACTGTACCATCCCATATGCGAAAGATCTGAATTCTACACGATGAGCGACCTCCTCAAACAGCCTGTACTATTCACACCAGCCGAAGATATCGACAAGGTTTGGGACATTATAATCCGTGATAAATCAGAGTATAACGTTATGTGTTCGACGCAGCTCACATCTATGGAAATCCAAGGATTCTACAGCCACGATCCGGAAGCCTCTCTGAACGGCCCAATGGAACACGTCAAATCTGGATCTCCTTTTCTGTTACACACGGCGAAGACCCCAACCACACCAACCCTAAAATTCCACAATCACTTCCCGCCAGATGCCGATAAGAAAGATACCAGCATTTTGGATAATAGTTTGAATACTGACGGAGGTGTATTTTCGCCGCCATTGAAACGGGCCAAGCTTCTTGGATCGAATATGGGAATGGGGAGCGCTGGACCTCCGCCATTGAACGAGAGGGTCATGTTGTATGTCAGGCAGGAATCGGAAGACGTCTATACGCCATTGCATGTGGTCCCACCGACTACGAGTGGATTATTGAACGCGGTAAGTTTGAAATTTTGATAAGTTAATAGCGGCTAGCTGGCTTTAATTGAGGTAATAGTGTTACGTAGATAGTTTTCATGCTGAAATGTGTTCGTTTAGCTGGCCGCTATTGTACATCCCAGCTTTGCTTGTTGCTTATTGTGCATGGAATGGATGTACTGGGCTTTTCAATATAAATCGGTAAAATACCCATATTGTTAATAAATAACAAAACTAAATACCTCGAGAGGCATGTTTATAATTATATATAAATTAACACGTAAATCACTAAAATAAGAACCATTATTTAAAGAATAAAACGAAAAAACTCGCTACCACCATTCGTTCTTTGCCAAACGAAAAAAAAAAGCTCAGTACTTCTTCAAAATCTACGCTAAAATTAAGAAAGACAGAAGTGCATTTGCCCAAATTGCATAATTTACCAAAAATAATTTCTGTTTTCCTTATTTTGCAGATTGAGAATAAGTACAAAATTTCTGCTTCCAGCATAAATAATTTGTATCGCAAAAACAAAAAGGGGTAAGTCTAGATAATGATGCATTCTGATATTGTAGTGGTTGTAGCGAAATAATTATAATTGTCTGCTTCTTAACTAACTTACACGTTTAATATAATATATACCCGTATACAATAGTGGCCAAAATAATCTTCCAGATATGTACAATGAGGAATTGCACACCCTCATAGAATGATAGAGAATGTTGTAATATATAGTCCTTCATTAAACCTCCTTTTAAATTGTTTCTCATTAAGGCATAATTAATTTTTTTAAAGTGCTCTGACGTCACAAGTTCTTTCATTCATAAATTCTTAGTCGGCATGATTTGGCAATGGAGCGATAGTCATCGTAGTTTCGCATCATCATCACAGATAAGTAATATTAAGTTCGCATGCTTTGCGCGTACAGATGGCGTAAACGTATTATTACGATATTCTGTGTTTATTTCACACGGTTTGGAGGTTATAATCTTTCAGAATTCGTTATTTTACGATAAATTGGAGAACTTTAAACACAAACAAAAACAAGATGCAGAAATAATGCCGAATCCCAATTTCCTTAAAAAAATTATATTTCAAAAACTACTTTACAAAAAACCGACAAAATTTCAGTGCAACTATATATTTAGGTCATGTACAAAATAACATTATTTCAACAAGAATTAAAAAAAGTGCAATTCCTCATTCGCGTTATTTTTTAACGGCTTCATAACGAAAAAAATTAATCACAATTATTGGGAATTGTATTTTGGTTGCTATTATAATAGTTATAGAACTTTGTTGTCGCTTAACACGAAGCCTATTTATTTGACGTTATTCTTTTTGTAGCATTTTAGCCAAGATGGACGATGACATGGTAGCCTATTACTGTAACGAAGATCTATTCCTCTTAGAATTGAAAACAGTGGACGACGACTTGCTGGATATCACATTCGTGGAACTGTTAGATCACTGACCTGCTCAATTATTATTTTGTTTTTTTTTTATCTCTTTAAATTTAAGTATACTATATACGCTCACATTAATATTAATTTCGTGTATACCCAATTATGTTGTTGTGATTGTTTTTATGAGATCATTTTAATGCAAAACTAAAATGTTGATTCTAGAATTTTATTATTATTATTGTTAATATCAAAGATTGTTAAAGCGAACACCCTTTTACCTGTCTTTCTTTCTATAATCTATATAATATCTTTTATCTATCTCGATTGTAAGTTATCGTTTTATAATTGCATTTATAATTTACAGAATGATTCAACTTTACGAACAGATAAAAAGCGTCCTTCTAAAAACATTGTAATCTCAATTTCAATCTTTTCCTGAATAATTACCCAATAAAGTGTACATAAATATACATATATTATATATCAGTGGATATTACATACGTAATTATTGACATATGACAAGATATACTAATATGAAGTCTTAGGTCGAAAATCTATCTATAGATATGTATATAAATACTTTAAATATATATATATATATAATAATAATAATACGGCCTCTAAATAGTACCGTACTAGTTTAGTGTTTAATATTTGACAGTAAATTTGAAACATCCTGTATAATGTCGGATCACTAATTTCTATTTGAAAAATAACTTTTTTGTGATCGTTATAGCATTGAATGTAATCGAATGGTGGTGACATATGACTGATGATCTCGTAAGTAGGTGCACTATGTATTCCAAAAAGAAAGAGGCACCATAATCTTATAATTAGTGTTTCAGGTTATCTTATTGTACATATTTATATTACTCAAAATATAGTCTATTATAATAGTATTAAATGTATGTGTGAAATTGTGTAAGATAAAGACACAAGCCATAGCATCTGGAAACGATGCCTTTTAACTTTACGATAATAATATTAAGACGCTTCTGCCCCCATGGTGGTTTCATCCTGTGTATTACGCGAGACTCTTTCGTTTTTTTTTTTTTATTATTATTTTTTTAGATAGTGGTGCCTATATAGTCGCTTAAAAATGTTCGTGTTTAAATTTGACGTCACCTTTGGGGATATATATGTCACTTTCAAAATAAGAAAAAAAATTAAATTTTGATATCGTACCTGAATATAATGCTTTACGAATGTTACTTACATACATATGTATATCGCCGTTTTCAAAAAGTGGCTTATCCAATCAGGAAGGTACAGTTTAATTTTGCTAATGGATTCGTTTTTGTTTTTAATGTTTTTTTTTTTTCTCATTATATGGTACTGATTTAAGGATATTACAACTGTATATTTGAATATGCAATTAGCCTGTAAGTTCTCTTTGTATCTTTCAAATTTAGTTCGTAGTTATTATTAGCTGGTAGAGATAGCTCTCTGTTATTTCTTAAGTTTTTATTTGTTTGACTTTATAAGCAATGTCATGAATACGTCACCATTCATAATCTAGAGTAGCAACTCAATGTTGATAATTATTCGCAATATTATAAGTTAGTACTTTTATTATTATTATTTTTTATTATTATTATTTTCATAAAAATGTATGTCAATCGATTTTTTAATAAAAAAAATATAAAATAAACACGTAATTTTCTTCTGTAGTATTAAAATTAATGGCTAATACATCTTAAAACAACGGTAAATTTTCCCGCTTTAAAAAATATGTATAATGAAAACATTTTCAAAATAAATTAGCTACAGCGTCATCTCTTGAGCAATAGCCGCCCGTCGAATCCAAGTTCCAAACCTATTAAATCCAAAACAATTTAAGGTTATGTCACCCGCTGTTCCCGTCAAATCTGACACATGCACACAATACTTGCCGTATGCAGTGTGTTGAACATATGGTGATTGGCAAGGAAAAATGACAACAATTGAGGAATTAAAACAGAAAATAGCCGAATTAGAAGCTAAACTCTCGTCGGATAATGGCGTCGCACGAACGAAAATCGAAACGATGTCCTCAGAAGTGGTCGACTCAAACCCGTACAGGTATTTTGTTTCGTTAAATGTTATTCTCCATCCTTTTTGTGTAATTATATTAACCGTAATCTTTCCATTACATAGATTTATATTGATGATATTGATAGTAAATAGTATTTCAGTCGATTAATGGCACTAAAACGGATGGGGATAGTGGAGAATTACGAGAATATCAGGCTGTACACCTGCGCTATAATCGGTGTGGGAGGTGTCGGTAGCGTCACAGCGGAGATGCTGACGCGATGCGGAATCGGCAAATTAATCTTGTTCGATTATGATAAGGTCGAATTAGCGAATATGAATCGGTTATTCTTTCAACCGCACCAATCGGGGATGAGTAAAGTCCAGGCCGCCGCCCAGACACTGAAAAACATCAATCCCGATGTAGAATTCGTAACGCACAATTATAATATAACGACGACCGATAATTTCCAACATTTTCTAGATACTGTATCGTAAGTCCACGTATACTGTTTTAAATAAAATTTTATCGTTTGAAATTCCAGGACGGGTAGTCTAACGAACGGCCCTGTAGATCTAGTTCTAAGCTGTGTGGACAATTTCGAAGCTCGTTATACGATAAATACTGCGTGCAATGAATTGAATATGAAGTGGTTCGAATCGGGAGTCTCTGAAAATGCCGTGTCCGGTCATATACAATTTATAGTGCCTGGAGAAACTGCCTGTTTTGCGGTATGCGATTTCGTAAGATGTATTTCCTCTATAAGAAGTTCTGATTTCTTTCTTAGTGTGCACCACCTTTAATAGTAGCCTCGAATATTGACGAAAAAACGCTGAAACGGGACGGGGTGTGCGCTGCTAGTTTACCCACGACCATGGGAATAATCGCCGGATTTCTTGTACAAAATACTCTAAAATATCTATTGAAATTTGGCGAAGTGACGCACTATTTAGGTTATAGCGCCCTAAACGATTTCTTCCCCACTATGAGCATGAAACCGAATCCAAATTGCGAGGACAGATTCTGCAGGAAAAGGCAAGAAGAGTACCAATCGAGGCCCAAAGTGGAAGAAGGCGCAACTGTTCAAAAAGAGGAGGATAAACCCTTGCACGAGGATAATGAGTGGGGAATTAGTTTAGTGGACGAAAGCGTTGCACCTACGACCACATCTGCTGTCGCCGCTGGTATAAGTTATGCCTATGAAGTGCCTGATTCGATGCCAACATCATACGAAGAAAGCGTTCAGAATGATAGCAATTTAGAAGAGTTGATGGCACAGATGAAATCCATGTGAAACATTCCACGTTTATTTATATTGTGTATTAAAGAAGAGAATTATTATTAATATGGTACTACGGTTTCTATTGTATTTATTGTGTGCTAAGATTTATAAACAAATAAATTCGATACACTTTTAGTTTTCTTTTTTTTATCTCTCTCTAAAACTAAGTGTAAGGACGATAGATGTATTCAGTTATGTCTCCATTTCAATATACAATACGAAATGCTTTGAAATTCAACGCAATGTCATGAGTCGAAAGCAAATTTTAACTTCTTGAAAAACAACTTATAAAAATGATAAAATCCTTCAAATTTAACTTTTTAAATATTCCTTATAAATAGGACAGAATCCTCAAAATTTTAGATTTTAAATATACGTTATAAACAAGACAGAATCCTTAAAATTTAACTTTTTAAATATACTAGTGTAATATTTAAATATACCTTATAAATAAAACAGAATCCTTTAAAACGTTTAATGAGCTGCATATAGCAGTATAAGATCGGTAAAGAAGTTATCGACATACAGCAAAGCAACACACCTTTCCTACATACAGGCAACGGATTTGGCAGAGCATAAAATATTCTGTTATTAAATTCAACATATATATAGTGTGAGAAGAAAGGTCGAACAGGCTAGACTTTTTCTACAGATGATCCAAAGGATGGATTAGATTTTTTTAAAATAAAAATTGAAGACTACTGACTAATCAAAATACATTTGATTATTTTGTAGTTGACAAATATACAATTCATAAATGCATTAGAATTGACACTAACACTCAATACTTAAATAAATTTTATAAACAAATTTTTAGATGTGCATGGGTTCACCAATTTCTAACATCATGGCACAAATTGTATTAGAATATATAGAAGAAGAAATCTTAAATAAAATAGAATTTGATTTAATTTAAAGGTCAAGACGAGAAGATTTCAATACATATTAATTATTATGTAAGATAGTAGAACTTTACGTTTGTTAAATCTGTAGCACATTAAAACTACAAGTACAAAACCTGTTGTCAATATTAAATCGTCAGCCAATTTATATTATTCTTTCTGTAGAGCATAATCTGACGTTTAATCGTTTTATAGCAATTGATTTTGTCTCTTAAATACGAATAGGATACAGTTAATACAATTGGTTCTTATAATAGCTATGTCTAAATGAAAGCATTAATATAACAACATGGTTTTCAAATAAAATGTAGTTTTATTAACGTGACTGATAAAAAATCCTGATTCACTTTAGGTATAGGTAATTGCCTTAAAATGTGCTAATAGTTATACTTCTGTATAAAGACAGCATTGACGTTTTAAACACGTTTTAAAAACGTTTTAATTATGCAAATTCCATATTTTGATATTAATGGTAAGTCCTCGAAAAGGAAAGGACAATGCATCTTCTATTTACCTCTAATTAGAAATTAAATGTTTTTTTAAACTTCTAATTTAGGTGAATAATATTACACTTCACACTTATATCCATTATGAAATCTTTTGCGAAATTTACACAGAAGAAATAAATAAACTACTATAATTATGTGCGGTTAGAAGATTAAAAACGTAATACAAAAACTTACTGCTCTGCCCCACCATCTATGTAGAGAAATGCCAAACTAAAATAGTATCTGCTGCGGCAGGTTTCTGTAAATTTTCTTTCACTATATGACAGTTAGGTTTTTTCAATTGTTTATAACAATTACACTGTTTAATGAGCTACTCTTATGTTTATTTTAGCTTTACAATAATTTCCGAGGCAAATTATGTAATTTCATTTAGAAATTTTCAAATTTAAATTTTTAGTAATTCTCCACATTGAATAATTATGCATTTTTTACATTACATTTCTAAATAATATATTTATAATATTCAATCGCAAATGCATCATTTCGCTCTATATATTAACGAAGAGCTATCCTTGTTTTCCAGAAAAAACGCTTATCTGGCGAAAACAACTTGAACAAAGTAACCTGTGTTATAGTGCCATTATGTTGGCGGGAAAAAGGTTAATTTTTTATGATTGTGCCGCATCTTAGCATGTATATTGTATTAATATAATTATGTAGATTCAGGTAAAGAGAAGTAACAATGATCGAAATGCAGGTAAAACCCTTTCTCAAATTTTATTGCCCTCATTTGCATATATACAGGGAATTTCAGTATAAACGAGGCACCTCAAATAACTCGTAACCTGCTGTGATTTATATAAAATTCCAAAACCTGCCAATTGTCATATTAAGGGGACTACTTTTAACGTCGAGCTTGTCGATTTAAAATCATTCCTTAAAATTTGAAAAGGGAAGATGGATCTTATGACCACTCATTCAAAAGGCCTTTTAATTCTCTTTACGGCAACATGTATTAAAAGTCATTATTTTTAATCAGTAAGCAAAAAAAAGGTGCATAATTTGCAACCTGTGTAATAAAATACGGTTAGAATGAAATATTCGGCTAAAGCGAAGTTTTATTTGTGGCCATCGATTCTCGAGTTGGTGTTCGGAATTCTTTTTCCTCTACTGTACATCTACCATGTTGAAGTATACCCTGATAAGGGTAATAACAATAACATAAGTGATCTTATTTTTGTTTGCTACTGGTGGTGGCTTCAAAATATGATGTTTTCGATAATTTATTTGACATTTAAATTTTTTTTTCCTACAGTTTAAAATGAAACCCGATTCCTTTAAAACAGTATATGATACTTTGTAATTTTTTTTAAAAAAATGAATGAATAATTGTGTAGTAATTTAGAACTATTCAAATTTATGCAACCAACCGTACCCTGTAGTCTTCTTATGTACCTACATTCGATTGAAACCGCTGACAAATGAATTAGGTATTTTTAATTCGAATTTACAGTAAATAGATGATGTATTACTTAATAACTGGGGAGATTAGCATCATAAATAGGCGGTTAACAATAGGCAGTGATTTCAAAGCTGAATTGAAAGCTAAAAATCATTTAAATAACAGAAGGAATGGAGAAATAGTGATGATGAAATCGATGATGTTGAAATTATCAAAAAAGACGTGACTAATTGTAAAGTAAGTCAAATGTCAGAGCTACAGCCGAGAAGGATGTGAAATTATATGTAATAATAGTTAATATAAACACACCCGTACATACAATTTTCAGTATGCAAATGATATATAAATGAAAATCATATGTGAAGTCGCAACCAACTTTGCACCATTGTACCTGCGTGTCTCGCGTTGGAACGTTCTTCAAATTAGAAATGACGATTTATGAAAAAAAAAAAAAAAACGGTCTTTCACTGAACCTTTTTTTCTTATTTACTTCTATCTGACGTCACCGTATAACATCATAAGAAAGATTTAGAACTTACTAAGCAAATTACATTAAATTGGTCAAGAAACCGATGTATAGATGTTTCTCTCGAACGGAGACACGGCATCAATAAAGCCACTGAAGTATTCGCGACTGTGAACATCGTAAATCAATTCGGCTTATTTTTTGTTTATCTAAACGGTAGCGCGGGTTAGTTTATTTGAGCGACGAGAATTTATTGGAAACTGATTTTATTAACTGTTTTGATTAAGGCGCTAAATAAACTCGCAACTCCGAGAGATGGTAGGGACACAAGTTTTTAAGCGTCAGAAAATAAATATCGCACTCGTTAGGGAGTTAAAATATTTCGGCTTGATATATTTCCCAAATCGCGCATATACCAAGTATGAGTCACTTGATTTAACGCGCGCTGCGTCTAACAATGTAAAAGGGAACCCCGCACGTTTACATTATACAGGGTAATCAAAAATTTGTTATCACGTCTAACTGCGCTCGATTTTTCCTCTTTTTCTTTTTTAATATAATAACAACGATTTCAACAGCGTCACATAAAATAACTGAGCAAGTTAGAAATATTTAAGCCTGGTTTATTTTGTTAATCGTTTCTGTAATGTAAAAAGGGTGTACGAAACTAAAATTAGATTAAAGATAATAATTACGTCGCGAATTTTTAAGAAAAATTTTAATGCATTTATGCGTTGAAACACTGAAACGTTAAGGCTCCAAAATTATAAACAACAGATGTACCTATCCTTGTGTAGTACGCCTTATTTTCTAGAAAACGTTTTTTACGCCGAAATTTTCAATATTATAATCAGAAAGCGGCAAAAATATAGGCGTAACGGATAGGGGATTTAAACATTCTCAAAGTTAACGCAATTGATAAATAATATCGAACTTATATTGCACGTGGAAAAGTCGCTGCATGAACATCCTATGCTCCAAATCTGTTTGTTAGGAACCTCTATATGGGATTTTTGCGTTTTATTTACTGTATTTAAGTAAATAGACATTTATTTCAGACATGAGTATAAAATATGTCATTACAAAGCATTAAATAGAACAATTAGTAGTAAAACAAAAACAAAGAAAAAAAGAGCAATAAAAAAAAAATTTGTTTGTAGCCATGTTTTAACTTTTTTTTAATTTTCTTAATAGTAACATTTTCCAATCATTGGGCAAATGATTATATATTTTAATACCTAAGATATCTACATCTTTGACGGTTAAGTTTAAATTATGTCGCATTGAATGTATTTGTTGATCTCTGGTATTGTAACTATGTCATGAAAATATATTTATCCTTGTGAATATATAAGCTGGATTCCAATATGTATATATACGAATCAGAAAGAGTCAAAATTTGCAATGATTTGAAATAAGTTCTGCATGAATGAGGCGAGTTGACTAACTCCTGCAATGCATCTAACAGTCGACGTTTGTTTAAGAAAAACTGTATCGCTAGGGAACCCCATAAAAAGAATTCCATGCATTAGAGGTGACTGGAATTTAAAATTGCGTAATTCGCTTACATTCTTTAGAGATCTCAGCTTAAAAATGGATCTGTTTAGTCCACTTAATTAATTGCTGGCAATGAGTATTCCAGTTTAAGGCGGAAGTAAACGTCATTCCGAAAAAGAGTGCTGAATCAGTGGACTTTATTTCATCATTTGAAATCTGTAAATTTACAAAGCTATTTCTATTTTTCCGGAACAGTATGAAATAGAATATATTTTGTTTTGTTGAAATTAAATGATAATTTATTAGCACAAAACCATTTGAATAATTTATGACAACTCCGTTTACATATTTCCTGTTTGCATCTAGGAATTGTTAAGAGATGTTTCGATCTATCGTTTAGTTGTAAGAGATCTTAGAGACTACGCCCTCGAAAAGTTTGATATTCTATTAACAAATTTGGAAAGCGTAGAATGGACACCCCAAGGTTAATGGCAAAAGAAAAATTTTAATGGCTAATATTCTTCAGATATTTGAGCCAATAACAA
This sequence comes from Cetonia aurata, assembly GCA_949128085.1. Classification (NCBI taxonomy): domain Eukaryota; kingdom Metazoa; phylum Arthropoda; class Insecta; order Coleoptera; family Scarabaeidae; genus Cetonia; species Cetonia aurata. Next base: position 11,912,177 of record OX421891.1, read on the forward strand.
GATGTTTTCACATCGACAAGAACGCAAATTAAAAAGAGACACTCACTCCTAATGCATCGAACGACAATGCTTGTTAGGTCCGGGTCTTGTTTTTACGCAGTTGATTTTCATATCACCAACACAACATTGATAGGGTTCCAGTTGCCCAGCGACTGTGTTAATGACCTTGCTGCGTGTTGCCGGCAAGAATTGAGTTTGGTCGTCGCCTAAGCGTTTTTGCGCCATTAAAACCGCCGCCCTCTGCTTATAATAGCAAATCTTTTGCAGTAATGATAAAAATTATCTCGATGTAGATGAAGTAAATAGTGAATTACTTGAAGTTTAACAAACAGGTACCGCGTTTTATCCATACCACCCGATCGGTGATGTCCGGCGTTGTTTCAAAGAAGTATAGTCAATGTTGGTGCATTTCTAACCACAATCATTCTAAGAAACGTCGACTTTGAGAATTATAAAAACAATACGGGTTAATTCTATTCGAAATTAATTGTAATTCACAGCAATGTAAAACGATTTACACAGTTAGACTGCTCTGGTAGTTTTTTTCCACCCAGAGGTAACGATTCAATTATTTTAACATAACTACCTATGCTTTTCAACGCAAGTTCTTCTAGTATACCAATGTTACAATGCTTTACTCCGGAAATTCTTGAAATATCTCTAAGCAAGCAGTCACGTTCATTATATGGCGAATTTTACAATCACTACAAATGAAATTATGCATCATGGCTATGCGATTTGACCTTTCTAAAATAAGTATATTATTAGGTCAATTCTAAATTTATTTCTAAAAATTTCTCTTATAATATAACAATCAAATTAACATCGTCATTAAAGTAAAAAAAAATAATTCATCAAACCGTTTCCTCGACCCGCATAAACATAATGAGATACATCTATTTAACCTTTAAGAGTTAAGTGTGTATACCTATTTCAGAAACCACTAATTTCAAAAACACTTGCGTTTTATATAATACTAATAATATATCAATTAATACGCAAAATGTGTGTATAGATTGCGCAATAAATACTTGGGACTATTTTGAGTCATATAAATTAATGAAAATATCTACCGGTAAATGGTATATGACATTTTGATTTATCAGGAGAAATAGGATGTTTTAATTAAGTGAAAGTCATTTGCGTATTAGAATATCAATACGTTTTATATCCCTATGGATCAAGCTATAAACTTAGAAATAATCAAAATTACATGGCCAGGCTCACGTACCCCTATAGCCGAACATTTTGAATAAGCAAATAATGCACTTTAACCCATGACAATTGATCAACTACAGTAGTACCCCCATATCCGCGGGGGTTTGGTTCTGTGCTCTTCCGCGGATACTGAAAACCGCGGATAGTAGCGAACGCTTTATTTCCGAATACAATATGAAATATGAAGCAAAGTTAAAACAATGAAACAAGAAAAAATAAGTTATATAATATTTATTTAAAATAAATAAACAATAAATAAATAAATATTCTTGTGTTGTGGCACAAATAGAATTTAAGTTTAATAAATATATAAGTTCATACATATGTAGTACATACATATAGTACATATTTACATACACAACAAGAAAAACTATCATCGTGAGCTACATATTCATTCATCTTTCTCCAAGTCCAAGTTAGCAGTCCATTGTTTACTTAGATCCGAAGCAAACGATGTTGATGGCTGTGCATTATCGATAGTTTTGTCGACTTTTTCAAAGAACATTGTTATTGGTAGTTGTCGTTTTTGTCTTTTCATTTCAATAAACAAATCCTCCAAAGGTTTCAAGGCGGCTGTTATAGTGCGAGTAATTTTTATACTGCGTTCCATTATTGGATCATATTCTACTATCTGTTCTTTTAATTTTTGAGCAGTTCGAACTATCGCTGAAAATTTTTCAAGCGTCCATGCTGGCGGTTCTTGTTGACCCTCATCCTCATCGTCACTCGCTTCTGGAGAAGATTTCACAAGGTCTACCAATTCCTCGTTGGTGAATACTTGATCCTCTTCGTTTATGTAATCACCGAGTTCCTCTTTGGTTATATCGTTAAATCCTTCTCCGTCTATTTTCTGCGCTATGTTAAATATCGTTGTTAGATGTGAATTAATATCATGTGTGTCTTCAGAACTAAGAACGATGTCATTCCACAGATTTTTCCAACATGCTATTATCGTTTCTGACTTTAATTCCTCCATCTTTGATAAATAGAATTGCGTCAGCAATTTGATGACTCATATATACGACGATATATCGACAAATGCTCCTATAACTTTTAATAAGGCTCGAATGTCTTTATTTGTTTCTGTATTTATTGATATAACGCGTTTTCTGCTCATCATAGGTAAATCGCGGATGACTGAAACCGCGGATACGGAGTCAGCGGATAACGGGGTACTATTGTATTTAGCAACTATTTACGTGATTTTCACATAACACTTGTACATTTTTGCTTTTACAAAGTAACTGAATTCTGCTTTAATAAATAGTAATTAAGGGAAGGCTTTTTCAAATGATTCAAATTTTAGCTCTAAATAGAGTTGCAAATCAGAGTTAATCATTCTCTATTTTAATGTAATAATATTTAAAACATTATAATATTTTAAGAAGCTAAAATCGTATTATTAAACTAAATTTTATCTCATGGAAAATATCTGAAAAAGACGCGTCTACATCAAAATGTAGCTCTAAAATTTTTGGAACTTAAATCTTGGCATATACTCAATAATTTTCTACCCAAACATATATTTTTAAAAATATAACGAATTAAACAAACAAGAATTAATCTCTCTAAATAGGGCTGCTTTCTTAACCAATTGTTATTCTAAAATAAAAAAAAAAGTTCAAAATCAATTATTGGGGATTCTCGTCATCCATGAAAAAAAAAGCTCTTGACTGCTTACGTCACGTAGTAAATGGGAAGTTAAAAGTATTAATCTCCAGTTTATTTCCTTGTTATCTACTTGTTTGTTCTGGATGGGTTTCTGGTAGACTCTTTTAATGCAGTCGTAATTTTGCTTCAAACAATTAAAGCTATTATAGTTGGGATTTGTAGAATAAAAAAAGACAGGAGACTAATCTATGTGCTTACGCAATTAACACGCAATTAAACCTAAATAATGTGTCTATCTATAATATATCAGAACGGAAATTAGTATTAAAGTTAACAACGTGACGATATGGTGATTGTATTTTGAATATAAAATGCAAAATTTATCTAAGTACCTACGTGTTTATAGGCAAAAACCTGCGCAGATCCCGGACGATTTATGTAACGGGAAAGGCATAATCAGCGTTTCCCAAAAATAATATTTCTCGCTTAATAACAAAAAAAAAAAAACAAATTAAAATCGGAATCTCTTCTTAAATTCTCGACAATGTTGTCATCCTTATGCGCAGTGTTTAATACAGGAACGCGCCTATGTAATGTAAAATAAATAAATAAAATATCATTACAATCACTTGATCACTTGAATGATGTGTTTAAAAACAACCTGTGCCGGTTAAATAAGAAAGAGACCTGGACATGTAAATTACGCCCAGTAGATTTGTACGTATGTATATACAAATGTTTATATTTAACCGAAAGAAAAATCTGTTTCGAGTTGTTTTTTAGTCGAGAAAAAAAAAATAACGATAGAAAACACCTTCTAACGTAAAGAACATGACTAACCCCGAAGTTATCTTATTTCCAAGTTAGCAATTTAAATTTCTACGAATGGATTTTATTTATTCTTTTTCTTTGAGCCGAACGCGTTTTTCTAAATTAGTACTGTACAACTCCGAAATTTTCAATACTAATCTATGCTTCCTTGCACTTTATTACCTTACCGCAATTCATTAGGTACTCTAAATTAATTTTGTAAAAATCAATCAAATTTCCTCTATACAGAGTGTATCTGAATTACATAGCTAAGCTTTACGAACGTGATTCTTGATCTAAAACTGTAAGAAAAGTTCCTATAAATATACGTCTAGAAATGTCTCCTTAAAGAGTTACACGCTACTTTCAAAATTGATAGAATAAATAAGCATTTCAACTGTTTATTTATTTAGTTTAATTGCCCAACAGAAAAAATTCTATTTACAGGGAGAGCAGAAGAAATTGAGGAGTACATTAATCTGAAACGATTTCTTGGTCTGCCTTGTAAGCTAATTGAATTTAAGGCAGTCTAAGTGTGCCCAATCTAGATGTCAACCATGCTTCAGCTATGCTTCAATTATCTTATGCTTTATCAGAGGTGATCAAACCTTTATGCGGTACATTAAACTTTTGCGCTTAACTGTATGGATAACTAATATACACACCTATTCCTGTGACTAATATTTTTCGCCGAAAAATATAATTTTTGTGGAATTATGATGACACTATATACAAGTCGGTAACACTCCATTAATTCATAGGCGCCAGATGATATATGTTAAAAATAAATTGACTGAAAAAAAATGCCTGTTCATTTACTTCTTCATAACTTTCGCGGGTTCTTTTCTGTTTTTACGTAAAAATAAAGTTCATTCGCTAGTTCTGCATCACAGGATTATCGATTTTCCAAAGTGACCCGTTTCGTTATGGTTTTGTATTTTTATTGTGCCTATAATAACATTCCCCGGTGACACTCTGCACCTCACGGTTTGAGATACCTAGTTTACGGTTACATGGTAATTTAATTGGATGCCATTAACGTCTGTTATCTACGGAATTCCGGAAAACGGCAATACCGCCGACTTCTCGGTACAATATCATACATCACTTCGCTAACGCGAAACACGAAAAGCGATTGGATCAATTCATTTGCGTAAAGGTCTTTTGTGGGTGTCTGCAGCCCCTTCTCAGAACACATTCGATTAAGAATTAATAATAAGATGTATTGTGTGTTGGTTGTAGAACAGAAACCCCAAATCCGGTACAATTCCCGCCAACCAAATCAATAATAAAACTAAAGCCACTAAAACCAAAATTTACAAGACTCTTTGTAGAATAGTTTTGTTGTAAATTGTGATAGACACTACAGTAATTTATTTAAAAATTATATTTGTGAAATATGAAATGATCTTGATCAAGTAATAATTCTTAATTCTTTCATGTTTCATGGTTAAAAAGAATATGTTTTAGACAAGCTGAATATTTCATCACAAAGCTGCGTTACTCGTACTTACAAGTAGAATTAAATGCAGTTCTGATTTCCTATAGGAAAATAATCGTTTAACTTTAAAATAATATCCTTCCTCAAAAATTTCTACTCAAGATACTTCAAAGAAACTATCATAGAGAACAATTATTATATATAGCCTCATATACTTCCCTAATTATGTAATAATCCTTGGAACGGGTAGCAAAGAAAAACACACAATAAATAAGCGAAATTATTTCGGGATATTTTAAAATAAAAAAAAAAAGAAGTAGCTATTTTGAGTGAATGAACCGAACTATATTTGTGTGGGACCTAGCCATTTTTAGACTTATGTACATAAATTTCTATGTATAACTGCGTAGGGAAAACAAAAGGAGACTATGAACGTATCGGATTTTGGAGGTTTCTCTGCATATTTTAACTAATACGACACAAATAAATATTTAAAGAAGACTATCTGAAAATATTTACGTTAACAGTAGCCATTCTTAACGATGATTACGGGCGGTGGTGATAATAATATGTATATAACAATAGCTTGGGTGGAATTTTCAATATATTTTTAGATGATTATTTAGATTAGAGCCGAATTTAAAATTTTAAATGAACAAGTGAAAAATTCACACCGCCCTATTAAAGTTATAAAGAGGTGTAACACTGTTCGGATTGCATATTCGTAATAATAATGTACACAGAACAAGTAACAAATAGGTTAAAAATATCTATTACAATAAAAGTAAAAAAAAAAATATTCAAATTAGAATCATATAATGAGGAGCCACAAACATTTGTGTATAAGTCGTATCTGTACATATTTAGAGATGACAGCATTTGATTACAAAATTTTTATTTTAACATTCCAATTATCCAATTTAAGGTATGTCACACTAGCAGCGATATTTGCTAGTGATGTTGTGATTAAAAATCTTTTTCGCATTGCCAAATATTGACACTGATCATTACTATAAGGATGTATATTTTGTACCACTGCTCGTAACAGTTTAGTTGAGATGACCAGGAAATAAGTTTGTTTCTGAAACTTCGCACTTACCAACACGTGCAATCACGTATTATTGTTGTTATTTAAGTATACAGTACCAATCTAACTACCGGAGAAGAAGAAAATTTATAATCAAATTATCCGATAATCCTTTGTGGAAAAGCATTTTGTTTCCTCAATTACAAGATAAGAATTCCTTCAAATCAGGGATGCAAAACCTTATCTGAATAGAATCATACATTGAATCAAATTCGAATTCAACAAAAAATGTATTTCACCCTATAGGTCTCAGATATTATTAGCAATCATTGATAATTTCATGATGTGGAATTCTGGGATTTGACTGAAAATTGTTGAGCCTCATATATTAAACGATAAGTATACTTATCAGTACTCAATACGGAAAAAGTTAAAAAAAAAATAGAGGCAGAAATATTAGATATTAATGCATACTTTGTATATTTATATATTCAACTTCTTCTACGATTCTTTCTTTTGTTATTAATTCAATCATTAATTATTGATGGACTTGCTTTAAATTGTCAATATATAGTGAATTGGCTCAATATTTCATACCTGCAATAGATATACAGCGTGCATTTAAATTGCTTGACTAAACTTCACCAGGTGTGATGTATGGAGCGAAGCTGTAAAAATTCTTTATGTCGAAAAATGCTTCCTTAATTTAGAGCTATTAATTGCTAATAATCAGTCTTAACAAATTAATCTATTAAACTTCATTATGGAAATTAATAATTGCATCCCTAGACAATTTTGCTTCGTCAGTGAAAACCACAACAAATTCGGATTGAAACATTGTAGTGAAAATCGAGTATAGAATGGAATAATCGGTCGAAAACCAACTTCACAAAGCACATTTGAACTCCCCCAAGACCCGCCTCAAACCAGTATGAGAAATTAGAAGGAAATCTCGTTAAAAAATGATGTTTTATAGAGACGGTATGAAAAACTACCACCAAAATCCTCAAGCGTAAGGCAAAAACCAGACCGCGAAGGAAGGGAAACTGCGAAAAACAAAATGTGAATTCAGGATTACATTAATAGACAAACGTCATCTAGAAGAATCAATAGCAGGTGTATCTGACTGATGAAACAACTCGTAATTGCGAAGTACGATTGCTCGGAATGAGAACATCAGAATGAAAATCTTCACTGGAGGAGTTTTGTAAATGACTTTCCATAGTGAAGACACAACAAAACACGCCACCAAAAACGAGTGCCTCGAGTTGTTGTTTGTAAATCAACAACTTGTTGGCTGCGTGGAGGGAACTCTTCCGACCTAACATTGAGGTAGTAAATATCGAAAATTGATCTATCCGACAAGCAATGAAATTGTTAGTAGGAATGTAGCAACGCCATCTGTTATAGAACAGGGACGCGTTTGAACTTGCAATATTTCTAGGCAACATTATTTATATGAATAGCCATTGAATAGGTAAATACTACTAATATAGTTTTAAAAATGATTGAACTAATATATTAGAAATATTGTCAAAAAAAAAAAACATTAAGAAAGTTAGCGAATGTTAACATTGTTAACCTTACTTAATACTTGATTTAAATAGACTGATCAGCCGTCTAAAGTTGTCTACTGTTTACCTTTAAATCTTAAACAATTTCTCAGAATATATTGGAAGTATAGTAATGATAAAAGTTAATAAAAAAAGTATTATATATAAAATAAACATTAAAATTTAGAAGATACACTTAAATTTTGTAACAACCATTCATAGTTCATCCACGTTTAATTCGTTAGTATATTTTTAATGAGTAAACGATTGGTATCAGTTATACACAACAGATATATACAAAATTTTACAACATATAAAACAAAACGGATCTTAAACGTCTATAGGATCGTCAGTGATGTACTTTTGCGGTTAAATCTAATGCTAGTGGAAAATTCCTGTTACTAAAAGAAACAGTCCCTGCAGCATTACATTTAAAGAAGAATTTTTATGACTTGAGCCGGTAACGAATGCACAAAAACCCATCTAATTTGATGTTATATCAGTATAATTATCAACATCACACTTATGAAATAGATAAATTTAAATCTGACATTTTGGGCGCATGTTGAATCGTCGTTTTTTTTTTTCTTTTTCTTCTCAACTTTTCATTAGCGATAAACAAATGCTCTTACATCACGAACGTGACACAAACTTCTTGTTTAAAATAATGATAATAAAAAAAAAAAAAAGTGATGATAAACATAGAAAATGCTAGCTTTCTAATTCCGTTCTAACTTTATAACGTTATTGTCATTGAAAGCATGACAAGAGGTGAATTATTTAAGTTAATCGTTCGTGGTGAATGTTAAAATGAGATCTAAAGAAAATCCGAGTCAAATAAATTGCGGGGATTACAACGAATTCTTTTCGCAAACTGTTACAAAGTCGAACCATTTTATCTTTCAACGATTACAACAGACTCTGATACTCTGATGTCATTTCTAATTTCTTTTTTTTTTTTTTAAGAAAACGCAATAATCTAGTTTACATTCGTATAGAAGTAAGTGATTGCTTATTTCATATGTAAAATTGTTAAGAAAAATATATAATTTAAAAATGAATTTATTCAAAGTATTTACCGTATTTATAAAATACGGTCATGTAGTATTTTAAAAAATAATTATATGCATTAACCCATGATATATATTATTATTAAACATGCAATTAACAGGATGTTAAAATTGATGAGGCATATTACCTCTTAAAGTATGATTTATTTATCGTTGATAAATAATTACGGGTTTTTAATTTTACATAAGCGATTAATTCTAAATTTAATGGGCCAAATATATGAGTACTTCCGAACTTTATATATAGTATGCACTACAAACATATGAAATGCTTGTTTTTAAATATTATATACCGGAATTTCTAATTGGGTTATCATGTTAAAAACAAACCATACCACTTATTAAGTATATACTATAAGAATTTAAATATAAAATATGAAACTATATATTTATATATATTTTTTTATTAGTGAGAGACGACAACTGTTATATCATTAAATTACTGATATATTACGGTATTTGTCAACAAGAGCTTAAGTTTAAATGCGTATAAATACTCAGAGATAACTAAAATATTCCAATTTATTAACAATATCCCTAAAGTGTTAAATGAAAAAATTATTTATTCCAATAGTACTGATAAAATTACGATCCCTATAGATGCCCAAGTAAATTAGCAATTGAATGATTATTGTACGTACAGTGGCGTGCGTAAAATTTGCAAAATATTACGTAAAACTCACCTACTAAAAATCACCTAAATTTGCTAAAAATTAGAGCCAAATAATATACCAGATTGGAACAAATTTACTTCGATTGAATGGAACAGTCGCTGGTAAATCAAAATCGTTAAAAATGCAGATTTCCTAGAAAATATTAAAAAATCAACACAGAGAAACCATCACGGTTTCTCCAACGCAACATGGTCTTTGCGAGTCGACTCGTGAGGTAACTCAGAGGTAACTGACACACCATTTTAACTTAAAATATTTCATTAATCTAACTTAAAAAAGATCCGAAAAATATTTCTGTTCAGGTAAGAAAGTTTTATAATACAATTAAACTGACCAAAATTCGGTTTAAATTATCAATACCGATGCTAGTTGCACCACGAAAATCTTGAAGCGAAATTTATTTAATGTGTAAAGAAAATTTGAAACTAATTGGTGCGCAGTGCGAAAAACTAAACGATATTGCAGGACAATTTTTTTATTATTCACCATTTTAAAAAAATAACGTTTAGAAAGAAGTGACAAGCAAACGAAAAAAGCAAGTTTATTATGATTGGGGGTTATAAAATATGGTCTAGTTAAAGTTTTCGTATTTCCTATCGGCTTTTATTGTAATAACAAGTTTTTGTCGGCATTTCTGTCAATTCTGTGCATCTGTTTCTGAGTCATCAAATTTTTTTGTATATCCAATAGAGGTTTTGCAATCTGCATCGGCTTTATTTTATACATATGTAGGCGCATACAGTTTTTCTGTTCTGATATCTGCCTTTGGCAATATATTGTCCATATAGTATTAATATTCAATCTGTTAACTTGCTTGATATTATGAAGGGAGAAATAGGCCGGTAGTTTCGGTCAGAGCCTGCAATAGAAACTAATTGCGTTTGTTCTTAGGAAATTTGAACATTACAGGGCGAGATAATAACAAAAAATAAAACTATGAATAAAATTTAAGAGAAAAGAACATAATTGATTTCTTTATTTAATTTCAACATTAACAGAAACTTGTTTGGCACACATAAAGCGATTTCAAGAGATCTATTGTTATAAAACAGCAAGATAACAAAAATAACTATTGAAAAGAATAGTTAAAATATGTAGTAGTATTTGTAATCTTACTACTAAAGAGAAAAAAGACAAAGATAATGCGAATTGGAAAGAAATAAAAAAAGAAAAATACCTTTACAAAAAAAAAATGCTTTTACAATGTCTATACGAATGAATCGATTGGAAATATTATTCATAAGAACTAAAAAAGCCCAAACAAAAAACATTTATACTATTTAATCGTAAAAAAATATTTTCGTATCTGTTTTGTATTTTTGATCATTTATATTTTCCTGGTTTTGGGGATTATTTTGATAAAAAATCAAATATCCAAGTTAGAATGATTTTAATTAAACATTTAGGTTACAAAGTTGAATCACAGAGCGTACCACTTCTTTTCCTCTTGTCAGAACAGTCACTACACGATTCTTGCAGTCGATTCCAGGATGAAACCTTAGAATTCTGCCTAATGGCCAATGTTGTAGTGGAGTTCGGATATCCTTAATTCCCCGGGAGGGCAAATCGTTGATCGCTGGCACATTGCAACCATCTTGCGCCCATTTAATCCTCGTTCGTAGATGGTTGAGGTAATTTCTACTGTAGTGCTTCCAAAGATGCTGATATATTTGCGTTAATAGCTCGTATTGCTTCAAAGAACCGGATTGAACTTGTTGTAATATCTACTTGAGGCACAGCAGTCATAGGACATCCAATCAAGAAGTTTCCCGGTGTAAGAAACTTCAAATCATTGGGGAAATCAGAGAGAGGATAAAGTGGGCGTGAATTTAGAATAAATGACAAAATAATGTCAATAAAGTTTCAACAGTCAAGACGTGGTTCGATACAGTTGTCAACAACAACTTCGTCGGAAAAAACTACAACTGCATACCTACGTTTATATAAGATGTCAAGATATGGAAACCATTTTGTAATTTTAGTTAAAACGAAAATAATTTACATTTGGAAAATATAAATTATGCCGATGCAAAGGAATAAAAATATAAGAAAAAAAGTATTTATTTATTAAGTAGATATATATTGTACGTTTAGTTTATAGTTTCAAGAGATAATGACGTATTTGTTTTAGAAAACATAATCTGTTTATAACATTTTTTCGCCCGACATACGTACGGATTTATTCTAATGTAAATTTGGTACCTTTCTTTTATTTTAATAACAAAATGTTAAAAAAAAGGGCCTTGATGGAAAAAACCTCCCATGAAAAATTGAAATTCCATGGAAATTAAATGCATGAAGTTGTTCTTTGAGGACTTCCCTAACAGATTCACGATTGACATTCGGTACAGCTGCACTTATTCTTCTAGTGTTTATTCCAGGATTGTCTTCTACTATTTGCAAAATAGCTTCTTCATTTGCGACAGTACGAGGAGTTTTGTTGACCCCAGATAATCAAATTTTGGTTTTTTAAAATAACCATCTTTTCTCAAACGCCTATGTATGTCCAATAAATGTCCGAACATTAGGAATTTGCCTTTAATGGGTTTCTCTTTCGATAGATATTGACACTATGCTAATATTGGTTTGACATTTACCAAATGTTTTGTTTTATGAAATCACAGCTTACCTTAAAATATCTTTTATTGCCTAGGTAATACTAAAATACAAGAACAATATAAAAAACAGTGTGTAACTTGAAAACAAAAAGCAATCGGAGATTACTGTACAGGAACTGTTTTTGTTATTTTTCGTTTCTCTATGCGTTGCTATTTTCCTACGTAGAATTGTATGAAAATGAAATGATATATAGGATGTTCCATTTAAAATAACGAAGTAAGTAAAAAATCTTTGTATTATATCCTGACAGAAACAACATCAACATTGTCAGTAAGCGATTTCATCCAGAGTCTAAATTTTTCGCAAAAGCAATGGCGGCGACTCGTACCCCAATATACCCGATTAGATATTAATTATCTTGGAAGGGTGAAGATCAACCCGAAAACCGAGGCTGTAGGAAGAACACCTAAGGGTGATATAGTCTTTTTGACAATTGTAGTTGTCAATAAATGATAAGTATCCGTTTGCCTACTTCTAGGACACTCTGTATGGTCAAAACTATTTTTAGGTGATGCAGCATTGGATTCTGTAGAAAAACTTGTAGAAACTCTTGTAGAAAAACTCTTTCTAAAACGACAAATAGAGCTGTAATTCAAGACCCACTCTTCGGTGGGACACCTGTACTACTCTAAATGTCTTCCAACGCATTTCATTAACTCATCGGATTCGTGGTAAAACACATCGCGTTCTGCCGCCGAGTGGATTTCAGGGAAGCTTTGAATGTCGCGTCCGGTTTCACACGAAACGGGGTTATTGCGAACCCACCCACCCTCGAAAGGGTCCAAGGTGTAGTGACGCCCGCCCGATTAGGGGGTTGATTAGTCACACGGCCGACACGGTACGATACTAACAGGCGCAAATTGTCACCTCGCTTCCACGAAATATATTTAATCGCAAACGAAAAATCGATAATTTTACCAAATTAGGTGCATAATATGAAAAGATCCTTTTTAATTTTCTGCGCGGTTATACAATGGAAAATTTGATCCGGCGAATACTCCTTTTCTCCTCGGGGGTGGCGTCCTGTAAGTTTAAACGCTTTAAATTTCCGGTCACAATACCCCCTCCTAGAACGTAGTATAAAAATGTGGGTGCAAGGTAGCGCATGAGTTTAGTATTATTGCCGACTATACGGGTGACGGTTGTTTTTCAGACTTGAAACTTTACGTTCGCCATACATATATGTATACAAATGCATCGTTCAAAATAGTGGTGCATGTCTTAACGAAAGGCTAAGAGGCCCCTGGCTATGGGCGTACAGTTCTGGACCCACATAACAGCGTGGACATATTTGTGTCTAGTGTGTATAATAATAGTTTGCGGTAGTGAGGATCAATTGATCGAGGAACTAGGCCTAGAAATCTATCCCGATATTAGAAAGGTACGGTAAATAGATAAATAAACAGATCCAATAGTATATAACTAACACATCAGTTTTGCAACCACCTGTTGATACTTATATCCGTCATTTCTTCTCTCTCCTCTGTCCGCAGATTAACATAAGCCAAGAGGAATACGCGCGGATGATGAAGATTTATTTGGATAATCTAAAAAATGAATCGCACACCCAGAGCATTCCCGAGTTGCTTATATTTAAATCAGGTTAGTAGCCAATGTTACGGGGGGTATGTAGCTATGTACCGGTCTTGCAAGATGCGTGTAAACTGTGTTTGCAACTTGTGTAACTTGTGTGCGGTCCCGCATTCCACTTTACATATTTGTGTTCATGTGTCAATGTACCTAAACACGCGCCGTAAATTCTGATGATAATCGATCTATTCATCTCATCGCATTGTTGATACATTGTCCAGAAAACGTATATTATTTGAAGATCGCTCTCTTGGAACGTGGACAACATTATCCTTTTTTCTTTTTCTTTGTATCGGCACAACATTTCATTGTAATATTGAATAGTGTAAAACAGGTGGAAAAGCGCGCACCATTTAATTTTTACCAACTATTTATAACCGGTAGAAAAAGGCGCCTCATTTGCCGCAACGTGCGTGTGATATGTCGCTTACAAATGTTCCTAAAACACGAAAATAGTATTTAGCATGCCGTCACTTTACCTTGCGTTGGTGTTATGGTGATATCTATATTTACTCGTACGAATTTCGAAAATAACTTGACAATTATTTTGATACACATGAATTAGACAGTCTGTGGAAAAAGTTAACCTACCGCATTTTTATATTTTATTAAAATAAATTCCATATTAAATAATACGTTGATAAATGATTATTGAATATTTATTCTGCTAAAATTAAATCCCAAAAATCGATTACATGCAATATTAATTTATAATCATTAAAATAATTTAATTAATATTTCATATAAATAAAAAAAAAAATATTAAATAAATATTAATATTTAACATTTTAACAATACTTTTAAATTGCTTCTACAACTACGTTTTATTAGTACAGATAGTCTGAAGATATTAAATAAAATTAATATTGTTATTTATTTTATCAAAAAAAAATCGTTAAATCAATTCATCCACACAACAAAATGCTAAAATTTAAATTTAAAAACTAATCAATTCTAATTGAATAAGTTTCGTTCAATTTTATATCGAAATTAAAAACTGGCCAAGTATTTTAAATAAAAAAGGAAACAGCAGTTTTAATACTGATCACACAGTGCAATAAAGACGCGTATGACATGAAGATTCACAAAAAAAAAAAATTAATTTCGCTAAACAATCTAGTCAATCTGTGTGCATTAAGAGTTAATACTTTATAATTTATCACAAAAATAGGTATTTTAAAAGCAGAAACAAATTATTCCTTCGATTAATCCACGTTTAAATAAATTTATCAAATAAAATCATAAATTTATCAATTAAGACCACTATATACAGATGACGTTGAACTTGAATCCCCTATAGATGCATTTGGGTGAATACCCATTTGTAAGGATGTTGAAAAATGTATATTTTAATCTCCACAATTCTTTTTTTGCGTATAAAATGTTTATTAAACACTTACTGGAAAATAGTTTCGATCAGCTAAAAAAGATATGTTGAAAAAGTTAATTGATTGTTTATATACCCATATCTAATCTTCACATCGGTTTGACTTTTAATAAATAATATATTTTACTAGATGTAATGAATATCTTAATAATAATATTATTATGTTAATGAATGTGCAAATATAGCTACATAAGGTTCAAATATTTTTTCTGTTAAAAAGTCATAAATTTTGTACGGTGTATTCTTATAGAGATATTTTTTTTAAAGCGTGTTTGAATTTTGAATATTGTGACATCTTAGACGCTAATATAAAATAACTTTTTGGGATTTTCTTAAACGCAGAGCTGGTGAAAGTAAAAATCCATGTGCTAAATCTCGTATTGCTTAAATAAATCATGGTAACTGCATTTTGAACAAACAGCGCTAACACTCTAAAATATATATGGCAGGCAACTATACTATAATTTTTTTTCTTAGAAAATCTGCGGAATAAAAATCCTGCAGGGATCCACAGAATTGCACGAATAGATCACACTATACTCTAAGCGTAATACGACGTAAGAGCAGCATCGATAGCAAATCATATACAACGGAAATAACAACGGCCCAAAAATCGAACACTGTGGCACACCAAACGCTATGAGCATCCATTCCGATCTCACTTCATTACATCCAGCTGATCATAGCTAATGATCGATCCTCTGAATTCCAAATTTTTCAATGACGTTTGGACAAGTCTATAAATGTGCCGACTGTTGTTTCCCCTGCCTCTAGTCGCGTAATAATTTTTTGTAGTGATTGGAAATTGATCTTTGTTTTACGTACCCATTTTGCATTTAATATGTCATGTTTTTGAAAACAAAAAACGTCCAATCCCTCGAAATGCTCTCAAACAATAATATTTGATATTGACGAAATTAACGACTGTAGTTCTCGAAATCTGAGTTATTCCCTTTCGCATGTATTGGTTTTATCAAAGATAGTTTGAACAGATCTGGAAAGGTTTCTTCTAAATGTAGACTAATTTATAAGATGTGTAATGTTTTTGTAAAAGAATCCTTCGACATACAATTCTCTCAAATACCTTTGAAATATTTGATATGATTAAATAGGTTTGTAATTCTCGAAATCTGACTTATTTCCTTCCTTATGTTATAGTTTTAACAGATCTGGAAAGATTTCTTTGTGAAAATGATAAATTTGTGAATTGCTATTGTGCAATATTTTAAAACTCTATTAAGTATTGTCCGAACCTCGTTCAAACTATCAATTACATTACAGCTGCTTCAGATTTATCTGTGGGAAAAAATACAAAAAAAGTCAGTCATGACTTCAACTATTATATTGGCTCTATATGTTTTTAATTTTGTTTTTGTTAGATTCGTTTCCTTTAGTATTTCTTTTAAGTTAAAATTTTGTTTCTTATATTTTCTTATACCAATGTGTTAACCACTGATGTCTCATGTTAGCTTCATTACATTTTTTGCGTTTATTATAAAAGTTCTATGTATGATTTTTTCCCCTCGCTTGGTCAATTTCATGTTTCTAATTTTTACAAATATCTTTATAGAACATGATCGTCAATTCTGTTGTGATTCGCAGCCTCATACAACTGACGTTTGATTCTTGACAGAGCCGTTTAATATTTTGTCTATTCTAACAAGGAATTGCTTTTTTTAACCCAAACTAATCCTGGAGTAAATATATTAAAGATTTTATGAGGAAAAAAGGGAATACTTATATATAGGTACATCCAAAAAATTCAGTGTGAAAGTTATTTAAAATATTTACATGTAAATATGTTAATAACTTAAACGTAGAAAGTGTGTTCACAGCCCCCTATTTATTTTAAATGATATATAATAATTTGGTTATTTCAACAGCCAAATTTTTTGCATTGTACATTTTTTAAGATTGTTTAATCATTTTGCATAAATTCATCTAGAAAATTGCATAGTATTATATAATTATTTTTTAAAAAAGAAATAAAATTATTTTTAATTGTTTATAAAGTTTAGTTTTTCTTTTTTTAAGCTATTGAATTATTTTAAATTTAAAAAAAAAAAACCAATATTTTTTCTTTAAACGAAATTAGCACGATTAAATAAATAATTTGTTCAGAAAAATGGACCTATTAAATCAAATTATCAGAATTAATTGTGCGCAAATATAATAAATCTAAGCAGATTAAATCATGTGACATTGGACGTTAATTCTAAAGATATTTCGTTGTAAAACAGAGAAACGATTAAAATTTAATTTAGGATTAAGTTCGCTTTGTATAAGGATAACTCTTGTTTTCCTATTTTATTTATGTATTGCATTTATATAATGTAATCAGCTATCATTGTACGCTATTATATTATCTGACCTAATTCATATGCCAGTGCAATATCATGAGAAGGAATATCATATCCAATATATCTTCATATTAAAGGGACATTGACTTTTATATAGTACATTTCAGCACGCATATTATGGGTTATAAATAACATCTGTTTGCCTTTGAGTAGACCCAAAAAAAAGGTAATTAATGTAAGCCTAGATAATAAATAATAGAATTAATGAAGGGAAAATATATGTATATATATATCTATACGAAAGGAATTTGGCGCCACGTTTCGCGTGATAAACATCTT
This sequence comes from Cetonia aurata, assembly GCA_949128085.1. Lineage (NCBI taxonomy): Eukaryota > Metazoa > Arthropoda > Insecta > Coleoptera > Scarabaeidae > Cetonia > Cetonia aurata. The sequence continues at coordinate 11,929,816 of OX421891.1, forward strand.
TTATCCCATGCGCGTTTATAAAGCGATATATTTCCGAATGTTTTGTGTGCGGTAAAACCGAATACAAATAAACTTCACTTGGCCCACGTATTCGGTGAATCATTATTGCGCAAGTGTGACTAATCCGTTAGAGATCTAAGGGATTCGGAAATCGCTCCAAGTTGATTGATGATTGACGTTGTGTTCTCTAATCTTTCCAGAGCGAAAATCCTGGAGGAGAAGGCGGGACAGCCTGAGGAGGTTGTACTTCCCCATCAAGGAGGCGCACCACGACATCCTCGTGGACAGTTCCGAGTTGCGGATGCTGGCGCCCCCTATCCGAGACAGAGACTCGTTGAATATCTCGATTTATCAGATATTGAATCGGAGGAAGAGGCGCCTGATCGGCGAGAAGACCGTCTACCCGTCCAGCACGAAGCCTAAATGGTTCGACTTGGACCTGACTGAAGCGGCCGCATCGTGGATGCGAGGCGACAGAAATTACGGCGTGGAGATCGATTGCGAAGGATGCAAAGGTGGTTTCCTTCGCCCGTTGGAAGCGGCGATAAACGTATTGGTCGTTTCTAAACAGGAGAGAGAGAGGAGACGAGTGAGAAGGGCTATAGAGCGCACGGATTGCAGGTCGAACGATTCCAAGAGGAAATGCTGCAGGCACAAGATGCAAGTAGACTTTAGGCGATTGAAATTAGGAGAGATGGACTCGATTCTACAGCCGAAATCGTACGAGGCGGGTTACTGCAGGGGTCGGTGCCCGTTAAATTACAATTACGCCACCAATCATTCGCGAATACAGAGTATAGTTCACCGTATGAACAAGACAGTGCCGCGAGTTTGTTGCGCGCCATCTAAACTGACGCACCTGGAGATATTGCGCGTGGATCCCCACGATTCCACCAAACTGCACGTGGAAAAATGGGACAATATGATAGTTCTCGAATGTGCATGTTCCTAAAAAGAAGATTAATCACATTTTGCCAAAGATAGATGATGTTTTAACCCTCCCAAAAACGACAAAATAAAAAAGATGTATCAACAAATCGACTTGCGAGAGCTCGGGTTAAAGTTTATTAAATTAATTAAATAATTACGGGTCATTTTTAGCATTTCTTTATTTATATTTTTCTATAATTTTGCTGTGATATTACCTTCTATTATTATTTAATTTTTATTTCTAACATACTCAAAAAAAAAACTAAAAATAAAAATAATACGAAACCAGGGAAATTTAGAACGGGAAAACTCCTGATGATGGCAACTAAACGAAGAATTCTCTAATTTATTTTTCACCCCCTCCCCCTGGATGTATATTCAACCCGTTTTAAATTTCCCTATAACTATAGTTCACACGTGTAACAGTATATTGTCAAAATTGTAAATTATGTCTATTTATATTTTAAAACTACATTGTCATGCAAGAAAGTATTATTTTAAATATACTCATGTATTTTTTTTATAAGAAAAGACTTGTATTTTGTTTCCTCCCCTTTATTTAACAGATCACATGATGGAATAAACAATCAGTACCAGAGAAACATGTAATATAGCCTTGTAAACACAGTATTGGCAAATTGGCAACACATTTCTACTCGAATCAATCAAACAAGAACTCAAAATTGTGATAGAAGCCTCCCTTGACTACCATATCCCATATCATTGTTTCAGAAGTAACTTCATTAAATAATTCTTGCAAATTATTTGCCTAATCTTCGTAAAAAATAAGTAAATATGAAATAAAAAATTTCATTAAAAAATTCTTGTAAATTATTTCCCCAATAAATTTGAAAAATAAATACTTATCGAATAAAAAATAGCAAAATCACTATATTAAATAAGCTCTATAGCAAATGAAAGATTAAATTAGCTTAGATACCAAAACTAATTACAAACAAATCCTACGAGGTGCATTCTATAAAAGGTATATTTTTTATGATTTATTTAAAAACAAATAACTTTGGTTTATTAGAAATAAAACAAAATATTTCTCTCGTTCCTTTTAAACGCACAGAAATAATTCTAAAAAAAAACTTGGCTATGACAACACAAAACTAATATTATGCCAGATGCACCTTAGAGATGATTTCTATCAAAAAAGAGAAAAATATTGTTAACGATAAAACTCTCAAAGATTTATCATTCGTTAATTGTTTAACACACTAACCATTTAATTTCCTTCTAAATCCAGAACTCACAAGTCTGGGGAGCGAAGTGGCCATAAAGAAGGTCCATTTTTAAAATTTTAAATTCTGTGTTATTCGTTTAATTGTGTTTGGTGACGGCTTCTGCTTTTGAGGATAGCGAGCGGCAAAGGTATGACATGTTCTTGATTTCACTTTATTGCATTCTCCATAAATAATAAACAAATTTAAATAATTAATAACACAAATATTTGTGAGATTTACACTTTATAAAAAAATATTAAAATTGCATATAAAACTAATAACAATTTAGGGAAATTCATAAAAAACAATAAAGATAAAACGACGCGTTTTTGTAAGTCGGGAGTCAGTCTATAAATTAACATGCGGCACGTGTACAAAAACATACATACACTGGACAGAGTGGACGTTCTTTCAAAAAACGTATTTCAGAGCATTTGTACTCATTTAAATATAAAAAAAATGATTCGTCGTATTCCAATCATTTAATTAAAGAAAACCATAGTTTTAATAATAATTTTACAATTCTTCATGTAGAAAACAAGAGTAAAAAACTAGATTTATTAGAAGCAGTTGAAATTAATAAACTTAAATTTTCAGATGATTTACTTAATGATAAATTAGACCTTAATCATTCTCCATTATTAAATTTATTCCCCTTATAGACTTCAAATGTAAATGTTTTCTACTTTCTTATGTAAATTTTTTTTTTGACGTTTTAAATTTCATAGATTCTTTCTAAAATTTTAAATTTGTTATTACCTGTTTTGATTTTAATTATGTTTGTGTAGAGCCAAAAACCGTAGGCACATTTTTTTTTTTTTTTGTTAAATACTGATGTTTTGTAAAGGTTGTTTGTAAAAATAGGAGGCTGTGCGTTTGTTTAGTTTTAGTTTATTGTATTGTATATTTTCTGAGGAAGCCGTTGTACGGCGAAACAGCTGTCATTTTAACATCCGACTAATAAAGTGTAAATCTCACAAATATTTGTGTTATTAATTAATATGGATTTACATCAAGTAAACGCCGAATCTATTAAAATTTAAATAACCTTCGTAGCTATAATTTAAACGTGCCGGCATTGTTTATAATTGAAAACTAAGTGACATTTCATCAAAGCTGGATTGTTTCTCGAATGGTAATGAATAACTTAGGGAAACGAATCCGTTTTTTTGTCCACAAGCTAACTAGAAACACTTTTTATCGTAAATACGATAATAGAGAAGGTAGAAGCTATAAAAACAGGATATCAGATTTAATAATAAAAAAAATCAAGGGTCAAGCATCAACCACATTTGAAAAAAACATGTACCGGTAAGGATAAACGACAAATCCTTTTTTTAATATTCATACTCACAATATTGTGCATATATAATCTGAAGCTAACGATTCTAATATTGAAAATTCCACAACAATATATGCGTTCAACTTTTGAATGACCCAAATTTCAAACAGAAAAGTCGACGCTACAAGCGAAACCTTGAGCTAAACTTCGTACAATAAATAGGACGTTGTACGTATTTATTTATAATTTAACAACATTTATAAAGTGTACAAATATGAAAATTATTAAAATAGTTAATAAACTGAATCGCTACATGGGCAGATAAAATGCGATTATAATCGACACAAACTTGCGTAAATTTGCTATAATAATTGCATTTAAGTAGCGTTTAGGTTTAAATCTAATGGAGGTGGGTAATGTTGCTTTCGCAACTGTGAAAATAATTCGTTACCGGAATAAGATGACAGTATAATCAGTGACGCTTTCGAAATAGCAATTATTTAAAATCATCATGCAATTGTCGAGAATGGATTTCCATAAACAATAGGTGATGTAAACACGGTATTTGGGATAATTATCTCAAATAACAAATATGGTAAGTTGAAGATTTAAAAATCTAGAATATAATCTAAAGAGATTTATTATCAAAACAAATAATTTCCAAATGCATATTCATGAGTGAAGAAAATTCGGTGTAACTAAACTACGGGACGGGAAAGCATTACCATAAAAACACCACAACTTCACGCAGCGTTTACGCAAGAGATACCGTAAGATATTTGAAAGTGACATTTCACTTTATACACCTTCAATAATATTAATGACACTCGTACGGATATAATATACACTATGCGGTTTTCATTAGCACATATCAATTTCAGCGTTGAATAAAATCTGTTACAGCTAGGCGATTCGCGTCTTTATGTTCTAAAAGATGAATCGTCGGTTGGAATAGAATATATTTGCATCGCTAACGCAGAAAACTCATTTGAATGCCTAGCGAATTTTCACCAATTACATTGATGTTAGACAAAAAGGTGTTTCAATACTTAAAACACTTCTCATTGTCATTCATTAAAATGTGAATGTCTTCCTGAGGGTGGGTTTTCGCACCAAATATACAGGGTGTTTTGAAACATCGTTTAAAGATTTTAAGGGCATGTAGTACGATCGAAAATAAGGTTAAAAGTCATAATAAACATATGTTCACAAATCAACCGTTTACGAGATAACAGCGAGTGTTTTTAGTAGTACATGGATATAACATATCCCAGTAAACAGGTGCTTATCAGGTATTGTTTTATGACAGTTTAATTTGATGTTTTGTGCAATTTGTAGCAATTTGGTTGCGTATTCTAACGCTGAAATGAACGATATGGTGTTCATGTACAGTCGTGCTAATGGGAATTCTTTACAAGCACGTCGCTTCTATGCTGAAACGTTTCCTGATCGCCAACTGCCTTCGCATGTGATGTTTCACACGGTGTTTCAACGACTAAGACAAACTGGTTCGTTTGAGAAGCGGGCTTCTGATACTGGACGGCAAAGATTAGCATGTACTCCACAGATAGAAGATCGAATTTTTAATGTTATTGATGAAAATCCCGAAACTAGTGTTAGAATAATTTCGACTCAAGTGGGTGTAAGCAGCAATCTTGTTTGGAGAACTCTTCATGAGCAACTCCTATACCCCTACCATATCCAACGGCTACAAGCCCTTACTGCTCCGGATTATCAAGCGAGAAGGGCTTTCTGTGAGTGGTTTTTGCGAACAGCTGCTGATCGGCCAGATTTCGCTGATAACATCCTTTTCACTGATGAAGCTGGTTTCACTAAAAATGGAATATTTAATTTCCACAACAATCACGTTTGGTGTGACGAGAATCCTCATGCTACCGTTGAAGCTCGGCACCAGCAACGTTTCTCTCTAAACATCTGGTTAGACATGATAGGGGAACGGTTGTTAGGACCGATTGTTTTGCCACAACGCTTAACAGGTCCTGCATACCTCGAGTTCTTGGAAAATACTTTACCTGAACTTTTGGAAGATTTACCTATAAATCTAAGACTGAACCTCTGGTTTATGCAAGATGGAGCTCCACCGCACTTTACGCGTGCTGTTAGGGAACATCTTAATAATGAATTTCCTGGGAGATGGATAGGGCGAGCAGGTCCCATTGCTTGGCCTCCAAGGTCTCCCGATCTAAACCCGTTGGACTTTAGTATCTGGGGTTATTTGAAAAGTTTAGTGTACGCAACACCGGTAAACGATCTTCCAGAGTTGCGCCGATGAATAGAACACTGTTGCCAGATAATACGAGAAAAACCCTTGTTTTTTAATGAGTGCGCGCTTCCTTTGAAAGCAGATGTAGATCCTGTGTCGAAATGGAAGGACGTCATTTTGAACATCTTCTTTAGTTATAATCTATTTTATGTTAAAATACAATAACATCTTAATAAAAACCGCTAAAGCAAACTTATTCTGCATTTGCGATAAAATCGCTGTTATCTCGTAAACAGTTAATTTGTGGACATATGTTTATTATGACTTTTAACCTTATTTTCGATCGTACTCATGCCCTTAAAATCTTTAAACGATGTTTCAAAACACCCTGTATATTTACTGCACCCCCAAATAACTTATAAACGTTACAACTCAATACAATAGAAATATGTACACAGATAATTCAATCATTTATTACCTGAAACAATGTCAATAGGTTTAAATCCTTGCTAATATTTTTAGGACATTATTACGTGTTAAACTAATGCAATCATATCCTTTTATACTTTATTGTATAAATATTTATTTGTTGATATAAAAATGTGTATAATTAATTTGATATACTCCCATTCATATATTATTATAATGAATGTTATTCCAAAAGAAGAGATTAGCAATTAAAAATCTCGAATACAGTTTTAATAATACATATATAAAATTCCTCATTAAGGAATCACGGTTTATAGTGTTAACGTTTTCTTATGAATAATAATATCAATGACATAAGATGCGGGACCGTTCAGATACAATATCATTTTTATTGCGTAAACCGCGATTTCACAAAATACACACACGATAAAAATTATAACAAACTCGACTACGACGAGCAGAAAGAATTCAAAGTCGAATGTGTACCTTTAAAAAAATTATATCATCCACACGTCGAAAAAAAAAGTCCGTATCCGTTTAAACAGCTGGGGAAATCCTTTTTTTTTCCTATTCGAACTTAATTACTAATGTATACTCAAAACATAACGTTAACAGCATAACTGCAACGTATCAAAATAGAAATTACACGTCTAGTATTCATTATTAATAGAATGAGCGTTTTAATAATAAAGTTGCCTTAGAGGATTTACATAATAAAAACACAGGCTCTAGTAAAAGGTTGTTATAACATCTCAGAAGCAGACGCATGACTCTCTGTTGTTTGTTCTGTGCTTTTGATCGCAAATTCTTCAGTATGACTCAATAATATAATATCTAGATATGTATACGCTCCAATTTACGTAAGTTGGGACTGATGAAATGGGATACAGACAGTTAGTTTTTGTTTTGATAACTAGCTACATACCCAACTATTGAAATGGTGACTAACAGTGAAATGAGAGACAAAATACAAGCTCGTAAAACTATGGTATTTTCTCTTAAAAAAAAAAAAGATTATACGACAGTCATAAACTTTAAAGATTTTGGGAACACTTATAAAGCGACCAGAGAAATGAATCGATTGAAAGAGAAGGAAATATTTTGAATACCACTACAAAGATATTCTTTGACAATTTAAACCTTGTGATCACATCCTTCTGAAGTGGTCCGAGATTGGTATTAATGACCAATAATGTTTTTGAGTATCAATAAAAGCTATCCCACTCGGATTCCGCGTCACGATAGCAGATTTTGAAAAATACCTCACCTATATAGGTGAGCAAAACGTTTATGTACCGTGGAAATAGCTATAATGTTATAATAATTTTAAAATGGAATAATGATTCAGTATAGTAGTGCATTATTTTTAGTTTCCTACAAAACGCAGAACCTTAGCCGGCCTGTTGAATAGCGTAAACAACAGAACTGTTGGGCCTAACAGTTTTAGAATGTAAAAATCGTACAAATGGCTGATTTATTACGACCGACCACCCCCACAATGCGGGGGTGCTTCTTGGCAGCTTCCGCGGGCATATATTACGTTTTCAATTGAAGAGAGTTTACAGTGTTTGCCTTTCAGATTATTTACAATTCGTCTAAAATAGATACCAAACTGATATGCGAAGTTGTCAAAAGCAAACCTTGTAGTCTTCAAAAATATACTTACGCTAAAGAATTTTCTCTATCAATGTGAGATACGCTAATCTATAGATTTATACGATTAATTCCTCTTGAAAAGATTCTAAACTGTTCGAAAATTAACTATTTTTAGCAATATATATTAAAAACCATATACAGTATAAGACTATATTAAATAAAACAATAAAAAAGAAATTTACACTTGTATACAAACCAGCAGACGTCAAAGTTCAAGATCTAGAAAACATAATAAAGCACAACATACTAACAAACAGGAAAAAGTATCTATTAATGGGAAACTTCAATCTTGATATTGCCGCAAAGGATGACATAATGCAAAACTACTTAAACTTATTTACAGAGAATGCCTGTAAGATAATAAATAAAAGAAACAGAAAACACTACACGAGAAAAAACAAAAATGGCAAAGATACTATACTGGACCCACGCATTAACTAACCTCAGCATACCTATAAAAATAGAAATTCAGACCATAATGCGATAAACATCGATACTTAATAAAAAATAATAATTATAAATATTTTCAGGGCAGTAAAATAAATGACACAGAAATAAAGAAAAGTATTACAAATCTCAGAGACAAATACATTTCAAATGCAATTGATTTTTTTTCATGTACAATCATCAATAAGAAGGAGAGAAAAGAAATTAAAAAAAATCAAAATTTTTACTGTCCGTTAAAATTTTTCTGATCATAAACGATAAATATAAATCCTCACGAATTAAGGATTATTGTTATATACGTATTTTACCTTAAAGGTCAGTCTATTCAATTGTTATTACACATCAATTGAAATAATTGCTAATAAAGACTAAAAGTATTTAATTATTATCATTCAACTCTCTAATAGATATTCCATATTTCCTCTAGTGTACACATCTAACTGTAGAAATTAATACCATCCGGTATTACACTTGAAAAATCTCGGCAACCTGACCTTTGTCGTCGAGGGAAGACTTTTGCGTTACCTCACCACATCTGCCATGCTAGCTAGCGTGTGCAGTTCTTTTAAAATAAAATAAAAAAAAAAAAACATGCATGAACGAGCCTTCGAAAGGCAGGCATTACCGCAACGAAGTTTATGTAATACTTACGCTCATAATAATCATTATAAGGTTATTGCACTTATATACAACTGATTGACGATGATCAGATGTACAGATATCCTTATAAGATAAGTGCAACGTATATAAAAAGTTATAAATAGTTACAAATAGTTACATTGTTATGAATGTACCTGTACGAGGTATATTGCTTTTACATATTTTATATTACGTTGTTAGAACTGCAGCTTCGTCGGATAAAAACAGATTTTACTACCATCGAGAATACGTTGACATGTAAAAAAAGAAAATATGCGAATAAATTGAAAACTGAAATTAAGCCAGGAATTATAAACTTGTAATATCTCGTATACACTATCGCCCTTAATATGAACGAACGCTTGGTTTTGCTGAAGGAAAGTATTTACTTTACGATTTTCCAAATGATTTAAGCGATACTTTATCTCTGATACCTTCTAATTAGTGAATTATGATGCTGCACGTAGAAAAATCCATGCTTACCTTAAATAAATTTGTTTTGGACCAAATGAATCTACGTTTCGAATATCCGCAAGACGAAAACTCCTTAAGGTAAGAAAAAAATTGTCTTAACTGCATAAATCTTGACGTAAGAGGTTAACAGTCTTGGATGAAATTACTTTTAGTCTCCACTTAAGAATATCGTTTACATTAGTCTTGGAGCAAAATGTTAGAATTTTTCAATTATATCACTTTTCATATCTTTTTAAGAATAGTAATATTTACCTTAAAATCATAACGCTTTAATACAAGTCAGAGAAAAAACGCCAAACACAATTAGAAGCGAAAAATGCCACCAGCCCTATTGTTGGAATCACCATACCAACATAAAGGCGCAAAGAGGAATAGCATTAAAGACGGCTCGAGTTTCTGCCTAGCTGGCGTCATCAGCATCACTCCGAGTGCAAACCCATTTATATCGCTATCGCATTCTCAAGCTATATCTGCGATTTTCTCTACTATGGAAATGAGGGTTTAGATTGTCTCCATCTACGGGACACAAGCAAACTCTCAATCCAGGAGAGGGCCGCTACGTAAGCCGGTAATGTAATCACTAAGGCTCGGATTATATGCAAAATGCATATTTGTTTTTTAAAGGTATATCAACCAAATTTTTAGTATTTTGGCTTTATCTAATGTTTTCGTATTAAAATGAGCTTATTAAAAAATGCATTTTCTGCATATTTTTGCTACTTCATGCATATTTCACGAATTATTGCATAGTTTTGCATATTTTCGTCAAATTACAAATTTCCTCCAAAAAAAATCCATTGAATATTAAAGATTGGAAATTTCAGTGAAAAGTAAACCTGAAATTCCTTCATTGAAAAATGAACATATGAAAAAATAATATTAATGTTGTCCGATGCTGCTGCTTACATGTGTAAAGCCTCAATTAATTTAAAAATATTTTTTCCTAATTTAATCCATACTACTTGTTCGGCTCACGGTATTAATAGAGTTGCCGAAGAAGTAAGAAACCAATTCCCTCTTGTGAATGAGTTAATTAGTAACATAAAAAAAAAAGATTTTTGTAAAAGCGCCATTGCGAGTTCAATTTTACAAGAACTCGTTTGCCGATTTACCGTTACCGCCACAACCAGTAACTACTAGGTGGGGTACAAGGCTAAATGCCGCAATTTTTTATTCAAAAAATTATCAAACTATTAAAAACTTTATTTTCGAATTATCTGATGATTCAAATGCTATAAGAGAAAAGCTAAAAGCTAAAAGGACCTTAGAAAATAATATAATACCAAATCAATTAGCATTTATTGCAACACATTTTTCTATAATATCAGAAACAATTTTGACATTATAATCAAGAGAACTGCTCTTGACTGACCCTGTAAATTTAGTAAACAAATGTCACAAAGCACTCTCAACTGTTAGAGGAAACGGAGAAATAATTTTTTTGCGCCTCCGGTCAGAAACACTACTTTTGCATTCAGCCTAGGCCGGCAAAAGATCACTAAAAGTTGGCAACACTATATTCAAATTACTGACGTTTCTGTGATTAATTGTAGATTCGATGACAGATGAAAGAATTCCCGTTACACAATCTCTTACATAATTCAAATCCTTTCCAATTCAATTTTTGGAAGATTTTACAAGTATGTAATAAGTTTTTAATACCTTGTACCTGTATAATATGAGCGGGGGTCTCCATGGCCCTTGTTATTGATGAATATAATAAAATTAAGATTTGTCGACGCAAAAAATAGTGTGTAACACACGGCCAGAAACTCTTTTGCGAGTATTCGCACTTGTGAGACCTCGGCTTCGCCTCGGCCCCACAAACCGTACTCAGACTCGGAAAACTATAGTTTCTGGCCTAGTGATACAAATAACTATTAAAAAGCTGAATACAGTGTTGGAGAAAAATCAAGGATTTAAAATTCTTTCAAAAGTTTCTCTTATTTTAAATGGGGAATTTGTGGAGGACATTGAATTAGACCCTAATATTGTAAGCAATTTAAAACATGCTCCAATTACTTCTGTCGATGTAGAACGATCTTTTTCGACGTTCAAACACTTGTTAGATGACAGACGTCATTCATTTAAAATAGAAAATTTAGAAAAGCATCTAATTGTCAATTTTAATAATAAATAATAGCAGTTCAAGTAGCTAGATAGACCAAGAGCAAATAGTTAGTAGATAGTATATAAGTGTTTAGGTAGATATTATATTACTAGTTAAATAATTAAATATTTATTAAAAAAAAGTTATTTTTTTAAAATAGTACATTATTATAATATAAGTATTATATCGTCACAGAACCGCTAAGTTTTTGTATATTGTTAATAAGGAATAATGTTGTACGAGCATTATGTTGTAAGATACTTAAAATGTAAAATAAACTGTTATCTTCATGTTGTTTTTTAAGTTGAAATAGTGCATACTGATGCATATTTCGCATATGGCCGAGCATATTTGTCAATAATTTCTGCATATTGTTGTCAAAATATGTGCATATAAATGGGCATATTTTGTTGTTTTTCTTGTGCATATAATCCGAGCTTTAGTAATCACAGATCTAAGCTAAGTTTTCTTGAATTAAAGTTTTCAATTTACTTACAACAAAACTGTTTCATTTTCTCTTTAAGAGAATTGTGTTAAAACAATATTTTGTTTTGAACTGCCATTTGCAAAACTTATTTCAATAGGTTACGTCTGTATAAATAGCATTTTCATCATTTATTTCATACCTATAGAATCGTTTTGTGATACACATCATCAACACTCACATAATGTTGAGAAAAACCATTCGACGATTTTCTTTTTTGAGCAGCAGTGTATACAGCCGTAAAACTCGTAAGAGCATACTTTGTTTATGACACAGTAATATGTAAAACGGATATTTCCTAAAACCAATAAATATCTGCATATTTCAGTGGGACATTTCAAAGAAAATAACATTCGCGAGGTAAGTCATTCCCCAAACCCATGCCACGATATCTTTTATTCCTTCCTGAAAGCTTGCAGCTTGTTTCTGGGATTTACTGTTACGCCAAAGGCGGCTCGCGTGTGCAACGTAATTAGTTAACCGGCAATCGAATGTTTTACATTGAAACGAATAGGATGTAGACTCACTTATTGCAAAATCCGACAATATTACTAACTTAAAAAAAAAAACAAAGCATAATCGCAAAAAGTGATATATGTTAAGCAGAATATATAGTAAGTACGAAAAACATGAACTTGAAGCTAAATTATATAATTAACGATGTGCATAAACATTACAAATTACAAACTAGCACGAACGCACTGTCCAGATCTTAATAAGGACGTTAATACTGTCGACAGAAGCGGAAAAGCTTATTAATACCTGTTTAGCAGTTTAGTGGTTTACCACGAGACCGTGTATTTGACATATTAGTGGTCAGTGAAGTACTTAAAATTCATTTAAATATATTTAATTGTCCATCTTTCGATGTAAGCCAGCGTTGTTCGAATTCTATAGAGCCATTAATCAAACGGTATTCCCACGGATAGCAAAATCTCGAATAATAATAATTGATTGATGCTTCGAAAATATGCACGGGTAAAAAGTTAATCAGCTTTATAAATAAAGAGAAATTCGACAGTGAAATCTAGATGATAGCGATTCGCAATGAAATTTCTCTCTTTTAAGATTAAGTCGTTATATATTTTAGCCGGGAGCCGGCAAGTACACTCAAACGCAAAATCTTTGCGTAGGTAACGATTTGCATTACGCAAAATATATTAGTTTAATATTCCGAAAATAAATAGTATTCTTTTCAAAATTGTCGTAGTTAAATAATGCTTTCTATTTTATATTTTATAAGTTCAATTATTAGGTCAATCTTACTGACATTACGAATTTAATAATTTCCAATATTTAGTTTGTAACGTACCTATACTTTTATTTTTATTATTTAAAGATTTAGTCTAACTGAAAATAAAGTCATTAAATTTTAATGGAAGAATACAATGTCACGAGTAAAAGGACATGATCAGTAATGTTAGGGGCGCGGAAGAAATCAGCGTAGATTACATGCAATACAATGCATTTAGCTGCCTAATACTCGGTACAAGTGTTGAGATAAACTTGCTAAGTGGTAGGTGATATATGAGACCAATTAATAAGCTTGCCGGAAAAAAACGGTAGCCATAATCTTATCTCTATACCGAGGTAATTTAATTGTATAGATTTCGTTTTATTTACTTTATCTTTCGATAAAACACTTAAAATCTACAATAAAAATGTGTTAGTATGTAGGTCATTTACACTATAAAACGTAATTTGTTTCCACGAGCATTGAACCCATCCGTATTCTGCGCGTTCGATGGCAAGAAATCGCCAAATAAATCCTTGTTTATACTCGTCCTTATTACGGAGTTTCGATCCTGCGTTGAAGGCGCAGGAATTCGGTCCGTGTCGTCAATAAGGGGGCACAACATGATGAATATGTTTTCGTTTCCGTTTTAAAACAGAAACTCGCACACACACACTTCTGAGATTCCATTGTGGCCGTGGTATTTATTGCGGTACCTATAAATTAATACGCTTTGTGTTCATTGCTTAAAATAGACGTATCGCCCCCGAGGACCGAAACGGAATGCAAGTTAATAGATATTTTCGGGGAAATTCCTGGATACCCGCTAATTATGGTCAAGTTCGAAACTTTTTCCAGATCACTTCGCTTTGCGACGGTGCAAAAATCAAATGTTTAAATTAGAATTTTTATAGTGTGTAATGAATGAAACACACATAGTCGCTTTATATTAAAGCGATTTCTTATATAATTTATTATAGACACGCTCCGAAATCTGTTTATGTTAAAACTTACCTAACTCCCTCTAGGTGTTTCATGTATTTGGACTCCTTCTAGCTTAAGTGTTAGATCTATTATCTACATATTTTTATTAGTATTTAATTTCAAATAACCCGTCAAATTTTAACAATTTGTTGTTACAATATTTATATGATAATACTATAAATATTTGAGTATACTACGTGAGTAACACTGCAATTTCATTTTAAAAACTCTCACGGTATTTTCTGTTTTATTTTATTTATTATTTTTTTCACCAGGACGTGTTATTTAATTATACGCTGGCTTTAACGCGACAATTAGGGCAATGAAGCCGTGGGTGAGGGTTGTATTATCCTCCATGTTTTCTTTAAAATGTCTACTTCCACATTCAAATGAATCATGTCTGGGTAGCAGGAACTAACAGCATAATTTCATGGATTTTTATCGTGCGAATATCCAAGGTTATTAAATTAAATCAACTGCAGTGGAGAACAGACAAATCCACACCGTTATATAGAGAGAATTTCATAGCCCTTGCTAGAAAGACAGGAGGGCGATGTTAACTTATATATATATATATGGAATTTATATCTAGTAAAAAAATAATCTATGCAGCTTATCCGATCCGTGATTTCGACCTCGAAATTTCTGCTAAATATACAATACATCATATTTGGTCTTAATCCCCATGCGGAAGGAATGGTCTTGAAAAGACGACAAATAAATGCAAACAACCCGTAGAACACGTTTCCCAGTTTGGCGTAGTTCAGAACTGGTGTCTCATTTAGCAACTATTGTATCGATTGCAAATCAATTCGATATTTTTACCTTGTTTACCGCATATATATATATATAATTCACAGCAGCGCCGTTTCTATAAAATTCAAAATATTTGCTTTATTCTGAAAATAGAGGCGCTGTGAATGAAGAGGTATAGTTAACGTTTTACGCATTGCAGGAGGTGTGTTTTTCATTCTTTCCCGGTTTCGCGAATGATGTCAGAGGGCACTCGAGATTGTAAAGTCATCTCGAAGTATTCCTAGATCATTGTGTAAGACTCTTGCCTATGCAGCGCATAAATTTCTTTCTTATAAAACGTACTAAATCCTATTCAAAAAATGTTTTACGACACAACGAAAATATAGTCATATTTAGTTTTTTCTTTTATAAGAAAATGCTGAATTTTCCAACCAATCCAATTTCCTCTTCGATTAATGGCGAAACAATCTATCGTATGGTGAATCAGAGAGCAAAAATCCCAATAAAAAAAAGAGAGAGAAACAAATCTGGATGCGTATAATGGGTACTGCACGCTCGTGTATTTATATACGTATCTGTGTATTTCTTTTACATTTTTATATTCTGCCATAATGAATGTAGCATTTCCAATTTGATGAAACGCACTCCAGTTTATAAATAATTGCTTTCTGATACACGTACGGCAGAAGAAGAATGAACGAGGAACTGAAATAATCTATTTATAATTAGAAGAACCTAAATATAACGCTGAACGTCAGAGCCGTGTTTTCATTAGGAGCACGAGATGCAATCCCTGTGATGATACTATCCAATAGTAGTTAAAACAAAGGTGGTCGTCACATGTCGTCGGAAGGTTTGTTACCATTTGGGAGAGAATAATAAGAGACACGAGATCACATGTGTACGTTCACCAGCACATAAGAAAAGAGAGGAATACAAGGAGATATTTTAGCGAATTTGTAGAAGGAGGAAAACAGATCTATTCCAATTTAACCTATCCACGAACTCATTGAAGACAGGAGATATAAAGACATAAGCCTCATACACATGAATACATTCAAATACAATCAGAATATACAAATTATGATCCACAACCTCCAAATCGCATCTCAACAGGACCACATTCGTTAATAAATGAAACAATAAATCTCCATATGTACGTCGGCGGCATCGTAGTGAAGATTTTAAAATTAAATAAACAGAAAAACATATGGATCCATACGTATATTCAACACTAAAGCCCTAAATGAGAATATTTAAAACGAAAATATCCACACAAAATTATGCTTATCTCCGTTTCTTATCTAGCGTTACTTGCAAAGAATTTTTTGCAAGGACGTTTTTTTTGTTCAAACCCTGTACTCCTGAATATTTTTCCGAGAAAACCGTTTTGTCGGTTTAAGTGAATATAACCTATCATAATGATCGAACTTTTTCATATAACTTCGTAACATAAACATACAACGTTAAGCACGAGCCGCCGATTAAATCATTTAACCCTTGCAACCTTATAGGATAATAACGTTAACTGAACTGATCATGTAAAATCGTACAGCACAAAAACGTAAAATATTGTAGAAATTTCGTTTTTATAATTTAAATGATGGTAAATATTTAAAGGCTGACCTTATTGGCGTGGTTCAGGATTCCGCTTGTTGCGCGTCCCATCATCTGAAAGCATAATGATCGGTATATAGATAAAATACAGTAGCAATTAATTTAGAAAAACGAATTACGAACTTACGAATTATCAATGCACAGGAATTATAATCACAAACACGAATTTCAAAAATGTTTAAAAAAGGATGGCGTCCGACATCTGATTACCATTCCGAAAATGTAACATAGATGTCGCTATTAATTGTAAGAATAACAACGGAGACATTCAGCCGTTAATAATATAAAATCAAATAATATTTACATTTTGATATAAAATATTTCTGATATAATCGCATTGTTTGAAGCATAATATAGCGCATTCTGAATAAGTTTGTTTTTATTACTTAATAAAAAACTCATTATTTAATTGACGTTACACGAAACGTGAATAACGCAAATTTTTCCAAGTAGCAATCAAACCCTTTATAACTTAAATTGTTCGTGTGCTCCTATCTACTGATTCATAGCTCGTAATACGGATAATAACACAGTTATTAAATGGTATATAGACCATGGTCAGTTGAGCACACCTAATTATTGGACGTTCGCAACTTGATTCATTCAACTACGCGTACACGGTCGCATAGTAACTAGTTTACAAATCCGGATATGAAAAATGATGTAAAGGACCCAAATGAATCCGGAATCGAATCTCACAAGGCAACACGGACAGGTATTAGGCCCAAGGCACTTCGGAATGGGATGGGGGATTTAGGGAAAACCCGTAGTATGATAATTATAGGAACTCGTTTGTAATTTGAACCATAAGCGGGAATGCGGAACTTTATTTAATCTAAAATGCTCATGGGACATTTTTTTTAATTACCTACCATAAAAAAGCGGTGTTTATTTACAATTACGCTGCAACTAAGCCGTGATGTTTGTTTACGGTGAGGAGCGAAAAATCGTCAATGAAAAATACGAATTTCGTTTCAACCGTTGCGGCAAGACTTTGTACTTCCTGTATAATTTATCGGTTTCTAGTTCTGCTTGGATAAATATCTCTCACAGGACTTTTTTTTATTCAACCGCATAATTGCATTGCATAAGAATCATTATAACACAGTTATTTTATAAACTTTATACAACACCATTTTTTCATAATTACTTTAAACTAAACAGAAAAAGAAATGTTTAAAAGTTAAATTAAAAGCGACCGTACAGAGCGCCACCCTAGTATAAATAGTTGAACTATTTTCCCTTCTCTGTCAAAATTAGACAGTTACCTATAATATAAAGGAAACGTCATTATTTATTTGTAGGTTATTTTTTAGGTTATTTTAAAGTTGTAAGCAAAACATTAGAAATGGACAATAAATATTTTCAAGTAAAATACACTATTAGGCACGCAAATTAAATTAATACATAACATAACGATTTCTTCCAGGAAGACTATTCGATCGAGAAATTTCTAGCAAAATTCGAACAAAAGCCTGATTTGGAGAATCTGCGGAAGGAATTGAAAGTCTACGCTAATGAACTGCACACTTCTATGACAGATATTCTAAAAACCGAAACGGAAGCAATAGTTAATTTAGCAGAACATTTAACTAATTTAAGTTCAAGAGTGTCGGAGCTGTCATCTCCAGTGTTTCAACTACATGAAGAGATAAAGGTGAGTCCGTTTAATTCCTTTTACTGCCTTTATTGCATGTAATTTTAGACCCTGTACACTTTCATTAAAAGCGCAGAGGAGTCACTTGAAACTTATTTAAACAAAGCTAAAATTATTAATAAGAAACGAGATAATTTCAATATGCAATTAAATATGAAAGCAACTTCGTTGTATGTCGATAATATCTTGAATCAGAAACTAAATTCTGATTTAAGTGACTTGGCTGTTCTTGAAAGGGCTGTGAATGAATTTTCTTTCCAAAGCACTTATTTAAACGAATTATATTCTGGAGATATTAAGATAGATGATGCTAGTATTAAAATAGAGAAAACGTTAAAATCGCTAGTCGATGAAGTATTTATTCTGTCTCTAACACGCAAAATACACCAATCTATACTGTGCTGTTTGAGGACGTATGTTAGCTTGAATCAGCAGAACCAGGCAGAACTTATTTATTCGGAGAAGATCGTTGAACCGCTATTAAATAAGATATTCACCAATAAAAATTTGAAACGGCACAATCATAATTTGAATTTATTATATAACGAGGCGCTACAATTTTTGAATAGCGACGTTAAGGGTTTAGTTGACCTTGTTAATACTAATTCTGGATTGAAAGATTTCAATTTCGTTGTGAATAGCTATTGGAAAATTGCCAACAAACTTCTGCAAGAGAATCTTCCTCACATAACAGCCCCGGGAAACCCTGAATTGTTTCAAAAGCGTTTCCAAGACACGTGGGACTTTCTTACAACTATAGCTGGTAAAGTAGATCCATCTTTGATTTACGAACAATCATTCCAGGACCATATGAAACGATTTAATTTGCCTGTATATTTTGAGATACGTTTCCAACAGATTTCGGCCAGTTTCGAAACGGACATAATCGAGAATACATTCCAGACAACAAATGAGCACGGGTTTTTAAAATTAAAAGTCTCTGTGGCGTGTTGGAGGTCGATCAACCATTGTTTTCACCCGGAAGTATTCTTAGCACATCTCTCCGATCAATTTATAAGGTTGTCGATGCTTCTTTTATCTAGATATTTGTATTACATCGATACAGCAATAAAAAACGAACAGCAACCGATGAAGGAGGATTTTATAGTGCATTTACTACTTGATATGGGTAATTTAAAAAAATCGTTGGGATTGCAAAGGGAGGGTGACATATCAAGAAGTATTTATAAGATAGTGCCTAGAAATTTGTGGATATACATCGAGCAAATAATAAAATTAAACGATAATTTGTTGGACAGCGCAAATGAGAAGCTGACAAATTATTTAATCGATTATAAAGTTGAGCAGAGTACTGCTTTGTTGCAACAAATCTCCGCAATACCTCGACTGTATCGTAGGACTAATAAGTTTGCCCCTACAGAAGAAAGTAATTACATCAGAGATGTCGTTGTGCCCCTAGAGAAATTTCACAAGAACAATCAAACGTTGCTAAAATCAAATATAGATAGCATAATGGATAGATGCATAAATAAAATAAGTCAGCAGTACATGATGCTAGTTGAAGAAGTTTTACGTTCGGTTTGCAAGACTGAGGAATCTTTAAGAAGGCTAAAAAGTAGAAACGTGAGCACAATAGATGATCCTTCTAATTCAAAGAGCGATTTGACCTCGGATGAAGCAAAAATTCGCGAACAAATCAAATTAGATGTCAAATATTTTGTTACGCATGTAAGTAAAACGTTTTCATGCATTTCGAAATGACTCAAATTGGTTTTACAGATGGGCCCTTTTGTATCTGGAAAAGGTAAAGGCGCTTTAAACACCTTAGTGAAGGAGTCTGGATGTTCGTTGTAAATATAAAATAATTCGTTTTACGCCTTGTTAACTCTGTTTATTTGTTTAATTATTATTATTAATACAACTAGAAATTATTGTAAAAAATTCTATATAAATTTTGATAATAAATCTATTTATTCAACAACTACGTTTTTTTCTTCGTTTATAAAAAAAACCCGTATAAACTACAGTGAATAGAATTGCGTCGCTGTCGATGATTGCAATTCAATTTGTCCCATCTTAAATTGCAAACGCTGTAGCCATTTTAACAATATGGGATTGTTCAAATTCAAAGACCTTGATCGTTCAGGGAAAACTTCTGGGTGTATAATGGGTATAAAATTCAAGCAATTCTGCAGTCTTACTTGTAGTTGTCCTGGTAACTGTAGATTAATTAAATATAAATTATAAATTAGTGTAAAAACATATATACACCATCGCTCAAAAATGTTGACGCGCTTGATACTGATCGTAATATTTCTTTCTACCTGTATATGATTTGATGATAAAACAGGCGTCCAAAGAGGCAATAACTTCCCCATAAACGTCGAATGGCATTCGATCAAAGCTTCCAACATGCTTAAAAAATGTAAGCTGACGATTTCGCTTAGCTAAAACATTTTTCAGATCAGATACATTTTATTTATAAAGTAACACTTCAATACCATTTTCGATTGCTGTACAAGTTGAAGAATACAGGGTGTTACTTTACTCCAAAAATCAAATAAAATATTCATGGTTATATTATACGTTTCTGCGACTTGTATATGAGCAACTAATCCTTGCTCCAAGTAGACGGTCCATAACTGAAATTATACGAATATATGGATTTATTTATTCCAAAATCTCAAAGCATACTTGGCATAATATGAAAGTATGGAATAAGGAAGACATATGCAAGACGGAAGCCTTGGGTTGCTCTGCAAATCCAGCCATTATCACTTGAATATGATCAGCGATTTGGCAAGAAGCTTCTTGCGGTATTGGTTGACTAGTATGTCCAGATGAAGTACCGTGCAAGGCCGTATGCGTTAAAGATCCCAATAAAAGCCAAGATAATAGCCTCACGTGACCTATACATTCCACAAATTCCCGTGGCCTATAACAAAAGTGGGCAAAAAAACTAATCGAAAAAAAATTATTTATTCATTTCTTTACGTTTGTTGAGCTGCTGGTGTATTATATAACCAAGGCAAATATCTTGTGACGGCCCTGTTATCTCTGCCGTTTCCTCTGGTTATTTCCAAAGCTAAATATTGCGCAACACCGCATTTAAAAATTCCTCCTAAAGTATCTTCATTTAAACCAATCGTAACACCTTTGCAATAGCTCTGTAAACGAAAAATTCAATACACTTGGCCTCCAATAAAGTTGCGCAGCACCTTAATTTTGGCTAGAGTATGGAAGTCGGTTAGAAATTCTAATATATCGCTGAGGTGCAATTTCATGCATTCTGACACGTTGGTAGTCCAAACTGGATTATATTCCACAATGAAATTATTGAAATCCTTCAAAACGACATTCGCAGGAATTGATCCTCCAACATCCTGAAAAATGCAAAGTAGGTAGACCAATCAAATTTCGCATACAGCATCTGAATAATAATACTTGAAGTATCAGGTTGATGAGCAGCAAAAGATTTGAATCTGGAATTGATGTTTTGAATTTTAATGCTTGTACAAGTTCGAATACTACCATCCTGCTTAATATTAACTTATCACGGTCCTGCAAACATTTAATTATTATACTCAAAACTCCAATCGAAGTTGTTACCTTAGTAAAGGCTCTATTGCACAAGAAGCATATATCGATTAAATGGTTGTACTTGATGATATTTGTTTGAATCGAATAACTTAATATTTTTGAAAACGGCTCCAACATTCCCTGAAGGCAATTTGCAATTATTTAGATTACCAAACATTAGAAGTTACGAAGTTACCTTATATTGATTTATCAAAGGTATCTTAAATATCGTTATTATTATCCTCAATAGAGGGGATAGATCATCCAAAGTGTGAAGAAGAAATATAAGCCTTCGAAAAAATGTCTCCATTTGCTGCAAGACATTATTCCACAATGGCGAATGTGGTCCCAATGCCGCCTCCAGAGGTAAACAATCCAAGTAACACGATACATTCTCCAATATTATCGGTAAAACATCTATTGGTAACGTCTTTTTGGAATTAAGTGTCTAAAATTATCAAAATCATTGGCGAATTGGTGCTGCCGTCATGAATAATACCTCTAATAGAAGTTGTAATGGAGCTACTGGATTCAATTCATTGAAGTCCACCAATGCTTGGATGACACTTTTAAAAAACTGAATCCTCGAAGTTTCTACAAACGTCATTGAATTTAAAAAAAGATTTAGCGCAAATTTTAGAACTAACCGTTAGCATTGGTTTGGAACATTTGAGTGAATATACCATTGGGAGCTAATTGGTGTAAAACACATCGTAAAAATTGATGTGCTACACTTACAGCACCACCAGGAAGGTGTATATTGCTGTCATTTTGCCAAGGATATATGACAGTTGTGGCAACTCTAAAAATTGCCAAAATACGTAATGGTAACTTAACGAAATTTCCTATATACCTTACTTAGCTACTATATTTAAGATATCTGGCAGCATAGGAGCGGCCAAAGCTGGTTCGCGATGTATGAAAGTCCCCAAACTTACGATGCATAGCCCTATTTCTTCATCACTGTATTCCTCCTTGACAGTACCACATTCGGAACAGCTGAATATCGATTAATTATTAATATATATGGGTTATTTGTATATTTTACCGTTCAGTAACGCACTCGTCCCCAATTCTGAAGGAACTTTGCTTCATATCGCTTCCTTCGATTTTGGGAGATAATTGGGGGCTAAACCAGAACTTTGGTCTCCTTGGACCTTTGTTACTCGAAGATGTTTCCATAGCAAAGGGTGCTACCTTTTTCATTGCGTTCTTATGGTTGGGAGTTGGATCTTTTTGACCACCAAAAATAATAAAAAAAAAAAGATTGATGAGGTATGAGCAAAATATTATATTGCAAAAAAAAAATACTTTTATTGTCCATATTGATGTTCTTGAACACGAGAGAGTCTTCAAAATCTCCTTGTGTTGGACTTTCCAGAGCGACTTGCTTGATTAACCTCCTGGGACTTTGTGAATGTAGATCTCTTCCATTTTCTACCTTCTTATTATCTGATAGTTTAACTTGGTGTGCGTTTAATCCGAGGCTTTGTTTAACTTTATCAACTAACTGGGAAACATCCTTATTGTATTGGCCTATCGGCAAAAGCCTTTCGCGATTTGGGATTTCCAATTGGGAGTCCATGAGATGTGTGTACATGGTTACCTTACATGTTTCTGCAAAGCCTTTGCTCAAAACCCTTAACATTAACCAAAAATTGAGAAGACGTACATACCTGGTTGTCGCGCTGCCCCTATTGGCAACAATCTCTCCATGGTTGGCACTGGTAATATCTGACTTTGACTCCTTAAACATTCTTCACAGTCCGATACTGGAGTACTTGCCGGTGTTATGCAAGGTTCTATAATTTTCTTCTGCTTACCAATCAAAGTGGGCTTTCCAGCATGGTGTGTATCTATAGAATAACATGTGACTTGCCGATGAGAGTCCGTAGTGACTGTTTTTGCAGTAATCCCAGCTAGATTTGTCACTTTTGGACAGCTCCTATTGACTTGGGCACCATTTTCATGTTTACTAACCTCTTGAAGTGTATAACTTTTGCTTTCCACAGATTTTAACGATTCTTCTTCGCTGCCAATAATCCAAGTCGGCCTTTTATGGTGAATAGAACGACCAGATTGATCTTTCTTCAAATACGAGCAAGATTTGTCTGTTTTGGGGTATGGGCAGCAAAGATCGTCTGTGGTCTCGTCAAAGGAATCTTGGACACTATCGTGTAGCGTGCTATCAGACATATCGCTTTCTGGTATAACAATCAGTTCTGATTCAGTATCATCGCCTTCTGCTTCCGTGAGGGCATCAGCTGTCTTATTGCTTGCATACATTGTGTAACGTTTCTCCGGATGGGTACATTGTATAGCTTCTTCCCAATGGGTTTCCATGCTGGTAGCTGAGGACGGTTTGATGTACACCACTTGAGTTTTCCCACCTTTCGAACTAACTGACACGTGAACTGATTGCCCATCTGAGGAATACATAGGAGATAATGGTGGAGTAGTCAAGCGGTCAGGTTGCTCATTTTCTGCCCCCAAAGAGGGTTGGCTGACGTCTAGATTGACACAGGAAGAGGAAGATACTATCACGTCATCGATTTCGTTCTACTGTTTAATTTAAATGAATTACCTCTGGATCTCGAAGGCGGAGCTCCCATAATTATAGTTGCTGGTATCCTGCGACAATGATGATGTTGCGAATCCAAAGTATTCAAAACAATCCTTATTAAAGAAGTCAGTTGGATACAATCCGGACGTTGATTATACTGATACTACAACATAGGTACTCCTTATACAAATCTCCCAGCACGAAAATTGATCACTTGCCTTATACAGCAATACAACCAAAGACATCAGCCAATTCCTACGAACATGTGGTTCAAATGCCCATAAGCTGTAAGTTGGTTGCTCCAGCTCCAAGGTATTTGGTATGTAAAATGGTGAAGGCGAGCATTGCAAAAGCATTAAAGATGTGGATAAAAGCATTTTACCCATCAAATGGTTCTGGTCTAGGAGTTGTGGTAAATTCGATAGAAAAACGCTGAAGGCTGGTGAAGATCTAAGACGTTCGGGAGGTAGGAATATCAACTTATCATTCTGGCTGTAACCTAATAATAAATACAAATGCTTAAGTACGATTCCTTGGGTTTTGATGGCGTTCTTATCCTCGGAAGGAAAAGCTTGGTCTGATCTTGATAAGAACTGCATCAGAAGAAATACCAGTAGGTGCATCGTTTCGCGATCCATCTCTTCTAAATCGATAACGCGCTGTAGGACTCCCAATAGGTTCTGATCGTGAACGGTGTTTAAGGATTGCACGTGGCCGTCTGAAATTACGACGAAAATAACCATGACGATTTTGGCAAGCGTGAATTATAATTGTCGTCTCATGCTGCAGCGCATATAGATTTGAAGAAAATATCGGGGATAAATAAGATAAAAGTTTAAGTAAGAATAGATGGAAACTTACGAAAGTTTGAAACACAGATCATGCGGCAACTATAGCAAGACACTAAATCTATTTTCTACCTGAAATGTTGTTTACAGTGCCTAAAAACTGACCCAAGCCAAATCTAGATGTCTTCCTTTTCAGAATGGGTGCGGAAATTTGGCGGCTGTAAACTTTTTCTCTGGATTCTATAACTGAAAATCGGTTTACGAAATCTCCAATAGTTGATTCCATTTCTCGTTTTGTTTTTTGATGTAAAGGTACCTTTATTCTCGTGTCTGGGGACCATAGAGGCCGGCGCCGACATGGTCCTCTTGTACGGCCATTTCGTACCGAAACTGGCGCTTAGCGTCTTCACCGAATTCACCCCGCCCCCATCAGAATGCGACAGCGCCTCATGGGCCCTGTGGAGTTTCCTAATGAAGACCTCGCTGTTCATATCGGTATCGCGCAGATCTAAAGCAGGCAGGCAAACACACGGTATCGTCAGAATTTCGGCCCGCATCCGTTCGCTACCTTTCAGAAAGAAAATGCTCCCGGATTTCTCCAGGTTTATTTGGGCCTCGAGGAATAGCGAATCGAAACGGTTCAGAAAGAACTCCCACGTCAGGATCTTCCTTTCGCTTAGCGAATTGTGCAACTGATATATAGATTGCAGCACCATTGGCCTATCGACTATCACAGAATCAAATTGGGTTTCCAGACACATTATTAACGACTAGATAAGAGAAAAATTCAGCTAGATATATTGCGAATGCATCAGGTGATTTGCGTCAATTACAATGCTGTGAATAATAATTTTCGACATATTCCTTCTTAGATTCCCCAAATCCATTGCTAGCAGATATTGTTTCTATTTGGGAATTTTCCTTGGATGAAGTTATTTTGCTTTGGATAAGAAGATTTGAAGACATCATGAGATGAGGATGAATAACTTCAATGATTGAATTGTCTGGTCTTTTCGACATTGTTTTATTCCATAACAAAAAATGCTTATCCCCAAACCAAAAGCTGTAGTTATTCACAACATTGTATTGTCTATAACACATTACATGCCCAGGATACATAAATGCAATTATACATGAAGTACATACACATAACAGAGGTATATATGTATATATACTATATAGGTACTTACATATATGGCTATGTATACCAAGCGTTTTATAAGAGCACTCATTTGTCTTCGTTTCAAAAGCTTTAGAGTAACGCTAGGCATGAGTTATAAAGCGCCATAAACCAATCAAAGGGAAACATTGAGATTTGTTAATAGTACGAAAAGTTAAAAGTAAAAAAAAAATTATCAAAGTACGTAAAAGGGTTATATTTACTTTTATCGCTGAATCGTGAATTGTGCCCAGATACAAAGTGGCCCTTTGAGCCACGTAAACATTTGGATCATCCATACTGGATATGAGATAACAAAAAGCGTCCGCCAAACCAGCTTGCAGAGGTAGAATATTCCTTAAAGGGCTCGAATCCATAAATCTGGCAATAACGGTCACACGTTCCACGGCCACAAAGCGTTTTCGCCAATCGTTGTTATGAAACTCTTCCTCGATGACTCTCCAGAAAACATCCGAACCAGCTGGAAGGGTTATGCAGTGAAGAAGGAACGGAACAGCTTCTTGGCATATGTGGGAATGTTCAGAATTCAGTAGATTCCACAAGCTGGAAGTATTTCAGATTAGGAAAGTTAATTCGGATTTTTTCCGACTCACTTCCGTATCAGCAAATTTTCCTGACACCATATGAAGAATCCGCGATGTTCCTTAGAGGCCTTAGTGCAAGCGTCGCCGTGTAAACAAAGCACGTTTAAGCACTGGAGCATGTAATATAAGACGTCAGGTTTATCGATTTTGGGCAGCTCCTTAAGGAAAAAGATTTTCAACAGTAAATTAAAGATGATCTAAGTGTCTTACTTGAAGCAACTGGTAAATATATTGCAAAGGCTGTGGTAGTTCTTCAACATTAAATTGGAATTTCCCGTGGGTTGTATACCAGAAGTTGTCAATGTCGTCATCATGATTGGCTTCTATGGATTCTTCATGACTTAGTATATGAGGAGTGTTAGCTAAAAATTTAGAATGCAGCCGCGATCAGATCATTTGTACCTAGTTACCTTCTTCAATCTCGGCTAAGGTTATAGCTTTTGTAACAGCGTTTACAACTCTCTCAGCTGGGATTATGGCGCCTAAATCCAATTGTTCTGACACGGTTTCGACAGTAGCCGTCATGATCTGAAAGCAAAATAACAGTTACGGAAATATTGTCGCGAAGATGTTGGAGTTTTGGAAAATCTACATCCCTGTAATGCTAAAAGAGCGTTAGTGACGTCTTTACAAAACTCCCACCCAATTAGTCACTAGCACTCTTGTTCAAATACTAGGGCATCTATGCATATTGCGTACAGAACACACGTGTGGCATGTGTACAAGAACTCCCCCTACAGAAGGAACGTCAGGTGTTGGCATGTTGAGGACTACTTCTGATGATTTGCATTCCTTCTTATCGCTCTCCGGAGGGCTCTTCCTATTTTGTCCATTCTCGTAGTTATCTTCGATAGGATCCTGTAAAATTCACTTGACGTAATATGCGATTTAATTCCAAAAAAATAGGGAATCATACATCAGGTGGATGCACCGGATATATAGGGCTCAAATATTTGATAAGGTACAACGATAACTGATGCCACATTATGCTCGATTCGCAATAACTGCATTCAGATTTGTTGTTGCACAAATGATTGCCGGTCCAATCAGCGCTTAACATTGATTTTAACAAGCGACAGACGTCTTTACTTAAAGAGGAGTTAATCCCAGTATGTTTGTCGATATCCTGCAGTTCCATTTGCTTTAGTAAGATGTCTAACATCAGTATGCAACAGAACAAATTATGTTCGGCGTCTGTTTCGAAGTCAGCCCGTTGAGAGACGCGAGTTTCTTCTTCTGACATGGATGTGGTGTTCGATTCACACTCGCACACGACTTGAACAAACGCAAAATTCCTAAATACGATCTATCTCTTTTAACGACTTACCCGAAGATGCTTTTCTATCTATATTGCTTTTTTTGACCTTCCCATTGTCTTGGAATTCTGTTTTTGTATATTTCACTACTCCATCACCAAAAATTGTAAATAATAAATGCAAAGGTATCACTATATCCAGCATTGTTATGGTCTGTAAAGAGAATTATTAAATGGGTTTGATAGAAACGGATTGATATCTTACTTGCAACCATTGTAAAGCCTTCTGTTGCATCTGCGCCGTGGTATTTTCAAACCGCACAGCTACGAAGTGGTACATCTTTATCGCATCGAAACCCAAAGGATTAGTCCCCGTATCCAATATCTTGCTTAATATCACGCTCAATTCTGGCAGTTCTTTTTCGGGCACATCGTTGACTATCGCGTCCATCCAATGAGGCATTACGTAATCCCAAATTTCCTGGCTGAGGACTTCGTATGGCACCAGACAGAATAGCCGATTTAAACCGTCTTTCAGGTGTGACGTTCTTGAAGCTAGGGTATCCCTAACATAAACACAGATAAACAACAATGTTTATTCTGTATGGGCGAAACAAGATAATACGCACCAATGACCACCAACTCTAGCATATTCCGGCGGATGTGGTAAAAGGCAGGAGATGAAGAGTTTATGGTGAGTTCTGCTGATGCCCCTCAACCAATCGCAGACATTCTCCCGTTTTAGCTTTTCCAAAGGGTTATCGTCAGCATCTATAAAGGTTTTAGATTAAAATTTTGGTAACTAGAAACTAATTTTCTTGACGATACTTTCGAAAGACGACTCGGTGACGTGAAACCAATGGAATAACATGGCTAATAATCGGCCTAATACCTCCTCTGGGGTCTTTTCCGTGGGGCTACACCTCCCAACCAGCAACCAGACGCCGTATCTTCCAAGTAGTTGTCTCTCCTCGATGCTTATATTATCTAGTGTACTGGTAGACGATTTATCTTCGCTAATCGAATCTTTTTGCTCGCTATTGGAAGGTACTTTGGCTTCTTTTAATAAGCTGCAATTCCCATTTTTTGTGAGCACCGCAATTCTAAACAAAAGACGCACCTAACAATAGCTTCCACCATGTAAGTTTGCATTTCCAAATCCATGCTCCAAGTTGGCGGAATGCATTTATGGACGATATGATCTCCACCGCGTTTATTGTTATGCCTATTATTGTGACATTGTTCGCAATATCTGATTGGGTGATTCCCGTTGTAGCTAGCGCATTCGGTCGAGAAACATATGGAGATGGCCAGTTTCTCAGTTGATCTACAATTCTACGTGGAAAGATTATTTTGGTACAAGTCCAAACGCATCTATTCTATTACCTTATTCTCACAAACCATTGACACTTGCTGCATGGGATGTAATATGTCGAAAAACATTTGATTCGGATGCTTTCTATGAATCTCATTAGCGCATTCGATGCATAGATACAAAGGGGGTGGCGTATCGCTGGAATAAGTGATGGAGATGCAATGGTCGTAGCATACCTTAGCGGCTTCTGCACTTCCTGCGTTCGGGCACTTGTCATTTTGACAAACGAATGGTGCAGCATCTCCTTAAATCATTTCTAATACGAATACTTGTCGCACAACCCTGCTGAAGATATACCTGCGAATTTGCATAGGAGGCCTTTCCTGTCGAAAAGATTCGCGTTGAAAGTTGGCCAGTAATAAAAGAGCAATTTGGCAGCTGACGAGCGAGCTGTGCTCGCACCATACGCGATTACGCTTAAAATATCTTTCAATACGTTCTGTTTTAAAGCCATTAGACATTCCATTAACTGGCAATGATGAGCTGGATTCGTGGAATATTGCAAAATCATCATGATGACAGCAGATACTGATTGATACGTTTCATTCTCGATATTGCCATGTCGAGCTTGTATGACCATAAAGAGGAATGATATATAAAAATACGGTTCACGAAATAAATACAATTGCTTACTTATTGTAAAAGGTAGAATGTAAAAGCACAACGAATTGACGATATCTTGGTGAAGGCTATTTGGTAAAACAGCTACCGATGATGCTGTTAAATAAGGCAAATTATCTATCAAATCGTGTTCTAGAAATGGCAAAAGGCATCCTAGGCATTGTAGTATTGCTTGTCCAAATGCTGAAACCCACCCCAATATTAGTCTATACATTCAAATATTCAAAGGGAAAATCAATAACAAACAATCTTCCCGATTGATATCTGCTTAAACATTTATTCAACCCCAATTGATAATTAATAAAATAAAACCGGGAAGATTGTACCAGTTCTTTTATAACCATAAGAGAATACACCTCATACCATGTAAACCGTATTGTATAAGTGGCGCTACTTCGATTAACGGTATCAATGAATTATAAAGGGCCTTGTAATCTAAGCTTGGAAACAACGCCATTCGGGTAGCGTCCATTTCTGGATTCTTGAGCAATTCTAGCGGCGAGTTTGGCACATCTTTGAGGACAGCTATAAACCCACATCAGTTAGTTCGCGAAATCAATCAGGTGGAGGAAAATACTTAAGAGTGTTTGCGTAAAGTATTTTATGGTGCTTGCAATGTCAGATCCGGATGGTGAAGGCACGGCTCCTTGCATTAGACGCAGTTGGAAATCATACAAGCTGCGTATCTTCACTGTAACTGTTTTTTAACATTTAATAGATTGTTTTGTGCCTAATATTCTCGCAAGCAACCCTCATATAGTGCAACGATTCACTTTTAATTTATTTGAACTGTAAGCGTTTGTTATGTGGACTATATGAGGGTTTACCTATATAGGCTTTTCTTTCTGTTATATATATTTACATATATGTATATATGTACATTAAAGCAATGAGCTTCTAATAAACAAACATTACACGAGAAAGTATCTAAGTATAAGACAATTAATTTTCCTTAATTTCTTTAAACGTGTATAAATATTATTATATTGACGAGTAGATAACTTTCAAGTGTTAAATTAGCTTAAATACTATTCTGCAGTTCCTGCTTTACAGCTATTAAAATTAACTACGACAGAAAAATACACATATGTTGATATTAATACGAAGAAATTAGCGATACAAGAAAAATTTGCCTTAAAGATCTAAACTTTTACTTTTCGAATATATGGATCATATATACTGAAGCGGTTCAGCCTAAAAAAATCGTTGTTTGCGTTTCTTCTTGATTTTTTTAAGCTGGACCTCCTTGAAACGAGGATTGTGGAATTGTTCTTATGCAGTTTGACTGCCTATCAACGCGCTTGCGCAATGAATGTTTTCGTCCAACAAAATGTTCATTACGCAAACGCATCGCTCTGACCGATCCCATCCGATTTTATTTATTTTTTTCATCATCATCTTTAGCTGTAGTTCTTCGTATTATTTATCCAAACACTTAAAACGTTAATAAATACATGATATATACAATATACATAATATTATGTATACGTATATATGTAAACTGCACGACAAATGTTTCTGGATTGGTATATATAGAAGTTGCTTACATGCAGCAGCACGTGTACCCATGTTGACAATGCAGTCACAATAATCAAACGCAAGGGAAACACTCAGGTCACATTGTTTAAAACGTGCGGGAATCTTCAACATAGGTGCGGCTTCGTCATCCCATGAAAAATCAATAGTGTTATAGAATAAAGGGCAACTGAAGGAATCTACAAGAATATTGGGACACAAAACACGTGACTAATTCTTTCTTTTTTTTTGAACAACCGGATATACAACACAATTGATCAAGGACACCTCAAAAAAAAGTAAACACTCGCGTTTTTAGGACCACCTCAATATATAAGGGGACTACTAACATCTATACATAATCACTTACATCGGACGTTAATGTGCGAACGCAAATTTAAAAGACTTGTTGCGTACATCAGTGTTAATCACTAATAACAAAAACTAAGCATCACTATCTTTTTGGTTTTGGCCGTTAGGTAACAACTGATGTACTCAGAATAGTGCTGTATATCTCTTAACTTGGACGGGCAGCGAATTATCCTCAGTAATCCCAGTGCACTATTTCCCTCTGATGTATATCACACGTAATCAAAAAAAAAATGATTGCCCTTTGGAAGATTGAAACTCTAAAACTTTAAGTTTGAATGAATGAATACGGCTTCGCAGGGAGAGAATTTTTTTTTTCTTCGTAAAACGGAAGGTCCCGGCGCATGCCCGATTTGCAAAAATCAGTGGCGTTACGAAATACTTCCGATGTTTCCTCAAATAGATCTAATATCTTCACCTGGTTTGCGATGTAGATTTATCGTTCGAAAGAAAAAAACCACTCAGTTTGACGCGACACTTGAAAATTTTAACGATATCCAAAACCCAAAAGAAAAGATTAACAATACGCGACGAAGCGCCACTGATTTGGGAAGCTGGATACACTTCTCTCACGTTGATCCTCCACAAACACAAATCAATAGGAATGTAGAGCACACCGCATTGGGGGTGAAGCAGGTTAACAATGGAAACTGGTACGTAAATAGAAAAGATACAGAATTCCATAATTTTATTTTATAATTTTTAAAGAAAATGAGGAAAATCCAAGCGAAACCATTGACGAACTACGACAGAGGCTGAATCATATGAAGAGAGCGATGGCTGAGCGGCAATCAGCAGGACTTGATGTATCAGAAGGCAGGAGGAGTGGACGCGGAACTGGAGTTATAGACGGCAGTTTCTTAAGTGTAGTGTTCGGGGTTGCACTAATAGTTATAATTACCGTTAGCATTTACGCCTTTTATAATCTGTATAACGCAATACTGAAGAAATTTCCATCGAAACATACGGAATTATAAAATACAGGCAATAATTTAATAATAACTATGCAAGTAAGTAAAAAACAACAATAATGACTGAATTTCCAATAATTTGTTAGTTCTTAATTTGTAAAATAAATTTGTGAAATTACATCTCTTTTTTTAATATGAATTTATTAACTCCCATAAAATATTTATTCTTTTGAGTTTCCTTTTGTAGCAAAAATATCCTAAAAATAATTTAAATAATGCCGCGGGAAGATTTAGTAGTGCCATCTCATAATAAATTGCTGAAATGAAGTTTGCCAGCTATCATAGATGCAAACCTGTTTCCGCAACATCACTACTTATCTTATACAAAAATTTTAATACCAAAATAGAAGCTTAATCGATATATTAACTGTGTGCATATATTACAATTTATACCTTTGTTATTAATAAATAAAATAAAAGAACTTTAACAAATTTGCTCAAATTTACATATGTTGTACAATAGCAGCTAAGTTCAGACGAGTACTTGTTGCGAGCTATATTTAATGTGTTCGTATGGTCTTCGTTGTGGTTTATGTACACAAAATGGCATATACCAATAGAAAGTCAATAGCTCGATTATGAAGATTTAAAAGCTTGATTTTTATATTTATTAGCAAGCTATATATTTCTGCGCTATGGCTTCGTTATGTAAATCTACAGTGGTAAGTACATTTTTCCATTGAGACACAAATTTTGGGTGGCAAACGAAGAACTATCGAAATTACGACGGTCACTTCTAAATTAACCACAATAAAATTGCGTTTAAAACGCGATTTACAAACGTTTTCCTTTCGTATTTCTAGTATTAACGCGCCAGGATTTATACCTATTTTTTTTACCTTGTCAGCAATTTGCGTTTAATGTCATTTTTATTTTACAGTCCTCTAGTAATTTCGATAAAGAAAATGTTGGTACTAAAAATTTATTTGACTGCTCCGTGACATTTGTGTTGTGTCTTATTCAATTATGCCATCAATTTAAATATATAATTGTTTGTACATAAATAAAAAGAAAATGTGAGGCTGGTAATAATTAAAAATTATTGAACAGCAAATTTAAATCTCCATTAACATGGCCATCGTAATATAATCTATTGATTATTGTTAAATATATATTGTTAATGTGTGTATCTTTTAGCTTAAAGTGTATTTGGAAGTGATTGAAGATGTTATTAATGGGGTGAAGGATCTATTCCTGGAAGATGGGGTTGACGAGCAAGTTCTGATGGAACTAAAACAGACTTGGGAGTCGAAATTACGTTCTACGAAAGCTGTGGAGAATCAAAGCGATATCGAAAAACAAGGTAAATAACAAGCTAAGTGTCGACAAACTATGAAAATGATGAATAATATGCGCTATAAACCGCAACTGATTTGTTAGTACAATGCATAAAAGTTGTAGATATTTATGCAATCATGAATGAATCATGAAGGTAATCTCTAGTCTCACCGAAAGTTACTTTTATTCTTAATTTTGCTTTTTATCATTCAATCTTTTACATATATATATATACAAGGTAAATTTCTTCAAAGTTCATGTATTAGATAAGTAATAATACTTTACAGAATTTAAAAATATTTTTATATACACCAACAGATCTGTAAGCTCGTCAGGAATAATAAGATATTATTTTTAAATGGAACATCTTGTATATAAGTGCAATTCTAAATATCTTTTGTTAGAAACATTTTTCCACAAACTGCTTGGTTCTCCGAGTATTCCCGTTTTTCTGTTAAAAATCGCACCTACAAAATTTGTCTGATTTCTTTCCAAACAAGTTTGAAACAATCAACTTCTGTAGTGTTATAGCCTAAGGATCTCTGCATCTTGAAACAACATTAGAATTTATAATGTTTATACTGTATGCTCGTAAATCTTGGTTGAATTAGGAGAACTTGTTTATTTTAAATGGAACAACCTGTATTTTTTTATGGAATCTTATAGTGCTAAAGGTGCTTTAAAAATGTTACCCAAAATGTATAGTTTACGAGATAATTAGTGTTTTATGAAAAATTACATAAAATTACTTAAGTGGTTCTTATTTTTAATTACTATAATTATATAATCATAGTAGATGTGAAAGAAACCATTTGCATATATGTGAGTGTCAAACAATTAGTAAATGTGCTTCTTGTAATTATTCTTACATTATTTGCTCTTTTTCGTTAGTTCTTTCACTATTTGATTTTTGTCCAAGAACATTTCTCTGTAATCACATTTTTTTTAAGATGCCACCCTCAGTTTTTAGTTGAGTAAAAAAATGTAAGTTAGATGTAGTTAGGGACAGACGATAAAGGCAATTTTCAGAGATTTTTAATTTGGATTTTCTCTCCTTAAAAAAAACCTTTTTAATTCATTATCCTATTATTATAAAAATAAGGTCTGGTTGATTTTTTACTTCTTTCCGTTAAGATAAATATATGCACTGTTATACATCAGTAAATTTCCATTATTAACCGCTATCTCAATATTTAAAATAAAATGTGACTGTCATTTAAAAAAAGGAAAGTTGATCACTGAAGGATGATTTTGTATTGAAGGAGACTTTCAGACATTATTAGGGAGAGCTCTCGCTTACAAAATGTCTTTTTGATTTATTTTTCTTTAACTTACTGTTGACTTAAATTTTGGACATGCAGTATATCTTTATTATTACATATTTATTGTAACAACACCTCCTAGCCTAGCCTAGTAGATTTAACGTTTCAAAAATGAAGAAACGTTATTCTAAAATCACTTGAGAGAGCCGATGTTGAATTGAATGATGAATATTTAAAGCAAATGAATATCAACTATGACGAAATCGGCTTTCCACTATTTTTTCATTCTTGATTATTTAATAATTACATAGAGCCTATATATATTAACTTGAAACAATTATCTACACTAAATTTTTCTTTAATGCAATAAAATAATTTATAAACTTCATATCCATAATGTGAAAATACTAAATCCATTCAGTATAGCAAGCTGTTTACAATATACCCGCAAAAATTATGTTCACGTAATCTTTCTAGCAAGCACCGTGATTATTTTGTTCCTTCGATGTATTAACATAAAGAATAATTTAGGTTTGAAGAAATTGAGTGAGATCAACGGTTTCCCAAAGCAAGTGTCCCAGCAAGCGGCCAAACAAGTTGTAGGACAAGTCCCCCCAAATAATCATGTGCAGACTCAAGCTGTGCCGCAAATAATTGACCCTAAAATGGTACCGATACAGATAACCTTGCCGGCCCAACCGGGTACGAATATTGCTCCCCGCGTGTTGACGATACAAGTGCCGGCGATGGCCCTACAAGGTAACCAATTGAACAAAGTATTAACAGGCCCGATAATAACAGCTGCAATGAGCCTGCCACCTCCGCTCGCCTCCTCCATACTCCAGCAACACGTAAACGAAGCCCTGAGTCAACAGCAACAAGTTGTCAGACAAATAACTAAGCCTGTGATACAAACCGACGGTATGCACGACTGTTCGGACGACGAACAGGGACCTTCGACGTCGAAAGTAAACGACGATACGTTCATGAGATTGCAAGTCGACGGGCCGATGGATACTTCTGACGAGGAGGAAGACGGATCGGAAGAAGATGAGGGGTCCGATGACGCCGACGATGATAAAGACGAGGACGAACAGGAGGTGGACGACGGTGGTCCTGAGGAGGAACCGTTGAACTCGGAAGATGATGTCACAGACGAAGATCCTGCTGACTTATTCGACACGGAAAATGTTGTTGTGTGCCAATACGATAAGGTATGGGGGATATAATATCGATTACCTGTTTTAGTTTAATTAATTGTTTTATTAATAGATAACCAGAACTCGTAATAAATGGAAGTTCCACTTAAAAGATGGTATAATGAACTTAAACGGTGAAGATTATCTGTTTCAAAAGGCAAGTGGAGATGCAGAGTGGTGAATATTATCTTCGTCATGAGTGTTTGTATATCAATGATAATTTAAGCCGTCAGTATATATATATATACATATATATAAATATTGATTAACTTTATTAGTTTTATTCGATAATTGCAAAGTCGAAATGGGTTTCTCTAGCTCAGACGCTATCGTGTACAAGAAACAGAGTGTCAAAAGCTACTACGGTTATTGTCACATACCCTTCAACCATTTTATTTGACCGATCGGCCAAACACACGTAGGCATTACACGTATAAGTTATAGATGACACCTATGTATGTATGTAAAATTTTATCAGGTGAAAATTTATTTGTTAAAACACATTCTCAATGGACTATTTGTTATATACAGTATATAAATATTATCAAATTAGATGTTCATTAAATAAATAAAGAGCAATGTATTTAGCTAAAACGATTTATGAATTTCTTCTGTCCTTTAAGTTTTATATTTATATAATATAGGTTACATATTTATAACACCGATGCTGCAGAACTACATTAATTAGATTGTGTTGTTCTCTTTCTATGGTATATTCTCAGTTAATTGATGAGATAATTAATGCGGACGCATTTCCTTTATTGTTTATTACTTATACTTCTCATTTTTCTGTTCTACTCTCGACTTATGTTGGACATAATAGATGAATCATGATTTTGTATACAGTGTAATTATGTTTGCAAAATAAAACTTTATTCTTGAATTTTATGTTTTTATCTTTCCATTAATGGTGGAACGCAGTATCGCAATTTCTACCCGTAATTACGCATATTTATCTTTTTGCTAGGAAATTAAATAATGATGGCTATTAATAAAAATATTTGCGAAATTTTCGGCTTCGAAGTACAAGAGGAGGAAATAAATTGTCTTGAGTAAAATTAGCAACATATTTAAGTAACGACAACTACTCATTTATTTGAAATGAAAACTTTAATTGAATGAAAGTTTTTGAGATCCTTTGCAGAGGAATTTAGACATCATTGAGCACTGGTGTAACACTAACAGCATATGCTTAAATACTAGCAAGTGTGCGATACTTTCCTTCACCAAAAGTATGAATCCCTTCATTTTCAGATACAGTGCTCACCATTTAGAGATACCTAGGGTTACGCAATTTAAAGATCCTGGTGTAATTTTTTATCAATACTTAACTTTCTCCCCTCACATCACTTCATTGTGTTCGTCTGCTTCTGCCTCTCTAGGTTTCATTATACGGTCTTGTAGAGACTTCTCTAACATTTTAACAATCAAAGTGTTATTTTATGCATTTGTGCTGTCCAAGTTAGAGTATAGCTCTATTGTTTGGTATCCGCACTATCTTTACCAACAGCTGCTCATCGAGCGAGTTCAGAAACGATTTCTAAAATACTTATCGTTTAAACTTGATGGCATTTATCCTGCTCGCGGGACAGATTATACCTTCTTGCTGCATAGACATGATCTCTTTCCTTGTATGTGTTCAATATTGTTACATAAAAAATAACAGTATGTAGATTTAAAGTATTTAAGTACCTGCACTTTACTCAAACGTGGGTATGCAAGCCCAAGTTTCTAGCGCCATCGACTATAGGTAAGGTAATATTGTTCATCGTAATATTGATTAAGTTTCCCAGCATATTGCGTTGCTGATTATTTCCAAAAGATTAAAACCTGGGATTTTACGGGATTAACCCGCAAGGCATACGCAGTTGAAACCTGATGCAGATTATTTAAATCTGCATTAATTGTATCGACCGCCGCAGCCCACTCCGAGCCCTTGAAAGAGTAGTGTATTTGACAATCGTCTGCATAGAAATGTGCTTTAACGCAGATGGTTTACAAATAGGGAAGTATACAGGGAAAACAAAATCGGGCTCAAAATGCTGCCTTGCGGAACGCCCCGTTTCAGATTTAGCCTTAGATATACCTTTCCATCCGGCAAACTGACCTTAATTTTCACTACCATTGACAAAAAAAAAACGGAATACTAAAGAGAAACTGGAGTATTAAAAAATTCACAATAATTCGCGTTGGCTAAGATTAATTGTAATTGGCGGAATAAATTAACAGATAAAGTAAATACTACTTTAGTTATTTCATTAATAAAAAATAATTTTTTTATTAGACGAATTGCTAAAAAGAACAAATCAAAACTTTTAAAATTAAACATTCTGCCGCTCCAAAAGTGAAAAGTTTGTTTTATTGTTAGAATTTTTCCTTTAGATGTAATCTCAAACGATTTTTAATCCTTAAAAAAAAAAACATTCTGTTTATTTCAAAGCGTCCTACTTCATTTAAAATTTATTCGCTAGAATATATTCATAGGCAATCAATCGAATAAATTCCTATAATATTAGTTATCAATTCATTAATACATATACCGATTTTCCGTTCTTCAAAACCCGCATATTTTAAAATCGCCTGTAAAGATAGGATGCCTGTGAATAATGAACGACCATGTAGACATCAAGGATATTCGGTTGCATACGCAACAGGCGGTATAATTAAGTAATGAAGTACATGATCTCTTGGCGATTTTATCCAGACATAAACAGGATCTACGCGAAATTGTTGATTAAAGGAAACATTTAAGAACACCATTTCATTTATGCAAATATTAAAATTGAGGAAGATCCCACTCAGTTCAATTTTAACTCCATAAAATTAGCAGTAGAAAAATTTAATCGGCAGTAAAAAGAAACACAGAAGTAAAGTATAAACATTTATTCATAATACCA
The DNA here is from genome assembly GCA_949128085.1 of Cetonia aurata. Taxonomy (NCBI): domain Eukaryota; kingdom Metazoa; phylum Arthropoda; class Insecta; order Coleoptera; family Scarabaeidae; genus Cetonia; species Cetonia aurata. The sequence continues at coordinate 11,969,365 of OX421891.1, forward strand.
ATTAACATGTAAATTTTGCAAAATTATATCTATATATATTCTTTATATATATATATATGCAATTTCCTTATTTTCAAAGAAAATCTAAAGCTAGTTTTAGACGATTATAATCTTAGTAAACGGTATTTCACCAAATTAAAAATTTTCTTTAACTTTTCTAATTAATTTCTGATAATTGCGGTGGAATTAAAATCGTTTAAAACTAGCACTACTACTCACTCTCTTAAAAGGAATAAGAAATAAAGTACGTATAAATAAAGTGATTTTCCTCAATGCGAATGTTCTAAATATCCTATTTTTGTACAAAATTGAAATAGTTATACACTTCAATTTGACGCGTCACTATTTCCAGTGTTAACAAAATGAATGTTATATAATAATATAATAAATGTTAATAATAATATGCGTGGAAGGGAAAGAAAGTAAAATGATTAGAAACAGTGATATGACAGATTTAAACGGTGATAAAGCATTTGACCTGTATTTGTGTACGGTGATTCTTGTTAATATTGTTTTTTTTTCAGTTTTAGTTATTAATATTACAAATTTACATATTTACATTAAAAAAAAAAAAAACTATCACATATTCTGAATTTGCATTCTAAGACTTACGATTTTTATTAGTTCGTGTTAATGATTGATGTCTTTTATAATTATTATTTTGTGAATCACAAGGCCAAACATCGATTATTAATATTATGATAAGTGTATAAATAAAGCAAGATAGTAAAAATACAGTTCCTAGAAATTGCATTTTTATCTCTTCATTTGGTATGGGTCCATAATACAAGGAGGAATAAAAAAATATCGGGTGCAGCCGAACTGATCATTGATGATCGTAAATTTCACGTTTCGATGGTGGAACCAAATGTTCTGGCAACGTATACGGTATGTCGTTTCCGTCGATTTTTATATTTATTAAATGCATCGCCAAGGCGAACTCGTCCCCGTCCAACATCCCATCCTTATCAACGTCTGCCAATTTCCATATTTTACTTAATACTGAATTAGGTAGTTTCGATTTTACCATCTCACACTTGGCAGCTGAAAATAAAAAAACAACATAGAATAAAGTACATTTCCAATAATATGATGAGTCAGTTTGGAATTAGGTGAATTGGACGATAGCGACTTTAGATAACGCAATTTTATCAGTTCTTACATAATATTAGCTCTTTTATATCCCCCGCTTATTTAAACAAGCGTATAGATTCTTAGATAAGAAGTAGTTACGCAATATTTATATTTGAGATAGGTAATACTAACTCTCGAAGTAACCCGCACGAGAGGACTGAGCTTTGATCCAATACGATTTAATTCGATTAAAACCGGCCTTTTGTTAATTTGGTGTGACCTAAAGATAAAATGAAAAAAAAAAAACCTTTTGTATGTAAGTGCAAGAGCAATGAACGGATAGTCGAGCCACTTTAACGCTCTTATTGTTAAGTTTACGTCGCTGTTACATCCTCATCTTTTTATAGATTTTTTTATAAACGATTAAATCCGTCTTTTTTTTGATTTTCGATTCGGTGTGTATTTTTCGAGATATTTGACCGTTCCGGAACTTTTCGGACGCCCGGTGGGAATGTTGATTGTGAAAACATGGACAAAAGAAGAAAGCGAGCAACCATTATCCCCAAAATTACCAAATAAAAGTTAAAAACAAATCTTTGTATCACCGCGCTCAAAGGATAAGCGGCGTTTTCAAAGATTATTTGTTTACAAATTAAATTAATGCTTTATATATGCGTTTAGTCACTGTTAAAATATATATTTGCGTAACTCAACGTGTCAGGTATCGTAAAAATACGTAGAACATGACAAATACATTAGCACGATTTTTGCGGTTGATAACCAAATCTCCCCAAAGAGCGAGTTATAAAAAAAAATACCATTAGAAATGAAAAAATATCCGCAATTATTTATTATCGTATTTAATCATGGTCGTCGTGCTGGCCGGATGGACCTTTTATAGAATCTTTATGCCTGAATGACCGCGTTTAAAGAATTTTATGTGCGATTGAATGGTGACGTAACTGTTTATACAACGAATCGTTTTACTCTAGCCTACTGGTTAATCAAAATATCACGTATCATGAATAAATAGTGATAACAAAATAATGCTTTTCAAAAGTTTTTAAACAAAAATTTTACTTAAACGGGCTTAATAACAATAGTAACGATTTGATTAGGAGTCCCTGTTTCATTTGTCTATTAAAGCAATTAAAATGATTAGTGCACTTATGGAATAGTTACTCCTGCTCAATTTCTCAATTAGCAAAAATTCCTGGATTTGATAAAACGCATGTTATCAACAAATATTTGCACATTACACCAATATAAATAAGCTAAAGTACATATTTGTTTAAATATAGAAAAAATAATATATAAATGGGTAAAAACTCTTATCTTGCTATACTTAAATGTGTGTTTTGAAAGAAAAAAAAATATCCTTACCAGCTCCTGTAACTTTGCCATCGATTGGTTTTAAAGATTCGAATACATTATCATATTGAGGCTTATATTTGCTAACGATCCATTCTGGCTCACCGAATCCAGCGTTAATACCTTCACCTCTTTTATACCCGAAAGGTGAAACAGTATCCTCCACATTAACAAAAGCACCCCCTTTCACATAGCTTTCAGTCTCAGTGCTCTTGATATCTTCTTGCGGGATCATCGCCATTAATTTAGAGATATCATCAGCTAACATCCTATCGACGATTTCTAATAATTTCGGTTTTAGTGGATGGAATTTCGTAAAATCTAGATTAGCTAGGACTTCTTGCATTTTTTTAATATCTGGGAAATCACCGGGTGAAATCTGATGCTCCCTCTGCAATTTCTCATACGTCTGTCCTAAGTTCTTTATTAAATCTTTCTTTTTAGAGTCTTTCCCAAAAACACTCGGCATATCCTTTCTTAATTCAGCTATTAAATAAGCGTGAACTTTGGCTAGGCGTGCTCTCTTAATTAAATCATTCAATTTCCTTAAAGCGGCATTCCTCGGTAAGGATTGAAGATCTTTAAATAGATCCTGTTCCTCATCCTCGAATAGTCGTCTATTTACATCAAATCTAAGTGGTTGATCCCAGAACGAACCAATGTATACTCTAGCAACTTCAGGCGTTTGTAAAACTTTCCCGAGTGACCACATAAGCGCTCCATACACCCTCATTAATTGCTGGTGATCGATCATGTCAGCCTTATTTAATACTATCCTTATTTTATCATCGTGTCCCCTTAATGCTTCAATCGACCGGCGAAATTCATCGGAAATATCCAGCTTATGAGCATCAAATAATAAAATTATACGGTCGACTCTTTCAGCGAACCATTCTAAGACACCAGTAAAGTCATATCCTCTATCTACACGTTGTTTCTCCCCAGATAATATACCTGGTGTATCCACAATAGAGATATTTTTTAGGACTGGTGAGTTTACTAAGGAACATTGGAATCTATTGAGGAAAGCATTGCCGAACTTCGAAAGCGGTCTAAACTGTCGTTTGGGATCGACGACCAAAGCATTACCGGGTATCATTCCTTCTTTTTCATCATGCATAACAGCAATAAACCTGTCGGTGGTCGGTTCCGGTCCGATCCTTATCCCGGGAAAGTCTCTCTCGAGCAGATATTTAATGAATGTGGTCTTACCGGTGGAATATTGACCCACTAACAGTATCATCGGTTTGGCATCAAAATCAGAATCTTCCAGTTGAGGGGAGTGAAAATCATGGAACTGATAATGCTGCTCCAATGGCAATAACTTATTTTTGTAAATATCCTTCAATCCCCCAACTACAGTTGAATAAACCTCTTGTTTATTATTGTCTCTACTTAGCCAACTAAACATTTTGAACCGATTTTAATTAAATAGCCTCTAATAAAACATAAGAAACACACCCAATTGCACGTAAATTAATACTAAATTGTACCACGGTACTAAAATAGAGAGACGATTTGAACACGTATAAGACCCACTCCTTTGACAGTCACTATGTGACGTGGGTACAATAAAATCACCGAACCTATTCACAGACTTCCCTTATCTATCATTTTCTTTTTATTTACTTTTTTTTAATGAAATAAGCGCTGATTGCGCTATCTATTAGCAATCGCTCACTAACACACTTAGAAATCCTTTTTTTTATAAATGTAAAAGCTTTTCTTTTTCGTAATTGAATTTTATTTATTTCATTCAAATTGTAAATGTTAAATGATATGTGTGTTTCTTTTTAAGCTCACTTAGATATAATAATGGGGTGTCACATGTCACATCCTCCAATTTCACAGTTGCGGGACTGCTAATCTAATCTAGAGTATGCAACTGATATAACATATAATTTTATACTGCCTACTACTCTTATTATTCAATAATTCAAAGCGTTGTTAAACACTTAATATGCACAGATTTGAATATAAATTATTTTAAATGGTATTATGTAACGGGTGTAATTGAAACCGTGGTAGGTAAATGGAATTTATTACACCTATAATGTTGATAATAATATCGAATAATCACAGATTGATATACAATATTTAAATGTCTATATTATAGTTTTAATTTTTAATTCAGTTGTTATTTGCTGTGCTTTTAATTAAAATAACAATGACAAGTTTGAATAATATAAATTTTCAAATTACAGCGCCATCAGTGTTAACTCAACGAAATCAATGAATCGATTTTATTTTGACCAGCGGTCGTGAGAGGGCGCTTAATAGAGCTTAAATTAAATCATATTTTTACATTTTTAAATTTTGTCATATTCCACGAAAATAGTGAAAACATGAGCAGAATTATTGTTTTTATAAATAGAAAGGTTTATTTCATATTATTCCTGAAATTCCTGTATTTAGTTTTATTTCTTTTTATAACCAAATTCTTATATTATCAAAATTATAACTACTATATTTAAGTAATATATTTATACTCCCGGCATTTCTATTACAAAAGCTCAAATATCCTATTCATTCTATTTATTTGGGGAGGAATTAAGAACATCTACGATTTATGTTTGGCATGTTTGACTAAACTATTGCAGATTACTCCCATCTGCAATGGATTTATTAGGATAACAACACATTTCTTTCCCATTACATTTTGTATGAGTTCAGAATTAACAGAATTCTAGCAGGTCAAAGTACGCGATACAAGGAAAAAATGCACTCGTAAATATAAATTTAGGGTAGGGATATCGAAGCATGTTTAGGTATTTTATCCTTTCTTAGTTCATTCCAGTCTTCGGTTGGAAATAATCCACGAATTTCAATTGTCCCGAATTCATTTAAAATTGGGGTAACAAAGAGTGGTCGTATACCTTGTGTGTCTGCAACCAGTTATACAAGCTGTCAAAGTTTTCATAAGGATTGGTTATCGAGTTATCTATAGGTGATTTTTAATGTTCCTGGACATTTGTTATGAGGATTTTTACAAGTTGTAGAACTATTTTCTCAATATAATTTCGAAAACTTGGTATTGTGCACATTAATTTTGAATAGTGCAACATTCGATTTGAATCGTATTTTTTATTGCAGCGCCATCAGTGCTAATTCAATTAAATCAATAAATTTAACAGTGATTTGTCCTGTGATGGTGAGATGGCGCTTAATTGCAACCAAATTTAAATTATAAAGTTTTTTAATTTTGCATTTTATTTCTTCATATAATATATATAAAACATGTGGTGAAATTCTGTATGATATAAAAAAAATATGCTAAAGTATTACAGCATAAAATATATGTGTATTCTATCCCTCCTCTTGTTTTTATTAAAATGAAATTACATTAGAAATTTTCCAAAGCGTGGAAGGACAGCGCCGATATCGGGAATTACAGGTTTTTTTTTTAAATATGTGGACACGTAATTCAACGAAAACAATTTACGTCTAAACAATGCAATTATGTTAAATATGCATGCGCGTATACAAACAAATAAATGCACAATGATGATACGTGAAGGTATATTAATATTGTTGTGCGTATTACGGAGCAGGTATAAGTAATTATTTCGAGAATTTTTATTGCATCAGCGCAGACAGTCCATCGGAATACTTCATCCGCAGAACCCGTGGTTTGATCGGTCTCGTGAGCCCGCTGGTTCGCTCTGCAGTTCTGTCGGAGGTCGAAATTACGACCTACACAAAAGGAGGGAGGTAGAGGAGGGACGAGCCAGTCAAGTTACCTTTACTATACTACATAGCACATAGCACCAGTGTCGTCGTATTTTATGTATCGTATAGTTATATCCGCACCTGTATTATTGAATACATAACACGCGATGTTATTTTTTTAGTCCGGGTGTCGGTGTCGATAAATAATACAGAACAGTCGGTGTGAAAATGTCGAAGGCACATCCAAACGCGCGCCTGTGTCACATAGTTAAATGGGAAAAATTCGACGGTTACGGATTCAATCTGCACGCGGAAAAAGGTAAACTCGGCCAGTACATCGGTAAAGTAGACAAAGATTCACCTGCCGAAGCTGCCGGATTGAGACAGGGCGATCGGATACTGGAAGTAAATGGCGACAGCATAGCCACGAAGACGCACAAACAGGTGGTCGAAGCCATCAAGCAATTGTCAAACGAGACGAGACTGTTAGTGGTGGATCCCGAAGACGAGGAGGACGCGCCCGACATCACCAAGACGCCGGAGAACCAGAACTCGCCCAAGGAGGAGAAGAACGGCCCGTTGAATCTGAGCATGACAGCGGCCGAGTTACGTGCCAAATTGGCGGCTAAGAAAAAATTCGATCCCAAAAAAGAATCGATGGATTTCAAGAAGAAATTCGAGATAGTGCAGAAACTTTAGTGTATAATAATAGAAGTGTGTCGTGCTTTAACGGACTAACAGAATATCGCATTGTATAAAAAAAAAATATATTACAAAATCTACGACCTTGTTATAATGTATAGGTGTATACTCTTAAAATTTAACTTATCGTCCTAATTTGAGGTGTAAGTCGTATTATTATTATTACTATTATTACTATTACGTTATATATGTTATATATAAACGTATTTTTGTCGTATTATAAAGAAATTAGCATACATATATGTATTCTCGAATTTTCCATACCTATGTCCCATAAAAGATAGGTGTTATTACATTCTTGTAGATGTTACATTAAAAATGAAAAAAAAAATAAATAAAAGATGTACTTATTTTTCCAATTATTCCTTTTACTTTTATACCCGCCCAACGATTACCGCAAACACAACAGCGCGTATCATACAAAATCAACAAACAACATTTAAACTCATTAGGTGTAAACCAATAACTGAAAACTGCTAATTTTCAATGGAAGGTCACCCGCTATATAAAATCGGTACACATAGATATACCCTTGAGATTATTTTGCTTTAAGGAGAAATTCCAGATGAAAGGATTTTACGATCATACACGTCTAGAATGTTAACAGATGCGAGCGCTGATTTGGACCACTACAACCCGTCTGTTAGGACTTTGGACATCGAAAAGCAACCCTCTGGTAATTGTGGTTTTGATCTAACGAGAAGTAAGTGGGACCCGTATCCGTGGGTCAGCAGTGTCGAGTGCGATTCAGCTGCCCATAGGGCCGGATTGAAAGCTGGAGACTGCTTGTTGGAGGTAAACGGTGAAGATGTGATCGGACAGAGGATATCGGACATCGCCCGGTTGGTGAAGGAAAATTCGCACGTCTCTTTATTACTATGGAACGTAGGTGTGGACCCATCTTGCTCGCCCGAGGTACGTACTAGCACAATATTGTAAAGAATTAAAAGACCATCATAGTCACATGATGACTCAATTCGCTTCGTTACTAATAGGTGACGTTAGGTAATACATTATACTCATTTAAATACACTTAAATATTTTCATTTTTATAAAAATATTTTGATTAATCTTCAAGATTATTTTCTCATTCAACGCCGGGGTTAGCTAAAACGATTAGCAGATATTTCTCTGATAAAAGAATATATATAATCTTAGGATTTTAATCGGCGGAATATATTTTTTTTTCTTCCTCCTCATTTTTATTCAATGCCATTCATTTTGCAATATTACGACAACAATTAGCGATAGTGGTGAATCATTTACGAATGCATTAACCGTGAAAGTGCATAATACATAAGTCACTATGGTGAACAAAACTCCTCCAATGACAAACCGTATTTCATCATTTAAAATTACGCTAAACAATGCGGTGGAAACCTCGAATTATCAACGGAATGATTTGGTTATACTTTTTTTATAGTTAGGCTTGGGCGATACAGTTCTATATATTTTTTTGTAAAGCAAAAGTACTCATACATTTATTTCTGACACATAATTATAAAATTTCAATATTTTGTATATCTATCACCATATCTTTTCGTTAAGTAGAGTATATACACAAATTCCTCATTGTTGAATATGAATACATTTTACTGCCATCTATATATTTGCTGTGAAGTAATCATATTTACAACATTTAAAGACAATCATTATCATTTGAGAATAGAAGGTTGAAAATAAATTCCTAAACAAAATAACATGAAATAGCTTATATATAATTAAATTTTATTTATTATTTTAAGATATTAATCTGTTAGATGAAAATATTTATATTGCTCCATTACCTACATGTATTCTCTTGGTTTTAAAGTCTCAATAATTAAAACATATAAGTAAAACGTGTCGATCTATTGTAAAACCTTTTCATTTAGGAGTATAAAAATATAAATAGTTAAAAAATGTTGGACAAAATTTTGTTGATAAAATCAGGAGTCAAAAACATTTAATATAATATTTATTATAAAAATTGCGATCTCTTTAGTAACAGTTATGGATTTGTAATATCTGTATATCTGATTTGAATCTATAAAAATGAACATTTAATCAATGTAAATGTTATTAAGCCTATATTATTGTAAATAAATAGCATAAACATGCTTTTATATTTGATTTGTATGATTGTTAGGATATTTATGCTGTCTATTGTACGTTATTTTTTTTTTTTTCATGATCCTCCAGCATTTGTAGTTTTATATTCACGGCTTCGTAGTATACCTGATTACTCATAATCTCATAAAAATAAAATCCTAAAAGAAATAGCACGTCAACAACTGCTGATACGTCGGAAACAATGACTAATTTAAATATAAGAAAGTCAATAGACGTGTTACTCACTGTGCCTACCTCTTAGGACGTCCCGAATTTAATAATTATAACAATGTTATTATTAATTTTTTAATTGCAGAATTATAAACGTCCTTGAATATTGTTAATAGGAATATTTAATGTGTAAATATAATAGAATGCTATCAAACCGACATTGTATTTCAGGGTATATAATAAAGATAAGATATTTTACAATTAACTTTGCGGATATATATATATATATGTATATATACATTATATGGTATATTCATATCGTACTGAGTCAAATATTTCAATTTAAATCGTTTCATTTTCCTAATAAGTGTATCTAATAACAATTTAGCTAATATATATAGGAAAAATGTAATGTTATTTCAGCTAGTCAGCTAGTAACTTTTATTAGGAACTTTATTATGAGATTGAAATACCGGGCCGAAGTAAAACACCTCAGAAAACTATTTGTTTTTGTTGTAGGCGCTCTGTTGCGGTCCCATGCCGACGAATTTACAACGTCTAATCGCATGTACCTCATCTATATTGAACGTTTTAGAATGCCCAATTTGTCTAGATACGATACCGCCGCCCTGTTACCAATGTGAAAACGGCCATTTGATTTGCGTTCGATGTAAGGCGAAAAGCGAAAAATGCCCAGTCTGTAGGTTACGTTTCAACAAAGGACGCTCGATTTTAGCCGACCACGTAAGTTATTGCACAATAAATCAGCAAAAAAAAACCACATTCTACGAATATCACGTACGCAGCAAAACCGAGCTTGAATACTTTTCCAGATCTACAATACCATCACCGAGGTGTTTTGTTTGAAGGAGGAAACCCAAGATGAACGCAACGCAAAAATAAATCTAATTTTCCGGTTGAAATTCAACAAGAACAAAAACATACCGTGCATAAAGATAACGACCGCTCACTCGAATCCCGTTAATTTCTTTTCCAAATTTAGTTTCGGTAAATCGTCCTCGGTGGAGAACCTATCCACCAGCAAGCATAAAACTTCGACCCTTTCACTCGATAATGAATTCAATTCGAATTTGAAAATGAAATCGCTTTCGACGAACGAAATTTTTCACGCCAGTCCGACGGTATCCAGGTGCAATTCTGCCAGTAGAATAAATAAGTGCAATAATCTACTGGCGGATTCGTTCTTGAATACCAATGATGGAACGCTTTCATGTCACGCTTCCTATGAATTTTTAAACTCGGCCATCGACGAAGAAACGCCAGTTTCTTCCAACATATTCCAACCCGAAATGGGCAATTACAGATGTCCGTATGAAGAAGAGTGTACTTTCGTGATATCAGGTTAATTATATATGTCATGTAAATTACGCCTAATTACCAAAAATAATTACAGGAATGCGTATAATAGAGCATTTTCAAGATAACCATAATGGTCCCCTCATACAATATTTCCAATCCCCAATTACGTTAAATTTAGAAGATTTGTTGCGGGAAGTACACAAAACGTACTTAATAACGATCGACAAGCAAATATTCATATTAAAAACACTCCATATGGCAGAGGAGTGAGTTAAAATCGATTTATAACTCGTAATATAAATTCTCGTTTGGGTATTTTTAGGAGGAGCATCCTTTTGTGGATGTGGTGTTTGGGAGATAAAGACACGACGAATCAATACCAGATGTCTTCGAAAATTTACGACAAAGACAAAAATCAATTGCTCAGCATCCACAACTCGATATACCCGCTATCCAATGTTACATGGCAGGAAATTAGAACGAAGAACAAGGGAGTTATTTTAAGTGAAAATATTATAAACGTCATGATTTCAAACGCAGTCAAAATCATTATAGAAATATGTATTAATAAATTATAATTTTTAAATATTTGATGTGTACATATATAAGTAACTCTATTTTAGTAAAATAAAAATCAAATATGTATATTATATAAATTAAATCGACTTCCTTCATATCTAATCAACAACGTTTCTCGGAATTCGCTCGACCTTGCACGTGGCGCCACATAGTTGCATTTCATAGAACTAGCAAGGATTCCTTTTTCAAGGTATTTTATTTCTTCTTTTAGTATTTAGAATATTTTCGATATAATGCAGTATAGTATAATTACAATTGAAAAGAGTTTGATTATAGTATAATTTGCTTGTTTAAATTTCGTGTATTAAATGTGAATGTAAAGATTTATTCTGTGTCCGAACCACAAATGTCGTAGAGATATTTCCATCACTAATAAACAGAGTACGCCACAGTAAGTTAATAAAGAATGCCAATATAAATAATAATAGTAAATAATTAAATATAATAATAAATCTTAAAATAAATTCCTGTAATATTTTGGTCATAATTCCAAGAAAAATCGAAAAATATTAATGAAAAAATAAACAAAAACAGAATTTTCTTTGTTTGTCAATTTCCACAAGAACTCTTCTAGTTCTACAGCATGGTATTTGCGAGTATTGACCAGTTTTATAAATTGATTTTATAATTTTTGTCAATTTATGATGATAAATAAATTTCTAGCAATATTAAATATACTTTGAAAACGATAGAAATAACATCGGACTAAAATAGATTTCATATAAGAAAGTATGTGTGTTATAGTACATAAAGCTAATTATGGTACTGCAAAAGCAAGTATGTACATACACTCAATATACATATATATATTACGTATGTACAAAGCTTATAGAGCCTGTATACCTTCATTTAATAAATATTGCACATTACGATTATAATTGTTGTAAAACAATGAATTCCTAATATTATTTAGCAACGATATCTTAAGCCACGAAACAGAAAAAGTAAAATGACTGAATGAAAATACTTCGATATTTATAAATTGATAAACAACGTTTTAACTTCGATGTGTTTATAAATATTATAAATAGCTGAATACCGTAGTTTTGATTACGATTCTATCTGTGGGCAGCTGGTATGCCCAGTAAGTGAATGTTAAATAGATTATAATTATGTGATTCGGAATGTTCTCGTGTATATAAGAATGTATTTTTCGTTTTATTTATTTAACAAGGGAAGAGATAACAAATATATAGGAAAAAAAATAACGAACATAGTAACATTCAACATTTCATTGCACATATATTTCGTGTAATGTTGGCAGCAACGCGTGTGGACAGTTTGGCATTTTGTGATGTGAGCTTTTTATCGAAAGTTTTTATTATGATGTAGAAGTTAAAATTCAAAGAAAAGTTATTACCAGTAGCACTTTTCGGTTTTCGAGATCGAAGTCTTCCAACATTCGGTACGAGCAATGCGCCCGTGGTTTGTAATGCCGTATGTAACGTTTAACTTTAGGATTTGTTGATGATTGTGTAGTGATAGTGAGTGCCCAGCATGAGAAGTAGGGATATGTGTTAGGGACTACGAAATGATCAAAGAAAAGTCTGAAAAGGGACCTGATGGTGTGAAGGAGGAGCCTGGTAGTTCAGAGAAGGAACCAACTACCACAGAATTACATGTTAAAAAAGAAGATGACCCCACTGGTAGTACTTGTGCTGTTAAAAAGGAACCTAACCGACCAATCACTAAAAATGGAGGAATTATCGGTTCCACAAACACTGGTTCCCTACACGGTTCTACTGAGAGGAAAACAGAAACAGAGGAAACTACCACAACAACGGACACAACTAACATACCACTCAAAACAGAAGAATGCATCGAACCGGAACTGCCAAACGACCCTTTCGGCTTAAATCTACCGTCAACAGCACCCGCTCCTCATCCTGCTCCCCCTGATGGAGTACAACCCCTGGCCAGTAATGTCATCAACAAACAACCTAATAATATGGAAGTGCAATATATGCAACAGCAAAGTCAGATTTTTGTGTTTTCAACAATACTAGCGAACTCAGGTGCCGATGAAGTATTGCAAGGACGATTTCCTTCGATTATTGCCTACCATTGTGCACAACCTGGGACGAAAAAGTACCTGGAAAAGAATCCCTTGAAGATAACTCAATTTAACAGACAAAATCCAGCGCAGTGGCTCAACAATTTCACCATGATGAAGAATAAAGGGTGCACACGAAGTCCAGGTTTAGGTCCGAAGAATCAGCCGGCCCTTGACTCGTTTCTGGGCTCGGAGAGTTTGGAGGAGATGGTCGGTTTGACAGATTCAGATTTGCCGTGGGAACAAAAGAATAATCACCATCTTGAGAATCTGGAGAGCGTTGGGAACGGCTTGCCAGATGTTGTGCCCGATATGGAAGCGTGTAGTCCTAATCTAGGAAACGTGCAGCCCTCATTGCAGGGCGTTAAAGTGCCTGATGAAAACTTGACGCCACAACAGAGGCAACATCGCGAAGAACAGCTGGCGACGATACGCAAAATGCACGCGGTGTTATTCCCCGAGAACCAGAACATTGAAGGCGGTCAGAGTAACGAAGGGATGGATATGCAACACGGAATGATGCCGGCGCAATCCGGACAGCCACCGGGGAATATGCCCCCGAATATGCCGAATTCGCTGAGCGCCCAGATGGAGTGGCAGAAGCTGCAGAGCCAGTATTACGAGGATAGGAAAGTGAAACCCGATACTAGGCAAGGACCCCCCGGACCGATGGGACACAGGGGCGTTCCGCCCCCCGGGCCTCGTCTCCAAGGGCCTCCGCCACCATATCATCAGACACCGCGTTCTGCTAGTGTGCCTATCGCATTGCAAAGCCCTAGTCCCGCGTCACCCAATAACCCCACTTCAAATCTATCACTCCCTTCGCCCAGGGCATCCTCCGCGTTAAACTCCCCCGCAGATTCTAGTAGGCCTTTTAGTTTGAACAGACATATGAATACCCGACAAAGCCCCACATCACAAGACTCACCCCAGCCGCAGCGATTGAATCACAGCAATCCGGGAACTCCCGTCTCTCCGCACGTCTCGCCAAGCGTCACTTCTTGCAGCACAAGCGAACCGACAACAAGTCATCAAGCTACAGGTTCGTTATCGCGCACACGTTCGGGCGACTTGAACGTTTCACATTAATTTTTTCTAGATGGTATATTTGGTAGGACATTACAATCTATAGCACAACAAAAACAGTTGACAACAACGCAATGCTCCACCCCAGGAGGCCCGCCGGTTACTAAGGAACCCAACCTCATGCCTGTACCGTCGCCACAGCAGATACAATATCTTAATACTTTCGAGGGCCAAGAACTGATTATACAAAAACAACCAAATACAAGTCTCAAAGAAGGGAATATGATATCTTCTCCGTATGTATCTTAATATTATCGAGTTGAAGAGAATTCAGAATTGTGATTGCTTTATTTATGTTATTTAAACCTATAGCGGTTAGTGGTCGATATTTCGACCATTAAATACCATACTTTTCGCTTCATTTCAAAACATGACCATCTAAGAAAACATCAAAAAAAAAATCAACTTTAAGAGAGTAAAAGTTGCGCCAGTAAATTGAAAAATGTTTGACAAATAAATATTCTCTTTATAGTGTTCTACCAACGACAATGGATAGTGGATTTGGTGGATCAGATTTGCCACATACTCGCGTTTCCTGTCCGAATACTCCAACCTCAATGGACGTGGGGCCTCGTTTCCCCTCCACGCCCAACGTCCCCCCAGAAGGTTGCCGATTCCAGATATCCAGCCCCCACACGCCGACCACGCCATCTGGTAAGAGAAACACTTTAAAACTTCAATTAGCTCTATCGACGCTTTGCGAGTGCAGGGGAGAAGACTCCGAGACTCACCGGTTCCGGCTCAGCGCCAGGATTGAGTCCCCAAACGGTCCCCGGGCCGACCTCCGACCCGCTGAAGAACGACCTGTTCCCCACGCCGAGTCCCCACATGATGGACGTGCCCAGATTCCCCGGACCGAGCGCGTCCCCGGGCTCGAAGATGGGTAATTTCGTGAACGTAGGCCCCCCGACGGCGGGCAAGCCTAATCCGTTAGATCTCCCGAACTATGGATGCGTGAGGGGGGACAATGTCCCGTTGAACCCTAATTGTACGAGCGCAATGAGTGGCAATCCCAAAGTGTCGCATTTCGATCCTATATCTTCTTTAGCTCAGATGAGTCAACAATTAACAAATAGTGTAGCTAGTTCCTTAAACGGCCAAGGCAATCAAGGTCCGGGCATGATCAACTTTTCACCTTCAATGCACATGATGGAATTGGGAAGCTGTCACGGAATTAACGATATGGACCAGGGGGGCGGGAACATGATGGGGATACCCATGCAGGGTCCGCCGCACGGGTACCACCCCTCATCGCCCATGGGTCCGATACGCTCTCTATCTCCGAAACTACAAGGTGCCTTTCCGAATCACATGTCCATGCCGAGGATGATAGGAAGACCACCTGTGCCAAACCCGTACAATGGCGCCAACGTGCAAGTGAAACCGAACGCTCCGAACACGATACAATATCTGCCGGCGAAGTCGCAGGTCGGCAACACCGCAGGTCCGCGCGGTCCACCTAGTCTTGATTTCCTTCAGCGTTTCGCAAACCCACTCACGAACATGGAGAACAAAATTCCCTCTCAGAATCTACAGTACTTCCCGAACTGCAACCCGGCGAACGGGCCGATGCAGGGCCCCGGGCCGATGCCCCCTCACATGGGACACATGGAGGGTCCCATGTCGGACGGCCCCATGGGGCCGATGATGGGAGGGCCGCTAGGGAACGGCGCCGGCCCGATGATGGCCGGCGGTATGGGCATCCCGTCCGGAATGATACCGATGATGCGGGGACCTATGAGGCCGCCTCCGGGCATGATGAGGATACCGCAGATGGGGTTCAACGGGCCGCCGGGCGGCGGCCCGGACGGGATGTTCAATCCCGGCCCGCCGAATATGCCTAATCCGAACGCACAAATGTTCGTTAGCGGACCTAAAGGTAGCCCTATGGGCATGGCGCCGGATGCCAGCCAACCGCTTCCGCCATCTATGGGACAGAACAATAGCTTTAAGAATTCCCCCTTCGTCGGGCCGACCACGGCGGATCCCACCTACGCACAGCAATACCACAACTTCCAGCAGCAATTGTACGCGACCACACCTAGAAGTCAAATAGGTGGACAAGCTATGGGACCCGGCCCAGGCCCACCGCATACACAACAGCCTCCCTACTTCAATCCTAAATAACCATTGTGGTGCTGAGGTTCTGAGTGTATGTTGCAGAGTATTTTGTTTTATTTTTGATATTACTAATGATGTAACCTGGCAATAATAGGATGTGGGGTTTATTCTTGTCTGACGGTGCGCGCGAACGCATCGAAAACGAAAACAAGTGCAGTTAGGGGTTGGCATCCACTGTTCATGTACAAAGCTGCCTGCCCTGTTCAAAGGGGGCTATTCGCCTGAATACTTACGCTATTCTGGAATTGTATATTTGCCATAATCTAGAAAGACATTTTAGTTTTTATTTTAATGTTGAACTATAATTTTAGTAATTGGACACTTTGTCCTAAAGAGGTTTCACTATTGCTCATATTAATTTTATTTCTATCCATCTGTTAATCATTTATTGTAATTTTATGAGTATTCATCATTGAAATGATAACAATTAAATTCTATATTATATATTCCTCTTTTTTTACTTTAATATAATACGCGAACGACAACTACAGATATTATTTCAACATAGTTTCAAAAGCGGAATTTAATAAACAGGGGAAACCATTCGATGAAACAGATATTAATACTTCATCTAGTGGCGTAGCTAAATAAGGAAAATTACAAAAATTCTGTTGTCATTCCGTTGTTTTTATTTTACGTTATCATTTTTTGTATGACACCATCGGGTACGACTCATACTAGCTACGCCATTGACTCTATCCTAACAATTATGAGTGCAATTCAAAAAAAATGTCGAAAATAATTAAAGAAATGGACACACAATACACGTTGTACAAACAATCGTACATTCAACACTTTCTTACGATTTACAAGCTAACGTAAGAATGCCCCCACGAATGAAATGATCTCTACATGAATCCCGACTTTTAAGGTGGTATATTGCACGAAGAGCTTTTTTCTGCATATTAAATTTAGTAAATCGACCCCAGAAAATTATACCGCATCTCAGTCATGATTCGATACATGCCTTGTAATAAATTATTATTAATTCAGTCGTAACATTTTGTTTCGACGCCCTAATTACAAATATTGATGCGGACACCGATTAGCAAACATGCTCGATATGGTGCTCATATAGGAACCGTAATAAAGTTTTATTTCTAATTTGAATTCCATCAGAAACAAATATATAATCTTATTACCAAACATTTCTTTTTTTCGAAGAAATTTAAGCAGTTCATTTCAATTTACCATTAATTTTTGATTGAATTACTACATTCATTTCACAAGTCTCAGATTCTAGAAATTGATGCATAAGACCATTAAAAGGATAACGATATTTTCTATCCTTCAGTCTCTGGCCAATTATAATCTCATTCCCGATTCACGACTAACATTGGGATATATAAGTTACGACAATACCTATTTTAGGATCAAATCTGCAGTAAAAAATAAGGATTTCCATTTGAGATTTGAAAATCACGCCCCACCCTATCTACTGGAATTACCGAAAGTTCATGAAGCTCTAAAAGAATGTAGGTAAATCGTTGAAGGTAGCGTTAAATAAGTGTAGTAAGGTATATACAATGTGTCCATTTTAAGTACTCTTATGAGACAAATGCAAGAAAATTTTATCAATTTTACAATAAAATTTTGTGCTTTAGATATGGATTTTATATTAAAAATTACTTAAGAAGTATGGCTCTGTTAAACATTAAGAAACAAAGAAATAATCTGAATTACAAACCACCATTATTAATGATACCAAAAAGTCAGAAAAAGGATTTTAAATCCTTAAATATGTCGATTTTCATAGTGAAATAAAACATATTTTTCCGATTCTAAGAATACTCGAGTACTTACTACAAACCTGAGTCACATACTCGAGTGCTAATACAAATAGAGTTGAGTCTATACATATATCGTTCCCGTTGTGTACTCAAATTACTAACGGTGTAATCTATTATTTTACACAATTTCCATACACGTTTATTAAATTTTACTCGATAGAAAACCATACAAATCTTAAGGATTCAAATTTAAATTACATTTTACAATATGGCGTTTGTACTTCCTCCTAGCACGTAGAGAGGCCGCTCGTAATCGTAAATAACGCTTTTGTATTTATTTCTTCACATTAGAATTGACTACGGTATAAATCTATCTGCGGGATATCGAATTATTATTTTCAATTACCGATTTTGGTATAGAAAATAATGGCTAGTCAAAGAAAAATTAGAAAGGTGGGTGACTGTAGCAATAACGACGATGGTGGTGAGAGAACTCACAATGATGAGGAGATACAGAAGGCTTTAGAAGAGGTAGATTCGTGCCAAAACGAAATAGATGGTATCAACGAGCAAGCCAGCGGTGAAATACTTAAAATTGAACAAAAGTATAATTTACTAAGGAATCCCCTATATGAAAAGAGGAACGAAATAATAAATAGGATTCCGCATTTCTGGGTAACGACTGTATCCTTTATAATCACTTGCTCTTTTCCTCTCTGTTAGAGCACAAGTATTTATTTCTTAACGTAAATATAGTTTATTAACCATCCCGATTTATCTACGATCTTAACCGATTCCGAAGAAGACTGCTTACAGCACTTGCATAAAGTCGAAGTGCACGAGTTCGAGGATATAATGTCGGGATTTAAAATTAGTTTCTACTTCGAGGAGAATCCCTATTTTGAAAATCGAATATTGACGAAAGAATATCACCTAAAATCTTTCGGTATTTATAGCGATTTCGATGGAGAAAATAGCTTATTTAATTCGACTATTTTCCATTGTAGATAATCCCCTATCGAAAAACACTCCTATTAAATGGAAAGAAGGTTTCGACTTGGTGCAAACGAAACACACTCCTCCGAAACCAGGACAGAAACGTGGCGCTGAACATAAATCGTTTTTCAGTTGGTTTAACGACCATAGCGATCCCATTTCTGATGATATCGCCGAAATTATTAAAGACGATATTTATCTGAATCCCTTGCAGTATTTCCTGGTACCCGATGTTGGGGTGGATAATGGTGTCGAGGAGGATGAAGGATCTGATCAAGATGATGATATTGAAGAGCAAGGAACGGGGACTACAGGCGATACGGATGAAGACACTCACGATATTCAAAATACAGGTATCCTTACAAATGATTAAACAATGCAATTATTGAAATATTGTATATTCATTTTTCAGTATCTGAAGAGCCAACCAACTCATAATTGACATTATATTTTTATATTTTTACATGCAGATTGAGTACTCTATTGTAGGGACCCTATTATTATCTGGAAACATCGGTTAGGTCAAGAAATAAATAAAAATTAAATGCATATTTATAACTTTAGAAGAAATACGAATAATAATCAGTTTTAAAAACATGAAAAATTGTTTTTTTATAATTTTTTTGTGAAAAGTATCAAAGTCTGTTCCATTTTAGCTATTCTTTTTACCTGTTTAAGCATTGGAAAGTTTACAACTTTTCTTTTTTTTTTTCTTACTTTAGTTTTGATTTTAAAATCAAGCATTCAGGCCTGTTTGCTTTCACCTCCCTACATAACTGCAGAAGCGAAATCAAAAGCATAAAAATTGTTTCTTTATAGTTTTTTTGTATCTTCAGGAATGTTTAGTGTTGCACCTTAAACTTTTTCCCATTTAACCAAATTTGTGCCTGTTATACTTTGCCAGATAGTAATGGTGTCTTTATGACGATATGAAGAAGTGGCCAGCCTGCATATATTATATTTTTGTTATTTGATGTAAAATTGTAAAGTTTTATCTAAATGTATTATGAGATATTATATTAATAAACAAGTTTATTTAACGAGAGCATTTATTAGAAACTTAACCAGGACCATACACAGTTTGTATTAGTAGGTAGTTGTGTACATACCTTAAAACAATCAACTGCAAAGAAAGATAATATATTAATAGGGGAAAATGTAAAAAAACACGTTTGTTTCATATCTTTATAGTCGCAAGAGAGATTGAAGAGAAGAAACAAATCGACACTTTTGGAATATCACGGTTTTTTCTCTTTTAATCCACTCGCTATTTCTAATATTCTTATTTGAAAGTAGCCACGCTGAAATATCTATAAACTACTTTATTTAAAACGAATATTAAGATATTCATAATTGTACTATTCGCTGTCTTCATGAACCATGCTCCGTTTGAATTAACAATTGCGTATATACCCTAAATAAATAATAATAAAACTTTATTATCCAACAGGTTACAAACCTAATACAGGATAAGATATATAGTATACTATAAGTTCGATGCGTGATCAAAAAAAAAGATGCATGAGCTAGAGATAAAGAAACATACAAAAATAAACTCTATTGTGGTTTTTCAGTCTTAAAAAACGAATTCTACTAAAATTCAAATTTCCCGCAATTTTTTCTGGGGAATGCAAAAGTCGAATGTAAAATAAATCTATTTTAGCAGTGTTTAAGCGTCGAGTGAAGGGGTTCCCATACTCAACGGTTGAACTCACTAAAATAATTTTATAAAATATTTTATTCATATATTTTTAAAACCGAAAATCAAAAAGAATCATATATCGGTTCTTTTCGTATATCTTCGGGTCTGTTCAGAATATCAAATTCAATCGAGATAAATATTAATATATTGTCCCTACAAAAAAGTAGCTAGACTATAAATACTAATATATATCATATTTTAATTATTTAATGTAAAATTGCATTAGATACATTATAAGATTTTAAATTAATAAACGATATTTAATTTGAACGGAGTATTTCCGGTTTAAATTTTAAATTAAAACAAATGAACATTCTTATTACACAATAAACAACGCCTTTGGACGACAATACAAGTTTGGCAGATTTGGTTATGTTTAATTTCGTATGCCGATACTATTTACTAAATCATGCCTTTTAGCCGGTTAGATATTTATTATAGGCGCATGTTGCTATCAAAATTATTTACCAAAGGATGGGGCGATCCCGAGAAGATAATAAAGTAAAGCAATACTCCTATTAAAACTTGAAATTCCGCGAAACTATTTTCGTTAAGGTAATTGAGGTTATAATCATAACAAATATTTTATTTCCAGGCTGCTTAAATTTCGTAGAATCGTTTCGACACGCAATTCGTGCTTTAATCTAGTACAAACCGACCACAACATCGAAATTACCGACGTAAGTATGTTATTTAAGTATATATTTAAAAAATTACCCTAATCGTCTGACAGCATGAGACCTTAAGCGATTGTTACATCGCCCATGGGAAATTCAAGTCTCCATTTGGTCTGCATCT
This sequence comes from Cetonia aurata, assembly GCA_949128085.1. Lineage (NCBI taxonomy): Eukaryota > Metazoa > Arthropoda > Insecta > Coleoptera > Scarabaeidae > Cetonia > Cetonia aurata. The sequence goes on from OX421891.1 coordinate 11,990,828, forward strand.
TCCTGATATAGTGCCTGATTGTGTGAAAGAGGCGTACTTCCAGATATTGATACCGAAGACGTGGAGTTTGTATCCGTACAAACCGGTTTGTATCCATTTGGCCGGAACTGGAGATCACGTAAGTCCACTTTCAAGCATTTATATTTCGGAGACCGCCACTATTTTTTACTTACAATTAGTATTTTTGGAGACGACGTAAATTTATGGCGAGGCCTCTTTTGAAACATGGGATAGGCTCAATCATATTGGAAAACCCATATTATGGGTATCGTAAGCCAAAAGAGCAAGTCAGGTCGGGATTGTTCAACGTATCTGATATATTCGTAATGGGAGGTTGCTTGATTCTAGAGTGTATAGCTCTACTGCATTGGTGCGAACGTCGAGGCTATGGACCGTTGGGGGTAACCGGATTATCTATGGGCGGTCATGTAAGTTTTATAAGAAAATTATATTCTATTTCTTTGATTTTTTTGTACACTTAATTCCTTAATCGTATCCATGACGATAGCTCTTTATAGATCTCCTATTAATGGTAAAAGACACTGTTAAGATAAAACACACTTAGACGATTCTTTATTTCGCTTTGTAGATGGCTTCGCTTGCTGCCACAAGTTGGCCAAAACCTTTAGTACTTGTACCTTGTTTATCCTGGTCTACGGCCTCTTCAGTTTTTACAGAGGTACATAAACTTATGTGTCAAATTAAAAATATAAATCGCTTCCGTATTGTAGGGTGTACTGAGTGCCGCTATAAACTGGGACGATTTACAAAAGCAGTATTTATCGGATGCTAGATATTCTGGCATTCTGTCTCGGCTGTGCAAAATTGTTGATAATCCATTTTCGTGTGGACTTGCTCAAATTCCCGGTAGGATATTAAGGGTTTGATTGAACGAGTGAAAACTTATGTATATGAGACTTTAGTTATATGAAAAGATAATGAACAAATTAAAGCATATTTAAATGGTCCTAGTATAAGGACTTAACTAGTAATTCCCGAAAGCAAATTGCTCACACCGATTATAATCGTAAAACAAGAGAAATTAGTCGAAACATACATAAGGATGTATACATTTATTGAATAGTGCAAAAGTCAAAGTTTTGACAAACTTCACTACTATCAGTAAAATTTTATGTTTGTTTTATCTCATCATATGACGAAAGTACAACGCTGTGTAACAAAGAAAAATCATCAAATTTCACATTATTTTAGAATTCTCAATCCCTGCTAAGGTACTAGCAGAAAAGTACAAAAGCGACCTACGCTATATCACTCCAGACGAGATATTGACTCTAATTAAGACCTGTAACGCTTCTAACACTTTCGAAGTTCCGAAGTCTAGTCAAAGTGTAGTGGTATCATTATCACTCTTATCGAGAATCTTACGTTCCATATCGACTGTGATATCTTCTGATTTGCAAGAGATTAAAGTGAAAGACAAAGAGGCCGTTTGGTTTATGAGAGGTTTAATGGACGAATGCACTCATTTAAAGAATTTCAGCGTGCCTGTGGACACCTCCTTGATTATCGCAATCTGTGCTAGCATGGATGCTTACGTCCCTAAAGAAGGTGTTTCTACTTTAGAGGAGATTTGGCCCGGAGCATCGGTTAGGTATTTAAATTGTGGCCATATCGGTGCCTATTTAAACCACATGAGCCTTATAAGGTAATTTAATTTATATCACAGTCGTCATATCATAATAATCATTGTGGTTCATTTTAGAAATACTATATTAGAAGGGTTTCATTTGGCAATGCGAAAACTGCCACCGCCTTCACGTTAGCGTAGCAGTAATTGTTGATTCCCAATCGTTCTGTGTTCAAGAAGACTTAAATTGTGCCTTATTAAAAGAGTTATTGTTAAGTGACGTTCGAATTTTTTAAATCAATTGTAATATTGTTATTTAAATGTGATATAAATAAAGTTATTTGCGTTATTTGTTATTATAAAACTTGCATTTTATTTTTAAATATTACATCGTGAAACCATACAAAAAAAATAATAACTTAACGACAGACGTGAGCGTACCACTTCTTACTGTGCACGCAGATTGGATTTACGCAATGGGGGCAACGTTGCAAGAATTTCTTGTTAATCCCAACGTTTTTCCGTAAATACGGTTGGACTACATCGACTAAAGCCTTTATAAATACGGGGTGATCATTGGGAGCTGGCACTCGACGTATTTGCTCAACGCCAAGCTGAAATTCATATGATAAAAACGATTTAATAGCAAAATCATCATTTAAATTACCTCCCCGGCGAGATCCTTGCAATATTCGATGTCCATCTCGTGTAATGTTTCGATATGTTCATTTACAAAAGCAATCGGTACCATCACAAAATTCTTTATACCTTGCTTAACGTAATCTTTCAATGATTCATCCGTAAAAGGTCCCAACCATGGAAGTGGGCCAACTTTGGATTGCCAACATAGTTGGTATGGGTTCTTCCAACCTAAACACTGCATAACACCATGGACGGTAGCGGCTACTTCACTTGGATATGCATCACCTCGATTAACGGTCTAAAAACGTGATAAATTTTAGTGTATTAGGAATTGCACTTTCTTATTTGTTAAGTTTTTTTAGAAAATAGATCACAATACGTAGATAATGGCAATGACACCTCGTCGATAAAATAACTATACTAGGGGGTCCCACAAGAGTCAGTCTCGGGGCCCATTCTTTTTATTTTGTATTTGAATGATATAAAAGATAAAGATATTACATATGCTGACGACACCGCGATTTTAATAAACATTTTAAACATACAAAAAAGAGCGATCAGAATAATTACAGATACAAAACGTAATGACTCCTGCAGACCTCTTTTCAGAAAACTTCAAATCATGACACGTACAAACTATTTCATTTTTCACTGCCTAACCCTTTGCAAAGATAATTTAACTTCCAATGATTCAAAATATTTTTAAATTGTACATACAAAAGTCTATTCTTTAACTAAATAAAAACGGTTTCAAAAAATTCTGTGCTATTTCATATAAAGCCCGTGCCGAGGTGCCCCAGCCTGTATACCTTTAATGGTAATGAATGAGCTGAAAATAAAATTAAAACATTATCTCTGCTCTCTTCCGGGAAATACTGCAACTCTTTTTTAATCAAATCGGCGAAGGTTTGCGCTAAATAATTATTTGTGGACCATCTATCGATTAAACTAATCCTTGTATCCTTAGGAATGCCTCTGAAATGAGATTGTGTGAATAGAAAAATAACCACACTTATAATAATGAATTACTTTTTCTTATAATATCTATAAACAGCATTTAAACTTGATCCAGAAGTTGCGCAGCTGTATTGTGGATATTGTGAGAATAATACGATATGTTTAACTCCATCTCTGAAATAAAAACTTTTTAGTAGTATGTAACATGCCATCAAAGTGACAGATAAAATTCCATCTGCACCTAAAATAAATTCTCCTTTTTGAATAATAGTAATAACCAATAGTAATCAGAAATTATCCTGTGTAAAGTATACAAGCAGATGAAGAGAATATTTTAAAGAAATTTTAGTACAAGAGGGGTGAAGTAGAAAAAAATTTAAAACGCAAAAGGTGAGAATTGAAGAGAATAGTAAAACACAATCCACTTAAGTAATTTAAAGCTCAAGTAGGAAATTTCATAATATAAACAATAATGATAATAAAAATTACCCTCAATTTTATTTTGTTTTTTCAACAACTTACCTTTCAATTTCCCCTAATGCATCTTCTGTGAAAGGATCGACGTATCTAAACGCAGGATAGGCTTTATGCGGTGCCGTTTCTGGTGATAATTTATCAAGCTCCTTACATAATAGATTCCCTTGCAATTTTGTCCATTTAAGTATTGGAGAACCACCACCTATCTCCTGGTATTTCTGTTGTACTTCCGGAGTGCGCCTCCGTGCAATCCATGGTCCCAATTTACTGTAAAATGTAGAAATTAAATATCCACCAAAGCATACAGCTGAATTAAAATTTACTCTTGCATAAATGGTAACTGTATCATCTCCCGGTCAGTCATTATACGTAACAAGTAATCATGAACCTTATCTACAGTATCGGGGCCACCCATATTAATCATAACAATAGCAGTTTTTGGGTTCATTGTGGTTGAGGAATAACATCTTCTAAATAATTGTGTAGCAATTTTACCTGGAAATATACATGATCACACAGAAATAAATTAATAAAATCGCATTAAAAACTTACTAAGAACAGGCATTTTCGATTTGAGACTCAGTTCTTGTACAATCATCTTTTAAGGTTATGTTATGAATATGAGGAAAAAATACAAATTCATGTTCGTGCAATTGTTTAATTGCATTTTAATAAGTATTTTGATTGAACGATCGTATTGCGCAATGCAAAACGTTTTCATATGGTATTTCTGTTAGACCTATTAATCAAAACTTAATAATTTTTCGTAGTTTATCTTTAGATAAGTACGTTTATTTGATCCTGATAACGATAAATCAAGTACAGTTTAAATTTCCCGCTCCACAAAATCGTGATGTTTACATCAGCTATACGGCGGGAATTTCAAACTAAGTTCAATTATTAAGAATTGGCATGTACATAAATGCGCGGGGATTTACAGCTGTAATGTAGCAGAACTAAAAATTTGCTTATATACTTCCTTAAGTGCATATACCAGTATGATTGAGAAATTTTTCCAAGTACAAAATTAAATTATTTTCACACAAATTCTTAAATCCAAATACATTCGTTTTATTTCTATTCAACTGACGGATTTATACGTATATGATTGATTTCGATTTCATCTTATTTTGGGATGAGACTCTTTATGCAAATCATTAAATATTCTTGTTTACAATAATCAAGTGAAATTATTTTTAACGAAAGTAAAAAGAAATGCGTCTCTCTGCAAGTGGGAGAATGTTAAATAGAAGAAGGGATCGGTGTAGTCACTTTCTTTGGTAGTTCTTCTGATAAATTTGGGTCATACGTTTTATTTCTATGAAGTGTTCCGATTGCGTGCGGTGTTTTGTGTTAATCTCACAATCTACAATTAATAAATTAACAAGATGCAATTTTGGATACATTTATTCGGTATGTAAGCGCACAGTAGAAATTGCAAATATTATTTTTCAAACGATAATCTCTTTATTATGAGATGCTATTTTTTAATATTATTTAATTAGTTAATAAAATTTATATATTTTAATAAATTAATTAATTCCTACAAAGCTATTTGTAATTCTACTACCTAATTCGTTTTTATGTATAAAAATCGGTGGAGCGATAAATAGGAATTAATTATCTGAAGCTCAAGACCATTAAATATATTGCTTTATAATTATTTTACTTTCTTCCTTCGGATGGTCTGGCTTAAAAGTCACGATAGTACTTTCACTTTCCTCTGCATTTCGTGACCTCAGAATTTTGTAACTCTTCCCTTTTGAATTATTCAAAACCCTTTTTACTGTTACATAAATAAAATTGTTTTTATTTTGATGATTTCACTAGTTCGGAATACGTTAATATATTTAGAAGCGGATATTTCATGTTAAAACCGCTAAGAAATGCTTCTTGTCACATTTGAATGTTCTCGATTTGGGAATTCCGTGTTGCGTTATTTTAAACGGATATATGACAAATCATTGTTTGGTGAAAGCGAACGCTGATGTTTATGTAAACACATACTAATAAACACCTTGAAACCCTAATCAGTATGTACACGTAATACTTAGTTGTAATTATTGCTTCATTATATAATTATTCTTCGTTTGCAGAATGGCTAATAATAAGCATACCACTTTTTACGCATGCATATCATTTTAACGATAATTTAAGACCAAATCTATACCGTGAGAACTGGTATGGTTCCAGTTATTCCCCGAGGTGGGTCAGGGTACCGCCTCCCGCTTTAACGCAAAGAAACATTAGAGCATCGGAACTTCGACAAGTATACAGGAATCCAGAGATTACAGATGGGCGATATATCAGACCAGAAACTCTAGTTAAAATATCTGAGACTCTGGGAGCGTTAAACACGGTTGGCAGATACCTTGTGAACATGACTAGAGGTGCTGATACAAGCCCAAGTATCCCAGATGATGTACCAGATGCCATATATACTTTAAGTGAGAAGGTTTTGGGAAGAAATGTTACTGATACTATAGCTCCATTAGTTAGGGAAGCTTTACCAGTCCATACCACAATAGTGACAACTCAACCAACAATATTCAAAACAACAACTGATAGTAGCACTAACAGTAGGGATTGTACAACTCCTGATGGTCTTCCAGGGTGGGTAACTCCTTTTGAAGTAACTATACCCTTCTTTACCCACGTTTACCCTTAGATATTGTAACGATTTGAGTGACTGTCCACAACTGCTTTTAAACTTGAGAAATCTGCGCGAATCTCTATGCTTTAAAAGTTTATTTATCCCAGGGGTATGCTGCCCTAAAGGCACTGCCTTATTGGAAACGACAGACAAAGATGAAATTGCACATTTTCTAACAAACTCGCCAACAACAAGAGCACCCACAATTATTACAACCACACCATATATCCCCACCACCACACAATCATCTATAACTATTTTGCCAACTTTACCACATGCAGGAAATATAATTGATCCTGAAGGTAAAATATTGCTTTTACAAAAGGAAAGTCATTATGAAATACCCTTTTTTAGATTGTGGCCAACCAGAAAATGCTAAATTTAGGGTGGTTGGGGGTGAAGAGGCATTACCAGGTCGATGGCCGTGGATGGCCGCCATATTTTTGCATGGGGTTCGTAGATCGGAGTTTTGGTGTGGAGGTTCTTTGATCTCTGTAAAGCATATTTTAACAGCCGCTCACTGCACAATAGATTTTAAGCAAAAGCCGTAGGATTTATTCGCGTTTTGTCACTTATATCGTCGTAATTATCTATCTCTTTCAGATTTGCTCCTCATCAGTTCACAGTTAGATTGGGTGATGTGGATTTGAAAAGAGATGACGAACCTTCGAGTCCAGCTACGTACAGAGTTAAAGAAATTAGAGCCCATAATAAATTCAGTAGAGTAGGTTTTTATAATGATATAGCAATTTTAATGTTAGATAGCCCAGTGAGGAAGACAAAATACATTATCCCACTTTGTTTGCCTCCTTCAAGTTTAAAAAACGAAAGGTTTGCGGACAAAAGAGCTACTGTCGTAGGTTGGGGAAGTACCTATTACAGTAAGCACTTATAAAATGTTTATCAAGCGCAAATCCACGCAGATTATGTTTTTAGGTGGTAAAGAAAGCACTGTGCAAAGACAAGCAGTAGTGCCGATTTGGAGAAATGAACAGTGCAATCAAGCCTATTTTCAACCTATTACCTCCAATTTTATTTGCGCCGGGTACGCTGAAGGAGGAACAGATGCTTGTCAGGTAATATATAACGAAATTGCATGGTTTCAAAGTGAAAATCTCCTTTTAGGGTGATTCAGGTGGGCCGTTAATGATCCACTGGGATACCAGATGGATCCAAATAGGTGTTGTGTCATTTGGGAATAAATGTGGAGAGCCAGGTTACCCTGGTGTATATACTAGAGTTACTGAATATGTTGACTGGATAAGGGAGAATATTCGCAATTAAAGAAAAACGTATATTTATCCAATCAGAAACACCGGTGATATCATTATTTTCATTTGTATATACTCTTGTGATTTATTTATGATTTCATATAATATTTAATATTTTAAGTGAACTTTGTAATCTGAAGTATATCACATAAAGAAACATTTTGATAAAAAGACTTTATTTTCTACTGAAAGCTATGCAATCGCAGAACGATAGGCAACCCAAATAGCACTAATGTCCTAAACCTCGTAATACTAAATTACCCATAAGTTTTCGAATCGACCGTCTAATTTTCAATTATAACCATGCTGTATATAATATAGTAACAGTTGATAGCACATGGTTTCATTAGTGTAGTACAATATATTATGTTTGGCAACTCAAAGAAATCCAATGTGTTCAAATTGCTAATTGCAACTGCTGTGACCTTACATTTAACTTTTTACTTTGGTAAACCTTTCTTCATGCCAAAACATAATAACAACAAAGATAAGGATTGATCCTTCCCAGCTGCAATATAGTTTAGCAAATATTGTAATGAGAATTAAAAGAATTCGAGGACTAACAGGTACACAAATTGGGGTTGCATGTTTTATCGGTGTATTAGGTGGAGTCTATATTTGGAGACCATTACTGGTGCGATATCACTCTGAACATAATACAACTGTCTCCAAGAAGGATTAACAGCATTTTTTTCTCAAAATCAGAGGTAATATGACTATTATTATAAGAAGAAAGATTTGACAATCTTTATTTTTAGATTAAAAATGTCGGCATATAAAACATGGGCCGCTAAACAACGTGGAAATCCTATGCTGCTTGTAATCGCAGCTACAGGGTTCACCGGTGGTTTCTACTTTCTTTATAAACGCATATATAGCCCTTGGAAAGCAAGGAGACGCTTAGCAGAAGCAGAAGACTTTGCAGATCTTTTATATAAAAAAGAAAATCAAAAGTAGTAGCTTTTTATATGTGTAATTCTGGCAGGCTATGTAATTGTAAATTATAGTGAAAATAAAGTAAATATAGTCTTAAGCACTTAATTTATTTTAAATATACTATTATACACATCACATCACTATTTTAGTTAGCTTTCTTCTTCTTTCGGGAATTTCCCATTATAATATGGTAAGTATTGCAAAACTAATTTCCAATCAGTGAAATAAGTGATACCGATTCCAGCAGATGTCCCAAAAATTGCGGCTGATCCAACCCTATAGATATATTGATTATGTAATAATACAATAGTAACAAGAGAATTTCTTACCATTGTGATAGAATATCAATGTGTTTCTTTCCTAATGAACGTAACAAAGACATATTCTTAATTTATTATATTTAATTTAAAAATGAGAGAAGAAGACTGCTTCAATTTAATAGAAATATGAAGGTTGTAAGTTTGGTTAACTATATTTGACAGTTCTAAAAGTGAAAACTGAAATATCCCTATTGCATATTGCATTGATGTCCAAATCAGACAGGAAGTGACCTCTACCGTCCAATATATTTATATATGTATATTTAGAGCCTGTTATTAAAATTTATTGTCTAACAAGATTAAACTCAAATAAAAATTATAATCATAATCCTTTTAAAACTAAATAAATATCTACAAAATTTAAATCAATATAATTGTATCTAGTTCAATTTTATTTTCTGCCTGAAGCGCCATCTTTTCCTATTTGACATTTGTTGTCATGAAAACCTGTCAAATGTAAATTATCTTGGCCTGTTACAACTTTATTTAGAAATTTCTTTGCGATTTTACGACAATGACGACCACAAAATTGCAGGACGACATTAATAACATTCCGCTAGCAGATGATGATCCTCAAGGTACGTAGAAATCAATTGTAATGATGCTTTTTAACTCTCAATTTCTCAATACAGTCAGCGAAAAGTCCGCGTAAATTAAAGTGCCAATTTATTACAGTAATTATCTTCGACGAAGCTGAACAGAATTCACTGTCAGAAGCGAATTCGTCCTGTATGATTCATGGCAGAAGCATGGATTCGATACAGTCTACTTTTACGAACGGTAGCTCCAGTCCACAACATCATAGTTTAGAGCCGGATTCTAGTCCTGACGAACAAGAGGAAAAAGCGCGGCTTATATCTCAAGTGCTCGAGTTGCAAAACACCTTAGACGATCTGTCTCAACGTGTAGATAGTGTTAAAGAGGAGAATTTAAAATTACGATCTGAGAATCAAGTTTTAGGTCAATACATTGAAAATTTAATGTCCGCATCAAGTGTTTTCCAGTCCACTTCGCCTAAAATAAAGAAGAAGTAAACGCTGCTATTGTATGAGGCAAAATTAGCTATGATGCGTAATTAGTTTGCTATATTTTTTTATATTTTTGTTACTCTAGTCAATGAGGTATATGACATAAAAATATTTTATTAGATTATCTCATTCCAAAATCATACTTTTTGGACGTTTTGCCACTTGACTTTATGTGATTTGAAAGAAATAATTGCTGTGTGATTCTGGAGTTAGATATAAGCATATAATATATATAAAAAAGAAACTATATTTCTAACTGTTTCTTGAATGTGTAAGGGTCTGAAAAATATACATGAATGTCAACTTACACAATCAGCAACTAAGAAATGAAAAAGGAAAAGTAATTAATCTGATCTAATTCTATTAGTATATAAAAGAAAATCTTTAAACACTGTTGTTTTCGAAAGAAGTACTTGCGAATTTAGACCAAAGTATTAATAAATTACACTTTGAATACACAAACTACTGCACATAAAAATTGAAATATGACATTATATATTTAAAAAAAAAATGCTTTAGAAAATAGGCTTCATTTCAGAGAATAGCTTGTAGGTAATGTAATTTATAAATAAACAAATATATTAAAGCGTTGTTATATTTAGAAGCGTAATCGTTCAATTAAATCACTGTATCATTTCAAAATAAAATAAATCACATTGAATAAATGTTTTATTTCTGGGCGTAATAACTTGGACTTATACATATATATCATTACATTTCGCAGTGATATAAAAACATATGATTAATAAATAAAGCGCAATTTAAATAAAATAAGCATTTGATTCAAATTCAAATTAATTTCCCGCCAATATATACTAATTGACCTGCCAATATATTAAAATTTAAATACGAATTAAAATATATAAAAATTACTTGTTTATATACATACATATACATAACAACAAAATAACGTGGGAGCGCTCTTATTTCCTCGATTTTATCGAATGCGTAGTTGGTGATCGGTAAAAGTTTATAGATTTCTTTTTCTAAGCCTTTGAACTCGTATTCTCCGCCATAACAGTATTCGGTTCCGTGATGTGTTGTTTTCGGATCGTAAATGGGTGAAATTGCGTTGGAAACTTGCAACCCATCATATAATTTATTAGATTCGTTATCAACATAAAGTGTATCTCTATTATTTATATCGAATAGCTTGTGTCGATGTGTGAAGTGATACTAATATTGTATTCGTTACGTTTTTAAAATTTTTTGTGAATGTTTGAATATTCGCCGTACGGCAATACGTCTACCTATAAAATTATCCACCTACATGCAGTAGAGACTATAAACAAATAAAGGAATATTGCGATTAATAATGACTTCATAATTTTTTTTTTGCGCATATTATACGTGTGGGAACATTAAATATTTATAATCAACAAACTTACTTAACCTGAAAGATGGAGGATTGCAACGATATATTAATCAGTGCTTCAGAATTTATTAAAGGTTTGTTTGAAATGAATTGGATAATATTATGGTAAGTAATTAAAACTTCCTCTCTTTTAGATCGTCTATACTTCGTGACATTGAGTACAAAAGAGCATCCAAAGTCAACACAAACCGTTCATTATTTTTCTATAGAAGATCAACTCGTCTATGAGAATTTCTACAATGATTTCGGTCCTCTAAATATCTCCATGCTTTATCACTATTGCGTGAAGTTGAACAAGAAGTTGAGATATTCGGTTGATATACGCATCGTACATACCACAACTAGTGACCAAGAGAAACGTGTAAACGCAGCTTGTTTGATCGGCAGTTATGCTGTAAGGATCTCTCTCTATATTAATTCTGGTTTTCTTTATATTTCTTTATTTTAGATAATATATTTAAACTACGATCCTCGTAAGGCGTTCGAGGTGTTGTTGCAGAATAATAAGGTGAAATTCAAGGATTTCCGAGATGCGTCCATTGGTGAGCCCTACACGATCTCCTTAATGGATTGCTTGAACGGAATATATAAAGCTTTTAATTTAAATTTCTTCGATTTTACTTCGTTTGATTACATGCAGTACGAGTATTATGAGGTAATGCGCACTGTGCTTTCGAAATGTCTGGAAACATTCAAATAAAGAAAAATCCTAAATTTCTTTACTTTTTTATCCTCAAAATTTATTACTATTGTTCCATTCAGAATCGTTATTATATTCTAATCAGGATATGCATTAATTATTTAATAAATAAATTCGTTAACAGCGATAACAATCGATTTTTATTTGTATGTTTCTAGACTTTTAAGACCCACTTTATATTTTTGCGTGTTGTAATCGCACAGAAAATTATTTAGCGAGTGGAATATAGGCATATATTGGAATTTTTAGAAAGTTGAGAACGGTGATTTGAACTGGATTGTACCTGGGAAATTTTTGGGATTTTGCGGCCCCCAAAATAAAGCTAGAATAGTGAAAGGTTATCCGATACATTCCCCAGAGTTATATTTTGAATATTTCCAAGAGCATAACGTCACATGCATCATACGCTTGAACAAGAAGGCGTATGATTCCAACAAATTCGTGAATGCCGGCTTCACACATTGCGATTTGTACTTCGTCGATGGAAGCACTCCCACTGATAAAATACTTAACGAGTTTCTTAATATATGCGAGAAAGTCGATGGTGCTATAGCGGTCCACTGTAAAGGTAATTTTATATCCTTTTTTTGTGTGATAAATCTGTTGTCATATTTTCTGTAATTCTTGTGAAATAAATTCAGTCGAAATCAATATTTATACAACCGGCAAGTTAGGCTGAAATTCGTGAGGTCATTAATGGGCTAAAAGACAGGTCTAGAGGAATTGACCTGATCAATATTAAAACTTGGCAATGGCTACTTTTATAGCAACGCTCGAACGTTTCATTCTATCTTTGGGAAAGACAGTGTGGCCGAAGGCTCTGAAGACTGCTGAGGTGGTGCCTATTTACAAGGGTGGGGGAACATGTATTACAAACTACAGATTTATATTAATTAGTTTCTAATATTGCAAATATCGTTGAAAAAAATTTATAGAAATTTCTAAAAAAAAAATTAAATTATTAGAATATCAGTTTGGTTTTATTGAAGTAAAGTTATCATTAATGCTTTAAGTTACATCTCAAATATAATATACAATAATTTGGACAAAAGTAAGGCCACTGTGGTTACGTTCTTAGACCTTTTGCTATCTTTTAACTTGACTTGTTTTTGACTGATGTTTTTGTTTATTTTTCTTTGTTTAGTATTACTTTATTTGTGATTTTCTGATAAATAAAAGAAATGACAAAATAAGTAAAAAACTGCGACTAATTCAGTATATTATTAATGTATTTATTTATATCTATGTGGTATGTATTTGATATCTTGCTCTAAAGGCAGAATGGGTAGAAATTTATTTCACATAAATTTTTTTCACATGTAAGAACAAAAAAGGAATATTAATTGTATTTTTTCTATTAGCCGGATTAGGACGGACAGGAACGTTAATTGGATGCTATCTAATGAAACATTACCAGTTTACAGCGCATGAAGCTATAGCATGGATCCGTATGTGCCGTCCTGGCTCTGTAATCGGGCACCAACAGAATTGGTTGGAAGGGTAGGTTGAGGGTTCCCAGATTTCCAACTTAAATTAACATTGGTATTGTTTTCTCAGGAAAGAGGCCCAAATGTGGGCCGAAGGAGAACTTTATCGTAAGAAAAGGGCACTGTCCGGCCCTACAAAGCACACATCTGGGATATACAGCAAAACTAAGCCTGATATGATCGAAGATCACATCGAACCGAAAGAGATAAAGATTAACGATAAAGTAACTCGAATATTAAAGAAAGTTGACACAATGAAATTGAATGATAGAGAGGAAAAGAATGAAGACTCCGAAGAAAGCGTGACTCAAGGGGATAAATTGAACGAAATAAAAGCACGTCGGCAATGTCAAGTATCAGCGAATACAAGGTAAGATGTCAATATTTTTTTATTGTCGGATTATAATTTGTTTTGTATAAAGCGAAAGGAGGAGCCATCGGTCGAGAGTGGTGGTAAATTCAGTGGAAGGCACTTCGATAATAAGAAGCAACAAGGTATTATCACCCGGAATGAAAGCTTCCCAATCGACACACTCGAGGGTTCTATCTAAAAGGTATGAATACATCTTTAATGTAAACGCTTAAGGCTTTCCGTAGATGCACTTCTGGTTTTGTTTATTGCATGGTCCATGTGCATGGTCGCTTGTCAGTCTTTTAACATCCAAGGGAATATAATTAAACAGTAAACATCGAGCTTGTAAAATCTCTCATTAAATTTTGCTTTTGTGTGAAATTTGAATAAATTGTTACAGAAAGACGTAAACTTTCATGCACACACACACACAAACACAGAGTATCAATACTAAATAAAAATCATGGCAACGACAGCAAATTTATAATTCAATTGAGAAAGTTTTGAAACACAATAGAACACATTTTAAAAGCAATGTAGTTAGTTGCAAGACGATTGAGGCGATAGTTGTTTTTATTAAAAGTAATTCCGAGTAAACGGATGCAGTTAAACGTTATGTTGACAGAAATGATGCGGATGATACACAAATGGGTACGTTGTCTACACGAAGGGCAAACCTAAGAAAGCCGGCAATCATCAAAGCGGCTACTGTGACAGCGGTGAATGGTAAGCCGAAAGTGATCCCAAAAAAGAAGGATAACGGTTGGATAGTTGAACCGACTATCGTTAAGAATATTGATACCTGCAATGGCGATAAGAGAGACATAAAGAGTGTAAAGAGAGCGAAGAGATCATTGACTATGGAGAAAGATAAGACAAACAGCCCGAGGTCTGTTAAAGTATTGAGGAGGTCACACGCGCAAGGGACGAATAACGAAACGGAAGTCAAGCCTCGAGCAAAGTTAAGCCTACCTATAAATAAAAAGTTTTAATTTGACCCCTTTTTCGTTTTGTTCGATTAAATTTGGGTGATTTTTTTTTCTTTCCTTTTTTTTCCAAACTTTTTATGCACATGTACTTTGCATTTAACAAACTTCATTTCTTTGTTAATTTACATAGTTGTATCATATATACATATAATTTTCAAAGGTGAGATTCACTAAAGCCTACTATACCATAACGGAATCTCTTGCCCACTAATGATGGGTTTATTTGCATTATCGCACAATTAATGTTGAAGCTAGAGGTAGTTTAGTGAACCTTACTGTTTGATTTGTAATTTATATTATAAATATGTAAAAAGATTTTTGCTTGATTTACACGCTAAATCCTTTTTTTTTACTAATTATAATCAAAGACTGTTTGATTATCAGATATATTCTTCATAAGCAGTTACTTTTGTTTTTATCTTCGATATAGAACGAATTAACAGTTGCAAAACGGATTTAATCCCAGGAGGAATTTGTCCGTTTTAACTGTTAAATTCGCCCAGTTCTAGAAATGATTGCAATATATGCACGTTAAATTAAAGAAAACATATAAGTATTTGTTTTGTATATTTTTATATAGTGACGAATAAAATGAAAAAAAAAAAATGAAAGATATTTACATTATATAAGGTGACCTTAATCATCACATTTTGTTAATCTTAATATAACAGATAAATTATATATATGTAAAATGTATAATATTTTTGAATTTGTTACTAAATGTTGCTACATGTTGGTTGTATATTCACATATATGTATAATATATAAAATATACTTAATATTATTAGAATCATTGTTATAGTTTGTTTAAGGTTGCTAATTTATGAGCGAGCAGGCTTTGCAATGTAGGTTTACGTTCACTTAACCTAATAATAGCTGTAATCTTGCTTATCTTTGCCTCTTTGTGATAATAAGTATTTCTTTTCATCAAATCAGCTTCGATATAACTTTCATAAAAATCATTTTATTGATGATACATTACAACAGTCAATTAACTCACGTTAAAAGATCCATTGGCTATACATTGGCAACCTTACATAACTAAAAAAGAAGAAAAAGACGTCATGTTCAAAATTATCTATTCTATTATATATAGATAGACATTTATTCTAATAGTTGTATGTGTGGATTGGTTTGTTTTCGAATAACTTTTTATATATACATATATAAAAGCATTATTTAACTATTTTAAATAAAATGTTACACTAAATACTTTATTGCATATTATTTTTATGATCATAACACATAATCGTTCGTGTAATATATTTACTCAAACTGTGCTACATGTAGAATGAAGTAAACGTTGGACTTTCTCTTGTCATAAATTGATATCCTATTTTGAGTAAATATTTTTATAATGTGCCTCGTTTAGAACTTAAGAATTTGTAATAGCCGACATACAAATCTCATACGAATATTTTTTTAACCAGTTTTATTTTGACCAGTTAAAGTATTTTACTTACAAATTCTAATATTCAAATTAGAAAGAAAAAGGGAATATATGTCTGAAGTGCAAGGTGTTTTAAATCATTTATCGTTATATTTTAGAGCTAAATTATTGCAACAAAAAATAGCAACTTGTTCTAAATAGAATACTATTTTTACAAATTTGTATCCAGATTCTTTTACATGAGATATGTGCGTATATAATTTTTTCAAAATTACCTATCAAAGTCTCTCATCACTTGAACTAAATTTTATACAAACAGTAATAATAATAATATATAATGTAGGAAAACAAAAATTAATCTTAACTTTTACCTTTAGAGCACTTTCTTCAAATGGATCATAATATTTCTAGTTCAGCCATTTAAAGTCATCAAGAAGTATTAAGCATTTGTGAACCTATTTTCTGCAAATTAAAAATAACATGCATCAACAGTTATTTAAAACAATAAACAAAGACGCAAAGAGAAAAAAAATTATAACAAAATTTGACAATATCCTTAGAACAATTGAATTTATAGGCGGGGAATCCTAGAGAAACGTATCTTAAACCAAGCAAAATATAGTAAACAATTGATCTGAAACACCTTGCACATATAACATTTTAATGTTTTCTGATTAACTTATTTTTTCGTTATGAAAAGTAACTTTTGTACAAGATCAGCGACTAATGATATGCATTGCAAAGAAGACACTAAATATTTGGCTAATCTATTATTCGGCCACTTATATCGTACTTTAGCACATCATTAGTCAGACCTGATACATATCGTACTATTTACCAAGTAAATCTCAAATTAAAAGCTAAATAATTGTTTTCATTGTCTATTTTTATCGTCTCTTTGTTAATGTGCTGTAATTTTAAAATAAGAATATATTATTGATGAAGATCAAAACAAATTTTATTATTGCGTCCATGAATATTTCATAAAGAATAGTAAGGAATACCAAAAGAAGGTAAGTATGTACCTATACAGAAGAGGAACAATCAATTTATTTCAAAAATATCCAAGTAAAAAGCAGGTAAGAAAGGATAAAATTTAAATCGTACATATATTATTTCTTAATTATTCCGAAGTCGATTAAGTCATGCAACCCAATAAATTCCCCGTTTAAATTTTTTAAAAATATTTTAATAAACGACAAATTGAATCGCAATATTTTACCCGCCTTTTGTTGTTCGAAAAAACAAACAAATTAGTATCTTACGAAATTTTAATTGTACTCTTCATGCGTTTACAAACATCACCGATAAAAAAAAAAACCAAATTAAAATTGTAAAACCTTGTTTTTCTATTTAATCGGCAATTATTTTTCTAGTATTAAGTAATTTTTTTACTCATAACAGTTGCCAAATTGTTTAACCACCATAATTGAAAAAAAAAAAACGTTTCGGTTTTTATTACCAACGGTTTCGCGCGTGTTTTATTGTTTCTCGTTTTATTAATTCACCGGACCATACGTATTATAGATTATAGACTATCCAAATCGCGATTTACAGACATAATCGTTCGTAGATTTTCAAATTTTTCCAGATACGTTGAAAGTGCTATGTGAAATCGCGAGTTCTTGTGCGGGACGCGATAGTGCTTATCGAATACATTTGGTGAAATTGTGTGATCCAAGGCAGAAATCCTGGGAGAATAAGGAGAACGCACCGGTAAGTCTAATTCGAATTAGTTTATTTTAATTTTCGTCCAAATTTTCATCAGTTGTTTGGTAGATATGCGTCATCACAGAGCTGCTAACCGTTATTTGAACGATGTATAATAGAATTCAAATTGATTTAATTTGTAAAACAATCGTGCGCACGGGTTTAGGGATCGTCATGGGAGTTGAATTTTAATAAAATAAGGTAAAAATGTATACAATTTTTGATTTTTTCTTCGTTTTTTTTTTGTGCATTCCAAATGATTCGTTATTTTCAGCAACCAATGAAATTCGAAGATACGAATTTTTTTTTTTTTGTTTTGAGGTTTGCATATCTGCAGCAATCTGTCATACCTGATCATGTGTGTGCAATCTTGATTTTATTGGTTTGGGAGTTTTATCGAAAATGGAGAACTAATATTTATACACGATAACTTTTCCATATTATCATTGTGTTATAAACAGTCATATAAATGAATAAGGAGACAATATCAGAGAAACAAACGATAAATTGCACCGTCAATTCAATGAAATAAAATTTTCGACTTAAAAACTGAAAATTCAAGAGGAATGCCAAGTAAATAAATATCGTTACCTTGTATATATTTTCATGTGTTTATAATATATGTGTGTATAAATAAAACAAAGAATTTGGTAATAATAAATTTAATTAAATATTTATATACACAATTGTCAAAAATGACAAGATTTAATAAAAATGAATAAATATATACTTCATAATAACAGTCATATCGTACACTTATAATTATTGTTTTGTTTGTTTTTTTTTAGTTTCCATTTTTAGGTAGACATTGAAATACAACTAAAATACTTGCCACCCATCATCTAAGTCATTTTATCTATATATTTACCATGAATTATTAGAGCTGCAATAAATAATAATTACAAAAAAAGACATCTAACCAAATATGAAAATTATGGTATTTTCATTGACTACTCGTTTTTCAAATGAGCTTTGCCAATTCAATCGATCGTGTTAAAATTCACCACTTATGGCACAGCCTCATTTCCGTTTTATAGACTAGAATAAACTCACATGAATGAAGTGAAAATATACTATATATATATTTTTTTAAAAAAAAATCATATCAAAAAGAAGAGTTTTGTGTTTAACACGTGATTCCGATGGAGCAATTTTTGTTTTAATTCATACAAAACAGTTTCCGGTAGTTCAAACACTACAACCCTGCGATACTTCATCGTTCGACTGATGTGTCCAATGGAAGGGATGACAGGGTGACTTCCTCTGTGGGTCCCCGTTCCTTAAACTCTCCTCTAACTCTAACAGTTGTCCCATAAAGTTCAGATTTGGTGATATTATAGGTCTGGCGGCTTTTACCATTTTGTAAGCCTCCACCAGTGATATTTGTTGATATTTCATTATGTACGCTATAGCTATTGTTGCACTACGTGATACACCTGCCTGACAATGTACTAACACTTTTGAACCACTTTTCCTGGCGTTTTCTGTAAAAAAAAAAGAAATATGGATTATTGAGGTTATACACATTTTTATCATGGAAACATTTAGAATGTGTTATTATGTATCATGATAGTGGAGTGATATTCAATTAATTAAAACTTTTCCTATTCTAATGAGATAAAATTGAAAGGATATTTGGGCTTAGTAAACAATCTTTTATAATATCCAGATAAGGTTGAATCAAGTTCAGTTCGTATTTAACCCTGGCGAGTTATACAAAGGGTAAATAATAATTTCTCCATATTTGGTGTTTAATATTAATATGCATACAAAAATGATTAGATAAATTATATCTAGGAAGTAAAGAAATATTTAAATTGAGCCGTATCTTGCATTATATATTTAATGCAACCGGTTGTCGAAAGAAAAAGTTGTTCAGGAACTTAAACTTTGCGTCCTTGTGTGCCCATATCTGCATTAAATAATGTATACAATGTGCACACGGTTGACGTGTCGTTGATTATATTAGTAATAAGTTATATGTATTAATAAAATAGAAAAGCCAGATTATTTGACCCCCAACGATAACGTTTCAGTAAAAAAACCCTCCCTGTAGCTGTGTTGAGCACAAGTAAGTAAATTAAATTTATTGAAAAAATCTACAATACGAGAAGCAATGGCTTTGTCAAAAGCCTTCGACTATTTGTATCCTTTCATTCATTTGGATACTGAGCAAACTGGCTAGCAAGCCCGTCAGCACAAGTTATTGTCTAATCCTCTATATTAAACTCTAGATGATTTCTCGCTAAATTACGATTGGTTGTCGTCCACAAGCTCTTATTTGTGCTGGCACAAACGACACTAAATAATTATAATATTTTCGTTTAGATTCTTTGTATTATTTATCTAACTCGCAATTTTGTATTCGTTTCTTTCTCAAATAGTTGTTTTAGTTCATTAGATTCGTCAACAATCTCACTAGTAATTCATTTTTTACGACTATTAATTATTTTTAGACAGCTAACATCAATAGCAAATTTGAACAGTTCATTTATATCTAAAGAACCAGAAATTTTGTAATCATCAAACATTATTTTACAAATAAAATAATCAATATTTAAATAAATATTTAGATAAGGAATGATGAATAAGCTAAGGTATGACTTAATAACTGGGCTGTTTGATCAGACAAGCCAGCATCTATAATCTCTACAGCACTGTTTAAATTTGATGTCTATGCACTTGAAATGTTTTTTCGTCCGCAAATAGTATGTTATATATATATATGTATATATTTTTTGCTCTTCAACGCAACGGAAACCATCTAATCTAGGCGTTCTTTTGCTCTTTAGCCACCGCTAGCTCGCCTGCTTTCATTTGGTATGTGAATACGTATAAGAACTCGGATAAATGATTAGTATCTCTTTTACTTCATACGGCCTTGCGTCTGAATCACCAGTTACTCATCGTACTTGTTGGGCGAGGGCCATTGTCCTTTACCATACTACATAATGGGTAGTACACAGCTGCCAGGGGGGTTAGAGGGGTGGCACACTTCACCCTTATTCTAAACAGATTTTTACTCACACAAAAAAAAAAGCGCTGGGACCCCCGCACAAACACAATAATAATTTGTATTGAACAGTATAATACGGGGTCTTAATAATAATGCGTTTGAGTCATAACGGCAGCGCACATGTTATGCGTACGATGAATCAGTGTGTACAAATAAGCTCGCACAGATACCCTTATTGAGTTTCAAAGTGACCTAATTCGCATTTACTGGGAAACTGCGCCTGAAATTTTCGATTTCGTCAAACGTATCCGAGTAATAGGCACCGCAAAAACGTAATCTTCCCATGCTAATTGGATTGTTCTCATTCATTTAACGCGAAGATATGACTCACGAGCGATTACGCTTCGCATTTAATGAGTTATTGTCCGGTAGATAATCCTTCGATGGTAAATAAAGTCTAGTAGTGGTTTAATCACTACGTACTTAAATATGTGACAATTCTAACTTTGTAATCGAATGTTTGCAGTAACAGTAATTCAATGTGTTTGATAATGAAGAAATGTTGAGTCATATACTGGAGAAATAAATGTTTAATCCCTATTAGAAATATAACAAATACTATCGACTATCTAATATTCACGGATATATAAATATTTATTAAAATTGTAATATTTTTGTTTCTTTTCTGCATTTTAAGTGGACAGGGTTAGTCCAAAACTTATAATATTGCACACCATTTAAAGGCAATGTAGCAATTTAGTTTTGTCCATTCATTACACATTTTTTTAAATTTATCGCCATACTAATTAATATTCACGTGATGGTTGTTGATTGTAACATTTATGCCGGTCACTGTATACTTAATTAGGGTTTTATCAATTCATATTTTTATTCATTAATCTCTTCAGATATTTCATTCATAATAAATTCGAAATGTATCTTTGAAAACCTGCATTTTTACATATGCGATTTCCTATTGGTCAAACCTTAGAAATAAAGTTCTGCTAGTTAAGTTTTTTCGTTATTATTATTATATTATTTGTTCGTTTCTGCATTGGAAGGTGCATTTAGATTAATTCTCTTATATATATATATATATATATAATTAATATGTCTGCATAAAAATTTTCAAAGCAAAAACTTTTCATCAAATTTGTGCAAAAAAATTCTATTTAATCATAAAAATTGGGGATCTATTTCAAAATAAAATATATATGTATTATGCATATTTAAGTAGTTTTTAATTTAAATCATATTTTTGGTTACACTCAACAATAATTGCAACAAACTCCATATTATGAAACATGCGTAATTTTTACTAAACAAAAAACGTGTTTAGTTTTACATTTACGAATCGAGGCATTTTTTGTTTATTCACGGAATTAAACGGCAAAATGAATAACGATAATATCCACTTACCGATAAATTCGAATGCTTCCTCGAAATATTGTTTAAGATTTTGCTGTCCGGAATCTGAGGCGGGTATTTGTTTATACGTGATCCCACATTCTTCATGGTATCCCGGTAATTGCGACGTAACATTAAGAACCCACGTGGTCCTCAGGTCCTGTAGCCTCTTCAGGTCGGACGCATCCCTGCTGTTCCCCAGATACAGGAACGGCAGAACGCGAGAGGCCGGATGCGAATCGATGTCCGCGATCGCTGGACACGAAGCCGACGATGGAAGACCTTTGACCGGCAATCCGGAAACCAGCGTATCCTCGCACAATTCTTTGTGTTTACGGTGGAATTCCCTGTGACCTCCTGTGAACAGATTCGATAGTGGTCGCAGGTGGTTTTTTTTTACTCTATCTTGTTGTTTATGACTAATGACGACAGCATGTTTTCCGAATGATACAATTAGGAATACGGTTTATGTAAATATGTTGTTAGTCATTGCCACATGTGCGAGTTGTATAATAAATACGGAGCTAAATACAGGGTTATTGAAAAGTATTTAAAATAAACTGCTTTTAAGAGTAATCAAAAGGGTTTTTACTTTAAACGACACAGTAATAGTTATAAATATTTAAAATTATATCCAAGTCAATTTGACAATATGATTTAATAAATTATAGATTGTTTATAACACTTATTCAAGGTCATAGGTTGGTGTAGACGATAAAGAACATTGTTAGGAATTATATAAGAATTACTTAAATTCCTGGGATATAAAAAACTGTTTATTGTTTCTAAATAAACCATATTTTTACATCAAATTGATAGATAATATTTAAAATAAAGAAACAGACTTTATGAATCGAACATTTGGATGGTTTTAAAAAAAAGTTTTTTATTCTTTTATCAAGAATGATTGTTATTAACAATGTATTCATAATTCATATATGTACTAACAAATTTAAAAATGTCCCACTTGATTTAATATTCATACTTCCAATATGTAATTTGTCGACTAAATCAAGAGTTTTGTTTAAAGTCGGGTAAGCTTTGATATGAGATATGCTTTTCTCACCTACAGATTTTTTTTTATGAGATCTTCTAAAGAGTAAATTTCGTAAATTTAATTTCTTATATGAAATATTCACCTTGAATTTATTAAATATATTCTAGAATTTAATAAAGCGTGGAATGAAAATAGTCTTGCATATAAATAAACGTGTATTTATCTAGTTTCATGTTTCAAATATTTATTTCATTAATATACATATAGGGGGAGCAACGAATTATAGATATATTCAGCATAATATGAGAAACAAAACGGTAAGATATTAAGGGGGCCACTCGTTCAATTTGAAGTAATATATTTTGGGTACTTAGAAACTCATACAAATATTAACTAAAATGGCACATCTTTGGCAATTTTAAATTAAGGGAGAAATTGTGCTGGTGTTTGGAAAAAAAAAACCTGTTTATTAAAGAAACAAATGTATGGCGGTATAATTGGTTAGATAGGTAAACTAATGCTCCTGTTTTATTTTAATGTATCTATATTAAAATATTTTTGTTCCATCGTGTATAATAGCAAAACTTTCTTGTACTAATAATGTTAAATAAGACAATACTGGTTCCCAGAACGCTCTAAAAGGTGCACATCACCACAAAATTTGTGTTTATAATCTTTAGGAAACAATAATGAAATAATCCTTATAATTGACTTATATACTATACTAATAAAATAATATTTAAAATATAATCTTACTGGTAGTAACGTTCTGTTGCACTGGCATAAACCTGAGTACCAAACATGCACTCCGCCGTTTAATACCCATCGTAATTGATAAACGATACAATTCCCTAACACATTCACGAAAATATCACAAAAATACTAAGAAACCCCGATCCAAAATTCTATAGTCGGAACGTCGGTACAAACTAAACACAAAACACAACTTCTGTCTAATGATGCGACCTTTAATGGTGGGGGAGAGCGCTGGATGCGTCATTCATATCCATCCAGTTTCATGTATATTGTATATGTACGTTTTTACACGTCACGCTAGCCGCATTAACAAGGTCGTGCCTTGGGTCCCCCTGGATGTCTGTTTTCCAGAAATCGGGTGCATGTTCTTTCTTCTGTTTACATCCTCTGCCTATTTATTTTAAACGTCTCAAACGTATGCGTAATTGTGAGGGGGAGAAGGGCACAGTTATGAACGACACATTTATTTCGCCTCTCCGATCGTGATTTTACGATGAATCATTCTTCATCAATTTCTTGTAATATAATGATTTTCACGTAGCGTACACACGGCGCATTATTCATGTTTGTCATTGTGTATTGTATCCTTTTATAATTTTAAAATATTGCTTGATTAAGTCATTAAGTGACATTGGGTCACAATTATATTAGTATTTTTTTTTTCACATAGAAGTTATCGTTTATTTATTAATAAACGATAAGTTCTGCGCAAATGAATAGAAGTGATGTATCGCGTTGGAGCCTTTTGAAGGCCCTGTTATCTAAGTGAGATACACACATTTATATCTCCACGATAAGGAATATATAAAAAAAAAAACGCTAAAATTGATGGTTTTAATTTGAAAGTACTTTCCAAATGCTTTAATTGCGAGAGCACATTACAAAAATAAAATATTAAATGTGACGTTAATATTACTACATACAGAAAACATAAACAACGAAAAAAAAATAAGTTTTCTGTTTCGTTCAAAACAACCACACTACTAGTTTCCCCCTTATCGTGTTCATTTTTGTATCACACATCACATTCAACATGTGTGTACTTATGGGTCATGTTTGAATCACTGCAATCCTAGTTTTTAAGATAAACCTTCGCTGTCAAATTCCCAGATAAGACAAAAACCGAAGGTGTCCATAAAAAAAATTGCCTAAAATACCATACATATTCCCCCGATGGGTAACTAACGCATAAATTCTTGGTTCGCAATGCGAAGCCGTACTCGCGTGACTCACTCTGGAGAGATTTCAAATATGCATAATACCTCTTTCCAAAGTTCGATACAAATGATGTTACGAAGGAAATACGTACGAAATTTACGGCGTATATGTTGTTAAATATCTATGTATATGAAGCCATTTTAGTAAATATTTTGTATAATAGCAATTACGATTAATTCCAACCGCAATTACACATTTAAAAGAAAAACAAATTTCTTTTAATGATTCACGCGTTCCGTTGAAAATTACAAACGATTTTTTTTGGGAAAATTATCACCGAATACCATCCTTCGGAAGTTTATCATGTATCGAGAATGTTAAAGTTGGTATTCAAACGTCACCGGGCTAAATTTAAATCTTTAATGGGTCTATACCTGATGCAGTTGGGAGTGAGTCACGTCTTGCCGCTACGAAAATAAAACTAGGGGTAACAAAAACGATGTTGACATTAGGATATTCTATATTATTAGGAATTAATGATACTTGAGTTATATTTTTCCGTCGCGTTTAATACTCTTAATCATATTTCGTAGTGACTCACGCGGAATGTGTGAAAAGAGAACAATTCTGTGAAGCGACACGTGATTCCCAAAGGGAAATAACATTCGCTGCTTTTGCGCCGGCTATTGCAACCGCTTATTTAAATGTTTCTTTCGCACGTGAATCAGACGATGTTGAGAAATCGTAATATTTACAAATCTGTTTATTTAAATATGTATTTTTAATCTAAACCGATTATAACACTAACATTTAGATAAAGTGTCGGTGGACACTGAATCGATGATATATCATCGGCTATATAAAACAAAAATGAAGTATTCCATATTTTCTTTATATAACACGTTATTTTGATTCGTAAATGCACGAAAATGTCTCGAGACTACCAACTTGTAGGTAATTACTGTATTTGTAATAATTTATACCTTATTGAAAGGAAAATAAAGAAAAGAGAAAAGCATTGTGATTTGATAAGCCACATTTTCTTAAATGAATCACGTCACTTAAAAAGTTTTCTTCGTATGTCATCTGAAGGCTTTCCAAATTTATGTAACTTAATCGGCCTAAAAAATACTAATTAAAAATGAATACTAATGTTAGGAAAGCCATCAGTGTGACACAAAACAATTTATGTAATATCCTGCCTATGTTTAATACTTTTTATGTTTATTTCATTTATTGTAATATTTACTAATTTTATTATTAATTTTATTTCGTTTCCCTCATTCTTTGCTGTTGTTATGAATAAGTATTAATAGACCATTAAATACCTAGATATTCATTTTGCTACAAAACCTTGGTGTGGCACAGTTTTAATGAAAAGCAATTTTTCAAAACGTTTTATATATTTGGACGTTTCGTTAATGTATACATGAATTTGATCAAACCCTTACAGAACTGACATTTACAACGAAAGTAATTATTTTTGTGTTTAATGAAATTTATATGTTCTAATTTTGTTTATCAGAGCTTTCCTGGGTTTTCTTTGTTACTTCCTTTATAGTATTATAAAAAATATATCTAATGACGCGGGATAATGTAATTGCTTCTGAATTTTAATAATATATTTAATATCAATTATGAAAAACGACTGAAATTCATTTGTCATCTGTTCTAATAGATAAACGTTTTATCCTATTCAATAAACACCCTAACCCATATGTCAATTTGAGTTCCCTTAGGGGAGTGTTCTGTGTTATCTACACCATGAATCATATATGTGTATTTTACTATCGCAACTATTTTAATAGATAACTTTATATAGAGTCACCTATTTAGTCATGATTTAAATTGTGATTATTGTATTTATCTTTACAATAGACCATGAATTGAGAAATAATATTATTTAGCTACAATAAAAATACTTACTTATGAAAGCCGATAGATGGATACAAGTTAGTGAAATATGTCATTGTCATAGGTTTGGTTGAATATTTTTTGGGCTTATAGCAATTTCCTCTTTTCTAGCATAAAATTTAAATAAATAACATTGCAATTTCCACCATAAAAATACAATATTGCAGTTAAATATTTTTATTTATACAGACTGCAGTAATAGTATGCATTATATTTAGGTACCGTTTTGCCTCGATCTCATTTTTTCGAGATTCAATAGCGAAAACAAAAATTTCTTATATTCTTGAGTTATAGCAAAAAAATTCGTTTGTCGAGTAACGCGTTTATCTCTAACGATATGAAGAAAACGTTTTAACATTACTAAGGCAATTTTATGAGTAAAATCGACTACTTGATTCAGATTATTTTATGCTTTCGTTTTTGGCCTGCAATTTTTTGAAATGTTAATCGTATTAGGCAGTGGCGTAGTTAGAGAAAGTTTTTTTACTCTCTTCAAACATATGTATATAATTTATGAGGTTGATTTGTACCAGTTTAATAACGTTGAAAGTAACTAATTGTATGCATTTTTAATTTAAAAATTATCTAATCCTCTAGTAGCTCAAAGCTGTAACAGTAAATTTCTTCTATGAAAGTCAAAGATATATGTGTGATGTGCCTGTTAAGTATAAGTCTGAGAACCGTGCGTTTTTAAATGAAATTTTATTGGAAACACTAAACTTGTTAAAAGCAATCGATAAATTTATAAATTATTAAGTTATTTATGAAAGGGAACACTATTAATGTTTTACATCCTTTTCTTATCGTTCCATTTATTTGCAAGGGTCATTTTAGGCAGGTTATCTGTTCTTTCAATTCTTAAAATTCCTTCTCTCAAACATACAATTACAAATTTACTTTATGAGCCCACGTTATATATTTTATGTCTTAGAATTTATGCTTACAGAATACCATGATCTTATTTTTCTTTACCTCATAACCGTAAATACTATTCAATAACAGAAATAATACAATATAAATTTATTTATGTATGCATATATAAAATACTATTTAATAGAATCGGGCAATAATTATATTTTAGCCACTTAATAGTTATTACTATTGCTAGATACATTTAAAAGCATATTACTAATAAATTCAACTGTATGTTTTTACAAATCGTAAATGGAATTTTATAAGGGTGTCGGTTTATATGCTCTCGAGTGTAGAACTATCAAAAATTCAAAATTATTTGACTATTATTTTTTTTTTAGATATTAGTGAAAACAAAGAAATTTCAAGTTTCTATTATTGGCTTTTAACTTTTTTTTGCGGAGATCGTTCCACCGACAACATATCTACTCTTTATAAAAAAAACATGTGTACAGACGTAAACATCAGTGTTTTTTGTTGAGATGCGTATCAGTGACGGGCAAAACTGTGAAGTTACAAGAATGATTATCATTCCATTAGCCAGGGACGTCAGAATACTACCGTTGCATTTAATTTAGTTTGTACTTCGTAAATTTATAACATTAAGAAACACCTTGTATCGGAAAAACTATAAATTTTATAAAGTTGAAACCACTTAAACTATCTACGTTCTACGTGTAACGAAGGGCTTGTAGTTTTATATTTTGGTGCATTAATAATGCAGTCTTTATTCGTTAATCAATGACGCAATTTTAAACTTGTTGCCGTTTCGGAGCACGATAAGCATAAACAGAAAAAGATGTTGAATCAACAAGAAAGCGAGTCAAGTCGGCGATATTTTCGAAATATTAAATTACGAATGGGAAGAAGCAAAACACCCAGTGCCCATTGTGTATTGTTTATACTGCGCAGTTTTGCATTGAACGCGATATATATATTCGAAAACGTACCAAACAAAACGCGCGAACTCGCAAGTTGGTCGACGTGTTCTCTTTTATATTATGAAGTAGTAGATCCACACAGCTCACGGAGTGTATCTATAAATACGGCGTGATTCACAGTATTTATATATACATTAAGACATATATTACTAAAAAGCCGTGCGAATTAACACTTTGAGAAAGTGGAAAATAACTTACCCAAAAGTAGAATTGGTTCCCGACTATCTTCCACGAGTGATGATAGTACCAAGAGGAGAGGATGCGACGGTGTTACTCGGTCCTTATCCACTGTACTGTCGTCGTAAACAAAGACTTCTTTAATTGACCTCTTCTTGAACATCTCTTTGCCTTCCCTAGTGGCGAGATCGGCGAGCGTGGCCTTCCCTTGCTGCAGCCTCCTCCTATTGAATCTGTCTGTACAATTAATATTTATGGCTCCAGATATGTGGCTTATATTGTATGATATGAAGGAACGACAGTCGACTATAATGAAGGGCCTGGGTCCCGGCCTGGAGCTCTCCAGTCGCAGCTTCAACCCATCGGGGTCTATCGTCGAAACTTTGCTCAACGTTAAGGCCCTTTGCAAAGTCACGCTCTCAGCGCACGGACTTGTAGGCAGGCTCACGCTAGACGACTCCAGTTTGCAACGTTTTGGCGGGCTCAGGAACAAATTCGGCGGCTTTTGTTGCGGTCCCGGCTCGCTCAGGCTTCTATTCAACGGCAATTTCAGTGCTTCTCTCGAACGAACAACCGAAGGCTCAAGACAAACTGCCGACATCACGGCGTGTAATAGACGTCACAAGCTATTACTAGAATAGCTACGGAAAACTGACATAAGTGCCAAGAAAACCTCTCCTCCTGCGTTTGAGTTTTAGAAACAAGACAATAAACACGAAAAAGAGACTATACTCCCCCTGACCGACCGTTCCTCCTATTTGCGGAATTGCGAGTATACCGAGACACGGTTACTCATGCACTTTGAGATTTTTTATTATTATTATTTATTCTCCTGTTAACCCCCCCAGACGCGTCAACGCTCAAAGCAACCTGACGCATGATATCACCAAGGTAAATGTTTTTCTTTTCGTTATTCGCGTGAATGCAACACGAAAGACAAAAAAAAAATCTATGAAATTTTGACCAGTCATACACCCATCTCGCTGCTAATAAATTCGTTTTAAAATTCCTGCCTTTAATTGTATTCGAATATATAACAATTAATATTGATTGATAAGAATTAATGATCGCATTGTAATATATGGTGCCTGGATGTTTAAATACAAATAAAACAATTTATGTAGATGAAATTAAAAGGCTGCGTTCTGCTGGCAATGCACAGCTGGCCGTGGGGTTAAGCTTTGAACGTGTTACATTTATATTAATAATAACAATGTGAGTACGTCTTAAATGTAAATATTTATTGAAGGAACATAATCTTGTGTACATTTTAAATAGAATATTATTGTCTGGTTGCTAAAAGAAGCTTAGAAAGCACAATTCCAAACCTTATTATATACTACGTTATAAGTAGTACTTACATACTACAATATATTTAAGAACGCGTTTTACTGATAAGGATAAAATATATAAACGAGTGTATATAGTGATAATGACATCATAGCTATTTTATTTTCCTATTCTTTATAAATAATGATAACTCCTTAAAATAAATAAAGCGAATCTAGTTCATCTATTTCTATAAGATTATTATCATACACTTATTTATATTCTACGGTTAAATTGTGCTTTAAATATATAAAAAAAAGATGCAATACTTACAATTTATTGAAGAAACGAAGGTATAAATATATAAAAAAACATCTATCTGATTATATACACAATACAGGAACTGATATATCCACTCAAATTTTCACACAGGTAGTATCATTTTTTCCTCTTCTTTTTCCTTATTAACGTTGCCGTGTCACAGGTAGAGGAGAACGAAATATGTTTCCACACAGAAATCCATACGCAACGTTACAAACATTTTCTATATACGAAAATCGGTGAAGATGTCTTGGTCGACAATTATGAGTCATCTGTTCATTCAGTTCAGTCATACCCGCATTGCGATGTCATTGGTTTAGTGCGTAGCACTTGCGCAGCCTCGAAAAACATAGGTGCCGGGTGACTAATACCGCAGCCCCACCAACTTTTAAATACCGAAGTAAAATGTTCCTCGATTCCTTTATTATGATGGCCGGATTTGCGTCGACAATTTCATGTTTTCATCGTCGAATCTGAACCGAGTGCGTTTTATCGAACTTATTCCCGAGGTAGAACACCGACATTTGCACGAATCCAGCGCGGAATACCTAGAAATGTTCCACCGCGAACCACTAAATACGGGCCATAAAGTTACTAACATCTGGTTTACATACCGGATATTTTCAGATGTGAGTCATCGTTATTTGATAATTATATCTGCTATGTTCTAAATCCGATTGACTTTCAAAATAGACCAACTCCGGTAGAACTTATATTTTACCCGTGTAGGATGTGATTCTACATTTTGGCCAGTATTTTCGAATAAATTGGATTCTCCTTGTGTAAGCAAAAAAATCCTAGTCGACATCTGGATACACATGTCAATAAGTCCTATACATGTTTGTAAATTAGGTTGATTAGACAAAAAAAAATGTATTAATTTTGAAGATGAAGATTAACTGTTACTGCAAAAAAATAATTTAATTGGGCATATGGCCAAGATTTGAATTTATTCTATTCTTGAAACAAAACAAATTCCTTAGATTAAGAACCTTTCCCTTGTTATAATGTATTGTCTTGCAAATATGTATATATTTACTAAACATTTTTTACTAGTTTTTACAAATTTGAAATCAATAAATACCTACAAAACAGTATGTTTATTGCTATATGTTAAATTTTTTACCTCTCAAATCATGGGAACACATTTCAATTTAAAATATGGGATATACTACAATATAATGAATTATTAATTATTACTAGTGATAGAATGTAAATAAATATTTTATTACGTATGTATATACAACACATATATACGAGGGCTGTACGCTATTTTTTCAATGATTTTAAATTGGTCAATAATCATGATTGTGACGTTCTTTTTATAAATATGTCACTTAATGATGTTCAACCAGTACATAATTCCCCTATATTATCGAATTTCTTTAAATTAAAAGTAAAACAAACAAGTTTGATTTTTCAAAACACGAATTAAAACGTAAAAGACGCAGAAAAGATATCGTATAAATTATAAAGAGGTTTTATAAACAGATAGCGGCGATTTTAATGGCGCAAAAACGCTTTAGCAACAGTCGAACTCAATTCTTGCCGGCAATGTCATTAACACAATTACTGCGGAGCCAGATCCATCAAATGGAGTCGAATAGTGACAAATAAGATGTCATTTACGTAAAAGCAAAACTCAGATCGTACCACTCATTGTCGTTCGATGCATGAGAATGGATGATTAAATATTTTTCGTAATTTTCGTTGACAAATTGTGTTCTTTTCAATGTAAAAACATCTTTGAACCGGGAGCAGGATTTTTCCACGTCGCAACTTGTTATTGACTCAAATGTATAGAAAATTGCAAAAGAGGTTGTGCAGTAATAATGGCATTAATTTTGTCTTGGAACTGACCTTGTGCTGGTGAACCGATCTACGCTTTTAAATTGTGTTCGGTTACAGAAATATGTTGGTTTAATATAAGATAAATGATTAAATAAACAAATTAAACAAATAAGTAATAAATCGAATTACAATGATGGTAATGGGTAAAATTGACCTACCACTTTTGCGGGACACATTGTATACATATGTTCTGCCAATATGGAATGTAGTGGATAGACAAGTTTCTTTCTTTGAATTTGGTAATCTTTTAATTGTAACATTTAGCAGTAAGTAAGATTGCTTTGGAAAAGTTGAATATGCAACGTCGAACACACAAATATACAGTGTTTTAAATTTCTTACTATTGAAAATATAAAAGAGTTCCGTGTTGAGATTGAGATACATATACAATCGCAGACAAGAGTTATTTGTAATTTATTTTTTTGTTGTGCATATGTTTTAAATGCACTGATTATTTAAAAATTTGATAATAAACATGTAAGGTCATAAACTTGTAATTTTATTAGAGATAATACTGTACAGCCCTCGTATATTTAGAATCCCATTCATGAGTAGAGAAGGTGACTTTAGGCAACCATTCCTTCATAATATACAGGACGATCTTTGGGAAACTCGTTTCAGTTGGTGTTCATTAATAAAATAACACACGAATTGTTAAAAATAAATCATATTTATTTAAATTATAATAACATTCTAGACTATTTCAACATAATAAATACAATAAGTTCCATTAATGGTAGAATAATAATCGAACAAAAGCGTCTTGCTTATTGAGAAAATCTCGTAGGTAATAATATCGGCGGTGAATTCCTGTTTTTTTTTGGGTTTTACCTCAGACTAAAATTGAATTATGTATATTATGTGGACATACTGATTTATTATAATTTTTTTTTAGTACAGATAAGCAGGGGGATCGTTTAATTATGAGTACATTTAAATCCTAAATATGTTTTCTTCATTTTAAATGTATAATGCCATTATATAGAGCTGAAATACCACACTATATGTATATTTATTTATTTTTATAATTTTCTGGGATGACTATACATATAGTAACGCTACTTATCATTATAATGAGTAATATCATAATGTTAAAACTGAATTTCATATTTTTTGTTTATCAGTTTGTAGCCCGCAAAACAATTTATTAAATATATATGTAGGTAATCATTTTTAAGGTGAACTAAGTTCACAAAGAGATTTTGATTCGTTTTTTTTTTTAGGTAAAATTTGCAATTTTTTTATAACATCAATTCTATATTCGTTCAATTATTTACATAGAACATTTATTACAAAATAACTTAATTAGTCAATTAATTTGTAATAAAGTTTTTTCTTTTATCTTATAGGAATGTGTCTACCTTATAAGAAAGATGTTCTCCAGTAATAAAGCTAATTAAAAACAATCCAAAAAGGACGGTGGTATCTTCTGCATTTGTTGTCATTTGTTTAAAGTTTATAAGCACAACCGGACAGCTTTAAAGGAACGGAAGCAATTTTTGCATAAGTCCATTCGCCGAATTATTTTATTTATCACGATCGTATTCAGATTTTCCTGTATTTTCATTTAATTCGTTTAATATATTAAAATAGAAAGTAAATGAAACAAAAAAATAAAAACGAATTTAATATCAATAGAATGTATATCTTGCCTATTCTTACCAATTCGTAAGTAATATGCAGATCTCTGAGTGCATTTTTCGATGTCTAACTAAATTATGTAGTCGATAAACAACATATAAGCATATAAGCGAACGCAGTTACATAAAATATATATCAATATACTATTTAATATATGAATTAATAGAATGTATGAAAATTCTCCCTTTTGAGATATAGCTTCACCAGCAAACCTTGGAATGTTTAGATGGACCTCTCGTGTGTTTTTAAAATAATATTAATAATGGTGGAAATAATAATGTAATATAGGCGCTGAATCGGATGGGATGTGGTTTATTATCCATTCTTTTTAAATTTATCTACCTGTAAGTATGTATAATTTATACGTATGTATGTAAATATGGATGGCATACAACATAAGCAGTTTTAGTGATAAGGCCAAGATCTTCAGCTTGGAAAATGAAAAACTATCGACGCTAGATAAGAACGCGCCAATGTCACAGTGTTCTTCTCCAATTCATTTCGTTTCATTCTTCAACATTTAACATGAATTAGGATAGATTAGTAGATTGGACCTTTGGAATTAGCCATATTGAAAAATTTACGACTAATGCAGATATTCGAAACTAGGAAATCTAGAATATGGATCTGTAGTATAATGATTTGGGCGAGCGAAATTGCCTTGAAGGAAAAAAAAGAAAAATTCCTCGGTAAACTATTCCCAAAGGTATTGGATGTGGGATAAAAATGTTACGACGATTAGGCATCTTATATCTTATTACTAACTCACACTTATAAATGATTTTTTATTCTTTTTAACTTTTTGGGTTTTGGTTTACGTCGATTCATCATTAGAGTTCTTCTTCCAAAAATTATCAAAACGACTGCGGGCTTTCTCGAGCACATCTGACGCAAACGAACGTGTTGGATTCATTGCGGCCGATGTAGGGGGCAGCAGTGTCTCGTCCGATACTTGGCGGATTGTTGGATCGACTGTTAGATAGACAGTCTTGGCAGTGCTAGAGGATTCATTAAACGGTTCATCTAAAGAGCTAGTACGCTGCGCGGGGTTGCCGCTGGGCTGTTGTGGTGCCTCTTCCCCAGCACGTTCTCCTGTTGTTTCCGATTGTGTCGGAGGGGCCGTATCTGTGCATTGCTCGGACGCTCCACTAGCTGTAAAAATTTAAATATCACTAGACTTGCATCTGCGACACATTGACCCATCCTTAATAGACTGAAGAGCCTACGATAAGAGGAAATGTAACCATTTGCGCGAGTAGTCTAGCAATCTGCAGGTGACTATGCATGACATGAACTAAGCTAAGTGTTTAAAAATAATGAGGCAAGTGTAGACTTCAATCGTGTGGTACTATGTATTGTAATCTTTTCTCAGAGTATGCTGGGAATATCACTGACTGACGAAATGAATCACTTCTAATAATAGTTTCCTTATAATGAGAAAAATTATGGCAGACCATTCGGGTGTTACAAAAAAGGAGGCAGCGCAAACACTATGGTTTGCGGAATCTTTAATTCCTGCAAAAAAACAAGACCGCATTTCCTTGGCGAGCATCTTAGCGGATCCCTATAAAGAAATTGATTTACAAGGTCAGTTTTCTCGGATTAACACATTCATACGAATGGCATTAAATTCAAGGTTATGCAATTCCGATATTCTTTATGCTCTACCCTCCTTTTTGTAACGTCTAAATGGTCTGCCTTAATTTTTTTCATGGTTACATTATCTTTTGTCGTTGGCTCTCGGATTATAATGACCATTAATCTTCTCCATCCTGGTTCGAAGACAAGGATGGAGGAAAAGCAGGAATGAATCAATATTTATGATGTACATGTAACATATTCTTCCGTGATGTCGTATATGTCCTATTTTGATTTGCGTCCAAAAAGTAAGCCACGTGCAAGCCATTCAAATATACTCGATCAAGGTGCATCAAGTCGGTTGCCAGCTATACAATAGTACTCGCCTGTTTGTTTATTAATTTTTTAAAATTGTTACTGTACTGCCCTCAAATTCATGCTTTGACTGCTAAGTCCATACCTAAAGCAATACAACCAAATCGGATATGGTAAGCAGAAATCAGGTCCGAAGTTATGACATGGACATGCCTTGTTTCTGCTGCGGATATTCCGGTGGTGCCGATTGGGCTATGGGGGGTGGCACTTCAGGCGGTGTCCACGCCTTCACCTCGCTTTGAGGACGAGCTCCAATATCACCTTAGATAGAAAGAGCAGATAAAAATGATATATGTCTGAATTTCTTGTAAACCGCGACTAACCTTCCCTGACGTTTTGCGTTACCGTGAAAGTCTTTCCGGTATCCAAAGGAACTGTCCAATTAACCGGATCGGGGGATCTCATAATGATCTGCTCCGGCGATTTCACTCTAGTGGGTTCCGGGGGTGATTTGACCACCGGTTCCAGATCGGCGATCTCTGTTTCGGCCACCTGTTGCTTCTCTTCCGTTTCTCCCTTCTCGTTTTTGGCCGCCACTTGGTCAGCTGCGGAGCATATCGCGGGAAACACGTTAGTTATTTTGCGCAACCGTCTAGTCCCCTATTTAATTTACACATCGACTGCACAAGAACTGGTTGAAGTGTGTGCCAAAAGATCGCTGGACAAATAATATTAAAAAGAAGCGTATAAAGTTTGTTTTAAGGTGCCGCCATTTCTGGACGATTTGATGGATTTTTCTCCTCTTACCTTCTTTCGCGTTCCCACTATTTCGCTGGTATCGACCGACAGACTGATTTTTGTTTGCCTTACTGGCCAATCGCTGATCCTCGCTTTTGGAGGGGACTGATCTACTTTTAGATCGGGAAGAGGCAGTGTTCAAGGATGCTAGAACATCGGAAGAATTGTTAAGAAAGATGCGCTCGGCTACGGCCTAGGTACTAGGGACGAAACAAAATTGTTATATGTAAGAAAAACCAAGCCAGAATACACAGCACACGATACAACACCAAAGAGATTCTAAGCATATTTACGGAATCACTCGAGGAGGTGAAGGGGTGGAGGAGGGTGGGGGATGACTTTGCAAAGCGGTTAGATAGTGTATAGCATTACCAGTATTGCAATATGATATGAGGTAATACGATATTTGGCACACACTTTTAAACATATAAAGTATACATATATATTTTACAGATTCTGTATGTACGAGGCAGTATCAAAATTATCCTCCTCGGATCATGCACCGAACATTTTGATACTACCCTCTTTGACTATAACTATTCCGTGTAAATACATACAAGGTCTTTGCCTTCTCGTAGAAGAAGTGTTTGTACTAGTGCTCTTCTTCTCCTTCACTGTGGCCGAACGCGATTGACGCTTCGGTGAGCGTTTTTCGGTCACTTCCACCGGACCTACAGATTGGGACCGCACTAAAAGAAATCGAAAATTTTAACCAACTCCATAGCGAATCTTCAAACCTCTCTGGAGTTTACCAGTTCTGGTGGCCGCCTTCGATTTTTGCGAGCCTTTCTTTTGCAGCCCCACCTTTTGTGGGGAATTTTTCTTGGGACTATTGATTTGCGATCCTCTGGAATCGTCGTCTTTTCTGGGGATTGTCGGTTCTAACTTCTCCCTGGTCGGGGATAAAATTAAACCGTCTAATTCTGGAAAAGAGTGCGAGGGATGAGCGTGCCTTTTGATTTCGTGGATTTGGTACCTGTTCCGCCTGTTGTCCTTTCAAGGTGATGACGAATCATGTCTCTAACCATCTTGGCTGAGTTATCGGCGTTTCTTTGAGCTTTAGTGGGGGAACTCTTTTTAGTGTTCTCCTGCTCCTTTTCTTCTTTTGTGTACGCCCTAAATTTCAGGGGTGTTTTAATTGGGAGGGAGGATAGATTCTAGATTTACCTATGCGTTGTTGATGCTAACGATAAAGCTGATAGAGAACTTCTACGGGATACTTGATCCCATAGTTCCAGTTGTTTGTTGTAAACATCTGTTACCTTATCGGAAGCGAAATCGCTTCCCCAACCTCTATTCTTGTACTCCCCAGCCTTCTTCCTCAATTCCACGACCTCATTATACCACGATTCCTTAGCTGTACCATTCAACAAGGCATTCCTTGCCTCGTCCAAATGGTCCACATCTTCCAGCTTTGATGTGAACTTCCCTTCGGAATATTCGTACTGTGAGAACGGCCTGTACTTCTTCGTATATTCAGTATATTCCTCCATTATAGCGTTATCGTTCACCAGCGGCTCCAATTCGCTAGCTGAAACGATCTTGGTTTTTATACCGGATTAATTTCATGGGATAATTCAAAGCTCTACCGTCTTTATTTTCGAAATCGGTGCGTTTTTTATTGACGATGGCGTTCACCTGGGGTTTTAGCGCGTTCATGGATTGGGATTTCCTTGGCGTGGAATCTATAGCGTCCCTCCTCGAGGTATGTCCCTGAGGCCAAGCAAATTGCAGTCTGTATTCTGTGCTAATCTTGGATATGGCTTTCTGTAGAAGCCCTTGGTCGCGTCCCTGCCATATCATTATTTATTTTTTGATATTACCTCATTTAATTTTTATCTAATTTCTTTTTCATATTGATGCACTATTTAAATCGCAAACTCAGAATTGAAATTCTCTCTCCAAATTATGAGTGAGGACGAATAGTGCATCAACGTTTTCATGAGAGTCTGTTAGGTATATGATGTAGAATTTGGCAAAAATCGGATCGTACAGAACAACACGTTTTACTTATTGATTAGTTTAGTATTGATTTTTTGTTTGAAATATCATTAACGATACAAATTGTACGAGATAAGAAATGTCTATTTGGTATCAGTTTTAGTACCAGGTGCATTAGGGCAAAAAAAAAAATAGATTAGAAAATAACCATTTCTTATCTTGCAGATTTTAAAAAGAATTTGGTGACTGTTTCATTATCTTGAACTCCATATGCAGTGATGGCCTATATAAAAACATTTTTTAAATGTTGTTTAGATAAAGCTTAGTATACACTGATAAATTTTCAATTGAGCTAAATAAATATCTAAACAAAACACTACACTAAAAATTTTTTTTGAATCAAACAATAATTTTGTTGTAAGGAATACTCTCTATTTAAAACTTCGATTTATTTATTTTGAAAAAATTATTATATTAGCGATATTTTACGTAAACTATCGAAAAACATTTCTTATGATCCTAAAAAATAATGATGGCTTATACTTAACGTAACTTCTTTTTGTATAGCAACTTTCAATATTATATAACACGTTTATTTCGTATAAACTCCTTTGTAGAATCATTAATACATTTTTTTTTATCGATTGTCTCATGCTTAAGTGGTCAACGCACAATAATTAATATTTAAATAAATGTACATACAAATATCTTTAAATATCTGTACTCTCCCTTATAGTAGACTCAAATAAGTATTTTAGGAGTTTCTTATTTACGCCATTATTTGCAATAAAATATTATTTTAATAAAAATAATTATTTCATCCAACTCTGGTATTAATATAGTAATTAGTAATTATACACGGTGCAGCATTAGTATGTCCATGCGCGAGTTGTGTAATAGATAGCAATTTGATATTTTGGGGATGTCATGTAATGTAATAAACAAAGAGATTGAAAAGGGGGACAAGACACGATAAAAGACAAAGGATACAGTACATGGCAAAGAAAGCAGAAGAAGCAGCAATGACGAACAATATGTAGGAATAATGATTGTTTAACCAACAGCAACTGTTTGCGTTTCGGGAAAATGGGTCAATGGCGTACCAAATAAATAATACAAAAAAAAAAAACGATATCACAGACGGCGAAAACTGGAGAGGAATCACGCTCTTAAATTGTATAAATATGATACTGACGATGTGAAAGTAGACATTTTATTAAGTGTTCAAGTTCACGCGAAATAGCTCGAGAAAGCCAGACAGCATTGATGATCTCAAACAAAAAATCCAAACAGAAATAAGGAATACCTCAAGTTTTAAAAAAAGTTGGAGAAGAGTTTTACTATAGATTAGGTTTTAATAAAATTGTTCATAATCTCATAGTCTTAATTCCAGCATTTTCCATAAAACCCTATAAATATAAATAATGTTATTCCATAGGTCGTTACAACAATGTATATATGTTTATGACCATAACGTTATGAGAGTAACATATTTTTGCATTTTAGAACATTAAGATCAGTAAATTCAAGCATATCAGAGATGATGTTGCACCTTTTGAATATTCGCTTACTTTGTATGGCCATCAGTGTACACTCTTACATACATTGGAATATTTATGTATAATAATAATAAAAAAGTCACACTTTTGTATTTTCTCTGCTAATTAGTTCTTACCATCTTAAGGCATATAATAAGGATTACCGTATTATCCAAATCCGGATCTGATTCTCTTCGCCTTTCTCCATTCATCAAGGAGCTGGACTGAGCAGGGCCTTCTGACTTGCTGCGTCGAGATGGTCTCGAATGAGAGACACCTCTCTCCTCAGACTGTAATTAAAATGAATACATCTCCATATTTGTCTTCAAACCCTATCTCCGTGTGTGTCTTAGTTTTGTTTTTTTTTTCTCAACCACATGCCAATCAAATCTAAATTTTTACTTTTAATTACTGGTCTTTTTAACAATGTTTAACATGCACGTCATAAATAATCATTTATCACTTCTATTGAAACGTATTCATTTTAATAGTCAACCTTACATGCATTAACTTAAGAAAAAAGGAAAGAGTCACTTCTCTCTCTGGGTTTTGTATACTACAAAAATCACCGAATAATCCATCTGTTTTGAGAAATCATTTAGTAGTAAGTCAAAAAATAAAAATAATAAGCATGCAAGCAGGGTAATAGGACAGCAAGTCTACAGGCTCCTTACAGCAAGAAATGTAAACTAGATTCTAGATTAGATAACGCACAGGTTTGCGTCTCTGAATCTCCGATATCAAGCTTTGAATTTCCTGTCTTGTTTTTTGCTCGACGCTTGATATCAGATATTTTTAACGTATAAAAAAATTAGCGGTATACGGTTGTTCTGTATCTGATCCGCGTGAAAATATGTAACTACTTTTACTTTGTGAATGGTTCCAGCTAAGATGATCACGAGCTCTTCGATAATTACGTGGGTCGATGATGTTTCTGACTGCGAAATGATTCTCGTGTTGTTTACTTTCAAAATAGAATTGAACCGTCGTTAAATCAAATCAGGGTCACGACAGAAGGGCTCTAACAGTATCCGTAAATTCTATTTTATTCGATTACCTCGAATTTTCGTCTGTTAGGTGCATAATTGTTGAGTTAATAGAATGGATACTTCGATATATTTATATTATTCTTGTGCTTTGCATGAAAATAGCAAGTGTAACGGATTTAACAAGAGAAGGAGCTTTGGACATTCCTGGCATTTTTGTTTCGCCGGATCCCTATGGAATTTTTAGTTTTTTACGGTTTTGTTATGGCCAAGAGAAATGAAATTACATATCACGGGATTTGCCTTATAATACGTCTAACAAAAACAGATTTTTTTAGTTACAGCTAATCCCCACAGTTCTGACGAAAGGAAATTGACAGTTATAAATTGGGGTGTAAGCATAAATTAGGATTCTAAGTAAAATTAAAACCCTTTCGATGATCTTTGAAAATCTTATTTGATCTTTAAACGGGCAAAAATTGCTTTGATCTAATTTAATCAAATTTATAGTAAAAGTCAAAGCTTAACCCATCTTTGATAACTACATAGTCTATAGTTCCAAAGTAAATCAGTTCTAATATTTTCCTCTCTGTTTTTAGAGGCACAAAATCGTTTAAATTACAAAAGTTGAGTATGTTTCTGCATCAATAAATTATTTTTTTTTAAATGGAACACCTTTGTGTAATCAGCTCAAATGAAAGAAATTTTTAACCGAACTTTTTTTAAAAACCAATAACCTCTAGTAGATACTTAATCTCTTTCAATTAAAAAAAGTGTAGTTATTTCTTTAGCAGACAGATTAACCCCACTCCAGACTGTGTGATTGAAATATGTTTGAAGATCCATTTTCATAACAGCAAATAAAAAGGATACTTAAAAACTCAAATTGCTAAGATATTTTGGTTGTCTCGAGTACAAGCTGTACATGAAGAGATTACTCTTCATGGAATTGGACATTCTTTCATTTAACTTGATAATAGGTTTGTTCGCGGTCAAACTAGTTGTTTCTATGTTAAGAATGTTTAGACAGCCATGATAATTTGACTGCTTAAACGAAATCATTAGTTGGAAACTGTCAGCGATTATCTTTGCGAAAAATGCCATTCCATTAAAAAAAAAATATTTTATCGACGAAATTTAACATGCAATTGTTCTTTTCTGTCGTAATTTTTATATCCAGTTTGATATCACTACACCTTCGGTGAAATTCGGTGAATTTTATCACCTGTGATGTTGAAAAAAACTTCAGTACATAGTACCACAGGATAAAGAACTTATATTAGTGGTTCACTTTTTTTACTTTTTGCCGTCCTGTTTGTTTTTCTTGGCTAGGTTTTGTTGTTATTTTGAAAGATCATGTCGATGAAATTTTTTGTTATGAGGTGTTGGAAGAAAAAAAATAAAATTCGTTAATGTGTTAAGGCACAATATTATTATTTTATGGATTGTAGTTTTTTCAACATCGCCTTGTAGATTTAAAGACAGAAGAGATACTTTAAAATAGATAGGTTAAGGTCTATTTTACTAACAAAGAAGTTAATTTAATTAAAATTTGAAGTGATATTTTCTCGACCATGGTAGTTTTGTTACTGCTATTTTAATGCTTATAATATTAATACTGTTGCTTATCAATTTTTTTTTTGTTAATAAATTCGTTTAAATATACATTATATTATTATTTAATTGAAAGTAAAAAACACTAGGCCCGTCGGTGATTAGGCATGCACTAAATGAAATTTATGAAATGAATTAATAAATGTTGGTTAACATATCGTGTGTAAAAGTGCGATTATGAATCATTCAAGGAATGTAAACATTCCAACTAATTGAATAATAAATATGTACATTCGGTAATATAAAAGAAATGATCTCATGAAATGAAGCAAATATGTATATGAAATACCCCTCATGAACATGACTTTTATTTTATTTTCCGTTACTTCTTACAATTTGTATCGATGTGTAATTTATGTCGTGGTGTGACGGAATTTTAATGAAGAGCAAGTCTTTAAAACATTTTATATATTTGGACGTTTCGTTACTGCATACATTAATTTTATCAAACCTTTAAACGGAAATTTACAATGAAAATCATTATTTATATGTTTTATAGTAGTTTTTTTTTTTATTATTACTGACAATAGTGTAATTTTATTAAAATTTTACTTTGAGTATTGTATCAAACCAACGAATATAACGAATCGAAAACAGAGTCGAAAAGAAAAACTGAAAAAACTAACAAAGTTTACAACTGGAAACACCGATATGAAGTCTTATAAAAACAGACTTTAGTATTCTGTAATGTAGATTAAAATTTCTTAACAAACTTTTGTATTAAACATAATTTGCTAAAATGATTATTAAGACAATAAATTGCCGCTTAACTAACACACAAAAATAATTATTTTCATTTTAAATTCCAGTTTTAAGGGTTGATAAAGTTAATGTATAATACATTAACGAAACGTCCAAATATATAAGATGTTTTCTTAAAGGCCTGCTCTTCATTAAATCCATACTTTTATTTTATATACTGTGGTGCAAGTCGGGTCTAATATTGATTTTCTTATGGTATTTTTCTCTATGCCCTAGTTGTGTTTTAACAAAATTCAATTGTGAAATGCCATGTTACAAATTATACACTAACAACAATAATATCCGATTATATTTAGGATTATAGAGAATGGTTTCCTGGTTATTTGTATTCGCTCTTAGAATATTATCCGAAACACTGACCTCAAACTCGCGTAAATTTTATGCCGTCTTTTCCTACCACAACATTATTTATCCGGTTGCGCACGCGTCGTGAACTTGTTCTTCAAACCGAAACTCGCAGGGCCGTCCTCAGGTGAAATTGCGAATGGAACTTGTCGACTTTTATTTATTTAAGAGGGTTTAAATTACGCAACGCGAATCGTTATTGGGAGTTTAATTCATCTCTTCGCATGGATATTTCGTAAATAAACGCGCCCGATGAAATTAGATTAATTAAATAATTTAATTGCTTAGGAAGGTGTGAAATTGGTTAATAATCGTCGCCTTCTGCGTTTATACGTAATAGTTTCAGGTGGGCGATGGTGCTGAGGGAGGGGGGGGGGGACGAGAGAGGAGTTATCGATTGTGATGACGTCATCTAATCTAAGATTAAAATATTCATCGCATAATAGGAAACGAATGTATTGTATGTCGTTCAAAGCGATAAGACGTTTCGTTTATAGCGGTAAATAATTAAATAAGGGACAAGGGAGGGGGGCTATAATTTCTCCTTTCTTTCGGTGGTAGGTAAAAAGTCTAAGCATGCATATATGTACACACATTCGTTAAAACCTCAATTTATTTCCAACTAGTTTGTAGAGGGCCGGAGGTTGGGAAGGGGTCAAAGAACGAAAATGAAAATGAATTAATGAGGTGTGACGTTTCGTGGATGATCAGTAAAATCTGTCAAGCAACTACGCTTGAATACGTAACGCGTATGAAGCAAAAAATCACTCTCGCCTATTCGTGATGAAAAAAATTGAAAGAATTGCGTGTGTTGCCATCTCGTGTCTTGTTTAAATTTTTCAAAATTGCGTGCATATCGTGTATAGGTAATAACGTCATCGTCTTTCGACGCCTATTTTAATTTTTTTTAATTCATCTATTTACCCTGGCTCTAT
The DNA here is from genome assembly GCA_949128085.1 of Cetonia aurata. Taxonomy (NCBI): domain Eukaryota; kingdom Metazoa; phylum Arthropoda; class Insecta; order Coleoptera; family Scarabaeidae; genus Cetonia; species Cetonia aurata. Next base: position 12,035,815 of record OX421891.1, read on the forward strand.
CGTTTCCGGTATAGTTAGCGATTTCCCCGGAGTTTGTGCCATCACAAGCGAGGAACTCGTGATGACGATAGGCCATATCCGGATGTTTCTTGCGTCTCGGTAACGCAGGTTCCAATTTAGGCACTGGAGACATTATATAACTAATGATACGTCCATTTTCCATCACTCTTTTTATTGACTTACATTCGTTCTGTGTCTCTTCATCGATCCGTGTGGCGTTTTGTATGTCGGTAGGTTTATCGTCTGGAAAATTCACGTTTCGGGAGAACCAGGCAGGTGATTTTGTGGGGATTTTGCGAGAAACTGGCGTTAAAGGGACTTACCGAAATTTACCTGGACATTAGGCTGTGTGGTCGGCGCTCGACGGATTACTTCTTGTCGAGGACCTGTATATTCATGCCATCTGTACGTGCTTCTATATTCTGAGTGCAACTGGAATCGACAGAGAAACGAGATATGTAGTCAGTTTTTGGTGTTGGCCGCGGATCGTAGGGGCATTTATACGTATCGTGCGGGCATATGGCGGAAGGATTCATTTACCTTATCAACGGGCATTGAAGGACAAGCTCGGCAGAGATTCCAAAATGAACCGATCATCAGGTCTAGTGGTTTGATACACAAACACAGTTATTAAAATTGTAAGACTTGGAAGCCATACACTCGCGCGTCCACGTAAGTACAGTTGATGCAACTGGATGTCTACTATTCAAATGGTGAATGCAGACGGCATGACAGAACCCCACCTCTATGGCAAACCAGTAAACGCCAGTTACAGGGCTAGCTGACGATCAATAACTACTACGCTTGCTCCCTCGTAGGTACTTTACCCCACATATTCCAGTACCTAGGTCTAATGCGTACAGTGGAATTTACGAAACCAAGTCGACTCCCACTACAAACAAATATTTCCTTATAATACCACTTTGTTTTATTTATATTTTTTGTATCATATTTTAAAAAATTATTAATTAATTAGTTCAAAAAACAGAATTAATTCTTCCACCAATTCCTGATAAATAAAAAAGAAAGAAATTTTACTACATTCGTTTAGAAACTTTAAACATAAAATCAACACATTATAATAATTTTGAAGTTCTCCACTCCATGAAAGGGGTGCTGTATGCATATAATATATATATATAATTTTTTATACAAGAAAACCCAAGTTATCCATGTTTACAGGAAGACGAACACTGGAAGGGTTCAACGATTTGAGTTGGGAGGAAAAAGGATAAGTTCCATATACCAAAGCATGATTCAATATGTCTTGGAAACAATCAACAGAGCCAGAATTGTCTTGGATAGGTGCAGGAGAAACTAGAATCCCTGATTAGATCCATGATAACATATGGAAAGATAGGGAGGTGGCTAAGCGTATAGATTTTATCCTATTTAAAACTCATTATTCATTGATAACAATTGATCTCTCAGTTCACAGAATCCCAAGAAAGTTTCTTTTATATTCAACGTCTATAGAACTAAATGGTTTTCTAGGAGTGTTGTGTCTCACGTTTCTCTTTAAGTAAATATTTCTTTAATTAACTTTTACAGACAGGTATCAGTACACTACTTTCGTACTTAAATTTTTCTTACTTACTGGCTAAATGCATACCTACTATAAAATGAATGTGTCCATCTGAACATGCGTACTACATAATAATAATGTATTTCTATTTTTGACTAAGCATTGTGCACAATTAACAATAGATGTCGCACTTCACTCATACACAACAAAGAGGAAGCCTGAAGTAGAATGGATACCATGCAATAACTGCATATCTTCTATCATCTTGCTGGCTACAAATGCGTAATACAAAATGTGTAGCCGCCCGCCATAATGAAACCCAACTTTGCGACTAGCTGCACAAACATCATCTAGTTGAGGTCTAAAAGACAGCCCGTAATCAAATAGGACACCCATTTGAAGAAGAAATTGTGTTAAATGAAATCCTTTTACAAGCACAAGAAAAATTGCCTCTGGCTTAAACATAAATCAGCTCACAGTTTGGGGCATATTGAAAAATCAATTCTTGTATCCATATCACATACAACGGGTACAAGCACTTTTGCCAGCAGAATTCCCGCAAAGTTCGGCTTTTTATCAATGGATACAGCAGAAAATCGCACTAAATCGTAATTTTTTGGCTCAAGTATTCTACACCGACTACTTTCTCCGAACATGCCATTATTAATTTTTACACTAATCACACATGGACCGAAGAAAACCCACACGTAACATTAGATGCCCGTCATCAACATCAATCCTCTGTTGATGTGTGCCCTGGAATTGTTGCAGATGATGTGATAGGTCTATATATTTTATGCCCATCAGGTGAAATGGAGAAGTATACCGCCCGCTTTCTTGAAGCGGAGTCACCACTACTGTTGGAAGAATTTGCGATTAAGATTACAAATGTATTTTATGCACGATAGTGCTCCAGCACATTGCAATTTAGTTGCTTTTTTTTTCAAAGATGCGTATTCAAATCGGCGGATAGGGTGAGGAAACCTACAACCGTGGCCTCCTCGATTCCCACACTTACATCCTCTAGATATTTTCCTCTGGGGTCACCTTAAATCACTAGCTTATACCACTCCCATTGAAAATATTGATGAACTGAGAAATCGTATTATTCTAGCATTTGAGACAATTCGAAATCAATGCAATGGAGGATAGAAGCTTGCATTTCAGTTGAAGGCGGTCATTTCAAACAATTTGATAATTTTGTTGTATTAGTTAACGTTTAATTGTATAAACTTTTAATTTACTATTAAACATCCTGTAACTTTAAAATTAAGCCGTTCAGGACATATATTCATATGATGTTTTATGATCATAATAACCCAAGCAATGAGCCCATAAAATTTGTCGCATATACATATAGAATCAGCTGTATAATTGGATAGTATTTTAAGGTCAGCCGAATATTCATGCTGCTTCAAGATATGTTTTAAGTTAACATTAATTATAAATACGTAATTAAACAAATAGGAGAAAGAAAGAAGCAGTAACTTGCTGATTTATTACATGCTTTACAAAACAATCTTTTTCATTTGTCATATAGGAGTTGATACGCTTCTGTTATTGAATAATGCTACTAGTATTCAGCTACCTTTTAGTTATTTTTTAAATATCGTTCTTCAACAACAGAAAACAAATTGGAATCAACAGTTACTCTTTTCAATAATAATAGTATATATAGGCCTGCTGTCACGACTTGCGATTTCTTGAGAGCCACTAAAAAGCAAACATTAGAAAAAATAACGAAAAAACTTGCAAGCAATTATAAAAAGGTATACCATCTGCCTGCATATATCTTATCTATACGAGAACAGCAATCCTTTCCTCCATATTATAAATACCATTCACTTGATAATCAAATAACGTATCACAACGCACCTGTAGACTATGTAATTTCAGACACTTAATATTTAAATAGTACACAGTTCAGATCAAATTGGAATTATTCCTAGTGCCTGACCTTCAGACCTTAGCGATTAATATCCGCTCATAAGCAAAGTCATTTATTTCCATAAACGTTTGGAATTATAATCACAATACTGCAGAAAGATGGCCCATAAGCCCGAAGGAATTATAGAATATATACTGATTAACTACAGATGGGTGTTTGTTTGTTGTTTTCTGTTGCCGCTATCGTTCGTCTACGACATTTGGTTCTACTTCAGAAATTATGTAGTGTTCACGTTAAGTAGTGCACCAAAACAGCACGCCTCGAAAGTGAAATCCGTCCAAAATCAGGTGAGTTCCTGTGTAATGTGTCGCCGAGGTTATCCAAAAGTGCTTTTTCAAGGTGAAAAATTGGGCGAAAAATGGGAAAAAAACAAAAATGTGCACGGCGCGCCCTGGATGGCAAACAACGTCGTTTCGGACACCTTTATATAAGAATACTTTTCATAAAATCGAAGTAAACCTCGTGGATATATTAGAGATAGATGGCAAAAAAGCGGTATTTTAATATTTATTCATAGCAACGGATATATAGGGTGTATCAGAATTGCTTGCACAAACTTTACCTATGTAATCTATTGCACAAAACTGTTAAAAAAGTTCCTATAAACATATATCAAAAAATGCTTCCTTAATCCTCCATTTTCAATGATTTTGGTAAATTCGTATTTATTTAAAAACCAATTTCAATATGTTAAATTTTTTTTATTTTTAACCAATTTCAACTTTTGTTTTTTTTTGTTAATCCCGATGCATCTGCGTCTTTTTGCCAACTTTTTATTAGTAATGTGTTTCTCGAATCGAAAAAAGAAATCATTCAATAACTTTAATGAATAACTGTTCCAATAGTGTTGCTTAGGGTGTTCCTTTCGCTGAAATGAGTTGTCCCTTCCGAAGTAGACATTATATATTTATAATGCATGTATGTATGTAATCACTGGGTGAACGAATAGGTTGTAAATTAAATCATTTATTTGATAAATTACTCGAACATTGTTTGGCTTTATAAATACACAATAAGTTTTTGTTGTATATCATGCTGTTTATTGCCTGAAAATTTATTTTTGTGAAACCATACATTGGCAGAACAATAGGTATTTCAAGTTAGTAGTTTTAAACTGTAATTTGAAAGAGGCTTTGTGATTCTTTTTTCGTACTCTGCTAATTTAGATGGAAAACTATTATTAATTTTAGAATTTGGGTTAATCTTCATGTATTTCGTACAATTAGTTTATTAGGATTCAAGTTGTAAATAGGCTTTAATCAAGTTAATTAATATAATATGATAATAATATAGTTTAGTTTATTTTTAGTGTGCAGAAAATTTGTTGAGGCAATTTATAAAAGCTATGCTACATTTTAATCGTGCCCTGTTTTTAATATATGACGCAATACTTACAATCTCTGCTGGGATACCCAACGATAACATCTGTATTTATCTGCTTTTATCAATTTTCAAAGCTAAGGAAGCATTTTCACAGAAATGTTTAAAGCAACTTTTTTCACAATTTCGTTCTTTATCATCTCACGTTGGTAAAGTTTGGTCACGCATTTGAGATACACATTGTATAGGAGAAATATATTTACAGACTATAAGGGTAGAACCGTTAGTAACCATGGGACAATTGTCGAAAACCATCAATCCTTTGGGGTGGACCATCCCAGTTTTACCAGAATTAGATGATCTGACGGTCGGTGGACTTGTTATGGGTACTGGTATCGAATCCAGTTCCCACAGGTACGGCTTGTTTCAACACACTTGCGTCTCCTACGAATTAGTCCTTTGCGATGGTACCGTTGTAAAATGTTCCAAAGACGAAAATTCCGATCTCTTCTATTCTGTTCCTTGGTCGTACGGTACTTTGGGCATATTGACTGCTGTTGAAATAAAACTCATACCCGCGAAGAAATTCATAAAATTGAATTACATGCCTTTGAAGAACGATGAGATAACACAGGAATTTATAAAGGCGAGCAATGACAAGAGGAATGAATTTGTTGAAGTTTTACTTTACGCCAAAAATGAAGGTGTGTTAATGACGGGTGTTCTCACAGACGACATTGAAGAAAATAAGGTGTTTATAACTGGGGCATTGATGTTAGCCTGCGCGTATATTAAATCAGAATTGTTTATAGGTGAACACAATTAGTAGATGGTACAAACCTTGGTTTTTTAAGCATGTAGAAGGTGTTTTGAAACGGAATAAGAATTTAGTGGAGTACATACCGTTAAGGGACTACTACCATCGTCATACTAGATCGATATTTTGGGAGTTGCAAGTATATTTATACCTATTAATCTAATTGAAAAAATAATCTACACTTTGTATAGGACATTATTCCATTTGGTAACAATATCATCTTTAGATTATTGTTAGGATGGATAGTTCCTCCAAAAGTTTCGCTGTTAAAGTTAACCCAGACTAAAGCTATTAAAAAATTATACGAAAACAACCACGTAATTCAAGATATGCTCGTTCCAATTACGAAATTGAAGGAAAGTATAGAATTATTCGAAAAAGAATTTAAGGTAAGCTTCGGATATATTGTATAGGTAAAAATAACCTTGCAATGATTTAAAGGTTTACCCCTTATGGCTATGTCCATTCTTGTTACCGAATGATCCTGGCATGCTACGGCCTTCAAATAAAACGGAACAAATCTATGTCGATATCGGAGTGTATGGCGTACCAAAATCCGTCAACTTTCATCCCAAAAATAGCACTAGAAACGTCGAAAGATTCGTGGCCGACGTTAGAGGGTTTGAATTCCGATGCTCTGCATCACTCGATAATAATATCCGCTCGTTTCAGTTTTCAGATGCTATACGCTGACACTTACATGACGAGGGAGGAATTCAGAACAATGTTCGACCATACTTTGTATGATAAGTTGCGCGAGAAACTAGATTGCGGATTGGCATTCCCAGAAGTCTATGATAAAGTGAAAAAATCAGCTAGAACGTAGATTTGGCAAATACCTGTGCGAAAATAAGAGAATTTTTTTTTAGCGATTGTAATGATTCATTTGTTTCCACCTGGGTACCAATGATAGAACACTTGCGTGCACCATAAAATAAATCCATAAACAGATAAGGATAAAGTTAATACTTTTTTCTCCAATCGTAGAAAGTGTTGCAATCGCTACATTCTTGACTACACATGTTTACGTTGATTTAATGTTCTAAATTGGAATTGGTTTAAAAAATGTTGCCAATTTGTTAGTGATTAAAATTATATCAATTTGTTCTTCTATACACTATGGTTCGTAATAATTAGCACGCTTGTATACTAAGTTAGATATCTTTCGTTGCTTCAAGTATTTTTATGTAATTTATTACGTTGAGGGTGTCCCAAAACCCAAAATAATAATAAAAAAGTTTTTAAATAAAATAGATTTTGAATTTTTTTTTTTAAAAGATATGTAGATGACTGCATCAGAAGAAAAAATATGGGTACCAATATTACATGAAAAATTTAATTTAATAATTTAATTTTTATTTCTCCAAACTAAATAATATTTTAACTATATATGACATTTTTATATCTGAATTGTTGATCTTATTTAAAGACAAACACTTATTTGAGAATTTACCCTAAGTGAGAACAATTTAAAATATAATTGCCTGAGGTTCTACAATAAATTGCCAATTTACAAGAATTTCTAACATGAAATATATATTTATAAGTTTTGTTTTTCGTAAACAATTGAAAACTGAATTCTGTGAGTCCATGATCCTTTCTTTATTTAATTATTGTGCCCTGGTGTATGGACCCTGTTTGTTTTGACTTTGCATCATCAAGGATAAAACATTACGTATGTACTTTTTAGCGTTCGAAAATTAAATATATAAAATAGAAAAAAAAATTAAAATTAGCAATTTTTAAAGGGGTGTTTCACCCCATCATAATAAATTTCCCCAGTAGAAAGATCTCCTTGCATATCTGAATATACTCTATATCTTCCCAAAGTTTCGTTAAAATCCGAATTTGCAATCTGGAGAAGTACTCTTATTAGTCAATGGTTGCTTATTTTTGAGCAGTAGTGTATATATGTTCTTGTAATCTGGTTTAAAATTACAAGCTTATTTTTTTTATATTTCCTGTCGTTTTCGTTTGACGGTTTCTCTTTCGTCTTCACGTGATTGTCTGTATAAATGATAGAAGCATGTATGTCAAAAAATGTTTATTAGGGATGCAGTATCAATTTTCCCGATTTATTAATCTTTAAAATTCAAAATATGTGGTAAAACACCTGGAATTCCTTCAAATCACCGGGCGATAGTGTCCCTCTGCTCATGCGCTTAAGATAAATACCTCTTTATATAGTAAAATTCTCATTCATAAGAGCAGTTGTTCAGTGTTAAACACTCGCAGTAGTTGTGTATAGCCGGTTTTCAGAACGCAAGCCGCTCGTCAACATCACGTGCGGACACTAAACTTCGTGCTTTGCGCCTGTGAAACTTTGAAACAAGTTTATGACATAACTTTTAGTTAGTGAAACATCAAATATTAACATCCGATCTGTAGCTGGAAGGACGTTCTGCAGTGTTGTGCCGCTGGGATAATAAGGGATGCTATTGTTTTGTTTTATTTCAGGCGCGAACATGTACACCTTAGGAATCCGAGAATTTGTTACATTTATTGTTTTTATATTCTTCTTACAAGGTCAGTTTCAGTGATTTATAATTTGAACCGCCAAGTGTATTTACATAATAACGAAGTAACCATTCAAATGGGTTTGTTTTACAACGACAAACATGATTTGTACTTTGAGACAGGTCTGGAGTTATAATAATTCTTACTGATGTGGGGGACACTTATTAATTATTATTAATAATAAAATTAGGTGTTTGATTGGCATTAAGAGACCGGTAACCGTTATATTTTCTAATTAACCTAATACAGGTAATTAAACGGTTGTGGATTAAGATAATTACGTGGTACTTTACATATGGGTAAACGAGTCATTACAGTTTTATTAAATCACAAAGTGCAGGTTTTCTTTTTATGAAGACTATTAAATTATATTCTAACAAACCGGAATTATACATTACTCGAGTCATCCGCTTCATATTCTACCGTAACTTAATTGTTGATTTCCTATTATAAAAACACAATCCTGCGAATATATCTAGAGAGAGAGACCTTTGATTTTGAACGCTGCTTCCGTATGGTAACCGAAGAAAACGCGCAAAAATGAGTACGGTATAACGTTGTAATAATAGCAGAACTTAACTGTTGTGCAGGTTACCTAGTTTTTGTCTAGTTTTTACGCTTTACTGAAGCGTGAATCGAGAATAACTAAATCCGCAGTCTTCTATGGCAAGTTTCATGTGAATTTCTTCATTTAATGTTGATGTAAGATGAGAATATCGAACGAAGCACAAGCCACGGAGATACTTTATGACAACGCAGTAAAATTTCAATACAAACGTATTCTAATCTAAGTACATATTAATGAATAATAATAATAGAAAGATTGAAACTCTAAGGGGGTTTGGTACCCAAGAAAATAAAAAAAATCCTTATTTCACTAATTATTGGAGTATCAGAACTGCCCCAAGATATATTTTTTAATAGAGGAAGGAATAATAGAACTCAAATATTGGAACCATTAATCAATTTTTGTTTCAAGTTGTAAGGAAAAAGTTAGCTACTGCTTTTTATAACAACGTTCAGGCAAGTTTTCGGGAATGTACTACTTTGCTTTTTTTGCTCTAATTAACTTCTTTCTTATTGGAATATGTAGGAAATGTGTTTTTCAAATTTGATTTTGATATTTTAGCCGAGAAAACTTGATTTAAAGGGACCAACTTCATTCGCTTCCCCAGAAATGATAGCCTTTAAAAAAAGAAATCAGAACCTACAACAGGTGTTGCCAAAACTAGTTTAAGAGGCGTTTCCTTTCATTCAACAACTTCCACTAATTTAAATTACCACAGATATTGTACTCAAACATTAAATCATATAATATGATAATAAATTTATACTTCAAATAACACTATATTAAAACACTACGCACAAAGTGAATGCCATTATTTTCTCTGATGGTTTTCAGCGGTGATGGCTTGGAAAATAATCAATTTTTCGGTTGATGAGGTTAAATTTTTTTCGGTTCAAAATCATCGTCATATTTTTACTGCGTAAAAATTAAAATTCATGAACGTTCAATTGCGTCCAGGTCTGGGGATTATAGGATTATGTTTGCAATTATATAATATCCACTCTCACTGCAATATATAATTTTTTGATCATTCTCTGAATAAAATTCAAAAGTTTTTTAAAATCTCCCAAGTTTTCCGCAATAACTTTGAGAGTTCGCTTGATCTGTTTGTATACCGCTGTTTATCTACCGTAGTTTCAAGAAATTCCAAATTCCAACTGCTGACATGCAACCCGAAACCAAAATTCATGTATCTTACAATGAGTATTTAACAGTAAGATTAAAATATTTGAATATTCAATACCTTATACTGTACTTATTTTAATATTGTGTAGAATGTGAATATTTCCGAAGTTCCAATATTCATTCACAAACTCCACTTAGACTTTTTGAACCGTTTTAAACATTTTATTTTTTATGTTCAGAAATAATTGTTCCTTTTTTTGAAAATACAGTCACTATTTGGGGTAAGTTAATTTTCTTTGGCCTCAACTAGAACTAAGAACAACTTTATTCTGTATTATTTTGGTTTAATTTATAGTTTTGTTCGTCGGTTATATCTGAGATTATTTCCGAAATATCATTTTTATTAAGTTTATATGATTTCTGCTTCTGACTCATCATTCCGCCCCTCATTTATGTATAAGGGGATCTAGGAAGCACGCACCCTTCATGTACAATCTTCTAAGTGCAACTAAATGCAATATTTGTGGTTGTATCATCATTGTATCATTTGCAAAAATTGAATACAGTGTCATACATAAAGCCCACAAAATATTCTTTAACTGTTAAATTTGACATTGTTTCGGCAAACGTTAAACTATTCGAATTTTTCTTGATTTCTTTGGAAATTATAATTTTTTTTTACCAATCTTCAGCAGTCTAGTACAAATTTACTAAGTCACAATTTACCTATAATGAATAATAAAAAAATCTATGTGTGATTCTGTAGATAGATCGTTTCTGACAAAAATAATGATTATTTATTTATTTATTTATTCCTTCCTATGTAATATTGTGGCAAGGTTTGTTGAATTGGTTTTAAATTATTCTTTAATTGTGGGTAATTGTCTCATTCAGATTTTTTTCTTTAAGGAAATGCGTTATATCTAGCATCCGGTCCCCAATTGAATCTCAAATATTTGCCTCGTTTTTTCAATATACAAGGGTGTGAGATGAAATTGGTACTAAAATACCTGGGAATTCTTTAAATGTGGATTAAATAAAGTACAAAGAATTCGGTTCAAATATAAATTGTGCGTGTAGATGTTGTAAGGTATTCACCGTATAAAATATAACACACATAATACAAGAAGGGAAAGAGAACGAGAGAGAGAGATAGCGAATATTGTGTGCTATAGCTGCTACCGGAAAGTTAAAGCAGCAGGTAGTTTTTGTCAGTCTTATTCTCATCGCAAGGAAGCGGAGATATTATAAACCTCAAAAGCCGATGGAATTTCTCCATTCAAGCGAGAACGCCCTGCCTACTCGATCTGTCGTCTCTTTAGCTCAATGTAAACTACAAAAAGTCCCTGTTTTATTACACAGGATGTGTGTCGTTGATTTTATTATACCTGAACGACCATTCTTTTTTTTTTCTTCTTATTAATTTGACTTGATTTATACCGCGCGATCTCTTCTAAACCCGTCCAGCCTGTGGGTGAGCGGCGATGACCCCATGCACGTTCCTCCTAAGATACGTAGGAGACGTTGAAATATCCAATTCTAATTCCATCTGTTCCCAAAGTACAAAAATGACGGTTGACTCACGATTTTTTTAGGAACATTCATTAGTAATGACGCATTTTCGGCGTCATCCATTCAACGATCGGGATTCGATATATTTTCTATCGCTGTGTGTAATTAAACGCGATGATAACGATCAAGGAACAAACACGGAATATATATTTATTTATGTAAATGCGCCTGGCGGTATTTAAACATTTAAATACAATGCACTTCCTTGAGGAACAACAGAATACGGTGTCACGGTCATGCGATACCGCAAAATATTAAATAACGCCTCGTATTCATTATTCCGCAAGAAGTGCACGTTATTGTGTCTACACCATGTGTTATATACGAATTAATTTTTTATCCATCCGCAGATAAACCTGTAATGGCAACATGTTTCTTTCCGCCCGAATATACAGGGGAGTTTGTCATGCAGAAAAGCGTAAATACAGGGGGGATCGTTGAATATAGCACTATAAATATATCGTATGTTGGTACGCCGTTATGGGGTGGATGTTTCAATAGATCAAAAAATAATTTTATAGTTAAATTGAGGTATTTAAAATACTTGACATACACATATCGACAATTCTAATTCTGACAAACCCGCAGCAACGATGACAGCCCGTGCCTAAGATGCTTAAATCTAAACCTAAAATCGAAAAACGTCCTTCAAGTGCGCTCGACCAACTTTTCGATATGTTATTCCAAAGAAGAGGACGCCGCCGTCTCTTGTCCTACGAACCACGTCAAAAACATCGATGAAATCATCCTATTCAGTAACTATTAACTGCCGGAATTTATCGTCACAAACTTATCGCCGGTCCCGTTTTAGAAATCGCCGAATTGTCGGGGTATCCGGCCCTGAAGGAATTCTGCCCACTGGGCGATAGATATCTCCTTTCTTACAATTCCGTAAATCGAAACACGGACCGCTGCATGCTTGGTAACGCGACAGTTAATACTTGCAGTTCCGGTGCTGTCATGGATATAAATTTTCGCGATTGCAACGTTGGGGATTCGCTCGGTAATTTTGACCAGATTAAATGAGACTTTTGAAATATTATCAAAGGGTTGTATTTAGATTTTAAACTCTCCTGCATCGGCCAATGGGAAGGTTCAAATGGGGAAACTTATCTCGCTTTGGAGGATACACGTAAGAAGCCAACTTATCGTTGTGCGGTAAGTCCCAAAAAGGATTTATCTTATTAACCCAGATGTGCCCGTTCAAGCTGTAATTTTTTTTTTTTTTGTTAAATTTTATATAATTGTTTTAAATATATAAAAAAAGATTTTTATGACCAATAAACTTAAAACTTATTTTTCAAAATTAAAAAAAAAAAAGTTCTATACGTAGGACCTTTGGTCAATCAACCAAAAAATGTCAAAATTCAGCCCAACAATTTCAGATCTCAACAAAACTTTCTGAGATCATTCTCCTTAATGATGGAAATGAAAATGCATTTTTAGAAATTTTTTATCGTATTAGGTTTCTTCGGGGAAGCTGACCATATTCACTATTAGCACTAAAATTCTAACGAACGACTTTAGTTCTCAATAGAAAAAGACCAATGTATTTTTTTATTGTATGTTACGGTTTTATCGTCAAAAAAACTGAATAATTCCGATGGACTTCGAGTGCATCCACTCGTAATGTTTTTTCTTTACGCGCCGATTTTTTTGGGTCGACAGAGTTTTAATATTTCTTTTTATCAGCCTTTGCTACGGGATCTGTTTGCAACCGGGCTTATCTGGGTTAAAATAAAAACACTTGCCCACCTGATTTAGGTAATCTTGAAAATATGATTTGCAGCTTTACAAACAAAACTTCCAAGACGGCGAAGTTCGTATAGCCTTAAGTAAAGACAGTACTTGCGATGTCGAATTGCAAAGCGCCACCAGTGGTTATGAAACACTCGCTCTAAAACCGATTCCCTATCAGGAAGAACAGAAATGGCAGGATGAAATCGAGAACAGCGTTTGCAGGTAACAATCGAAACGGATGTTCAGTGGTTAGATCTTTCCTGCTCTCCTCGCTTCCTTTCAGATTTCCGGAATGGTTGGTGAATGAATGGGAACACGTCAATGTCGAGAACAATAGATTCTATTACAAAGACCAAGCCGAATTCATCACTTACGATTTAAGATGTATCAGCATGATCAGCAGTGATAAATACATCGTCTACAGCAGGACGCATTGGTATTTATATCGTTTTAAATTTAGCGTCGTAAATGTAACCGGTTCTTATGAATTTAGCAACGAGAAACGATACAATTGCCTGTGGATCCAACAGAGGAACGAAAATGTGTTTGAATTCCAAACGGGAGGGCAATCTAGCAAGTTTAAAACCGAACATTTATGTGACCCTTCAAATATGCCTAATAAATGGATTACACAATCACGTAATTTCTTCAAATACAATCTCGACTCTCAAATTAAAAATGAATGGCTTTTAGGAAAACTAGCACCATCGCAGATAAAATGCCCAATATCTGGCGTCTTCAAAGGGATGATACCAGAAACCCAATCTCTCTGCAGCAACCTATCGTCAGATTGCATGACGCCAGATTTAATGTATTACAAAGTGTTTAACTGTGATACCATGCAAGTGTATGAGGAGCGCGAATATAAGTGTCTGGGACATTGGAAAGAAGACTATTTACTTTACACCTATACGAAACGAAATGATAAAATAGCTGAAGGAACGTTTGAATGCTTCGTTGGTTCCATAGTTTCCGACACTGAGGATTACATAATCATCAAGGAAGCTGGAGAGCATTGTCAGAGAAACATGGACGCGTTAGTTTCCGGGATGAAGTTGACCAAACAGAAGCAACTAACTGTCCTTTGTGTTGGAAATGACACGAATAATGAGATAAACACTAAAAAGACGTATTGGTCTATAGATGAAAGCAACGCTAGCAAAGAGAATCAAACCAAACCATTAGGTATTACTCCATTTTTTTCATCAATCGATCCTAATCTATGATACTATGCTAACCGAATTTTAATATTTCAGATAATCACAAAATCAACACAAACCAAAATATTAATCCACAATCATCCAAAGGGAATATAAGTTTAATTTCATTAGTAGTAATTAATTTATTAGCTGTAATTGTGATAGTATCTTCGTAAAAATAATGATTTATGTACATATATTCAAAATTACCAACGTTTCTACAATAATCTTGCCGTGTTACTGCAAATATATAACTCTTTCGTGTGTTAAAGAGCAATTTTTTTTTAAAGAAAATTTATTTGCAGGATTTATACAGCTTATTTTGCCAGACCTAGTCAATAAAGCAAATTTTTTTTTTATATACATTTCGTGAGGATTTTTCTTTTTTCAGGGAATCCGTTATGATATTTTGTACAACGATATTTTTTTAACTTGATAAAAAAATATGATAATACTTGTAATACAATTTAAAAGGGAATTATTTATTTATTAAATATATATTTGTACGTACTTAATAAGTATGTGTTTTTCTTATACCGTTCCTTAAACGTATCCTAATACAGTCGAACTTCGATAATTCGAACCATCACTAGCCACCGAAAAAGTTATTACCAAAAGGCGGATAGCCACAGGCACTATAAGCGATGATTCATATTGGGTCGGCCAATATCTCATTGGCGGTATTTTTTAAAGCAGCCTTTTCTTTCAGTTAATCCATATTTGTTTCATTGAAATGATATTATTTTTCCACAGAAGTAATACATACTAACTGAAGGCAATCATTTTTTTAAATAGTAGGGAAGTAATATCTCTTTGTATTAAAGAATCTTTCCTCTCAGTATGACAATATTGTACTTAAACAATATACCTGTTATGCAAGTCCGTGTAAACAAAATTTATTTGCATTAATTATTAAAATATATTCTAAATGCTGATCTGTAAACTCAGTCCGTTTGCTTGTCGTATGTTTTTAAATACAGAAAAACTTCTTTCTACATCACAACTAGTGAGAGGTGCATATTTAAAGTATATTTTAAAATTACTATACATTCCATTGTCTTCGGAACAGACATTTTTTAAGATGTTTAAATCCGGATTACGGTTAAAAACTGCGTCAATTTTTTTGCACAAACGGCCTCCAAAATCTCCGGGAATATTTTTAACTTTATGTAAGGTAGTATTTAGGATTTCGATACCTTCTTCTAGTTTTAAACTTTGAGTTTCGAAATATTTTAAAGTATTAACTTAATACTTTAAAGTTATTTTTAACTAAATACTATATTGTGGAGACAAATACGGGACGCTGAATAAAGAGATATTTTGTGCGACCGCTCTTCACTTGACTATTCCGTATCTAGCGCGCCTAGTCGATCAATTATTCGGATACACTTAGCGAGACAGAAACAGCCCTGTCACAGGTAGTATTAGGATCGCTTTTTATTACATTCTGATATGTTTACATAAATATTACCTAGATTTTATTGTAAGAAAAAAAAAACACTGCATCGTGAAATAAAAATCAAATAATAGTACTAGAAAAATTGTACGTTACGGATCACTACTATATGACCCTGTTAGATTGGCTGCCTACCTCCTACCCTAACTCGATTCGCATTTAATTCTTTAAATATGTACATCCAAATATATATTTACCTTGGGTTCATTGCAGAATTTAGATTTAGGCAACTTGATCCATTTCCTTAGTTTCATGTAATCCAGGTTCAATGGAAGAACAATTCAACTATTTTAGTTGTAATTGAATTGAATCTTGTGATCCTATTGTTTTGATAATGTTAGATATATATGTTTCATTTATACGCTGCCTTATTTTTAAATATTAATTAATTAATTTCAGTATTAATTTTGAGATAAGGTTAATAGACGCTTCATATTATGATTCTGATTCTATGAATATATATTAATAAATTACTTACTTTCTTTATACGGCAACTGTTTCCATTGTTAAAATCAATGATCGCCACTGTCAAGGCTTAATTTTCTTTTAAAATTTCCTTGCAATATTGTTATTTATATTATTATTTAAAAAAAAAGTATTTTGTGCGTTTCGTGCAATGTTAATCGTAGTAAAATTTACAACAAAGTATTGGTATAATGTCTGTTTTAGTAATAGTTTCAGGTCAAATCATCAATTTTAGAAAGTCTAAACTAGACGATTCAATTATCTAAAATTCCTGTATTATGTTTTAACTAGCTTTCCTTTTACAGTAAAGTATGTTTTATTTAGAATTTACCATATTCCTAGTTTTATTGTTGTAGAGAAGAAATATTTGTGCGCAACTTTAATCTGTGGTATGCAACAATCACAAACAGGTGATTTGATCTGTATATTTTTCTTAGTTTAATGCCAAATGTGATTTAAGATATTAAGGAATTCTCTCCCCGTAGGGAAACACATTCAAATATTCTTTGGCTGAATTTTTTCTTTGTGCGATGTACTCTTTTTTTTATGTATATTATAGTATTATGCTATAAATTATTTCAATAAAGATGTTTATAATAAAAAAAATATGGTAAATTCAGGGATTCAAACATTCGACGTCAAATATTCTGTTCGAGTTACCGAGATATTCGAGTAATAGAAGTTCAAGTTAACAAGTAAAAATTACATATAATTTTCGATCTTGATCTATTGCCAACCCAACTTGATTCGAGTTATCGAAGTTTGACTGTATTTCCTCTCTTAAAATCGTCAGTTGGATCTTAATTCCGTTTAATAAAACCATCGTATTATTTAAGACCAAAATTTATTTATAAAAAAATTTTGAATAGTAATATTTCTTTAATTTGTGTAAATAGAGCTTCACAAAGAAATATTTACAATCATATTAGATAGCTATCACTTAAAATATGCGACCTTACAGTAATTAAAAAAACAAAAATGAAGTAACAATCAGTTAACAAAGGTTAAAATATATTTGTTCCAGTCGTGCACATTTCGCATATTTTAAATACTTCTTTCTGTTTTCCCTTTTTTTGTTTTATTTAAAATTTAGTTTAAAATTCTCAAGAGGATTATAAATTACTTTGAAATCATGTTTATTGATTTAGAAATTACCAAATCAACGTCGACCATACTGATTTGCTTCGCGCACTTTATCGATGCTAAGAGACTAGAAGTATAGTATAGTTTCTTTTTGCTTTGCATAACGAATGAATTTGGCAATTCTTTACACTGATAAATAAAAAAATTATAACGAAAGAAATAACTAAATTAAATTAGATGAAAATTGTAACTTTTAAGAACATTTAATACGAGATTCCAATGAAATCGTTTACGCGACGTAGTTATACTGGTTTGATGTCTCCTTGTCCCTTTCCATGTAGTCTCGATCTATCAACGACTCGATGCGTTTCTTCAAATCGGCAGGCTTAAAAGTAAACAACCGATTATGTATATTCATTTGATAAATGTGGATTAACGATTTACCTTGACCGGAAACTTTAATTGGATGTACAATTCACTAATGAGCAGGTTATGACTCAAAGTCTTGCGCATCTTCATTATTCTGACTATAGCAGCGTCGATTTGATACTGCCGATCTTGATATACCCTCTCCTCAGTCGCTTTCTGCTCCTCGGTCTTTGAAAATAAAACGGAAGATGATTTAAGATATCACGGGGAATGTATATTAATACTTACAGTTTCTTTCATTTGAATCTGATTGATTTTAATACGAAACAATTTATTAATAAACTCGTTATTGAATCTAAATTTGTCAGACTCCGCGATGTCCCTTCCTTTGGGTAGCTTATTCAACACCCTAGCTTTGCCGCACGCCAAAGACTGCAAGGTCCTCCTCAGTTCCCCATCTTCAATGTTCGTAGCTGCCTTTATATATTCAAAACCTAATTCGTCCGCGCTATTAAACAATAATAAAACAAGTGATTGAAATAATGATACTACGAGCTCTTTCACGCCAGCTTTGAAGTTGGCCCTCAATACGCAATGGCCTAGAGTCGGTTGCCATTGCAATTTCCTCCCGCTATGCTTATTGAGATAAAAATTCTTAAAGACATCTTGGAATTGCAGCATCTGTTCTGGCACGGTTACGTCCATTGGTATGTAGGTCGGCCAATATCCCATCGTCAAAATATTTACAGTCATGTCCAAGGGGATTAGGTTTCTGTTGTTTGCTATGTGTTGCCTGAACGCGACGTTTATGTCTTTGCTCAATTCCATATCTTTGAACATTCCTTCCAATTTCGAAGTGAAACCACCACCGCATTCTTGCTTTAATTTGCTGAGCATGCTCTTTTCCGCGTCAACACTAGCAGATTTACCGACTAGTAAGCGTTTGGCCAAATCTTTCTTGTAAAAGGCTTCAAAGACGTCCTTGCCGTGTATGAAGCGGAATAATACCATTATTTTATCCAATAGTTTTTCTAATTCTTCTTCAGTAGCTTCTTTATTACCAGCGCGCAGTTTGGAGTCGACGAATTTTGCTAAAAGACAGAAAACTGTTGATTGGTAGCTTAGTTGATTTGATCCATGATGCTTGTAGAGAGCATAGCCTAAAGGACCATTGTTATAATTCAGTAAATGTCAGTTATTTTCTAATGTACGGAATAAATGAAAATTAAGAGATTTAAGTGTGTGAAATTTG
Organism: Cetonia aurata; assembly: GCA_949128085.1. Classification (NCBI taxonomy): domain Eukaryota; kingdom Metazoa; phylum Arthropoda; class Insecta; order Coleoptera; family Scarabaeidae; genus Cetonia; species Cetonia aurata. Next base: position 12,054,771 of record OX421891.1, read on the forward strand.
AAGGTATATTTTATTTACGTGTGATCGAAATTGCTTGTCAGAATATTGCATCGTTTCGGTGACCGTAAGAGATAGGAAAAAATGAGAATTTTTCGAGATATGCTCAATGATGAAAACAAAAATGTGTTGTATTTTTTTTTTCTAGTTATGACAAAAAATGAGTTTGTTGACTTTTCGAGAATGTCTAATAACTCGCTTGTCTTTATACGATACGAAGAAAACGTCAAGCATCCATTTGGGTGCTGAGCTCAAATATAATCAACTCCACAAGATGGTTTGGGAATGTCTAGAACAACCAAACGAGCTGGTTAAAAGGAACAAAGCAACCCATCTGCGGGTTCCTGGACACACAGGAGTGAAAGGAAATGAAATATCATAATCTTGCATATATGCTTACCAATCAATTCCGCCGGTTTATTGGCTCGCTGATTAATGAAGTGTTCAAAGGCTTCTTTAAGCGAATTACTGAACTTTTCATTCCGATTAAAACAAGTAATAACTATGTTATCCATCGTGTCTTTAAAGTCCAGCAGTTCCTGAACCATAGTTCTATCTTTTTCTGGATCGATTACGATGGTTCTGCCCCTCTTCTTTATATAAGCGTTGAAAGCGCTGCATAATTCAGAGTGGCCGTTCTTCACCCTCCCAAATAGGTTGTATAGCAATGTCAAGTCGTGAATACGTTTTCCTTCCAGAAGGCTGTCCAAGCCCTTCTGTAAGATGTTCGTTATATGCTCACTTAGTAATTGCCTCTCAACATTGTGGATCAATTGATATTTAGTGCTGGCGTCCAAGTAATGGAGGACTCTTTCATTTTCCTCATTGATCCTCTTGTCTACGTGGGCTAAGTATTCAGGTACTTCAAGTTCTTGCATCAGACGCTGTCCCTCTGCCGCGTAAAGCCTTTCGGTGGCTTGTAGGAATTTCGTCTCGAACGCCTTGTCGTAGATTTGCAAATCTGTCAGCATGCGTAAGAGAGACTTCAATAATGTGCGATCCACCGCGTCACCTTGCCTCTCTTTTTCTATCAACATCAAAAGGCCCTCGACCACGCGGGTCTGCACTAAAGTATATTGCAGTATGTACTGCCTAAATAAATCCAAACCAGTATCCCAAATAGATAAAATGTGAGCGTTCTGCAAGACGTAAGTTCGATCTAGGTAAAGGAAAATACTTCTAATCATTATCATCTGGCGGCAATGGTCTTGCCAGGTCTCGTTCATCTTTTTCAAAAAGAGAAAACGATCCATGGATTCGGCCAGGAACTGTTCAATGTTCGCACGAACGTGGGCTTCGGTCAGACTCCTCAGATTCTGATAGAGGGTGTGCGCCATCTTATGGTTGCACATATTCTCCACCGCTTGATACAGTTCCTCAAAGGAATATTTGTTGGGCTTCGATTTTTGTATGGCCAAGACTGCGCTGCGTAGCTTCTCCCATGTCTTGTCAGTGTAATCATCTGGTAGCTTCGGTTCACCTGGAAATTTAAGCAAACAAGGTGTAATATCCTGATGGGCCAATAACAACCAAAGGAGGAGAGGAAAATTAGTTCTGGGCAAATGTCCATAATAAAATTGGTTATGATTTTGTAACCACTAAATATAGACACATAGGAATTGTTAAATGTTAAGCCGGATTATGATAACTATAATAACAGATAAAAAAATCTTAATCATGAAATTCTATACAAATGCTAATTAATACCTTTCTGGTTTTTGATGACGATCTTCTTTGTCCCTGTCGTCTTTATATTAATTATATTTATGTTCCGATTGATGCCGTTCGAGCCAACGGCTGAGAAGTTGGGCCTCTTGCTCCTCTCTGAGGAATTATCACTCATGTTTTCATCGGTTTCACTAGAAGCTCCACGTTTCCTCTTGTTGTTGTTGCTGGTGTTGGGTATCTCAGTACTGGGTGCCCTTATATTCCCAGGACAATTGTCCAATTCTCTTCTATTATGCCTTGACATAGAAGAACATCACAAACAACGTTATTTAATTAAAACTATGGCCTATATGTGTTCATAAAAATGTTCAATTTTGCTTAAATATTAAATATAAATATATGTATATAATATATATATAGGTATATATAACTATTTAACTATAGAGCTGTCAAATATTTTCGGTGAGTGTTGGTCGCAATGTTTTCAGTGGAATTACTACTGGAGCAAGGAGTAACTATTAGAGGCGCGTCATTTGAACCGTTTGAACTTGTTAAAGTGTTTAGAATCGTAGATAATAAGCAAAATAATTTTCTATTACCTGAATCGATAAAAACGTCATGCTTTTTCTCACCATGAATTGCATACAGTTCTAAATTTAGATGTAAGATGCTGTTACGAGCTAATAATCTGTTTTTCTAATAATAATTACGTAAAGGTGAATGTAAATATAGTTGCTATCGTTTGTGCTAAAAGCCAGTAGTTATAGAAAACCACTTGTACACATGAAATTAACTAGTTTGTACTCAGTACTGATTGCTCCATAAGGAGATTGCAGATATCAAACTCAATAAGCAATGTAACTAATTCCAAAGTAGAAAAAATAAACATTACGATTCCAAACATCAAAATAGATAATTAAATAACACTGCAACCCTCTCTACATGATAGATACATAGCGCATTCAAAAAGTTCCAAATCGATTTTTCCCTTTATAGTCTGTATTAGAATAGCTTCTTTACTTTCCCACTACACCTCGTACAAACCTATCAGTTCAGATTTATATCGCATTAAACATGTCGGTCACCATTTGGACCAAATAAACATATGTCAATTGAATAATTGAGTTATTTTAGCGCATTATACGTCATTTACACAGTTCACTCTCATAGAGAAGCCACCCCAGAACACCACCAAGTAAGCTAATTTAATTAAAGCAACTTTCCCTATGAGTCACATCAGCACTTCACATATTTTAGAGAAAGTCAACCCACATGACCAGTATTAACTATTAAGTAACTACATTTAAAGCAGTATTATTACACAATGGATCCTTCGCACGATATGTGCAGAAGCTTGATGAAATGGTTCCAAACATTAGCAGCCGAACGTGCTAGGTCTGTAAATGAACTGAGCGATGGTGTCGCCATGTATCAGGTCTTAATGCAGATATCGCCAGAGTATTTCAACAAGCTAGATTCGAAAATTAAGTTAGATGTCACGTCTAACTGGCGGTTAAAGGTTAGCAATTTGAAAAAGATAAACGAAAGCATATTAGAGTATTATCAAGATGTATTGAGCTTGCAAGTGTTGGATATAGGAAAGCCGGATGTTATCAAATTGGGGGAGATTAATGATTTAACACAACTAGGAAAAATCTTACGATTAATATTAGGTAAATTTAGATAAATTGCACATTAACAATCACAAGATTTATTCTATACAAAATCGCTTTTAGGATGCGCTGTCAATTGTGATAGAAAACAGGAATATATCACACAGATCATGGCCTTAGAGGAGTCAGTCCAACAGTCGATAATGTTGGCGATTCAACAACTCGAAGAAGTGACATGCGGTCCAGGCCGATCGGGTTTGAGCCTGCGAAGTTGGGACACTGACTCCAGGATCATGCGGTTAATCAGCGAACTAGATACTACAAACGAGGCGAAAGAAACATTGAACCAACAATGTCGACACCTAGAACAGCAGCTGCAGTCTATGCTGGAGGAGAAGCAGGTTTTGATTTCGGAAAATCAAATGTTGGTGGCTCAAATACAAGAGAAACACACAGCTGATGTTCCTAGAAGTTCTGATAATCGACGGCAGATGGAACTGTTGAAAGAAGAAATATTTAAATTGGAAACAATAAGGGATGATTACCGAGCAAAGATTGTCGATCAGGAAAAGCAAATTCATACACTTCAAGAGAAAAATGCCGAGTTACAACTTGCAGCTGAGGCTACAAATAGATTAAAAGATGAAGTTGATGCTTTGTCGGAAACTGCCGATAAAGTGCAAGCTTTGGAAAGTGCTTTGATGTCCTACAAGAAGAAATTGGAGGATTACACCGACATTAAAAAGCAATTAAAGACTTTGGAAGATAAAAACGTCGAATACCTCCAATTAAATATGAAATACGAAGAGGAATTGAAGAAACAAAACGTTTGGAAGAACCAAGCAGAGTTGTACAAAAACCAAGCTGCTGAGTTACAACAAAAACTAGACGAACAAACCCAGAGGACCGACAAAGTATCATTCCTGAGTAAAACCTTAGAATCCAAGTATGAAGCGTCACAAGCAGAGAAAGATAGGTTAATTAAAGAGAGAGATATGCTCCGAGAAGAGAACGAAGAGCTCAAAATCGGACAGAAAGGCGGTGAGAGAGGAGCAGCTATGTCGCAGGAATTGATACCTACAGAAATGAAGGAGCGTTTAAGATTTCTAGAGAAAGAAAACTCAGTATTACGTGCCAGTAGTCAAGATGCTATGGCCAAACAAGCATTGCTAGATGACGCTATGAATCGTATTAAGAAACTTACCGATACAAACAGAGCATGTAATCAGAAAATACTGGAGTTGGAAGCTCAATTGGAGGAATATCAAAAACCGAAGGAGCAGCAGTATATCACCTTGAGGGAGCACGAGCAGAAAGTTTCCGGTTTACAAGAAGCGTTGAATTCCAAGGAGAGCGAATACCAAGTTTTAAGTGCTAAATACAATAGAAGCCTTGAGAAGGCTAAGGAAGTTGTTAATTCGTTAGATATCAAAAGCAACGGGAGCATAGAATCTGTTCATTCGAATAGCATGAAGGAAAGTGAGGAAAAATTAATTACAAGCGCTTTCTACAGGCTGGGATCTTCCTGTCACAGGGAAGCTGTCGATGAACGCTTGGCAGTATTAAGTGCCGGACAGGGACAATCATTTTTATCTAGACAAAGGCAACCTACACCTAGAAAGCCTGTTAATCCATTTAAACCAAAATAGAATGTATTATAAATATATTATAATAAATATAAGTTTTGTACAAAACTTCGTAAGGAACAATGTTATTGTAACATATCATTTAACATCTGGTACTAATTTTTAATTAATTGTGTTAACTTACAGAATATATAAAATGAACTTATTTATCGTTATGTACATATTACATATTTTTAAAATAAATCTTGTAATACATAAGGCACATACTTTAACAACTTTACTCTAATTCAAAACTTTTACATATTTACTACTTTACTCGTATTCAAAATCATCGTCGAATTGTTTATCTAGGTCATGCAGTTGTTCTCTCAAACGACGGATCTTATCTCGTCTAAAAATCTGTTTTATTGCAGCCAACGGTATTAGAGGCGGAGGACCTGTTGACGGTGGCCGTTCAGCAGCTCTGCAAGTAATTTCAGTTATCGTTTTCTATTACTACAATATTTTATTTTTAGCGAAACTTACTCTTCTTCGACATTTGATGTATCCACTACATCCACTTCCAGAGGAGAGAATCTAAACGAAAACAAACACACAATCAATCAATTCTGTAATGAAGTAAGTTTAATATCAGGGTAGCAAAAAATACAAACCGGTCCTCAATGAACTCCAACATAGTATGCATACGTTCCAATCTGGCATCTATGTTGCCGATCATCCTACGAACCTCCATTTCTGATTCAGGACCCCAGATAGGCGCAGGTGACTCATCAATAATCGATCTCGATGAAGTCGAAGCATCTGCTTGGACTATCGGAGATACATCTCTAAATACATCTAACAGACTAAGGCTGTGAGTAGGTTCCGGTGTTGAGCAAGCCACATACCCGAACATTGGTTCGTATATGAAACTTGGAGGAGATGAACTAGAATTAGATCTCGATGATGCACCATTCAAATCTGGCATCGGAGGAGCTTCCCATTCATGAAAATCAATTACATTCTGACATTTTTGAGAAATATCCAAGAAATCCTTCGCTGCTTCAGAATTTTGATCCGATATAGATTCTTCTGATGTCGAAATGCGAAGGGAGATTGATAAAGATGAAATTGGAGAGATCGGAGTCTCGATACTCCATGAGAATACATCAAAACTTTGTGGTGATCTATTTGCTTCTCTTTGCCTGCTATCGGCACATGCTAACTGTAATGAATCCTCTACAGTAGCTAGTACATCATTTGCTGCATTTGGAGATGCTGAAGCACTATCGGAGGATGTTTCCCAAGTAGAAGCAGGTGAAACTGGTGGAATAATTTCTTCATGTAACCTACGACCACATCGTGACCATGGGGATCCTTCTAGTGTTGACACTGAAACATTCTCGACAGGAGACAAAGGTGTATCTCCGATATCATAAGTCACAGCACCTTTTGATGTTGAAGGTACATTTACTTCGGAACCCTCTGGAATTGCAGTTGATCCACTAGTAGAATGCTGTGATTTCGGAGCACTTTCAGAGTGTGATGATGTAGATGAATCGGTTAATTTTATACTAACACCTTGAGGCCAAGAGGAACCTTCCAATCGTGGTGATGAAACAGTTTCGTTTATTATATCATCATCTTGTTCAAGTTGTTTTAATTCATTTATGTATTCCTGCTCAATATCTAAGGATATAGCAAATAGCTTAAGATCTACATCTTTGAGGAGTTTAACAACCTCATTGGGGGTCTTGAATAAAATTAGACGACGGATTAAGTCTTCCCTTTGACAGGGCGAGATATTTTCACGTGTTGCATCCAATTCATCTATCCCAGAGTCCTGAGATGTACTAATCGACGATCCTGACGCCGAGGTATCGTCATCTAAGGATACTGAACTTTCTGGTGTATGAGGTGCGGGTTCTTCAACCTCAGGAGGGAATATATCTGCACTAATATCATTTGGTGGTGATGGTATGGGTGTAGGTTCTCTTGGGGTCGCGGGAGCGAATCTCTCGATTGGAATAAGTTGGGGAAGATTTTCATTTTCTTCCACGCATAGCAAACGCATTATTTTTTCGCTTCTAGAGCCTCTGGCATAATTAATCTGAGGTGGAGGTCGCTCAGGGGAACTGTCGCTACTCTCTGAAGAGCGCTCCTCTTTATCAGGGGCTGTGGGATTTTTGCTAATTCCACTGGTAGATGGTTGCGGACTTGGAGCACGCTCGTTATTATTATTTCTGGGCGGAGTTTGAAAGTGTTGTCTGTATAAGCAACGTCTCACATTTGATTGGCGATCTGGAGCAAATCGAAAGAAAGTTCTGCGCCGGCCGAAACCGTAAGGATAAGGCGGTTTTCTTGGTCGCTGGCTTATGTAATAATGATAAAAGTTCGCATTGGGGTTTCTTTCTGGTGTAATGCGCCCTTCTTCAAATATATTATACATCTCTGATTGAATTGAACTAGTTGTAATTGATTGATAATAAATTAATTAAAAATTGTATCACTAACCACTAAATAATGCTGCCGTTACAACATAAATAACCATTTTGCGTTATTCTTTTGTTCATTGTTGGGTACCCGCGAATTTTCATTTATGAATATTTAAACAAAATAATATTTGAAATCATATGGATATGATTTCAATAAATATTAAATTGCGAAAAATGGACTAAAATAAGCAATAATAATATTGAAATGTTTAACTAATTCAAATTCCCATACAGATGTATTTTAGCCAATAGGAATGAAGCATTTTGGAGGAATATTTAAAATTTTACTGAACTAAAACTTATTTACTTATTCTCTTATTGGAGAGGAATTATTTAATTTCATTACAAAAACATTACTATTACCACATAATAAATTTATCCAAAGTTGTTATACACGCTGTATAATATCGATTGTGCGTTCATCACAGTTTATATGCCACCAACATTACACAGCTTACATATGGCCTATGTGGAATGTATACATCAACATTAACTATAACATAAAAGTGCTTTTTAAAAGTTTATTCATATCTGAAGAGGAAGATAATCATATTATCTTTTATAACATCAGTTTTATCTAAAGTTCTAATCTTGAACATTGAGGAGGAAAACTAAGGTTACCCAGATATACGAGAGAAATGGACGATGAAGAATTAACAAGGTATTATAATACTAATTTCCCAAAACTGCTCTCAGACAAAGCTATTCTTAGACAAGCTGCCGAGGAACTCTTACGAGACGCTAGGAAGTTCATGGCTAAACGGAATGCAGAATTTCGAGCAACACAATTGAAGACACCAATGAAAGCGAATAAGGTGTTTCTAAATAATACCATTAAGAATGTGGTATCGTATAATAAAAATAAGAGAATTGGAAGCATGAAGAAGGAAGAAAAGAATAAAATGAATACGAACAAAGTGAAAGAAGGTGACAACCATTAGCCAAGTCCATGGGCCAATTTATTTTAATTTAATTTTGATCTTAGCTATCATATCTTATGTTATAAGTCCTTACGGATATTTTATATATGTAGTAATTTATTGTCTAACACAGAAATAAATTATTTTCTTTTTTAAATTTTCTCAAATATGAACCTAGCGCGCTCTAACGTCATTTTTGGGAATTAAAATGAAGGTCTTACCTCCACAAATGTCAAAACTTGAGTTGAATATGAAATAAAACACATTTTTAAATCATTTATATTTACTTTATATTGAAAAAAATTAGCATAATACATATTGAATCTTTATACAAAACAACGTCATGGATATTGTAGAAACGTAAGTTAAAAATTTAATCTCAACAATAGGGAAGGTTTCCTAAACATATTCTTGTAATCTTAGGGAAATAAATGGCACAAATACTACCGTTCCAAAAGCAACTTATAAATGGGTAGATGTTACGAATGATTTCCTAACATCTGTCAAAGGTAAATCAAAAAAATAATAATATTTCTCAGATCTATTAAAACTATTTGCCCATGAAAATACAGATTTAGAATTGGGCGAGCTTTTACATGATGATCTATTCGGACTGTTCGAAGCGATGTCTGCCATTGAAATGATGGATCCTAAAATGGACGCGGGAATGCTTTGTAATCGTGGAACCAAGAAGGTCAAAACGTTCGAACAAACCATTCAGGTGAATATCGAGACTTGCAGTAAAAAACCTTTGGTGAAAGAAGTTTTTTCGTAGGATGGATCTTTGAAGTTAAAAGATTTGGAAAATTCGGAAGTTATAGGAATTATAGACATGACTTTAGCCTGTATCGTATCGTGGCTTGAAGGGCATTCTTTAGCACAAACAGTGTTTACCAATCTATATTTACATAATCCGTATTTAATCGAAGATAGGACTTTAAAAGCGTTTTGCTTAGCCGTCTATAAATTACTGGAAATTATCAAGGAGTATATTCACAAGTATTTAAGATCGGTTTGGTATATTATTATTTTTACCTTGACAAATCCTTAGGGCGATGGTTTATGAAGAAGAGGACTTCCAACCGATGCAATATGGGTATCATCTGAACCCTGATGTATCAGAACAGAGGATTATTGGAATGCTGCGTGAGGTCGAAGAGGAATTACATAAGAAAACACACAATTCTTACAATAAAGACTATGATGAAGTAGGTAAAAATTCGTTCTAAAAGTCTAATAAAGATTATGCAAATAAAATAAACTTAGGTTGATGAAGTGGTTGCTCTGTATTCAAGAATTAAATTCGTCAGGGTGTTGTACCAGGTCTTAACCATGTTGATACAGCGCAAAGACGATATACCAGTGATAGTAGACTGTCATCGACTATTAGCTGCAGCATCGGACATGTTGTTCATAATGAGGAAGACGGTAGAATTTGGTATACAACCTGGAGATGGTAAGCATTTCATTAGGAATATCTGTTGGGAGAAAAATTACATTTACTCTATAGGGGAGAATTCAAAGATAATGGGATTCCAACCTTTCGTGAACCAACGCCTATTACCACCAACATTTCCTAGATATACTAAAATCAAACCAAGAAGAGAAGCCCTTAAATACTTTGAAGATATGATCGATAGATTTAAATGCTTATCGAAGATACAATCGATTGTATTCTTGCATCAAGCTCTGGTCTGTGACAGTAATGCAAATATTTCTCTTTTTATACTCATTGTATCCTTATACAGGATTTTTTTATCGAGTTTAGCAAAGGTAGCCCTTGTATTTTATCCAGATCAGCATTGCAATTGCTATACATTGGCAGCAGTACTATTTTGACGTCATCCAACTTTATGGTTTTGAAAGACATCTTGAAAGACGCGGCTAAGCAATTTATATCACCACCTGCTTTGAGTTCTAAAGCTATATTGCATAATAATCAACAAGTAAGTTATACCAAGTGAACGCAAGCGAACTGTTGATGAGTTAAATACGAAACGAAGGAATGAATAAATTTGGAAAACCCATTACTAATATACCCATCAACAGACCGACTGCGTGCACACTGTATCAGCATTGTGATGGATAGATTTTGCTCTATTTGGTGGTTTAAGGCAAGAATATACGTGGACACCTTCTTCACACATTGTACAAGGCCTTTTGCTAATTTCCTACAATTGTGCGGACACAACAGGGCCAGGCAGAGAGACAAGTTGGCGCATTTACTTGAGGAATTTTCAGCGTTACAAGACGAAGCCGAAAGAGTAGATGCTTACCTCCATAATATATCTCTAAATTATTCCAGACCGCATCTAGCTTGTTTTGGTACTTGGATATTATATCACACCTTGAAGATCATGATTATGTATTTGCTATCCGGATTTGAGTTGGAGTTATACAGCGTACATGAATATTATTATATTTATTGGTATTTAATATATGAATTAGTGAGTGGTTTAGGTTGGGTTTGAATAATTTTATTTTCGATTAGGTATTTGTATGAATTCTTATATGGATGGTTAGTTTCCGCTTTGACGAGGGCTGATACCTTTCTGATAGAGCAAGAATTGATAATGGAAGTACAAAAGACTAAAGGAACAAACAAGAAGAAAAATAAATATAAGAAGAAGACCAGACCGTATAATAGGGATATCTTATATTTCCAAGCTTTACAGAATATGTGTGGTGGTTACTATAAAGTAAGTTCCTCAAAGGAAGGTTGACACATCCATTTTTTTTTTACCCTAATAATTAGTGTCATTTCCAGATCTTGTATGTGAAAGAAAGACATCCGAGATGATTTAACCTGTCTTCCCTAACACTAATATTTAAATGATTGATTAGGAAAGTTCCTTTTTTTTTATATTTACTTTTAGTTTGTGTTGTTCCTAACATCTTCACAAATATTCGTTGCATTTCGCATGGTCTTTATTGTGTGTACCTTTTCTCTCATCAGGCTTTGATGGGATTTCGTATGGACGGTAAATTGGCTATGCCGCATCCGCAATTCGACAGTGAACAAGTCAGATTCGAACATCGTTTTGCACCCTTCCAGAATTTATTAACACCACCGCCAGTTCAATATCCGGAATTCCGAAATTTAACATCTCCAGGGAGGTACCAGCAGCAACCAGTTGACAGTATGTACCTTTACATCGCTGGATGCAAACACTTCCACCAGGCCAAGCAGTTGCTGGAAACCATAGCACCTTCAGATGGAGAAGTTAGTTCCTGTTCCTGCAGTAACTTTTACAGTTCCACTATTTTACGCTTTCAGATACCGGAACTTTTGAAAATATCGAAAACCAATTTCATTGTATTGAAATTGCTGGCGGGGGGTCATAAAAAGGATTCAAATACTCCGCCGGAGTTTGAGTTTAAAGTGAATAAACATTTCCCTATATTAAAGTTACCTTAAATAGTTGTAATTTTTTTTTGCCGAATAAAGAAATCAAATCAAACACATTAACATGTCTTTTTTAAATTGTTTTATTTGAAACTTTTAGTTTTTATTTGAACGTTCGAACTACCACCACTGTGAAACGAAGATTTCTTCATATACCTGCTTTTCACCCAGTAGTATTTCTTCTTCCTCGGCGACCTTATCGGCGATGGACTTTTTTCTTCTCTCCTAATTACAGTTGTCGGGATCCTCATCAATCTGCTGTGGCATTTAAAAACATTCGCGTCCAATTTGTTGATGGGCATCTCCGGATAGTTTTCCTGCAATCTTTTCGCGCGCTGTTTCTTCAACATTTCGATGGTTTTCACTTTTTTATTCGCAGTCAACATTTTTGGGTATAATAAACGCATCAACACCTAAAATGGAGACTTACAGACGGTAGAATATTGCCATTAATTTATTTTATACTTTAGTCCATTCGGGAACACCATCAGGGGTGTACAACAATTGCCAATATGGGAAACCTAAGTGCGCTACCGCCATGCGGAAATACATGGTAAAATTATCGGCTAAATAGTAAAATTTCATCTCCGCAGTGCATAGCCATATGGTTGGGATGAATCTGCTATTCAAATATACGACGCAGACCTTATAATCACCCTCAACCTTACATATTTCAAATACTTTACTGTTTAGACCTAACCTTAGTTTGTATCTTATACCGTCCAACTGTACACCAGGATCAACTTTTGTTTTGTAGCCAACAATTTGGCATAGCTTACTTAAGGGGTATATTTCAATTTTACCAGATACGGATACTCTATGCACTGTAACAGATACAATTTAAAATTACGAGCTTGCCATATAATTAGCTAATAAATACTTTCATACGTGCAATACCACTTATAAGAGAAACCATCTGATGAAGTATAAAAATTCCTAAGGTCTTCAGGGAGCAAAATACCGTGTTTTTGTTCCCAAGCACATATTTCAGAATGTGCTACAGGTAGATACCTCGCTAAGTGCCTCTTTTTTATCCCAAACTTTTTGTGCTGTTCTACAATACATTCACAAACTATTCACAAATTTGCAATTTGAATTTATTTAATTACCTAAAAGTTTCGGTGTTCCTAATAATAGATTATGATAGAAAGAATCTGTAGAAATTGTCTCTACTACAAAATCCATATTAAATTTGTTTATTGGTTTCTATACCAACAGACATGTTGTTATTTTATGAGGAATAAGCAAAAATAATAATCTGCTATGAATTTTGATAAAAAAATTTGATATTCTATGGCAATTATATTAAAAATATTGTTTTTTTTTTTGTTTATTTTAGCTAAATTACGGAAATTGAGAATATTTAGCGCCCTCTATTGTAGAATAGACTTCCAATAATAAACTTTGAGCGCTACAGGATCCAGATATGTAGCAACGAGTGGGCAAAAGCTTTTTGGTGGTAAAATTTTAGAAACTTTATTGAGTTCAAAAGTTAAAAGCAGATTCCGTATGGGAAGACACTTAATATAACCTAAAATGCTTTTTTACATTTCAATTTCAAACTTGCTTTAATAGAAAAAGTAATTTATCAAAATATAACATATTCCTATATGATTGAATTCATTAGAATTCAACGTAACATGATTCTAGTTTGTAAAATTTAAAGTCTGCTTCAATAAGATAAGAAAATAAAATTAAACTTAGTTTATACTGGTCAAGTTTGAATTTTCATATCTGGATAATATATTTCATTCTGGTCGACTTAGAAAACTTGAAGAATTACCTTTTTCTGACGTTGATGAACATATTTCATTCTAGTATTGATTAATGCTCGAAAGCCAATTCGTATACAAGGCTTTCTGAGCAACAATCAAAACCACAAAGAAGGTATGATAATTTCAACGAATATTGCTGCAATTCTTATACAAACCTTAACTCCTGGATCAAGTGGGAATTGATATATATATATATATATCCCTAATATTTAGAAGATTTGAGCTAGCTTTGTCTAAATATACCAATATCAAAGCCGTGCTAAACCAAAAGAAGCAACGCCTGCTGGAGGTACAACATGCGTTTACTTCAGCTGATCAAATTAAGCAACGAGCATCTAATAGGTCTTTAAAGCAATAACAATATAGGTGCACGGGATATGCTAAACCGAAAGAAAGCTTACATGAAGTTAATTCTCATGGCCTATATGAAAATAATTTGAGCTTAAATTAGGAGCATTATCAGTCAAGGTGCATTGGATGTCTTAAAAGAAGGCTTACCAAAAATTATCCTCATGGTAGCCACGGAATGGTAACTGAAACTAAAGAATTTGAAGTTAATTTTGCGCAAATTACTGGAGGTCTACCACAGTTGTATAGTTTAGAATAACTTGGAGTTTGGCTGTCGATGTTTGGTGTTGGTCTTGAGAAGCCAAGTTGGGAAATCTCACAAACACCTAGCACAGGTTCGGCGATAGGGGACTCATCCACCTTGCTGTTCACCAAGGCACTGCGAGCTGCAGACTGGTGGTGTTCGAAGTTATGTGGATTCCGCCATGATGGTGGAAGGCGTAGACTAACTGCTGAATAAATAACGGTGGCCCCTGTCATCTGACTGGAGGAGTGGAAGGATAATATGCAAAATTTACCCATTTCAGGGTGACACTGTCTGGTTAAAAATATATCGGGATGTAAATGCAACACGTCAGTCATACTTAACTATTTCATCGGGTATCCCATGATTTTGTAATTGGGTTAGACAGTGACAAGGTTTGTGCATTTGGTGTGTATAGGGCGGTGCAATTTTAATCATTTCAATCAATTTCGCAATTAGAAGGTATATGCATCCGCTGTATTTCAATTAGGTGCTATTTCAGGACATATCGACGTATCCCTATGACTATTAAAGCGTTACATGAATTTGATATTTACCCAAAATAGTTTATGCATCTCGGATATTGTTATTTAATAGAATGCACTTCTAGAATTGTCACGGGTAAATATGGATACAATTATTAGATCCTATCACCAGGATTCATTACCATTGTTAAATAATGGTACATTGAAGAGTATCCAATTTTATTTTAGAAATAAAATGGACTCATTTTCCTCAATAGCACATTATATTAGGATTGTATTAAAAGTCCCACTAAAATTCCAACCTGCAAATTTAAAATAAATAAGTTTTAACTTCATTTGAATTCTCATATTCACAATTATATTACAATTTTTTTTTTATTATCCATTTCTTAATGTTCTTGTTTGTTGGTTGAATATGAATTAAGAATACATGTTCAAAGCTTGTAATATTTTTGTGGGTATAAAAACGCATATCACGTATACAAAAAATACCTAAATGATAATGTAATAAATACATTGGAGAAAAATGTTTCGTAAAATATTAGTATTTAACTTATTCCTGTCAATAAATAAAATGTTTCATTTTCTTTATTTCTTTTTTGCTCTGAAATATGCTCCTTATATTTTCATGGGCGGGTGAATATCAATTAATAGGGGTTTTGAATTTTTAAAATGTTTTTATAGAATAAAAAATTAAATCCTTCAAAATATCAAAACAAAGAAGAATTAAATATATGTGTATCTTAATTTCATTCGAGTTCTTAAGTATTAGAATAAAAACTAGGAAAATATTGAATTTTGACTGTAATTTAATAAATTTTAATGTTATTGAAACCCTTCTGATGAAATATAATTTGACTAATAAATGAAAAAAATACTGAATTTTGTTTGTTTTTGAATTTTTTTTTTTAAATAAGCATATAGTTCTTTCATGAGGGGGTGAAAATCAATTATTAAAACATAAAAATTGAAGTCATGTTAATATAGAAAGAAAATATTAATATTTGAACATTTCTGGATTCGATTTAAAGAAACGAGAAGAATAAATTTTGATTTTATTCGAATTCTTATAAACCTATTCCTTTTATTATTAAAAAAAAAAAAAACATTAAAATATGCAACATTTTTGAAATATTTCTATCGATAAAACAATATTAACTTTTATTTTATTTTGTTATGTATATCCTGTTGGTCCCCTTCAAAAAAGAGTGAGTGTTTTATCATGTATTTCTTTTAGTTTCTCTTATGATATTTCATTAGAATTATTATTAACTCAACGGCATGAATATAAATAATATTCATATGTGATTATATGAAATCAGGAATGGAGAAAACCTTTAATACGATAAGACCAATCAATTTTTTCCTCATTTCGGATCTCATATAAATTTTATATTTTAAATAAAACAAAAATAAAACGTACCTTTCCTAATTATAAAACCCGATAGAATTAGTATTAATAATAATGGCAATAATTATATTATAAAAACCCTTAAAAGCACTTCAAGACTGTTAGAACATTTAACACATTAAAATAAATAAATTCGGAGTTTCAAAAAAGCGCCCCGCATTCGTAGTGGTGGCTATTTCTGTATGTCCCACACAGTTGGACGCAAACGGACATTTGATTATAGTCTGCACCCTTCTGACTGGCTACCCTCCGTATATTAACGTTGGAAACTCCGCCCTCCGAGTCTAAATGAAAATGGTGGATACATTTAAATATTAATTATAACATATCAAACTTTCTGGAAATGCTCGAATGTTTTATTTAAATGACAGAAATGGAAATATCCGTAATTTTTTTTTGTTATATTACATTAAGCATATTTCTGCGGGATCTCTTTCTACTTATATATAAAGGGATGCAGCTGGATTCAGTTTCACACACAATGGACAGATTAAAATACCCTTCTTGTAAAAAAGCACTTTTATAAATCACCCTTCACGCGACGCGAAAACAAGCGAACTAAGCACTGGTATTTTAACTCGTTATTTTATAATTAAAACGCACTTAGAAAACACATATTCGGGAAGCACGAAAGTTACTCTTTTTCGCCCTTGTTGCAAATGCAGAGTCACTCACTACATGTACGAAATCTCACGTGGTAATGGTGAGCGAATTTACTCTTAAAAAATGATCCGTTAAAAACATTTTGGAAGGGTGATACGACCCCTTCTTTATGTAGTTACCCTTACCTGCTTCGCGTATGCTCGTTCCCAAAAAAAAAAAACAACTTTCTATCAAATCTTAAATTTAGGTCACGTTTTCAAAGCATTCGACGCACATATGTGATGTTTGATGGTTTCGTTTTACCTATTTTGTTTAGCAAATTTCAATTTCTATCCAAGTCCGTGTATATGCTCACTTTTTTTATCGTAGAACCCCTATAAAGATTCAGAATATCATGCATATACAATATTTTGCTATTAAAATTAATAAATTGTTTGAAGAGCAAAACCTTGTATACCTGTCATGAGTTTGCAATTATAATGTCTCAATGACCCATTTAATTGATCGGCTGACGTTTAATTCAGTAATTCAGTTTGGGAACTTGTGAACGATCCTGCTGAAATACACATATTATCCTTAATATATTCAAATTTATTAAAATCTATAAATGAAACTGTTAAATAATATAAACGGAATTTCCGGAATAAATTTGTTAAGATAAAATCAAAAAATATTTTATTTTACGTATATTTTTATTTATAAAATGGAAATAAATCATAAAAATGGCAATTAATTTATCTAAACCAAAAATGCACATAATGAAACCAAATTAAATTTGATACAAACTTGATTTAACTTGATTTTGTGATTTCTTATGAAGAAATGTTAACAAAAACTGCATTAATAAAATGTAGAGACTCTATTTCACATTTTTCTATTTTTCTATTTTCGTGTGCTCTCCCTTGGTTGATACGTCTTCCTTCAAATCAAAAAGAAAACTCCTAACGCACAGAATCGCGTTCCTTTAAATTTTGTGTAAATTTGGCTTTGTAGGATTTTAATTTATTTTTGTATCTGTGGATTAACGGCGATTCTTTCTGCAAGAGATCTCGAATGCTTGTTCTTTTATGTTTTACAACATCCCAACAAAACTGTCATGTTGACCCAAATAATTAAACCTGATTGTATATTACATTGTTTACCGGTACAGTTAAATTTTATTAAAGACACTTTTCATTAATATTTCTTCATAATTTACGTATCCAATTATTTTATAAATAAAATTTAAAC
The DNA here is from genome assembly GCA_949128085.1 of Cetonia aurata. Classification (NCBI taxonomy): domain Eukaryota; kingdom Metazoa; phylum Arthropoda; class Insecta; order Coleoptera; family Scarabaeidae; genus Cetonia; species Cetonia aurata. Next base: position 12,072,531 of record OX421891.1, read on the forward strand.
GCACCAAACACATATTCTTTCTAGCTGTCACACTGACATTAATATCCTACTTTGTCCAATAATTATTGTTCCATATTACTGGAGAAATAAGGTATTAGTAAAAAAGAAAACTTATTCCAAAATACTGAAATTCGGAATAACCGAATACACTTATGAATAATATTTAATAAAATTAATACATTTTTAGATCGATCGAACAAATAAAGATATTTAAATGAACAATTTAAATGTAGTGCTTTTTCTAAAATATTCCATTAGCTAATTGTAAGTAGAAAGACCTTTTAAAATTCATAAGCCGTCTGTTACTTGTCGGGTTCTCAAAGTAACCTAGATTATCTTATCTAGACACTTTCTGCACTAATAAAAGTCACAAATAAAAAAGTTAGGCATGGGATTTCTTGAGTGAAATAGCATTCCACTATATTTTGCTTACCTAATCTTTTTAGCATTAATCACTCTAGAAAAGAATAAAAAAAGGAAAGCAAACACTATGTTTACTATTTTAGGATAAAAGTACTTCCTTAAACTATATAATATGTACTTAAAAAAAATCATATATCATATATTAATTATTTATGTACACATTCTACAATTTAATATTAATCTACATATACAATAGACATGAATATTTATACATAATAAAAGATATCTACTACACTCTTACAAATAAACATTACAGTTGATATAAAATTTAACTGTATTCCAATCAAATTAATTCTAACAGATGTACCTGTGTAATTGTTTAATATTTCTTCTATTTTAAATACTTTTGAAAGTATCCCCAGATGCAACTGCTTTGATTATAATAGACATCAGTTGTCAAAATTTTAAATTTATCCCTCATGTTTATATTATGAATTAAATTATGTTGTTGCTGCTGCACAATAATCGACAATCATGAAACGTGAAATGAGACAGTATGTATTATCTATAATATATTTTATATTCGATGGTAAAGTAACACAATTAAAATCTGTGTCTATCAAAACTTAAAATAATTGAACCTAGGATTAGGGTTATGTATTGAAGTAAATCCCTTTGCAGAGCGACACTAATCGTTAACTAATTCCTTAAATAGTTTAAATCAACCATCTTAATGTATAAAAATTTGCTACTTACATTTATTTCGGTTAGAATATCCGCTTTTTTTTACAATTTCAACTATATAATTTCACTTCTTTACGCTGGGGGTTGTATATCGTGAGTCACAGGGGTTGAAATAGCGGGAAGATTCGATGGGTTATACAGTATTGAGGAACGACAGATAAAAAAAAGGGGTATGACTTTAAAAACCATAATTTTACTTATTTCATAAGCGTTTATACCCACAAGAGTCTACAATTTATTCCATAAGAATAAACTGATATGAAAGTCATTTGAAAGAATTATTGTAAAATAATCCGTACCATTCAAACATTAAGAATTTTCTTGTTTCTTTTGTGAGCAGATTTAGACGAATCAACTAAGTTATGTTTTGAGAAAAGGGTTTATTCTACATTGAATTAAATTTATTTATTTTTAATTATTGTATATTAATGTAATAGTCAAGATAATAGTAATAATAATACAACCGTATCTTTTTTAAAATATATTTGCAATAAGATTAACAAACATCTTTATACGTTAAATATTTCATATTAAAAAATTACATACGATTGCTTCATTGTATTTTTTCTTTGTGTAACTACAATGTCGTCTATTAATGTATTTCGTATTTGGAATCCTGCAACAATAATAAATAATACAGATACCTTTTAAGGATATCGACCAATTAACACAAATAAAATTAATATTCTCATTTGAAATAAATAAATCAAAAATATACTGGAAAAATTAAATTCTGAATACCTGATGATCAATAAATATCCAGTGCAAAAATTGGGAATACACAGACGCTTATATTTATTAGAATCTCACATTAATTTCAATTTTAATATAATATTTTATACCAAACACAGCAGGTTATGTAGACAGTTCTTGAAACATACATTCACTTTAAAGAAATCAATAATCTAAAAAAAAAAAAATGTCTACGTAGGGGTACTCCTCGAGTTTTAAAAACAAATTTATAACTGTTCTTGAAACGATTCATGTTTTTTTTTAAATAAAATAACTAAGCACTGCACGTAATCTGTCATCTCGTCCTGCCATAGCAAAATTTCACCGCTACTACAAATATTCAGGGTGTATTCCAGCTTAATTGACGTACTAAATTCAAATATCTTCCAGATTATGTGGTTACAGATATTTTAGATTTCTTCGTTAATTTATTGCATATTATATTGGATAATCATCTAAATGGATGTTTTCTTTTTGTTATTATTGTAACAAGATTACTCTTCTTTAAATCTTATCGAATTTAGATTATTAATAAGTATTTTGAGCAATAGTATCGCTGTTAAATATATTTTAATTTCTAATGAATTTAGAGTTTTAATAAACAGCATTTTGGTATGGTTGTATTTAATATTTCTCTGTATTAATGGCCTTTTTTTTTATTGATGTAAGTAATCTTCATTAATGTAAAGATGCTTTTATTTTTATTAAGTATTTTAAGCAAATTTAGCTCGTTACTAAACACTATTTTGAATAATGGTCTTCCTGTGGTCCATATTTTTATATATTTCTTACCACTTTTGATTAATATAAGGATACTGATTGTCAATTTTCGGTTTTCCTGGCTCTTCAACGGATTTACATTATTAATAAGCACATTTTGAATAGTCGGTTTGTTGTTTTCGTTCATATTTTTTGTAGACTCCTTATAGGTTTTTATTAATGTAAGAATACTGATTCTCATATCTAAGAAATATTTTCTACAATAGTGCTTAGATTTAGGTTATTATTAAACACTGTCTGGAATAATAGTGTTGTTGGGGTTCTTATCTAGTTATAAGTATTTCTCATTAATCATCATTAAACCTTTTTCTGGCTTTTCAATTGATTAGGTAATTAATAAACACTATTTTGAAAATAATATTGCTCTGGTTCATATTTTTGTAGATTTCTTACCAGTTTTTATTAACGTAACAATGCTGATTCTCATTTTTCAATTTTTCTGATCTTTTAATGAATTTAAATCCTTATTAAACACTGTTTGGAATAATAGTGTTGTTGTGGTTCCTATCGATACAGTTGCTCACGAAAGTATCCGGCCACCAAGCAGTTTATCGAAACGGCCAGAATATTATTAAATTATATGGTAATAAGAAACAACTATTGCGCATATTACATTCATTTATTAATACTACTTAAGTCAAACAAACTTTTAAATTGAAAATAATAAAAATTGCTGTAACCAAAAATATAACGTAAAATACGCACTAGAGCAAGCACACAGAAGTATCCGGCACCTAACTATAAACATCAAAATAGTAACATTAAAACTTTTTCAAAACGAAATTAATACTTAGTGGGATAACTTCTGGATTTTATAATGTCTCTCAGTCTGTTGGGCATTGATTTGACTAACTTACTTGTTACACTACACAACAACAGATGTTGTTTTAGCGTTTCTTTATTAGAAATCCGTTTGGTGCTAAGACTAGGTTTTAATATTGGTCACAAATGTTCAATGGGGTTAACGTCTGGTGACAGAGGGATGTCTAGTTGATTTCTGGCATTATATAGAATCCATTCCTGAGTGTTTTGAGCGCAGTGCTAAGGATCATTGTCCCGTTGAAAGATGAAGTTACCTCCTAGCCTTAATTTTTCTGCACTAGCTTTCAATTTTTTTTTTTTTTCAAAATATTAATATAATGAATGTGATCCATTTTGCCATCAATAAACTCTAATTTTCCAACACCAGCCGCCGTCATGGATCTCCACACCATAATTGGTGGCCGGATACTTTCGTGAGCAACTGTATGTATTTCTCATTAATAGCCATTAAACGTAAGGATTGTGATGGTCAATTTTTTTTTGCGTTTTAATGGATTCAGATTATTAATAAACACTATTTTGAACAAGAATGTTGGTTCATATGTTATTATTGTAAGAATGCCAGTTCTCAACTGGCAATTCTTTCGATCTTTTGATGAATTTAGATTGTTAATAAACACTGTCTTGGATAATATTGTTGCTGTGACTCATATTGCTAGAAATTTCTTATAAATTGTATAAAAACATTAAAGGAATAATTAGCGTTTTGAATGACGCTGTTGGTATAGTTTATAATGTTAGTATATTTAGCCTTTTATAAAGTAAGGATGTTGATTTTCAATAAAGCTTTAATCAATTTAGGTTATTAATTATTATTGTTGTATGATAATGGTGTTTATATGATTCATGTTTCTGTATATTTCTGTACTGGTTTTCGTTAATTGAATAACGTTGAATTTTTAATTTTTCTATTTTCATCTAATAAATTTTGATTTTAATAAACACAGTGTTACTACCGGTTCACATTTTTATTTTATTAATTTGCGTTTCCATCCATATGTGTAAAGCTCTTTTTTAAAGGCGAAAAAGGCACAACAGCATCCGCAAGGCATCCTAACAGACAAGAACCGTTACAGAGGAAGCTGATGGTTGCAACATTATCGCGTATCAAAAGGGTGGGTTAGGGGTAGACCGGCACATCTCCATTATTGTACCCCATTCACGGCTTTAACCCCGCGTTGCGTGTATCCCGGAGGCGACCCCGTTTTTTTTCTTTTTTCTTTTTTGAGCTTCAGATTCACAATTAAAACAAATATGCGGAGAGGGGTTGCAAACCAGGTGTACACACTGTACGCCAATACTGTACGGGCCTATTCAGTACGGGAGCTAAAACTTTAAGAATTCTGCCTTGTTTTTATGGTATATTAAAAAATGAAAATTAAAATTTCGAGGCATTTCGGTCTACTTTTAAGGTAATTTTAAGAAAGTTCAAATTCGGCCACACATCAACTTTTGATCCGCATATTTTTGGGCATTAATGTATGTTTTATATTTGATTTATGAAAAATATTCAACCAATTATTTTTTGGTAATACGTATTTTTACACCGAGAGAAAAATATGGTTTATTATTTATATGGTTATGCATCACCATAACAATTGTTACGTTTAGATGGGCATAGGAAAGCATGGAAAACGTCTTTATTTGTAGCTAATCTGGAGCGTGTGTTTTCACCAAACTTTCTTGCATTTATCTTCCTATCACACGACATAGTTTGCAATATGATCTGAAAACTTTTTATTAATGTGTCATTAACTGCTGTTATTTCAAATTTACAATTATTGAATAATCTTCTTGCCGCGTTTCATACTTGACGAAGTTGACCACTAATTAAATCAAATTCGTCACGGAAACGGTCCTGCGCAAGTTGCTTTTAGTTTTTTATTATCTGCGGTGATAGCACACCATTTTTGGATCGATATATTATAGGATATAGGAAGTACTAATTCCATGAAGCTAATTCAGGCATGCAAAGTTTACACACCAAACCTGAATGTTTATTCTCTTTGTGGTTTTTGACTTACTCGTGCAAGTTCATTCATTTTTCTTGGTTTAGCTAGACATACATTGCATGTAGCACTCGCTCGTGTATTTGTTAAATAAATACGACATATTGGACCACAAAACCATATCGACTGATGAAGGCGATGGATTTTGCCAAATAGCAGTGCTATTCACTTCACTAACAAACTTAACTGGATGTGCAAGCGATGATATTATTACATTAGAATCTGATATTAATTTACTTCCGCCTGACAATATTTATTTGTACTTCCTTTGTCCAGAAGAACCATCATATCCTCACTTACCGTATAAAATCAATCTTGCATCACGCAGAGAAATCAACAGAATCAAGCATTAATACTCTAGTAACTATGTAACAATATATAAGCAATAATATTTATAACTTCTTCTAGGAATTTCGTATTTCTTATAATGTATTTCGGAGGGCGTATAGAGATATTCATTTGATTCTTGTTAGTAAAAAAATCTACTGTAAACATTTATGTTACGCGTTAGAAAATAATAATGTGTAATAAAGTTTCAATTTCTTTAATTTTCATATAGCAATCCAACGAAATCTAATGTGAATTGCAGTGCATTTTATAGGCTTTCAAATGTTGTAAATAAGTTGACCCGGGTAAACCCGGCTAGTAGTTAAAAGTTTAGTCAAAGTTATCTAATTTTCATCACAGGTATGAAGAAAAAAGTATTTTGTTGTTTAGTGATGCTTTAACACGTAAATCTACAATCATTATCTGAGCTTGTTAACATAAATCTACATGGATATCGTATTTTTAAAAGTATCTTGTACTTGTATACAATATATGATTAATTTTAAATGGCACTTAGATGTCACATTTCATTTTTAATGTATATTAGAACGAGTGTTACATCCTAAGTGTCAATGAAAGTGAATCAAAAATTAACGTGTTGGTGCAAACGAGGTAAAGGTAAAGTACATACAGTTATAACTTCGCAATGCACCACCGAAGACTGGGCCTTTGATTACAGCTCTATTTGTCATTTTAGAAAGAAACATTTTCTACAAGAATGTTATAGAATCCAATCTAAAAATATTTTTGACCATACAGAGTATCTCAGAAGTAGGCAAACGGATACGTACCCCATTATTTTAAATGGAACAACCTATATATTATTTCATTTTTCAATTCTACGCAGAGACATAACATGACTTCATATAAACTACTATACATATATGAATGCCCCCTTACGGGAAAAATTACGATTATGTTGTCAAGGTTTTCAGGAGCATTACGGTATAACCAAAAATACATCGAATGTAAAACATAACAGTTTTTTATTTTGCCCCGCGCAACCGTCGGCAAAAGATCGTAAATTTGTTATGTTATCTGGTACCTCTAACTCGCTTAAAAAATCTCCAATGGTTGATGCTACTTCCGAACTCGTCTGCCTGCTTGTTCCTCGCTCCAAGTATAAAAAAACAAGGTCATGTTATCCATTTCTGAACAATATTAACTATTAAACGTTAAAGCACGACCAAACATTTGTAAAATAAAACCTTAACCTAGAACAAGGAAGTGTCTACAGCGCTGATTAGGCCGTCAAAAATATTTGTTAACGTTAACATTATTGGATAACTGATTTCACTAATTCGGTCCTAATTTGTACAATAACAAGAAAGCTATGCTATTTTATACGTAAAGATTATTATAAGAATATTGTTTTACTGAACCAGAAGAAACGATAGCTAGTTCGTAGAAATTGCAATTTGGAAAAATTAATGCAGAAAATGCGATTTGAAAAAAAAAGAGACGAAATTTAAAAAATCGAAAAAGCGCGAACAAGGCCAAGATTTGCATCCAAAACAGAAGATGAATTTAACGCGGAATGTCTACTGCCATCGTCTTTATTCGGAATCTAATGAAGGCTGGATTAGTTGTTCTGTATGTCAGAAATTGTCTGATAATTCCTGTGCACATGTTGAAGGAAACGATACTGTGTTGGTTTATAACTGTAGATATTGTAAGAGTAAAGTTTAATGGTCCCCATATTGCCCCGAGGTAATCATCATTTTTACATATAATGGTGAAAACTTAAAAATTAAATTTTTCTTTTGAAAATAAATAAGCTCCAACAAAATGGGGTTATACTTGTATATTTGTTGCGATAAAATGAAAAATAATTTCCCTAAATTTCAATGTTTTGAACTGATGAACCACTTTTTACCCCTCCCCATTTTGCCCTGTTTGCTGTTCCCCTAAGTATACAAAATTCTTGTAAAAGTTTTACATCTATTTTTTTCACTGCACTTTCTTTAAAGGATAAACTTCTTTGAGTTACGACTTTTTTATGCAAGTTATAATTAATTTTTAATTTATATAAGCAAAACTGCCACGTTGTAATTTGGAACAAGAAATAAATGCCATTAGAACTTTTTCAATGCCAATGTACGTATGAAGAACTAAAAGCTAGCTTTCTTTTTTTTATATAAATAATTGACATGTTCTATGATTTTCCTCAAAAAAACATCATTTAAATTTTATTTAGGTGTTTCGAAACTTTTCGGACGCGCTGTATATTGCAAACTTGGGAATTTTAATGTGCTGATCCAGATTTGATAGGTTTAATTCGAATGGAAATAATTCGCTCTCTTAACTAACTATGAATGATAGTATTTTTTTTTTTTTTAATATCTTGTAGTAGTTTTAATTATATTAACTTTATATTAACTGCAAGTTTTATTTCTACCGGTGAATAAATAAATCGAAAATTCCAACCCAAATTAAAGGGGTACAAGATTTTCCTAGGCGTGTATTGTACAAAATACCATAAGCAATATATAAATGAGAACAAAATTCCGGATGTGAATTATCTTAGCATGTGACACCCACCATAAAACATAGAAGGAAGTAGACGATTGGGTAGGAAATTGATAACTTCATCACTGATACGGTATATAGTTGATTTTATTATTAATAATAATATTAATGAATTGTCTTTTGTAATATAGAACGATATAAAAAATTTTCGATTTACACAAACTTCTTATCTATAAACCAGAAGTGAAGAGGTCATTTTATTCGTGCGAGATAAAAAGAAACAAAGTCACTGCCCTGACTATTGTGCTCCTTTTGGGCTTTAATCTCCCAGAAAACGGTTTCGGCGTTTCAAGTCGTGAAATGTGAGTATTCAAGACCTACCAAACTACCAAGTGTTGGCCACATGTTGTATTTATAACAATAGACAAGGAAAGATAATATAAATTTAGTAATTACAGATACAGATTATCGTAATATAACTTATAAGCACGCCAAGTTATTAATCGTGCATTTCGTTTCGTAAAAGTCTAAATTTTCTCTTCGCTGATAATCGTTTTGTCTGTAGTATACCAGTCCTATTCTATCACCGAAAGATTTTGTGTTTGCGTGAGGGAGTGCTGGAGAGGTAGTCGGGATCGTCTCAGAATAAAGCAGAACAGTCACTGCTGTTCATTTCATGTTGTGTTCGGTTGATTTTATACAAGTTAAACTCCTTAGAAATCGGCCTATGTAAATAACGTTATGAGTGTTATAGTGTTTTAAAGATATTTAAATCGACAGCACGGCAATTGGAGGTACGATTAATCGAAAATTTTTGGGCGTTATTGCAGAATTATTTGTGAATCGTTAACTCGACAGAACCAGAGATGTTTACCGAAAGAAATTTATGATTATTCAAGGAAATAAGTGTAACTACCGGTTTTTAGTTACAGGTAAGTATAAGTGCAACCATTTCCGATGATATCTTTTAAGTTACTTAAGTAACTTTCGACTTAACTTTGTTGTTATTTATATATATATATATATATACAGTAAATATGTACATTGCAAAGATGCATACCACAGACACACATATATATAAGTATACAACACTTCTTGGAATACAAAGAAGAGCAGATACACAGACTTGCATTTAAGTTTACTTTTAAGGTCTGTTATCGTTTATTTTCCGTACATACGGGACAATCACAGGAAGTATTAAGACTCCGTCTGCAATATTTACACGAAATTAAATTTAAAACAACGGTTAATACGATATAATTCATTCGCTCTCGCTTGGTTTATTCATAAGAAGAAAAAAAAGGGACCATATGAAAACTGTATTACTTATTAGATCATTTCTTACATACACACAGCAGATATGGTATATAATGTAATAATAATCTATTTATGTACATATTTGCTTTATGTCTATGTATGTACCTCCTTTTATAGTGTAGATTAACTGAATATGACCTCATCTCATCGTGGATTTTATAATAACGCTCTCATAGCGGCCTAATAATTTTTCTAGTGGATTAAGAGGTCATATTTTCGATATAAAAATCCGTACGAAAGGTTATAAAGTTCAGGATCTACTAGTTTGCTTTATCCGAAAAGGAAATTAGAACGTTTCTCTCGCACGTTATCTCCAAACAAAAATATTTATTTAATTTTATTTATAGCCGACACACACTATAAATGGTTTCATTTTTGGTCTATCTAAATTTCTGCTTCTTTTTTCAAGTTTTTTAGACCAAGAGAACCATCCGAGATGAATTCGAAATTAATATTATACTCGGCAGTAGTTACAATAATTATCTGTAAGTACACCAACATTATTTTGGTAGAGAAAGTAAATGTTAACGAACTACCTTCTTCAGGTAATTTCCTTTTGTCTGCGTACGCCGATATTAGACATAGAGGCAATCTCAGAGGTAAGATACAATTCTTTACAGCGTTTTTTACAATAATTATATATAAATATTCACTATCAAAATCGTCTATTTCGTAATAAGGTTAATTTTCTCTTAAAAATAATTTTAATTTATACGTTTGACAAATTATATTCTGAATATATTTTTTCCTCTTGAATCTGGTTAACTCTAAACGAAATAATTTTTTTTTTTAAGACCTAAACCAAAAATAAGGGGTTTAACGTGCATTTTAGATCGAAAATAAAAAAAAAAATGCAATTTGTTTCCTTCAAAATGCATTAATTGACGTATCATTACGGGTTAATTGATAATCGTATTGTCTTAACCCTGGAATTGTAGTGTAGGTCATTTTGGATCCCTTCGTCTCAATGGAAAGGACACTTCCCTTGCAAGATTAATACCGAAATTTAACATTCTGAAGATCTTTAAATAAGTTTAGTGACGACACATAGTGGTTTAGGATCTGATACACGTGATCGAAACCTCTAGCTCCTTAAATAGTTGACTAAACCGAGGTGAAAATTTAAACACAAGGGCTTCAAGTCATGTATAATCGACTGACGAAAAAAGTTTTGGTGCAGCTTGTCATCTTCAACCCCTACCGAGGGTGGAAGAGACACGTTCATTTGTGAATTTTTTGCTGCACAAACATAGCAGGTCATGGTTGAAGTGTTTATCAGTTGTTATTGTTAAGCACAATTTAAAATTGGTTTGCTCTACTGGAGAGTCATATGCGGCAAAATTTTCAATTTCGCTTTTGACAGCCGCTTCTTCCTGTGTTGAAAAATCCGTAGTTTCATGCACCCATTGAGATTTTATTGAACGACAATATCTTTTGGAGGCAGATCGTGGGTTTTTCCATATAATGTATGTGGTTTTTTCATCGATCAATTGAAGCGGCGCCAAAGATGTCGTAAAAATACTTTCGTCCGCACGTGATGCATCTCGACTTTGCCGTTTATACGCGGTGTATCCCAAACTGCGTGAAAACCCCACTTACATAATAAAAGTAATGAACAATTTGGTACTCCAAGCGAAGTCCACGTTTTTAAAATGCTCTCAGTAAAATTTTTCAGAGATTGAAATTTGCGGCGGATAAAAAAGGTTCTTTCTTTATAATATCACGTCACAATTTCGCTGCGATTGAAAAAAGTTGAAATTGTCGGTTTCGATTGCACATATCAGATCCTTTGTAATGGAAGTGTTATAAAAGGAGCAAAAAAAAGTTTGAATGACCCACACTAAACTAGACATGTATTTTATATTTAGTTGATAACAGATCAAGTCATATAAATTTCCAAAAGAACCTTATATCGAAAAAGGAGATGTTTGATTTTGGACAAATCAGCATAGTCAAAAAATATTTTATTGTCGCAACCAACTTTGTTAGCCCCATATGCCTTACGTGGTGATCAACCACCACCTCCCGATATAGAAAACGGTTTTGAAAGCGCAGAGGGCATCCACCCGCTAACGGACCTGTCAGTTTGGCACTTCAAGTCCCGAGGTTAGATGTAAGGTTGATTGAGTTTGAATTTTAATACGATTTGAGGTGGTTGGTCTTTGATTAATTCCGCATTATTATCCAATAATTTGTATTTCTAAGGTGTTGGTTACTATCCCCTCTCTAATACCTAACCAGATTTCATTGTAATCATTTTCTATGTTACGTAATATACATAATAAAGATTAAAAAAAAAAACAAAAAGAAATTACGATATTTTAGGTGCACTACAGAAATTACATTCGTGCGAGCAAAGCTCGTGTTATCCACAAACCGGCAACCTGCTAATCGGTAGGGAACATCAACTATATGCGTCTTCCACTTGTGGTTTGGTCGAACCAACAAGATATTGCATCGTCTCGCATTTAGAAGAGAGGAAAAAATGTTTCTGGTGCAACTCTCGAGTGGAGAAGAGACCTTCCTTAAACCACAACATCAGTAACATTGTCTATCGGTTCTATCCAGGGTAACAGTTTGCTTCAAACATCTCTCGTCCATCCTAATTTGTACTTAATTTTTTTTAGAACTCGTTCCCCGTCTTGGTGGCAATCAGAAAATGGCAAAGAGAACGTTCATATCCAATTCGACCTGGAGGCCGAATTTCACTTCACCCACTTGATCATGACGTTCAAAACATTCAGGCCGGCGGCCATGTTAATCGAGAGATCCTACGACTTCGGCAATAGTTGGCAAGTTTACCGCTATTTCGCTCATAACTGTCACGATAGTTTTCCGGGAATTCCGGAAACAACCCCAGAGAATTTGACGGATGTGGTGTGCGAATCTAGATATTCGGGCGTATCCCCGTCTACCGACGGTGAAGTTATCTACAGAGTGTTGATACCGAATGCGAAAATTGACAATCCCTACTCGGAGAAAGTGCAAAATCTATTGAAAATTACCAATTTGAGAATCAATTTTACTAAACTACATACTTTGGGGGACGATCTACTTGATAGGCGAGAAGAAATCCAGGTAAGAATATATTCATTGATGTTGGGGGACATCTCATGTTCTCGGTTGCAATTCCAGGAGAAATATTACTATTCAATATCTCATATGACGGTGAGAGGTTCTTGTTCTTGCTACGGCCATGCAAATCGTTGCTTACCAATACCAGGAACTGAAACCAAACCAGATATGGTGCATGGAAGATGCGAATGCACCCACAACACTAAAGGTAGAAATTGCGAAAAATGCGAGGACTTCTTCAACGATTTTCCTTGGGGACCGGCTGTGGGGAAACAAACCCATGCTTGCAGGCGTAAGGTTTTCATCTTCCAATGAAAGAATCACTTTTGCAAATTCGTTTTATTTTAAGAATGCAACTGTAATAATCACGCAACAAGTTGCCATTTCGATTCCGCTGTTTACGAAGCGTCCGGTAGAGTTAGCGGTGGCGTTTGCGATGGATGCAGACACAATACTACGGGTATTCATTGCGAACAATGCAAACCCTTCTTCTATAGAGACCCAGAGAGAGACATCCAGGATCCAGAAGTTTGTCAACGTAATAATTCGATTGTATCGATAAAGATGCGACAATATTAACTTTGAATTGTTACTTTAGCTTGTGATTGTGATCCATACGGGTCTTTGGATGGGGGCATTTGCGATTCCACGACCGACAAGACCCATAACCTAGTCGCCGGTAGCTGCCATTGCAAAACCAACGTCGAAGGACGCAGATGCGATACTTGCATAGGCGGATTTTGGAATTTCACTGCCGAAAATCCAGATGGTTGCCAACCGTGTACTTGCGATATAGCCGGAACGATCGACAATCAAGGGTGCGATGTTTGGTCTGGAGAATGCACTTGTAAAAGATACGTGACGGGGAAAGATTGCAATCAATGCTTGCCGCAGCATTGGGGTTTGTCCAAGAAGCAAGACGGTTGCGAACCATGCGACTGTGACCCTGGCGGTTCCTACGACAATGAATGTGATGTCGTGACCGGGCAGTGCAAGTGCAGAGAGTACATGACAGGTAGAGTGTGCAACATTCCAAAACAGCAGTACTTCACCGCCAGTTTAGACTTCTTGCTTTACGAAGCTGAAGAAGCGAATGGATCACCGGTAAGTCTTTCAACTAGTTGAGCGATTTTATACTTTCTGATACCATTTTCGAGAATTGCCAAGTCGTGATCAGGGAACCATACCGTGACGGTCGCCTGGACTCTTGGACAGGTTCCGGATTCATGAAAGCGTCCGAAGGATCCACCATAGAGTTCGATATCAACGACATCAAGACCACAGCATTGTATGACCCGGTCATCAGATACGAACCATTGCAAAATATCGATTGGGATGACGCCGTCCTCAAAATTGTACGTCTCAGACCGATCGACGCCACCAGCTTGTGTTCCGAAACCAGACCAGAAGACGATATTAAACCATTCCGACTCCCAGTGAATGGTAGAAGTATAGTGGTGGCACCGCCCATTTGCTTGGAAGCTGGAGAGAAATACAAAGTAATCATCGAGTTTAGAAGATCCCAGTACGACCGCGATACCCCCACTGCTTCCGTTCTAATCGATTCTGTAAGGCTCTCTGGGGTATCTTGAATTGCAACTAAACTATCGCTTTTTCGGTAGATCGTGCTTGTGCCTCGTGTTGATAGCATACCGTGGTTCAGCGGATCGACACCGGCCGAACAAAGAAGGAGGGAATATAAGGATTATTGTCAGGAAGCACTATACTCCCTCAATTCGCAAAATGTGCCCGAAATCTGTGAGAAACACTACAAATCAATCGGGGCTTACATCTTCAATGGTGCAATGTGTAAGTAGTATTGCCTAGTTCGCTATATCAACCAAAATAAATAATTTTTTTGTTTTTTTCATTGGTAGTTTGTCAATGTGACCCTACAGGATCAATAAGCAAATTATGTAAGGAATATGGTGGCATATGTACATGCAAGCGCAATGTAGTTGGACGACGATGCGATACTTGTGCACCAGGAACTTACGGTTTTGGTCCTGTGGGATGCGAAGGTAAAATCATATTAGAACTATGACGGAATTATCAGTTAACATATATACTTTTTTTTAATTCAGCTTGTGACTGCGACAGTATAGGAGCTCTGGATAATTTCTGCAACATAACCACTGGCCAATGTAAGTGCCGGGCAAACACCTACGGCAGAGAGTGTAACCAATGTCGCACTGGCTTCTGGAACTTCCCCAACTGTCAAAGATGCGATTGCAATGGCCACGCTGATATTTGCGACCCCAAAACCGGCGCTTGCATCAGTTGTAGGGACTACACAGAAGGCTCCACTTGTGACCGTTGCATCGAAGGATATTACGGAGATCCCCGATTGAATGTTGATATACCCTGTCGACAATGTCCGTGTCCTGGTGTTCCAGGATCGAATCATTCATTCGCAGACACTTGCACCTTAGATTCGACCAGAGATGTAATTTGCCATTGCAAAGAAGGCTACGCTGGTAAGATTATACACGTCTTCCGTTTGGAAGAACCACTCACCTTTTTTTTTTTTGTTACTCAGGTGCAAGATGTGACGTTTGCATTGATAATTATTACGGCAATCCGGAAGTGCCAGGAGGTGCTTGCAGACCTTGCGATTGCAACGATAAAATCGACTATTTAAGACCAGGAAATTGCGATCCACATACTGGAAAGTGTAAACAGTGTTTGTATGAAACCACTGGAGATCATTGCGAGAGGTGCAGACCTGGTTACTTTAGGACGTCACCGGATGAAATGTGTAGAGGTGAATCGGGTTTCGACTCAAATGCACATTGATCGATAAATTTTTTTTGAATTTCTAGAATGTCGGTGCAACGTCTTGGGTACTAACAGCACAGCAGGCCCTTGTGATCCAGAATCTGGTAAATGCAACTGTTTCCCACACGTCAATGGGCAAATGTGCGATGTCTGCGAGGATTATCATTGGAAAATAGCCAGTGGATCAGGTTGTGAACCATGCAATTGTGATCCAGTGGGCTCGACAGATCTCCAATGCCACAGGGTATATTTGAAAATATGACAAAAACATCAATTTTTATTTTTTCTTTGCAATAGTTCTACGGGCAATGCACGTGCCATGAGAATTTCGGTGGGAGACAATGTAACGAATGCAAAGCGAATTATTGGGGCAATCCTAAAGCGAATCAATGCATGAGTGAGTATTGTCATAAAAGCTATGATATGTGCAACGTTAATTTGCCTCCCCAGAATGTGATTGCGACCCAAGCGGTTCACAAACTTTACAATGCGATCGGAAGACCGGTGCTTGCACATGTTTGCGAGGAATTGGTGGACATCAATGCAACGTTTGTGATCGCGGATACCTAGGAATAGCTCCGGAGTGCAATCCTTGCGGTGAATGCTTCGATAATTGGGACAGGACACTTCAGGAATATAAAAGTGCAAAATCAATCGATGAAATACCGTGTTTCTACAATTTTTCTTCCAGATTTGACCTTAACCGAACTGGAACGGGCGAAGGACATCAAAAAGGTCGGTGCTACTGGAGCATATACGAAAGAATTCGACGATATTCAAAATCAATTACACGACATTGAAACTTTGCTGAATAAATCTACCAGCGTTGATTTGGGCTCGATCGAGAGTAAATTGGCAGCTCTTGATAAGGAGATTAATACGACCAAAACTGTGAACCTGAAGAAATTAGACGATATTCTAGCGAACACCAGTCGTGTTAATAAGTTGACTGAAGTTCGTTTGAATAATTTAAAGAAGGACATCGAGAAACTCAAAAATAAAACTGAGGAACTGAAAAGGAACGGCACCAATCTTCAAGAGCAGAACGTCCAAGGTGCTTTGGAGATCGTCCGACAGGCCAAAGTCAAGGCGGATGCTGCTGTGGATAAAACCAAAGCTGCCGAAGTATTCTTTTATACAGCATTTTTGTAAACATCTTTGTAATTTATGCCGTGTTTGATTGTAGATCCTTCTAGATCTTGTTGAGCGCCAGTGCAAAGCCGCTGAGAATCTCATAAACGTTACTGAGAAGAGCTATGAAGATAAGCAAAAGGAAGATGCTTTACAGCTCAAGGAAATTGATGCGAATATCAAAAATTTGACAGCCGCTTTACCCAATTTAAACAAGCTAGTTTGCGATGCTAAAGAATTCCCGTGCGATCCAGTTTGTGGTGGTGCAAAATGTGGATTTTGTGGAGAGGGCGTTTCTTGCGATGGTGGTGCAAAAAGCCTGGCAGATACAGCCTACGAGGTAGCAGTGAAAACCGAAAGTTTACTAAAGGCAAAAGAGGACACCACCAATGATTTTATCCGAAATATTTCCTCCGTTAACGTAACCATTGCCAAACAAGCGGAATTGGCATTGAACAAGACGCTGGATATGAATCAGACGGCATTCGTTATTTGGAAGAATGTATCGGAGAATAAGCAACAAATAGATGAATTTTTGAAAAACGAACCAGCCGCACTTCCCGATAATATGAAGGAAATTATAGATTTGGTAAGATGCATTTGATTTATTTGTTTGCGTTGGTGGTTTCATGCAATTCGGATTCAGATTTTGGACCAAGAGATCAAATTGCACCCAGACGAAATTAAAGAATTAGCTAAGAAGATTACTGAAACTGTGGAGATGTTGACCAATATTGAGCCTATATTAGATCAAACCAGAGGGAATTTGGCTGTAGCCAAACAACTGAAGAGCGATGCCGAGCAAGCAAAGTAACAACCAATCTCAGTTTAATTTCATTTGCTTTTATTTTATTTTCCACCAGGAAAAAAGCGGAAGAATTGAAGGCCACAGCTGATAATGTTAGGGAAGCTCTCGCCAAAAGTAAGGACGTCCAAGCTGAAGCAAACGCAGCCATCACATCTGTCAATAGCGACTACCAGGATATGACTGTTAAATTACTGACAGTACTTATTATTTTTTATTTTATTTACGCTGATGTTTGTTGTGAAATTAGATTTTTTCTTGATTTTTTTTTTGTAGATCGATGACATTACCAATACCTCTTATAGTCAGATCAATGACACTTCGGCCCTTTTGACGGAACTGGACGAGAAACTGAAGGATTTACGTAAACTCATCCAAGGAAGTCGGTTCACCGCTCAAACTTTGAAGAACGATTCCGTTAATATAGGAGAGAAAGTTGAAGAAACCACCAGTGACTTGAACAAATTAGAAAATAATTACAAAACTGCCGAGAAAGAGCTCAATAACACTTTGGCCAAAGTGTTAGATTCCAGACAAAAAGCCGCTGGTCTCTACGATCGCGCTGTGAATTTAGCAGCGACTGTAACTAAAACGCAAAGTGACCTATTGAAACTTCAAAATCAAGCGGTTGGTGGTAATTTATCTGCTTTGGCTAGCGAGATTGAAAGATTAGTGAAGGAGATGGATAATTACACGAGCGTAATAGAGAAGAAGGCGGATCACTTCAAACACTGCACTTAATTTTAAAATATTAGAATTGCTGATCTACACAATTTTATTTTATTAATATTATTATTTTTCATTTCCGTGTACATAATGTATATATTATTTTTTTTTTTCATTTCTTCCCCATAACTGTATGCTTCCATAATCGTCCTGTGTAAGTTTATGTAAGCGCAAGACAAGAAAAGGCATTGTATTTTTGGTATTTTATCGAAGATTAAAGTAATTTGGAATAAAAAGAATTGTTCTCATTTAAACCTCCCTCCTATTTTGAGACGCCATCTATAAGTTTTGGTTACATCGTTGAGTGACCATCTACTAGTTTGTTTTTAGTTCTTGACGTTTAAAGTGCACAAGTAAATACAAGGTCTCATAACCTTGTTTTGTACACTCTTTGTTTTTATATAAAAAAGACATGCAGAAAGACACCGCCAAAGAATTAATTATCTTGAAACAATATTAGTGTATCTGTTTAAGGATCATGCGTTTGACCATCAATTAATGATAATAATGGCAGATGAAACACAACAATCTGTCCTCTTAACAACTTTCACCTCCAAGAAAAAGAGGTACAAAGTCTTCTTCCACCAAGGTAAAGTAATATGGGATAATGAAAAACCACCATCTGGTATGTCAAATTCTCCAAACCCCTAAACCCTTTTTGAATATAAAAATTATTCTAGCCCAAACTACCGTACCAATAGAAAATGTTATATCTGTCGAGCATAATATTCTACCACCGAGACACCCTTTAGATGCACCCAGAATCGATCTGCACAACTTCATAATTCACTACGCCACCAAAGGGCATGGAAACACTTGGGGCTACACTTCAATCATGTTCGGGCATTCCGACCAATTGCAAATCTCTTCCTGGGTGAAGACTTTACAGAACCATTTGCAAAGTAAGTACTTGGGAAGATTATTAAAATTTACATCAGATATAATTTTTATGCAGCATTCGTTCAGAGACCTAAGAAATTATTGCTATTCGTCAATCCTATCGGTGGCAAGAAGAACGCTATGAAGGTGTATGAGAAATATGCCAAACCCCTCTTCCATATTGCGAACATCGATGTCACTGTGACCGTATCGCAGAGGAAGGACCAGATAAAAGATGTCGTTACTCATCATAATTTGGATATGTTCGACTCGATCGCTTGTGTCGGGGGTGATGGTACTGTTTCTGAAGTTTTTAATGGCTTGGTGATCAGGGAATGCCGGTCGAAAGGCATCGATATAGACAATTCTGAGAATGAATTGCCCAAACCTAGCTTGCCTGTTGGGGTGATACCAGGTATATACCAAGTGAACGCACGCGAGTTGGTGCTGGGTCTAGTAAAGTTAGATCGTTTCGATTTGTTAAAAATAAATGCTAATTATATGCTGGGTGTGCCGATATTATGGAAAACAATAACGCCTTTACTATAGAACAACAAACCCATTTTTTAAAATGAAACATTTTTAAAGATTTAAACATTAGATTGAAATAGTTTTGCGTATATAAACAATTTCTTATTTCTGATTGCTGGGTTGTCTAGTTATTAACAAAAAAAAAAAAGAACGAATTAAGAGATGTGGTTTTTATACGACGAAGCACCGGTTAACCATACTGATGAAATAAAGATATTTTTAGATAATGAATTCATAGGAAGGTGGATCAGTTAGATCTAAATCACCTGACCTAACAAAACTAGGCTACTTTCTGTGTGGATATATAAAAGATTTTGTATGCAGTATACTACCCACTACGAATGATGATATGAAAAACAGAATTCGACAAGCTTTACTTTATTCTACACAATGTGAATAATTCTTTTCAAGGGCATGTGGCCGACACTAGTTGTTGTTTATTGCCACCAGTTATTATAGTATGTTTTGTTGCGGTTCTTATAGACTTAATATAAAGAATAAAGTTGTTTATGTTAGATATTGTCTCGTTGATAATTTTAAACTTAAGAGCCGTCAGATCCGTTACAATTATTGTCTTTAATATTTGGTTGTATGTTCTATAATAAGGGCGTTATAGTCCTTTTCCACAGTATTGGCCCATACTGTATATTATATTAACGTAAATTCTTATTACTTATACATGTACCTATCGGCAAGTCGCCTGTGTGCACACTGTATTCATTTGTATTCACACTAATTTGATTCTGAAAATATAAAATACGAAATAATAACTTTGTAATTATATTATCCAACTGAATTTTATGTTATAAACATTATTGCGTCAGTACAGCTTTCTAAAGGATAAATAACCACTCACAAACCAGTTTGCGAGCATGTTGTAATACTTTTTTATATATATATATTTTAGGTGGGAGTACAGATACAATCGCTTACTGTTTGCATGGGACAGGTGATGTAACAACCGCAGTACTGCACATAATATTTGGAGATTCCCTAGGATTAGACCTCGTCTCTGTTTACGATGACAATCGATTTCTTAGATTATACGCTAGCGTATTAAGTTATGGCTATTTAGGTGATGTAATTTATCATAGTGATAGGCACAGGTGGATGGGTCCTAAGCGTTATGATTATTCAGGTAATTCCCTTAAAAGGAAATGACGCCCCGAACCTCGGCCGACATTAAACGTATTATTTGCAGGATTTAAAAAGATTTTAGCTAACAAGGGTTACCAAGGCGAGATATCAGTATTATTCGAAAGAGAGAATTTGTCTCAATCACGTTGCTTCGAAAATTGCGCCATGTGTATGGGAAAGGGTACTGACGAGTTCAACAGTTCTAGTATTAATAAAGACGATAGTAATGAATTGGTGTGGAAAACTATTAGCGGGAAATATTTCATGATTAGCGGTGCTAATATAAGCTGCGCGTGTGCGCGCAGCCCCAACGGTATAGCCCCTTATAGTCATATTGGTGACGGTAACTTATACTTAGTATTGGTCCACCATACGAGTTTAGTAAATAACGTGAGATTATTACTGCGGTTGATACAAAAGACCGGTACTATAGACGATCTACCGTTTATTGAGGTTCACAAAGGTAGGGAGTTTCATTTCCGTTCAATTAACAAGCCCAGCAGGTGGAACTGCGACGGCGAAGTCCAATCCGAACCAGATATACACGCAAAGTAACCGATTACTATAGCTATGATTTTGTTTTAACTTCTTTTATCTTTTAGGGTTCGTTGCCAGTTACTTAAAGTATTTGGAAGGGGTATTCCGATAAATTCAGGTGAACCTGCCGGTATCTGTTGCGGCTTTTGCTGCAAATAACGCTTTACTTACACAAACGAAGGGATTTTAACCTAAGGGTAGGATGGGCGACATCTAAAAAGTATTTTATTAAATAAATGCAGTTAGAAGACATTCCCGATTTTTTGTGTTGTACAATTAATATATTTTAATAAATTTATTATTTTAGTAGGTGGCATAGTTTTTCTTTTCTTTCTTTCTCAATCATTTAGTACCTTTTTAGATAAAAAGAAGTGTAAACCCATTTGCGTAGAGTAATACAGAATACAAAATTGCCCTTAATTGGTTGATTAGAAATATTATTAACAGAGTGTACATAATTTTTGTATCAATACTCTACCTATTGGAATTTTTGCAAGTTTTATACAAATGTTGGTATAAAATAAAAATAACTGATACATTCAGGATGTTTTGAACTCCCCTGTTCAGCCATTATAACATCAGCCGCATTTTTTTTTTTCGTATTTGGTGGCTAGTGTAGTTATCCCTAATAAAAATAAATAATTAATAGTGATAATCTATATTTTACAATAAAATAATACGAATATAAATTATTATCTCTATGTATATATATATATCTATGATTTAAAATCGCTCCAATTTGTAACAAATAAAAGAATCGTATTGAAGAAACAATAATGTAATACAATGCTTTTCAAATATTTTGTTATCATTTAAAAACAAACAAAATGTGCAATTACAGTTCTCGATGATCGCTGATAATTTTAATCATTTAGCTTTTTTTTTATGTAACATTGATAAATGAACAACAACTAATAATTTATTATTATTAAATTATGTACACGAGAGAGTATGTTTTCGTATATAAATTATTACAACACAATCTTAAATTAACGAGCTGGAATCTTTGACGCCGTTCGCTATTTTAACGTTGCTAGGTGGTCTTAGCAAATCACAGAATTGCATGAGAGCCTCGCGGAGCGGTCTCGAAACTTGGGGAGATGCAGTGGTAGTGCAATCTACCAAATACGGGTATATACTAATCAGTTGTTCCCACGAAGTGCTATTGTTATCTTCTGCTAAAATAAACCGGTTAATTCCATCCACACATTCTATTAAAAGAAAAAAAATCACCTTTATCAACCGCAGCCTTCTTCATAGACACAATCAGGGTGGTAATAGCCTTCAAGACGAAAGAAACTTCCGATAGTCTATATCTGAAAAATCAATTTTGAAAAACTAATAATTACCAAACATTCCAAGGAATTACCTTGGTAACGGACATTTTCCACTGTGCTTCTCGTCATCAACAAACTTCTTTAGTACCTCTTGGAAACGGTGGAGCAAAGCCGTTACTGCTAATCTACCAGCGACTCCGCCACTGGAATTCTCGTTGTCGCTTAAAACTAAAGCCTCATTACCACCATCGATCAGGGAAAATTGCAAAAGCGTCTCGAAGCATGTCTTAGCAAATTCTTCTCGTAAAGTCAGTTCTGTTTCCGAATCAATGTTGGTGTTAGTTGCCGAATGGATAGATCCCTTATTCAATAGGACCACAACTTTGAGGATAAATTCTTTAGGAATGCTAGAGGAGTATGGAAGTACTTGAGTGCAGAGCAGCTCGATCAGTTGGCAATCGGCAGCTTCGTCTGAAACGAATTCGTCTAAACCTCTATCGGCTGGTGGGCACCTGAAATTTCGAAACGTTCATTACCGAGCGCTCAGACAATACCCATCAATAATTACGTTTTCGGGAAGAGGAACACGTTCAAAGTTTCGGCCAGTTGTTTCCACATGGAGTCGGATTGATTAATATTGTTCCTGGCCACTGGTAATCCAACTTTCAGCACCGTAATCAAGCTATCGGTAGCTAGTTTCCATGTACTGCTCGATATGCAATTGTATTTCATGGATAATGGAATATATAAAACTGCTATGATATCGTGGAGAACATTATTGTTGATTATATCCTGACTATCAGCGGTTTTCTCGTAAAGTTTTACAGCGGTGGTCAAAGCTTTTTCACCGAATGGAATATAATTCATCGTCACCCATTCCGGCGAAATCTTAAATTGCTTGGACTCTACTTTGCATATTGGTGGGTTGCACATGAATTTGCTGAAGACCAAATATTGTTTCAGTATCTCCGGTATCATTCTCGAATTATTCCTGGCCATGGCTTCCTTTTGGACCAAATCCATCGTATGTAGTATCCCATCGTGCAATGCCGTCAAACTAAATTCTGTGCTGTTCGTCAAGAGATATTGACTATTGTCAGCGCAAACTGGTACGTGCACTACATTGGTCAACACTTTACACAATTGCTTCAAATCATCTAAAGCGAAATTCAATTTTATATACTGGAATATGTTCGGAAATATTTGCACTAGGGCTGTTAGGTACCCTTGATTTGGAAAATAGACATCGACAATAATTTCCTTCTCAGATACGGGGATATAAATTTCGGTGCCAATGGTCAACCAAACTTTCCAAGCTGTGGCCCAAATATCTTCATTTGATGCGGTCTTATTGTCGGCGGAAGTTTGGCTTTTGTTTCCATGTAATATCTCTTGGAACGATTTCAAAGCCGCGAAGGATACTTCACTATTTCTACTCAGAGCCGCATTTTCGATGAACTCTAATAAAATCGACCAAGCTCTGGGGAAATCTCCTAAGGCTTGTAGCAGTTGCCTTTTCGTATTGAAGACTTTTGCCACGCCAGAAAGAGTTAATACTTGGGTCTCTGCCCATTGCTTCTGTGCGGTATTTCTTGTGTGATGGATCAAAATATTTCCACCTAAAATCAGAAGAATTATCAATAAAAAGTGCTACCTCTAAACAAAATTATACTCACCGGTATCGACTTTTTCACTGCTGGCACTGTTTGACAATGTTCTAACTTTTTCTAAAAGTGGGAAGAGGACTTGCCATAACACAGCTTGCCAAGTGCTTTGCTTCAGTAAATTCCCATGTGCGCTTATGGTAGAGAACAATGTTTGACCAGCCGATTTTCTAACGGCTGGTCTGTGATCGACACACAATTCCCCTAATCTGGCATAGAGGCACATCCATAGTTTATCAAAACTGGGCATGTTTAGAGTTCCAGGGAATTCTGGAAGTACTGTACCATCCTCAGTCAAAGTCTGGCTTAGTTTTGCTTGGTTTTGATAGAAATAGTCGGATATATTCCACTAGAACGCAATAATTGAATTAATTTTTGTAGAAACAATTTCTTTAGGGTATTACCATCAATCCCACTGCTGTTAAAGAGATGTTAAGTTCTTGGGTTTGTGAGCCAAATTTAGCAACGGTATTCACGCATAACGGTAAACACCTCCAAGGCATAACTGGTAAGAAGTCTGTTATCACCAATTGGAGACATTGAAACGCTATTCTGATCAAATTTTCTCTAAAAATCAGATTAAAATTAGTTGGTATTACCGGCTTAAAACCAAAACTAACCCATAATGTTCTGAGACAGCACCAATGATTTCTAAAACTAAAGGCCATCCGTGCGACAAAGTTTCACCGGCCCCATGCAAAATTTGCAGAACACACTCTAATTGTCTCTGTCTAACATCTCCGTGGGGCACGGATGATAATTCTGCTAATGGTCCCAGTAACAAAGTTTGAAGTTTTTGATTGTCCCTTAGAGGTATCGTGTATTTATATTGTAAAGCTGCTTTTACTAAGTAGGTTATGGCTTCTACACCCCATTCTCTCATCCTAATATGTGGGTGATGGCATACTTCAAGGAGGTGATTCGTTAACGGGCACCACAAAACTTCTATCCTGTTCAAGTTAACCAAACCAGTTTCAAGCAATTTAGCAACAGCAAATAAAGAGGGCTCCCTATTGGTATACGCCATTTCCATAGCTTCCTGCGATAGTTTACAAAGTGCATTGATAAGATGATGCAATGCTACGTCATCTAAATATTGACTGGATTCGAATAAGTTGCTAAGCATCACGGACAAAACTGGAAGATCGGCCATAACGGAACATTGTACGGCGCTGGATTCTACGTTCATACACCCAGCTTTTAGACTTCCACCAGTGGAAGGCTTCAAACCCAATATCCAAACGAGATGCTGCAGTGTTGTCAATACTAAATGCCAAGAAGTGCCTAGTATTCCACCATGACAATGAGCCAGACTTAGTAAAGCTCGCATAGATTGTAAATTCTTAGCTGTTAGCATTACTGGGCCTTGTGAAGCTCCAACGGGTACTGCCGACGTAGGGAGGGGTGTTCCAACAGCCACAACTTGTTGCCTATAGTCAGCCTCGCCGTATTGGTTGACGTACTGTGACGGTACGTCGTTTCCGTCAGTCCTGTGTCTCAAATTTATAACTGGGGTTATAGTGTTCAATACAGTTAAAGCATAGTGCGGTGGCAACGAAGATTTGCAGATGGCAGTTATGAAAGCATCCCGTGCTGTGTGCAATTCTAATAGCCCACATAGGGATGCGTAAGTTTGAACTGATTTGAGGAGACTTTCTGTTATGGCCTCGTCTGTGCTAGCTTCAATTAATGAGCTTAACGCGGCTAGTAAACCACACCAACTGGAGTTTATCAACTGGCAATATAGTTCTTTGTCTTCTTCTTTCGTTGTAGGAATTTCTTCTTCATCTGGTAGTTTCTGCGGCACTATCGTGATGTGTAACGACCTAATTATCTCTAACAAGCACGCATAGGCAACGGATATGCCGTAACCATCTGGAATCACTGGTGGTTCTATTTTATCCAACATTTCTAAGCTGTAAGGTTTAATTAATTTGAGAATAAATCATTTCGTCTTTAATATGACCTTACTAAATAGATTTAGTTTGTCCAGATGGAAATGTAAGGACTATGGGTAACCAGACATTTCTAGAAAGGAATCCTTGTTGTGCAGTTGGTCTAATACCAGGGGGAATACCTCCTAAATACGGCACATGAGGAGTCTGTCCGATTGATGCTGTAAAAACAGGGTATTAATCCAGTTGATCGTAATATCATTTGGTAAATATATACTCGTGGGTGTCATATGAATTTGTGGCGTTATAAATAAAGACTGCACGTATGCTCCTAAGGAATTGACGATATCTTGGAAGATGCTTGTGGTATGCTTCTTCAAGTCGTAGCATTCGCAAAACGAGTTCAGAAGTTCTGGTTGTACTGTCATCTTGTGCAAAACCTCTAAGGCTAAAGACCTCTGCCAAGTCGGTTTATCCGGATCCAAGAATTTGACTATCAAAGACAGGAATATTTCGCATTCTGTCACCTGAAGATGCATTTGTCTTTAAAAGGGGAATTTTCATATTTCAACTTTTTGATCTTACCAAAAGGACGTGGTATTTTTGGATTAGAACCGATACCACGCGTAACAATCTCATACTAATTGGGAAATACGGTTTATCAAACGGTGTCGCTTGTTGCACGCTAGCGGGGACTGTACTTCTGTATTTAATATTGGGGGAAAACAATTTAATAACCAACGCACACACTCGTTCTTTCAAAAGGAAGCTAAATTCGGCATTCTTGAAGAAGACAGATGAAAATTGAGTCAAAACAGTCTCCAGTAATTCTAAACCAAAAGTCCTCGTCATTTCGGTCATGCCAATCAGCCAATAAGGTTGGTCAGCGTTCACCAATTGGACTAAGTCTTGAAAAAGTAAGTAAGCATCGGCGGCACAGGGTGGTAAACCTTTCAATGGCACACCACTGGGTGACTTCAGCTCTTCCAAATTGATTTGCCTTGGTGTAGGTGGGCTGTCGGATTTTGCTAGGTGTTCGTCTTCAGCAACCACTCGTTCGAAAACGAGAGAGACTAATTGCCTGACGGTGGCTCCAGCTGTGTTAATTGTGGTCGAATTTTTGGCGAAATGCAAACGAAAACATAACACCAAGGTCTGGAGATAAAATTAGAGATAATTTTTGTTTGCTGGTTTCATGCGTCCATACATACCCTAGCTAGAGTTTCCCCATGGACAACTGTATTGGTAGTTAAAAGCAATGTAACTGATTGCAAAACCCTGACTTCTTCTATGCCAGACTCCATCAGGACCCATAATGTGTCAGTGATGTATCGAGCACCTTTAGAATCAACCACCTGCTGTTTGATCAGCCTTTGAATGATTTGCAGACAGCACTGGGGCCATAATGTAAACATTATCATCTAATTTAGTCACCTCATTAAATATATTTTACCTTGATTATCTTAATGTCCTTCGATTCACAACCTTGAACAAGTGGATACATGATTTGATTGATCACATAATGTAAAGGTTGTTGTGGTGTTGCATTGATGTTCCTCAGCTTAGCAATAGCCTCCTCACAAGACTGGAGGCAATAACAAATAAATGTGAGATTGTTTATTTTGTTGGTGGTTTGTGTTGTTTACCTCTTTTATTTGTGGATATTTCTTCTTAGTTTCCAGTGACAACGTCTTAAAATCATTCGTGAGTGCTTCTATAAATGCCGGCGGTGCATCCATTCCAAATGTTCCAGTTTCAAAGGCCATCGTTTAAGATACGCGAAGAAGAATTATAATCATTAAACGCACCCACGATCTGTCAAATTCTACGAATTTAGGTTAGAAAGGGATTTATTCGTAGGAATCACATGTTTTTTACTGTGCATCCATTAACACTAATCGTTTTTAAATCACAATTTTCGACCATTAAATTTATAGGATATATAGCGCTACATAAATACCTTTTAATCGTTAAATACACCAATGTCATATTTGACAAACACATACGTGGCTTGATAACTGCGAGCTGTGTGGTAGACTAACGAAAATATCTATCTATGGTCTTACCAACATTCTAAAAACGATTCATAAACATTGTAGGCAGCATATAGACAGAGTTTAATGACATTTCGCTAACAAAAACAAAAATAGTTCAAACCACCACAAAAACTTCTACGCGGAGGATATGCTAACCGTACGTTTTTGACTTTACTGCTTATACAGTTTTTAATCATTATTGAAATATATTTTTTTGCTCATTATAGCTTTTGGAGGTGGAATTTGCTTTGTGTAATTTTATCAACATAAATATTTGTCACCATAAATAAACTTGTTGCATATTTTAATAGGAAAGAGGTTCCTGTTTTATCGACCATATTCGTTTAGATTTTCAAATGTAGACTAGCGGAAAAAGAAAACCGGATACCTAATAACTCGAGAATCGAATGCAACAGTCAAACTTCGCTTTAGCCGAATATTCCCGAAGTAGGAGCTATGTTAACTTGCATTTCTATCATAGTTACTTATATCCATTAATAGAAACATATTTTCGTGTAGAGTTGTTAAGGGTACATATTTGACTAAAAAGTCAATTATTAGAGAATGAGGTTATAAAGCTTAATGAAGAATTTCGTGTTTGAATGTTTGTGTTTATAAATTTATTTATTTCAGGTATTACTTCCTGTTTTTAAATGTTGTTCTTTGTTCACAATTGATACAATGTTAAAATCAAATGTGTGATTTTGTGTTATTTCGTATTTTTTATGACTGTTTGTTTATATACAAATATACCAATAATATAATTCATAAATGTTCCTAAAAATTACCTTATCAATAAAATATTCAACCAACAAATATTCCGTTTTTATACACGGGAATATTCGTCTAAAGCGAGACATGTCTGTGGCATGTGATTCTCGTACTTGGGTGTCCGGTTTTCTTTTTTCATAGCTCTACTTACCGCACATCTATAACATTATTGAAATATCCTTTTATATTATATTATTATATTTTTATAATTTCTTTTCACTCTGAATGCTTGCTGAATGTGCCAAACCGTTATTCTAAACGATTGGAAAGTCTCCTCCCTTATCTCATTTGATTTCGCTAAATTTTACGATGGAATAATAAAAATTCTTTGCCAGATATGTTTATTTGTAACCATTATAAAGTACGTACAAATAGAAATAAGACATTTTTGTCGTACAAAAAAAAACCTTTTTACAACTACTCTAAATTAGGAACTAGCATGCCAAAGATAAGTCTTTCTAAAGCGCGTTATACAGAAAAATCAGTCATTGCGGTATTTTCTATGCCATTCTTCTCTGTATTGGAACTGTACTGTTTACTGGGGTAGAACTTTTTGTATAAGTAGATTCGCAGTAGGCACACGCAACTTGAAAAACAATGTAGGACTATTATAAATAGTAATACGACAAAGCAGATACCAGTAGTTCTGCCAGCACTTCTCCAATCTAATACTGTATAAATATAGGGCTCCTCGTTCCTGAAATAAACATGCGAATTTTGTTTTCGCCCTAAATAAACTAGTCAAGTTGATACTGACCTGGATGTGCCTCCAGAAGCGAAGTATATCACACTGAATAACGAGTAGACGAATCCGAAAAATATGGACCAGTAAAAATGTACGAAATATGTTGGATGTTTAACTATACATAATTCTACGAACATTGCGATGGAATTTGTGCCGTGCACAAAGACGTTTTGAGCGTCTAATTCCATAGTTTTACCTGCGGCGAAGGAAATTACAAGATTTATTTATAATTTTAATGACAATTATATTAGCCTTACTATTATATATTAGGGCCCAATATAAAGCAGTGACGCCAAATGCTATATCAACCGCTATGGTATTGCAAATCCAATACAATTTGTAACTCTTATTAATCCAGGCAGTGCTGGAGTTTTCGGTATCTGTAAAAAAGAAATGTAAAATTAACATTATCGTAATTTTTAAATATATTATTAATACTGCTTAAACAAAGGTGTGTAATGCGCAGGGCCGTATCTGGAGAAAACTTTGACCAGGTGTAGTGCAGAGCAGAGCCGTAGCCAGAGTGAATATGTGGGGTCTTAACGCAATTTTTTGTGCCGTTTATGTGCTCTGAATTCAAAGATAAAACACTATACGAGGCCGATCACAAATTTTCCTTAAAATGCACATACTGATTTTCTTTTTTCTGGTTTTGAATAAATGTATTGACTACAATTATTTCCTCAGGTGATAGAGGGTTGATACTTACCTAAGGTTTTGATATACTTTAGTTTTTCTAGATATATTTGATCATCATTGTGTGCGAATCTTTGATTCACTAAGGATTATATCAGGAGTTTCAAAGTATATTGCCTTAAAATCTGGATCCCCAGATACGACCCTGGTAATGCGTCATTATTATTGAGCTAATTATATAAGGTCGCTCATGTCGAAGCAGAAGTAAATAAATAATAAGTTCTCCTTGATTGTTTCGCTTATCAAAACATTTTTGTATTACGAAATAAATATTTACCTTTGGTTCTGTTCGTGTGTATTACCCAAGCGGTAAGACAGATACTGCAAATCAACGATTGGACCAAGCAAATTGAATAACCCCAATTGGTTAAATATATCAGCCATTTGACCCTAAATTCCTGAGATTTGTCTAAATTCTTTGGATCTATCACAGTCAGAATCCAGGTCCCTAATAAATAACCGGTCATCAACCATCTATAAAACAAATAGAACGTGCTGGGACCTTCCCGATTTTGCCACTAAAATTTGCATTATCGCGGTAGCCAAAACAATCAACGATATATATATGCGGATCCACTCACCTGAGACTCGAAGAATACACGCGGTTCGCCATGCCGCATAAGCAACTTGTCCCGGTTGAATTGCTTCTTCCAGAGGTCCAACATTATTTTCTGCAACACGTTAAAATCGTACGAATTAGCGCGCAATTGAGGCTAATTGTGAAAAATTACATTGTACTCGCTTGCGGCCGTCTTTAGTATGACATATCAGACGTAAAAAAATTTTTTTTTACTGTTATTATTTAATTCAATGCCAGCGTCGTGTACTTCGGTACTGAAAAAAATATTGTCGATAGATACACGGAATATATTAGGTTTAATTGTAGTTAATAAAAACGACGACCTTTGTGAAAGGCGAATACAAGAATTAATTCTATCAATTAAATCATTTTACCATTTTATATTCGCCTCTTCAAAGCTTAGATGCCGCCCTTGGATCATCTAATGGTTTAATTAACCGTACATCCATATCTTCGTCCTACGGTCTAACACAGGTATGCAAAAGTGAAATTAAATTATATAATAAGTATGTGTGTACTATCTCACTTATACACAGATACTATCGATATCGTAGCGAAAAGCCGGTTTTTTAAAAGATCCACAACCATTTGTAACGGGTTTATTAGCAGTGGTGGTAGTATGTGTGAATAGTTTTTGTTATGTTATATATGTGCGTAAATGTTTTTGTGTGCGTTTGCTACCGTTATATACAGGACGGCCTGTAAATATTCGCACAGTATTATTAATAAATTAAAAGTAGAATTAAACATTCTGTAAGGAAAGTTATAAAATAAAAATTATATATATATATGTATAGATATTTAAATAATCTATAGACAGGATTACATCCTTATCGTGTAAACAATTCTGTACACCATTAACATAACAATAGAAAATAAAGTAGGTGCGAGAATGGATCCCCGAGCTACCACACAATAACTACAGCAGTAAGTAAACTTACTTGGAATCGACAACTTCTTAGAATTAAAACCTGGGCGGAGATAATACTTATGTTAGTTAGAAGAGCCCAATGAAAAACATGGGGGTTAAGACCAAATATGATATACTGGACCATCATTGTGGTCATGATCAAGGGACGGTATACCACATTAGGTGGTGAACAAAGATCACCCGGTCCAAATGTCCAACTTTTCAACGTTTTGGGACCAGAATTAAGTTGCATCAATACGTTAAAAAAAAACTACAAAGCGCCACAGAAGACACCAAGGCATTTGCTTTGCAAAATGTACAGAAACATCACCCCAATGTTTTCTTTTAACTACTCGAACTGATGATGATTTTTCTTGACGGTATTCCTCCTAGAGAGAATTTTTTTTTTCATAATTTAGCAATTTAGCAAGATACCGATGCCCTAGTTATTTTTTGATGACAAAGTATCTGAAGATACCATTAAATTGCAAGGAGATTTTCAAATAAAAAGGACATTTTATTTTATTTTTCAAATTTCAACAATTCTGCGGCACATGTTTTCTTTATTTGAACGAACTGAGGTTGATACTATTACAAGGGCTGTCTGAAAAAAAAAATTAAAACAAAAATTACCTTGTGTAGCTAAGGACCGCTCTAATTCCTATGTGAATGGATACAGGTTAGGTAGTATATAATACAGTTATAATACAAAAGCCAAGAGGCTGCAGTGTTTCCGCCCCCATAAAAATAAATAAGATATTTAAATGAAACATAATATACAGATATGCTCGAATGTATTAGATATCTCTATGATTTACCATTAATTTCGTGTTTGGGCATTACATCTGTTGTCATGCTTGTTTACGAGAGATGGCGTCTTTAATAGCAATAATTTTCATTTTTGGGCGGACGAAAATCCCAAGGCAGTAAGGGAAATTGGACATCAGAGAAGATTTTCGGTAAATGTTTGGCTGGGGATTTTAAATCTCCGAGTTGTTGGACCAATATTTCTTCCAAATCGTCTAAATGGAATTCAGTACGTTAACGTTTTAGAAGAAGTACTGGATAATATTCCATTGAATTTGAGACCCAACATGTTGTACATGCATGACGGGGCACCCGCTCACAATGCCAGAATTTCGAGGGATTGGTTAAACGAACACTTTCCAAATTGGTGGATAGGGCGTAACGGTCCAATAGCATGGCCAGCAAGATCTCCCGATATTAATCCTCTGGACTTTTTCGCTTGGGGGTGTTCAAAGGAAAAGGTCTATGCAACGCCTCCAGCTAACGAAGATGATGTAATTAATAAAATTACGGCGGCAGTTCGATTAATCACCCCCGATATGTTGGAGCGCGTTTTGAATTCGCTTCCTGGAAGATTGGAATTATGTCTGAAAACTGACGGCTACCAATTTGAAAAGTTGTTATAATTTTTTCGTATTATCTTTAAATTTAAATAAAATTTTTATCCATGTTAACATAAAATTCTTGCTAATCAGGTAAATACGCCTGATTTATAGTAAATAATAAAATGATTACTGCCACAGTACTTGTCTGATTAGGTGTTGCCAAATTTACAATTCTTTTAAGCTGCTCGTGTGACTTACGAAAACACTGTACTACTTTTCTCAATTAAGATTGTCAACTCAGAATTAAACAAAGATTTGGCCTGCGTGATGTTTGTCCGCATTTTTCTGGCCACCGTGTATAACCGTTTGTAGTTAGAATGTTTCGTGGGGTATACCGACGCGATTGCGGTGCGCCGCCCTGTATATACAATTCGAGTATTTTCATGATATAAAACTGAATAAATACTGTTACCGGGAAAATAAGTTGATTTGATAACCACATAACGGTGTAATTCAATTCAATTGAAAAAGTAGGAAAGCAGTTTACTTTGTGCGAATATGCGTGACCGATGGTGTACTTACGGGTTTCCTATTTCCTCTATATGACGCAAAATTTATTCTCATTAAACACCGGAAAGGTGATTGTGCGCTACGTTTCAATGTATTCGTGTATCCTTCTTCTATGGAACGAACGATCCTAACGGAAAAACCCGAACCGCACACATTTCTTAAGTAATTACATCGTTTTTCTTTTGTAGCCACAAGCAAGAGAACAAATCAATACATTAATAAACTTATAAACAATTGTATTTAAGCGCAGATCGAAAACAAGATTTTTATGGAATGGCCATAAAAAAAGTCTAGGCGATATTAAGCAATTAAAAATTTATTTCCTTACCCGTTATTGGTCACATCTATTGGTTGGACAGCTTCCTTTTCACGTGCCCCCCCGGGGTGAAAACAAAATACTATATATCGCACCACGATTTCGGGCAAGGAACCCTGCAATTATTTCACCTACCTTTGCAATGCGCATGTGTTTCATATCGACATGTGTATATGTATTATATTATAGTATACGATCTCGCAAGTCCGTTACAAGGTAAAACATGAACAAAACATTCTCTATATAGGTATAAGCATTTCTGCATCTTATGCAGTATATAACAAACCTCTCCGTCCGATATATAAGTATATAAAACTATACGATAATCGTAATATCACGTGCGACGTTTTTTTTACAATCGCCAATTTAATCTGCTGATATCTTTCGTTCAATATTTCGGTTAATTTTGCCCCGTAATATGAATTGTGTAATCATTGATGCAATATAAATTTATTATATTATCACAATAGCTTTGATAAAGGTAATTGTGGGGATTTACGACTACAAAAGATAAGTTGTATTATCACATCATAATTTTCATCCTTTCATAAATGCGACAACGCGTGACGTACAGCACCTTTAAGTATATGCCCAATTATTAAAAATATTCCATGTAATTTTTTGGATAATCGGTTATCTTTCATTAACTGTTGTTATTGAACCTGATAATAATCATTATTTTGCTAGCGAGAGACCTGTACAGATTAGTACGTGGTGCCAGAATATTGGAAAGCCTATTATTTATTAGGTGAAAGAAAAAAAAGTTTTTGTAAACGTATTTAAAAAATCACAATTAAATATTTCTTAAATAAATTACATACTTCAGCTGGAGCAAGAACTCTGTATGTGGTTCTGTTAATTCTTGTATAATTAGCAGATTTTCTGTATGATTTCTGTTTTCTTTTTTGTTGTGGGAACAGTCCTACATAATCTCCGGAAATACTGCAGCCTCTTATTATATACAGGGCGTTTCAGACCACTCGTACACTATCTATTTCTTTTTATATTTCACGATCTATGGCAGCTATAGGCTCATGGGACAAAAAATTTAATAATAAAACTCTACCTGAAGAATCCACATATTATCAACTTTCATAAACGTACCATTTATACGTGAAGTCGATAGCAATTTTCTTATTTTAAATGGATTCTGGCTGCTCTTCGGTTCTCGGGTTCTCTGCCGTGTAGAAAGTTTAAATTACTTGACGTTTCGATCATCTTGTCGTGATCTTCTTCAGAAGTGAAGTCTGAACTCCACCAACTCAAACGAGTTGGTGGAAAAATCGTTGAATATTTTGCGGTCATATTTAAAAAGCGATGAAGATACAACCGATTCCCTGTATAACGTTTTAAGTAATATTGAAGCTTTTTTTTGAAAGTCAAAATATAAAATTTTTTCGTCAGTCACAAATCACTTTTTTATTAGATCAAAATAACATTTTGTTTAGTTTAGGGTCGGTTAATAAAGTTTCTAATAAAAGTTATTAGCCGAATTGTTATTAGCTACTCTTATTAGGAGATTGAAATACGGGCCCTAAATGTAATTCACTAAAATAAATAAGTATATACTTAAATAATAAATAGAAATAAAATATTTATATATCAATTGTATATTTTATTCAATAACTCGAAATTTTTTAGCGGCAAGTTCTAGTTATCGAAGTACCGAAGACTGTTTCGATGTTTTTCGTCAGATTTTGAATTTTAGCCAGATGCGGCTTTTATGTGCGAGAATGTGGTATTTCTATTTCCTTATTCTGAAAGATGTACAGTTTTTTTTTTATTTTGTATTGGTTTATGGGGAAATAAAACACTAGAATTGAAATCATTCATTTTTTTTATCATTTATTCAGAAAAGCTGTCGTTCTAACATTGGCATATCTCAATAATTAATTAACTTAACTTTCAAATTGTATACTTTCACATTCACTATTGCACGATGATACAAGAAAACTACTTAATCTATCTAAGTATGCCAGTCGTATACCGTTTAAGGCTATAGGTCCACAGTCGACCAATAATAATAGTGTTGTATATAGTCATACATATATGTATATAAAAAGAAAATACATTCGGGCATTGTACGCCCAAAATACACTAAAAAGTTACTTCTTATATAAAACAGCTACCTTTATGATCAGATCAGGGTATTAAACGTAAGGAAAATGCTTAGATAAAAAAAAAAGTAAAGTAAATAAAATAAACTATTGCTTATGTTGTTTGAGAGATTCTATCCGCCATTTCGTTGGATAAATATCTTAATCACAACCCATAGTTTGTATGGATCTGGCTGGAAACATTAACCTAAAGCAAATTAACTTAAAAAAAAACAAATAATAATTAATTATATAAACGTAGTTTCCAACGCAGTCATACGGGAATGGATAAAATGGAATGACAGGGGATTCACCAGCTCCCCTTCACATCACCTGCAAGATTTGGCTAGCTTCGAAAGCGGTCCCCGGTAATAATATTACCGGACTTGAAACGTGTCCTGCTTCAATGCAGATCATATTAGGATACTCATCGTCTCCGAAATCGGACATCTCGTGCGCCTGATCGACCCATGGATTCCAAACAACAGTATCGGGGAAATTATATTTTTGAATTCGCATCTTCCTCCCCGAGACGACATTCGTGATTATATGCTCCTGCGGAGTATTCTGATATACCCTATCAGTCCAACCGCATATTGTCACTACGTCACGTCCTTCTTGGTACATGGCACCATCTCTAGTCTTATCCACGAAGGTGCTACCGTGCAAACCGGTTATTTGACATCTCCTCACGTCGGGAACTTTGAAATACGTATGGAGAAGCATGTTGAAACTGAACGTCAGATCCTTACTGGGATTGTAGATCGCTATGTTGAAGTGGAGTTCCTTCTCTCGCAGAATCAATCTGTACGTAAGTCGGAATCTATTCGGGATATATCGAAATAGTTTTCATTTTAACGCTTCATTATTTTGGGAAGGACTTACGGATAATTCCACATGGACCTCGTGAAATCCGTGTCCATCAATGAGAAGATCGCCTCGACATCTCCGCTAGCTAAACGCTCCGGGGCTTTCTCCAAATTCCATCGGATAATCCTCGCGAATCCGTGTTGTGGGCCGAAACTCCATGGTCCAAATTGCGCTATTAGTTAAAGGAATAAATTAAGATGAATGAAACGAATACTGTACGATATTGGTTCACTCTTACGCCACGCTAAAGATTAATTTAAAAGGGATGATCAATATGACGTTGCCTCAAGAGAAAAAAACCGGGTCTATACAAAATTGTGTTAAAACATTTGGGCATGCATTTGTATTAATATATTTTGCATATTTTAACTCACACTTGACCTATGGTCTATTATTTTGGGGCCGTCAATTCACATACAAAATCAATACTTAAGATAAAGCTCTTAGTATTATTTACAATCTGGAAAGGAGAGATTCTTGCAGTGATTATTTCATTGAGCTGGGTGTCCCAACAGTTTATAATCTTTATATACATGCAGCTGCCTGCTACGTTCGGAATAACAAAAAAAAAAATTCAGATGAATTCGACAACACGCGAAGGTCAGATTTTGTTCGTTGTGATATTTCTAGGTCAAATAAATTCCACGCATCTTATATTCGACACAGTATAGATAGATAGATGGATATTATTTAAAAATAATTCCGGTCCAAAATTGCAATTTGCAAGAACAAAGAAAAGTAAATACTATTAATAGATAAGTTAAACTACAATGATGTGTTACAGGGTACTAATCAAATCAATATCAATTATAAAGAATAGGAGTCTCACAATTTGACAACGGTGCAAAAAAAATACTTCCTCAAATATCTAACGATGTTCTTAATGTATCTATTGCGTTCCCCAAGCATAATGTAGAACACTGGCTTGCATATATGCAATTACCAATAACTGCAGTGCCCGTAGCAGTTTTTTTTTTTTTTTCAAAGACATTCCTTTAAAACCGCCACTCAAATCTATTTTGTACTAATCATGAAAGCGTCATCTAGAAAAATGGATATTGGTAGTATTTTAGAAATATGGTGATGGAAACAGTAAAAGTTATAAAGGAACTTGCATGGAAAATCTGTCGTAAAAAAAGGAATTTATAAATCGTGTTAAAAAAAAATAATTCTGGTATCGGTGGCAGAGGAAAGTTGAAGAAACTAAAAAACGACAAAGTTTTTCCATAAAATATCCACAGATGGAGGCATTATTTCTGATAAGTATAGAAATTCTGGGTTGACCAAAAAACAATTCAACCAATATTCGAAAAATTAATTAATATCGATGTGTTAGGACGCTGTTTAGAAAAAGAAATTTTATTTCTATAGCTAATTTTTCCGCATACCAAAGTGGTGTAACCCATGAATTTCACAAAAACATGAGAAGACTTACGAAAAACGAATGGGATCCCGCCTCTTATAGCCTTCTTTCCATCGAATACCGCTTGCTTGCTGTAAATCAGAAAGAAAAACCAATGGATTTAATAGACTAGGAGATTATTCGAAATTAACTCACCTTACAAACAGTTGCTCTTGATTGTTAACCCTCCACGAGACAACAGTGGCTCCTTAAACAAAAGGCATATGCATTGTAACTATGCAGAATATAAACAAAAAATGCTAGGTTAGGTTATTTTTTGTACACACGCTTTTGTTTTTTTGGTAAATCATTGCGGTTGTGGCAAATCTGGTTTTACATAATTTTTTTGCTTGAGGAAACGGTTTGGGAGCAAACGGGGAGTACGCTTACCGTGCAAATTGATGGTACACGTTGTATTATTACCCCGATCCAGAAGTACAACACTGGTAGCGGCCATGACAAAAGCGCTCTACGTACTTACGCGCACTTGTGCAACTGTTTTTACACTTTTCTACCTGCGCGATGAAGTGAACAGGTGGTATGTCCCTCTATCGGGTAAGAAAAAAATAAATATGCACCACGATCAATACTTTACGATAGGGAAAACTTCAACGCTAGGGCGAACGCCTATTTTCCGCCTGGTCCGGTTTACAATGTGCATAATACCGACGCGGAGCACTTTTTTGTGGTCCATAACAAAAAACTAAATTACTCCGACCGATGGGAGGCATCTGCGTATATAGCCATCGGTGGAGACATCTATTATCCGGAAGAAAACCGTTCTCTACAAGAATCTGCCACGTAGGCAACCCACGTGTATCAATATTATATGCGATATCTAATGAAAAGTTCACCAATATGGTTAAATTTATTTTTGGTTTAGGAAGACTACATATAAATATAAATAATATAATAAATATTTAACTATATTTACTAATTTTCCAATTAACTATGTAGTAATAGCTTCTCCATTATATCGGTAGCATTTGGCTGAGGTGATGCGTTCAGCATATATTCAGAAATCGTAATATAAACCGCGACTGATAAGCCTATGATTCCAGCTACAACGACATTCTTCTGATAGGTTATACAGGTTGCAATACACAAGCCTATGTAAGTCAAAATTCTGCTGTAGAATATGTATTGCTGCCTGTCTTCTTGCCCATTATCTGCAATGATAAATAGATGTTCAAACTAACTGTTTAACGATCTAAATGAATTATAGTTACCAATACACATGTTTCCATTGTATGTGTACCCTTTAGCACATTTTATACATGTGTCAGGTCCATCACCTGTGCAACCAGCACAAGATTTATCACATTCGAGACATTTAAAGCTGCCTTCAGTGTTCACACAGAATTGCAATGGTCCACAGGCAGCTTTTGTGGAAGCACATTCATCAATATCCAAGCAATCTCCCTTTTCATTCTTTAACCATCCTAGGGCACATTTTTCACAGCCAGTTTTTGAGCATGGCCCATCACACGATGGTGGGCATGGTGAGCACAGTATTTTCTTCTCATCTCTGTAGGATTCGAAGTGTTTTGCATCACAGCTATCACACAAGTCACCGGTATATCCTTTGTCACAAGCACATTGTCCATTCCCTTTTCTACTACCATTACCTTTACATTTTCCATTATTGGAACATACATTATCCGGATAACCAGGGCATGGTGTACAATCTGCCCCATAATGGAGGTCTGGGCAACAATGTTTCAGCTTCTCTATGCAAAAATACTTAAATAGATCTGTACTGTCTTGATGATTCAACCACCAATCTTCAATATCAGCATCATACTCTTCATGTAAGGCATAACACTGGGCTCTACCTTCTTCAACATCTGAACAAACCTTCTCCTGAATCTCCACTAATCTTACTTCACTTCTGGCATAGCTGCCTAGTTTTTCTTCTTCCCATGCTGCATCTCCTCCTTCGAATCCCCTGGACGTTTTATCCACACCCTAAAACAAAACTCGTGTAAACCATGTACATCCGTGAGATTTTCTGGTACCCTTTGAAATGAATCTATAAACACTTTACATGCTTTACAGGGTGGAAATTTCGTCTGTCTTAAGATGTCTTTTTGGGAGAGCGTGGTCTCGCTTAAATTTAGAATTAACATTAACAACCACAACGACATTAAGTTATATTGATGCATTTTTAAGCGTAATTCGTTACCCTAAGATTAATGTTTGTATAAATAAACATACACTACAGTAGTTACTGCTGTACAGATTTGTCGTGTTAGTTTAAATGGCATTGTAGCGCGCGATAATACCAACGTGGTCTCGTCTGATTGGTGAAATTATAACCGTGGGGTAACACAAACTCGAATGCGGAAAATTCGGCATAAAAATTATCATCACATTTATTTTCCAGCAGTTACGCAGCAAAAAAATATGTTCTAATGGCATTTGCTTGCGTTAAGAAAACTTTGTTATTCTAATTCAAACTTTTAATAATATATACTACCAAAATATAAATCGATTAAATAATGGCGGGTAACTTGAACCTTGGAAGTAATATATATGCATAAAAACATTGTTTTGAATATTTTTAGTACTTTTTAGTTACATTTAATCAAAGAATGATTCTTTAGGAACAACAATATCCTACGCAAAAGTGTTAAATCTGTTTTTGTTTTATGTTGCGTTAGAAAACGCTTTAGACGAGAAATATCTAATTATAAAAGATACAATACATATATACGAAACGCCATATATGCTTAGATTATTTCTTAAACGTTTGTTTTTTGGGTCACGCGACATAAATTAAAAATTTTAACAGACATAAAAAAATTACATTCGAAAATTATAAAAAATAGTATAAAATCTTTCGAAGCTAATGAATATGTCTCTTTTAGATCAAACTAAAAATTTAGTACAAAAAACTTTGTCAGATTAATATTGAGAGGTAAAAATATAAGGTTCTCATCTTGTTTGTGTAAATAAAATAAAATTTCTTGAAGTAATATATGAATGTTTATTCAGTAATAATGATTTTATTATACATTTTTTTGTGGTTGAAAAATAAATTGCTTTATTATTGAAATCGCTATGCTTATGCTCACCAAAAAAATTGTGTATGATCCTCTTTGAAATATTTAATGCTAAATCTACATCAAAATTAAGGATAATGTAAACGAACCTCAGACATACATATATATGTAAATGCCAGCAGGCAAGTTATATCAAGAAAGGCTAGTACATTGGAAGAAAACCCATACACTTTTGAGAAGATTTGTTATTCCTATTTAAAAAAAAAAGTTTTAGTTATTTCTTTTTAAAGTTTTATTTTCTCTTTATGACGGCACAATCGAATTATATTTTTTGGAATATCTGCATGAAATGTGGATTTATATATTTTGGCGACTTTAATGTTTTAAAAATTATGTTGCTTGGACTTAATAATAAATAGTAAAAATATGAACAAGAAAAAAACTCATTGTATTGTTTTGTAAAACTATTATTATAAAAGATATGTAGTTTAATTATTTTATTCTCCTTGGGATTTTTCCATAGAAGACTTGCCTTTATAATTGAATGAGAAATAAGCAAGCAAACTGCTCGTTTTGCCATATTCATACTTTTAACACATATATCCTAAATAACTAAGAGGATAAACAACTACTTTGTAATTGAACCTATTCACTTATTTTGTTATTATAACCCCTCAATTACTTTGTAATCGAAAGTGTTCAATTACTTTGTAATCAAATTATTTTGTAATTGAAGGTGTCAATTACATTATAATTGTAACTGTGAAAGTAATTAATTACTATTAGCCCAACACTGCGAGAGTCGTGCGCACAATCATCAACGCAAGGGGTGGTTTTTTTATAAGAAAAATATTTAACAGTTTTTCAGAAAAGTTCTAACTAATCACATTTTAAAAAAAAAAAGAATTTGATATAGTTGTTTATATAACATTATATAAAAAAAAATTCCGAAATTATAAAATGAAACTCGGCCCGCCGCAGAAATCGTTATTTTTACGCCGAACTCTTACTTATGGGAACTAGTTTCTATTGATCAAGCTTGTTTGCATTCCCTACTCGTATAATTCTACCAAATCTAATCAAAAACAATATCAAAGTTACGCTGTGGAGGTTAAGTCCGCACGCAATGTCATCAAATTCAAATTTGTGGTTACGCAAATTCAAATTGTCGTCTCCAAATTATGTTTCTAATTCTGGTATGTGTAAACCTGCTGTTAAATTATTTATTAGGATGGGTTTAAAAGTTATTTTAACGAGGAATAATCTATATAAATCCTAATCTATAAAGGATTTACAAAATTATCTAAAGCATCAGCTGTAGAGTAGAGGGCGCCGCCGTATGTAAACAATTACTTGCGGTGCATAAATTGAGTGTGGTAGCAGCGTAGCAGCGGCATCAGTTGTGTTTGATTAATTTGCAGAGTTGTATGCATCATTTTTTCAACATTGTTTATGCACGCAGAACCACTCACTAATTGACAATAGTATAACAAATGTGACAGCGGTGTTTACGGTTCAAGTTCTTCGATTCGCGCCCCTATAATGCCAGAAAGATTTAAAGTAACAAAGTCAGAGGAGACCAGCAATTTATATAAATATCAGAGTAACGAAAATACTGAAGAAAACTCTGACCATCCGTCTGAAAAATTATTGAACAAATCGAACGATATTAGTTTAATTGCAGCTGGACAAGGTGAGTGTTTTATTGGCGATTCTGGCTTATCTGCATTCTTTATTTAATTAGAGTCGTTTTTTAAATCATATTAATACCCCGAGCTTTTACGCTGAAAGATTTTTACCGATACGTGGAAATTTTAGATTTTGCTGTTGATCAATTTTAAAATTTATATAGAATTGCCGCCAGTGGAAATAAATTAATATGTGGGTTGTTATCATTGCATTGTCTATCGCACTTCCACGAATATTTTGTATACATCTTCAATTTATTAAAACAGTAATTAAAGTAACAATTAAACAATTTTGCGGAGTTTTTGATCTTTTAATTGAAGTTAATAGGTATACACACATTAAACGCGACAATTGGAATTACATAGAGCGAAATATAAAATAGAGCAAAGATACATTTGAGAAATTCGATATGTATATATATATGGTATAATTTCCACTGGTCTCCATAAATTCCAATCGATTTACTCCGAATAATAATGAAATAAATATGAGCATGGAAAGCGAAGTTCGAGTTATTTAAAGCTTAAAATACACGCCATACCCCGGGTTTATGGGCTCATGAAAACAAAAGGCCAATCGGAAAATTGGTTCTTGGAGCTTCCAATTTTCAGACGAAATTTAATCAGAACGGCTATGAATATCAGAGAATCTCTTACGTCTCAGCAGGTCCCTTCTTCCCTCAAGGGCAGTAGTATAAATTTTCACGTTTCGCCATGTATGAAGATTAGAATTTCACCCAGCCAGTACTAAAAAAGGTTTTCCAATGAGAAGTCCTATTTTAAGTAGTTTAAAAATATTTATTTCGTGGAAATGGTCATTCTTTTGAGGAAATTTTTTCTGAGATTTTGGCGAATAAAACAGCTCGAATATTAGCACCCATTCTTTCACGTAACCTCAAAGAAAAATATCTACCGGTTAAATCACACGATTTATATCCACCCAAGAAATCTCCCGCGCAGCACTGCAAGTGTTTCGCAGCTTATGTGGTTTATAACACCATCCATAATCTAATATAGGCTAAAGAAAATCAGTTAGCATTCTACGGTAGCAATCCGCATTGACTATAATGGCAGCACCATCATAATTCTCCACTAAAAATGATTTTCCTAAAAAGAGTCCTGCATTTCCGACACGTTGTTCATCATCAATTCCTGTATCAGCAATGTAGGCTAATTAATACCTATATGCAGAAGGCGATGAAGACTGATCTGTGAGATCCTTAATTGCTGGGAATGTCTGGGTTTTCTGCGACACTTCCAGTAACAGCGGCAGTGTCTTGGGCAGACCAGACGGTACGAGTTTCGTTTTTCGAATTGGCAATTTTACATCCTGCTATTTGATTAAATCGTACTCTCTTTACTGACAAATTGCATTGATGAAAGGCTTGCTATTAAATCAGATTAAAAATGCCGCGAAACTTAAAGTGTTATTTAATGAAAAACTTTCGGTTTAAATTATTTGTTGTATATGATCATATTGTTAAAATGGTACAAGAGAAATATATGTACCAATTATAACATAATAACTTTTCCATTAAACCAGATTCGTCTGACCCATGGTGATCGATAGGGTACTGCAGCCTTCAGGCTTATTGGACCACCCACTCTAACATGGTAATCCCCTGGTGTCTCTGAGTCACCTCTCGGTCACCCAAATAAGCTTTGCCTTCTGCGATCTAGTGCCTCGCAGTCGCATAGTATTTGAACGGCTGACTTCAGTTCTATTCTGCAGACTCTATACTATTTGGGTCCTCGTCAAACCTTTAAATTTTGCGCAGGTTTTCCCTTACCGCAGCATGTCCGATCAATAGCCTCGTAATAATGCAGAGCTGCTGAGCTACAGCAGTTCTTCAGCTGTTTTCGTGATTGATTTCCTCATAAAA
Source organism: Cetonia aurata (assembly GCA_949128085.1). Taxonomy (NCBI): domain Eukaryota; kingdom Metazoa; phylum Arthropoda; class Insecta; order Coleoptera; family Scarabaeidae; genus Cetonia; species Cetonia aurata. Next base: position 12,117,449 of record OX421891.1, read on the forward strand.
GTTTTACCGTCTATGTTGTTGGTCCAGAACCAATCGCCTATGTGTTTTAATATAAATTTTAGGGAAAAAAATTTATTCTGGATAATGCTTTTCGCTTGATTTGGAACTAACAAAAACGCGTTACTGACAAGAAAAGGTTACGGAAAAGTTACAACGAGGACGATGGATATCTGTGCGAGAAGACCCAAAAAAGTCATTGCGCCGAAGAGCTGAAATTGTAGCCATACTTTATCACAAAGAATCTTTAAGGCTATGCAAATTTATCGATATAAACCCCAATTTAGGCATACTTTACAAATCGGAGACCACGTATTTATAATTTTTGTTTATGGGTAGGTGAAAATCTGACGAACCATCGGTTATTCCGTCAAAATGTTCACCGATGAAGCAACGGCATCGCATCTTCACAAAATAGTATATTTTGGGCATCAAGAATCCAAATTGTAAAGTGAAGGAATCAGCGATACAAAAAAACTAGTGTTTAGTGTGGATTGTTATGTAACAGGATTTTAGGACTTCACTTCTTTGATCGGAATTTAAACCGACACAACTGAATTTTATGAATGGGAATTTGAAATTCCCATTTTACCTGCTTGTTACAATTCAGTCGGAATCCTCAAAAATTAATTGAAGGCACAATTTTAATTGTCCAAAAGATATACAACACTTGAACTATTCAATTCAGGAAAAGTTCTAGTCTAATTAAAAACAAAAAAAACAAGGCGTCCGTTGGCAGCTGGCCGAACATATTTGAGTTTTATGACACCCCAGTTACTTTAAAATTATTTAAGCTATCGTTCAAGTATTTTAATATTTTAAAAAAAGAGAGAGATGCTGTCCTTAGACATCTGAAAAGATTAGATTAAATTTTGTTGTTTTCGCATAAAACTGTACATTTCCAAAACTGACGAAGATGTTTTGATTCTTCCTAATTCCTACGAATCCCTATCGATTAAAGTGTATTTAAGGTTAGGGATTTAAAAAAAAAAATTGATGTAATTGACTAGTTACATCAATAGAATCGTCACAAATTTTAAAATAAAATATTGCCACTTTCGTTTGCGAGAATATCTCCAATCATACCGGCACAATGTTAAAATAAAAAGGCGTGTTATCTAAAATAGTGTTCTTATTTAATCCCTAAAACTGATTCCGTTTTCTCCTTTAAAAACAGCTGTAATACACACTTCATACGAATAAAAACATGTATTACACATAAACCTAAAAACTCTACTACAAAATTGCGTTAAAATAAATGTGTTTTAACCTTCTAAATAGCAGCGTATCATTTTTCTTGCGACGAAATGAAAAAGGGGTCCCTGCGACAAACAACCTTGAACTTACGATATCAGTCCCAAAACATAATTCCGGTTTGTCGCATCTTAGTAGTAAATATGAGCCTGAAAATGCTTCGTCAAAATTACAACTTACAAGGGAAGTAAATGGCAGAAGCATGCCCAAAACCCTGTACTGAATTTGAAATAAATTCCTAAATTATGGCACCAAGGCAAATGCATATAAAATACTTTTGTCCTCAACTGTATATTAAAATATGTAGACGAAATTTATTCAAATACCACGAAGGTTACTACTTGTGAATTACGTTCTGAAATGTTCTGATTAATGTTTGTATTGTGTGCTTGGTCGTAACATCTAAAATCAAAACCATACCTCGTCGGGATAATGACCACGAAGAATGGAATGTCGCGACTACAAAAGCAATTATACAAATAATAATAAAAAAAAAGGAACATTAATAAATAATGCTTGTAGAAAAAACGTTTCCGCGCTTGTCAGGTCTGCTGAATAAATATCTTCGAAAACAAAGTTAAAAATAGCGAAACCCAGGTTTGGAGCGGAATTAGACATTTTAATTACTTTAGACATAATAGAATGATGCTGTACGGAATTAAACCAAAGTGGGTATTTAGCGAATAACTCCGACAATTTATGCACAAAAGCCTTAGGTCTTTACGTGTTTACCCGGAGATTAAATATGAAAATATATATAAATATTAAACTAGTCATTTCTGTCTCCGAATTCATAGAATAGCAGAGGACTGACTATATCTCTGCTGTACCCGTAAATGTAGGCTACTGCTTATATACTAATAGGTGAAAGACAACTTTTACAGTAATGTTGTTTATTACGTAATTATAAATTTGGTTAAAAAAATTAGGTCAAATTTTGATTGATTGGACATTCTTTATACAGAGATATTTAAAGTAATTTGAACGTTTTTATTTTGCCAATTGAAGCATCAATCACTAAATACCCTGCGAATTGCTTTTATGGATATCTTTATTAAATTCTTGCACTGCAAATAATTCAAATTGACTTGCAATTACTTTATTGAAAATAATAGAAAGTACTTTTAGTTTTGCATGAACCACTGACCAATTTAAACCAAAATAACCAAAATAACTGTAAAATTCTTTAATTAAAAGAAACATTTGCATCACCACAAGATAATAGAGAAGTGATTCAAAACAAACAGTCCTTTGTAGAATCCATTTTATTATCTATTGCTTGAAATATGATACATTATTTTTTAGCATCTGTCAACTATGACATGGCATATTTCAAGTATTGTTTGAAGCAGGTGTGATGAACCACAAAGCCTGTTTCCAATCACATTCACCATTTTGGAACAGGTACAGCGTATATGATTAAAACTGAGATTTCTGCCGCACCTTCGGCGGTGGCTTTTGACCGCTGCGACTGCATGATAAAGATATTCTACACTACTTCGTATTATTAACATACAGTCGTTAATAAACTATACTTTACTTGTTCCGAATTTATAGTTGATTGATCAAATCCAAATATTTACTTACATTAAACATTACACCGCGTTTGGTTCAACACTGTCATTTTATAAGTGCAAATGTGTCATGGCAAAACTGTATGTTAAAACCAAATATTTTATTTCATTGGAACAAATACAGGATAACTACTTCAACTTGCAATAAGTAGTTTACTAGTTTCGTTGCGGCAGATGTCACATTTATTAATAACAAAATCATTAAAATAGTTGGTATAAGATGAAAGAAATTCGATTACTTGTAAAATACTTCGATTACTACAAATAAATTATCGAATACAATAATTATTTCTACAAAAGTAATTCAAATATCAAATATTTTCAGGTAGATCATTAAATAATTGAAATATCGAAAAATGATTCAATTATTATAAGTACCGTGATTAGTAAAATTTAGATTAATCTAATGTTAAGTTGTTTTTTACATAGATTTATCAGAACGTCTAACGATCAAATTACAAATTAATGAATTTATAATCCGAATTGTTAACGACTGTTTTTGGGGCCCTTACCGATTAATATATAATCGAGCCAGATACAAATCTGTGCGGCCAATAATTAATCACCTAGGCCTTTTGAGTGGTGTCCACACGCAAACCTGTTGTACACCGATTCGACCACTTATTTTCGGAGGCTTGACGCAACCTGAAAATGTTGCAAAAAGATTTTACGTTTTAGGGATTGAAAGTTTACATTAATATCTATTCTGGGACATTGTTAGTATGTTATTTATTTTGCATAATTTTTATCTGTGCGGTGAGATTAGAATGACTGACATGACACTTTACAACAGCATAATACAACTTCTTTATCCTCCGAAAAATTCCATTCGTCTCGGAAATGAAACCTGAAAATGTATTTACCATAACTTGACGCCTCGAAAAATAGTATATCTATGTGTTAAATTAAATTCACCACTAAAAAAAAAAATGTCGCTCCCAGCTATAGCACGGTCTATTTATTTCAGGCTTACGTCAGAGGGAAATAGATTTCACGATTTCGTAGATTGGGTTTCGAATCAAATCAGTGCCGCAGATATATATTTATACGTTCTGACCAATGGCTTTGCTTTTTAATATTATATGTATCACCAGTATTCCCAAATTTCCCATCTAAAATCTTCTGCCTTGCCCTTCTTACTTCATCGTCCGATAAAAAAATACATTGGGTGGCAAAAAGCGATGATAATGGTAATTTTGTGACATTTCTATGTCATGAAGTGATAACTATATATTCTTAGCTAAAATTTTGAAACGAATTGACTCGGTTTTCTCCTCGGAATATCGGTGTAACTCGCTGAAACGTCGGAACAAGAATTTTGCATAAAGTTAGTTTACAATTAGTATTCGTCAAATGGTTTCTCTTAAGTTATACAATTGCTGTTGGTTTTTATGTACTTTTTTAAAAGTGGAATCGATAAAATTTGCGCGATATAAGTATCTATTAATTGGCTCTATTAAAAACAAAGTTGTTAAATCGTTTTTTGTGTTCCGTTATATAATGAGATTCAAATAATAATCCCCTGAAACGATCTTTAGAAAATACCAGATTTTATTGAGTAATTAATGAATATTTGATTATAAAGAAATATTTTCATATTTAATGAGATCTGTTGAAGTGTAAAAGTGTTTAAATTAAATGATACATTCAATAAAAATACCCGTCTTGCTAAATTATCAGATCTAAAGCGTTCGATTGTGTATCTCATTCTCTCTAAATATGAAAGGTATGGCTTCAGAGGTAAAGTTAACGACTGGTTTCCCTGTCAATATGTGAGGTTGAAGGTCGGTAATGACTTCCAAGCATGTTCCCCACCTAGTTACAACTGGAGAAGGAGGAAATGGGAGAGACGAATATTTCTGTTTGTACAAGGAACTTCGGGTTGGCGCTTTTAAAAAAAAAATTTTTAGTGGTACCAATTAATTCGTTGACGTTAGGAAATTCCTCTCTAGTAAACTCTGCAACTCTACGGAATGCATGCGCGATACATGTGTAATCTAAAATATTGATATATTTTCCCTTCATCAGTTTTTACCATAAATTAAATGTTTTTCAAAATTTTGTCTTCTATCAGAATACATATGTTTAGATATTGAAAATCTTCTTTCAACATCCACAGACGTAATTCGAGCATTTGTAAACTTTGCAATGCAATCTAAACTAAAACTGAAGTCGAAATCATTTACTGTTTCAAAAATTGTGTTAATTTTGCAAAATATTTTATTACCTAGTTCAGGTTATGATTTAATCAATGAAGAAATTTTATTCATTCTATGAGTGCACAATACAGGGTGTTTTGAAACATCGTTTAAAGATTTTAAGGGCATGTAGTACGATGGAAAATAAGGTTAAAAGTCATAATAAACATATGTCCACAAATTAACTGTTTGTTTCTCTTATAATCAATGCTTACTGGATACGATTTTGTAGTTTTATTAGATTTTAGTAAAAAATATGGAACAACAAGAAAACCGTTGTAAATAGGTATAGGGAAAGTTATAGCGAATCGATGCAGAATTAAATTCTACATCTGATCATCCAATAATATACAGGCTGTTCCATTTGAGAAAAAGAACTTTTTCAACTTTGAAGATTTTGTAATTGGTCATGCAGTTTTGGACACCCTGTATGCGACAAATCAATTGTCAATGTGGATTTCGAAAGTGTCATTCTTGTGCTTCCATCTACCCAAGAAGTGTTTATTACCAGTCGAAAATGGGCAAAAGATACTGTGTTGCAAATAACGCTACATCTTTCAAAATTTTCAAAAAAATCAAGATATCTAAGTAGCAGTTGAAAATAGGTATAGGGAAACCTATTAGAACTCATCATAAATTTGTTTCAGGAATTTAAAAATGAAATAATATGTTCCATTTAAAATAAGAAAGTTTATGGCGACTTCCGGTATAACCGGAAGGGGTAAGACCCTGAAAATATTTTAAAATGAAAGAGAATCTTGAATAGCCCCGGTTTCCAAAAATTCAGAGTTCCAGGTTTTTTCTAACCTCGGAAACTTCTAACGAACGGCTACCGTGGAAAACCCTGTACATATCTACGAAATTATATTAAAAACTCACAGCCTCAAAATAACAAAATACAAAAATCAAACTAACCTAAAACAAGAATAAATACATTTTCTATGACTTTTCTTTATAATACCTATCAAATCTGTTCGTTGGTTGACAAGTTATTGTAGATGTAATATGCGGTTAGTTGTAGGTGAGCATTATAGGACCTTGAGATTGGACTAAATTTAATTTCAGCGATTTCAATTTCGCAAATATTGCAACAAATGTTTTGGCACAAAACGGATATCGTAGAAGGCTGAGAATTTGAAAAATTCTAACCGTATCAGACGCGCTGTAGTCGGTAATCGGTCGGAGTGCCTTTCTTTCATTCCGTTTCCTCTGCGTTAATTAATTAAGTAGGCAACTTCGGTGAGGCGACGATGCATATATGACTGATGCACGTGCTGTATAATTTTCCGACGAGGTATCAGAAGGAACGCCGGAGGAAAAATATTTAGGGGATGATGCGCTTTCTGTACCGCGCCGCCCGTGTACGAAAATCTAGAGATGCAGGAGAGCAAGCAGGGATGCTGTATTCAGTCGGTCTCCTAACTTCGCGGTGATCGTATCACTTAACAATATACATCCACCACCTGAATACATCGTCGACTTGGTCACCGACTCTCTGGGGGGTGAATGCCGAACTTTAGCAATGAGTACTGGCGAAGATAATAAGGCGACGACGTCTCCGGTACAAAAACCGATTGTCGATGGCCACTGCTCCCCAACCAAAGATCCAGGTACTTAGAAAATACAGACTAACTCTTTTGACATATCTCACAGCACACCATCAACCGTAACCAATAACCTCTATAACACGCATCAGTAGTAACGAATGTTCCAATTTGAAAAATATTTTAATGTTTTGACGAAAAATGCGCGTAGAGTAGCTCTTCTGAATATCCGCGATAAAATCGTTTTGGTAATCGTTCATAATGATGGAGATCTGAAGGTGTGCGGTCCATCGGCGTGGTTTTTCGCGGTAGCGTTTTATATCACTAGGTTAGGTGATTCCGGGAGGTTCCGATGGCGGGAAGCTGTATGTTTATCGATTTCGCCACCGCCCTATGTGTTGCTCGAGCTAACCTACATTTCGAAGCGGACCCGGATCCTGAACCACCAGGATCTCGTGCCTGCGCTATTATCGATCACGCTCCCGAAGGGATTATCTTTATTTATCTTTTAACTATAACCGATTTCGATCGTGGACATCGAATCATTCCAATCTGCCATTCGTCTATTTGCTATTTGCCTTAAAACTAGCGTTATTTATTGTCGAGTTTTATTCGCCCGGACTTTCAACCGTACCCTCCAACCTCTCTGATTTATTAACGCTCGCTTCAAGGTAGTAACTTCCCGAAAACTTTGTTGTTCGAAACTCTAATCTAATTTTTTTTTTCCTTCCGCGAAAATTACCTTTTATAAAGCGATATACACCTCTGGTGTTCTCTCTATTTTAATTTAACTTTCGATTTATTTAAAACGCTGCGGATTTATACGCTTTAATCCAGAAGAAAGGGAGCGTAACCTAACAAATTTTTAATTAACTCAATTAACATTTATGTACCGCGAGATCAAAAATTATAATGATAAAAATTTGTCTTTGATATACTGCCGTGCTAAGCCCAACAGTCGTATCTGAAAAAAAGATGATTTTGAGATAATAACGATTTCAGTTTTTTAGTAATGCCATCCACTGTATTGAACATAATTATTTGAGATTTCAGTTATAAACTAAACGCTATCAGCTAACTTTGAATATGACTGCATAAAATCTGTGAGTGAACTCGAAAGGTGATTTTTGATAGATACGACATTTTACCCTAACAATAACATACACAAAAAACATGTACGACAAAAAATGTATTGCTTCACGTTTATTATTATGTAACAAATTAAAAATATCATTCAGGAATATAAGACAATAAATCAAATTTTTACTACCTACTACTAACTACAAACACAGTGCAATTATCGGTTTGGCACACCACTGCTACAAGATTGCAGACACCTCCACTGGTCTATTACGACTAATTACGGTTGATTTAGGTCGTAATTCTGCTCAAATTTTGCTTATATCCGTTAATATCAAGAGATGCGTCGGTTTGAGAATAGTAATTGTTTTACATCCGCCAAGATCTTCGACATCGCTCAAGCTTTACGTGTTATCGTTTCTGAAGTCGATAAATAAAAACTCTAAAACTTATTAAAAATTAGATCTATTTTTCCCTCACAACATCCAATCTCCTCCAAAAATTCAAAAATTTAGTTTTATTGAACAAACAAGAAAGAAAAGCTATCATTTTTAAATATTTTTTTGACAGGTAAACATCTTTGGGATTGGGATTAATAATAGGCAGTTGATTGTATAATAGACCTGTTGTTGTAGTGTTGGAATTAATTTTAAAAACAAAAAATTAGTTACTACATTGTAAAGGGTTCACAATAATTATTAGCATTATCGATTTTATTGTACGTTAAAATACTTAGGATAATATATATATTTTTATATTTAAACATAGAATGGATTATTCTGCATGGTGATGAAACTCCTCAAAGAAATGTTTAAAACACAGGAATTTGTTACACCATGCACATCTTACGATGTCATGGCTACCACATATGGAGCAAGGAGAAGGAAGCAAAAACAATGTTTGTCTTAAAACTTTTTCTGTATCTCTTACCGTTAGCGAGTTATATGCATCGGCAGAATTTCCCATTTTCAAAAATGTATTTCACCCACTCAGAGTATTTTTCCGTAGAAAATAAATCGCGTAGTACAAACATATATTATATTATATTCCCAAAGTTTAATAATTTTTTGAATTCCCGGGTTCGAGATCTTCCCTTGTGAGCCACACTGGTTGACTCAGACACAACTCACTATGATTTAGGATCCGTTCGTTCTTTCAAAATGATCCGGATCAATTCGTTCATTGTGTGTGTAATCAATAAGTACCGCACCGTCAAATCTGCTATTCTTCATAGCTTGCTTGCATTGCAAATTAAAAGACATTTGACGTTTTAATCCCATCATACAACAGGCATACCCACATATTGACGCATAATCTGAATCTGAGGCGATGCGCTAGAAATAATTTTATGCAAATTAAAAATATTTCGCGAAAGGGAAATTTTCAGTTTTTCAGTACGTAAATACGGCGACACAAGACGCTTTTATGCTAAAGAAATATGCGTCGCTGTTTTGAAACGCTCTCGCAATCTTTCATTACTGCGAAAGATGCGAATATATCTTAAAGAGGAAAAAAAAAAAAGGAAATTACCAGAGATCGGTGAATGGTTAGTTGGCGTCTTTACCATCGTCTGTCTGAAGAGCAAATAAGAAAGGTCAAATGTTACTTTTTAATGTACCTAATTTGCCTGTGGAATAAATTAGATTTTTTTTTCGTTTGCTTATTTCACAGGAGTAGCACAGGGAAAAAATTAATATCATCAGTTCGTCAAAGGTAGGAGAATTCGAGCCCACAGTTTCGCTGTTTCAATTTACTTTTCATCTTCGAAATATGTAAATGAATATTATTATATTGTTGTGATGTTTTCATCCCTGCGCAATTTCATTAATATTATTTTCTTTTAAACACAGGACTCCTGTTGCTTTTTTTGTTTCATTATATGAATTTTTTTATTATTAGAGTCTAAAATATGGAAGCAAACGCGATAAATGTCAAAGAAGATAATTTAAACGATTTGAAAAAGGTAATTTCAAAGAAATTATATACAAGATGCGACGTCTAAATCGTCGATTAGCGAAATATTGGAAATTATTACTAGTTGAATGCTGAAATTTTGTATCGATCAATATTTTTATTTGAAAAATATTTACAACACTGAACTGGTTCCGGTTATACCGAAAACGACTGTCCATTTGCTTATTTTAAATGGGACATCCTGTATATTATTTCATTTTCTGATAGCATACATTATTATAACTAAGTTTTGTTGAGACTGTGCTGTACTCATCCCTATACCGCATAACGGCTCCGGTCCCACAAACGAAGTTGTGACAGCCCTCCTTGCTAATATATTAGCTTATTATAGTGTGACCTGGTACCCAGCATAGTGCAACTCAGTTTTCTTTGCCTATATTATTTAGTCTTCCGAGACATTCCCAGACTAATTTCGAGCTGTTTATGGCTGCTTAACTATTGGAGAAAATTGCAATGCTTTGCTTCCGTTAGTTCCTGTCAAGGTTCAATTGAGCACATCTTCCAATTACATTAATTTCCGCTTGGAAAACACTAGGGTGTGTTCCCATTGGCTCTGAGTATTTGGTTCCTGGCTCTTATGCTACCAGGCGCCACATCAAAGGCGAGCGTACGCCGCCTTGAGGAGTTACTGTTTTACTCACCCCCCTTTTGTATAACCTTGCTGTTCCTGAATACGAAAAACAACCCCAAACTGTAAACATAGCACTAAACACCTTTCTACTTTGACAAAAACACTTTAAATATCGATTCATCGGTCCATAACGCATTCTGCCAGTGTTCCACCGTCCAGTCTCGATGTTCTCGGGCCCATTGTAGCCTTTTTAATCGGTTATCCCGGCGTAGCGATGGTTTAAGAGCTGTCACGAAAGCTTTCGCCAGCCGATATGTTACCGTGGTAACTAAAATCTGATGCTGACGCCCGGGATTGAATTCGCTCGCTATTTCTGGTGCTATTTTCCTGCGATTTCTTTTGCTTATTAATTGTAGAAGACGATCATTTGCTGGGGGTCATAATTCCTGAACGAATTGGACGGTTACCGTCTTCGAAAGCGCCTGTTTCTAGATATCGGCAAATTCTTTCATTCTTCATACAAAGTTACTATGCTAGATCGTTTAGCAACACCTATTGAGTTACCATGGAGCATTTCGGGGACTTTTATCCATTTATTGTACGACTTGTCACAATAACAGAAACTAATATCGCAATAAAACATTCTAAATGACTAAGCAGGGTACGGATGAGGCCCTAAAAGACGGAGGAGATGCCATAAAATTTTTACCTGTTTGGTCCCATCGATAAGACATGTGTAATAAACAGATGAGGATAATCCGGTGCAAGTACGGTTTTGTGTTTCAGGTCATAAAATATTTAATTAAATTTTCTCTGCCTAATACTTTTTTTTTTTTATTTAAGTCGCAGGTGTATTTTAGACGAATACATATTAAGATTATCATCGTTGAATGCAATAAAATTTTCTCCCTTAGCCAAAGTTCCGTGGGCAATAGTGTATACATATATATATATATATATATTACATTCATACCCGAAATCGGGTATTGCCCGAAACCGCATATTAAACTATTGGGTTTTATAAAGCCATTTTGGGATACCCCATGACCTACGTGTTTTCGAACGACACATCTGCAAATAATAGGTACTATTTAATAAGGGATCACTTTAAAATTTCAGAATGCTACTAATCGAACGTACGAAACTAAAAATTAGGATTGATAAGGAAAATCAGTTTGTCAACATTTTCTGGCAATAAACAATTTCTCTTAGCGTTAATTATATTTCAAACTGTTGAAAAAACCCGTTCAGCAGATGTTGCTGGTATACACATGTATCTTCCTGCTAATATTTCATGTGTTGAAAACCTATTTCCATGTATTTTCCACTGTACTGTAGGGGATTACTTGAACGAGATATTTCCTGCCTACGTTCATAAATATCAATTTCTGATGTATTGTATTTAGAATTTAAATGTGGAAATAAACCGTCCTGTTTCGTACACCATTGATTGGTGTAGACGTCCCTTTTCAATTCAAAAGACATTACATAGGTTTTCACATAGCTTCGTTTTTCATTATTTCCATCAAAATTTTTATATCTAGAATCTTTTGCGTAGAAGTATCGGTTTTACGTACGGACGTTCTTCATTGGTTTCTATTTTTCCGTGGTCATAGAATCAGTTTGAAGATTTAATTTTTGTTGAAATCTGTAATATTTTCCTCGATATCTTTTGAATTGCTAAACCAATTAAAGATTCCATGATATGTATTTGTTAATATCTTTCATTTAATACCAAGAACAACCAAATCGGACACATCTAGCACCAGATTCGATTTTTTAAAGTGCAACGAATTCAAAATGAAAATGAAAAAAATTACCTATTTATCTCAAAAACTGCTCCATAAAAAAAAATTTAACATTCAGTTTCGAATTCAGCGGAAGAAGATCCATAAGAAAAGTGGCCCTTTATCAAATGTACATGAAAAACATTTCATTTTGTAAACTAGTGTAATTAATTTGCATACAATTTAATTTCTCCAAGTGTAAAAATACAGTTTTAAGAATGTATAATACATATAAATAAGCAAAGGAACAATATTATAAGACATATCTTTTCTTCTTCAGACAACACCAACGTACATACTTGCAGAGCATTATTAGATACGTATTCCCCACAAAATAGGTTTTCCTTTTCCCGTATGGAGATTATCCCGGCGATTCCATAGATTTATACTTCCTTGAAACACCGAAGATATTCCACTTGAAAGCGATAAATATATTTTTAATTTTTATTTGGAAATGGAAGTACACGAAAAGTGAATTAAGAGTTGCGAAATCGGTCTTGTTCTCCGATGTCTCACGCTAAAAAGTTAGTTGATGATCTCTTATTATCAGTAATTAAATATAACTTTTTACCCTTATATTCGTTTCCTAAACCCTTTTTAACGTTAATAATTTACATTGTTCGATTCTAGCGTTTTTGTTTTCAACTAACGTGCTAAAATTATTTTCGGTAATTACTGTACGCGAATGTCATGACTATTACCGATGCATCGATATTCGATATCTGTCTGCCGCTAATTTTGACTCGACTAGGGATTGTGATTGCTATTAAGTCAAATAATAACGTCACCTGTACGTTCAAACAAAAAACAAATAGGAGCTTTAATTGTCCTAATTGGCAACTCACCCTCAAGGGTTTACATCCTAAATATAGTTACTATGTTGTACGCAAGTTAATATCTCCAATTTGCTCGAAATATTCGCGTGAACATCGTAATTACGATATTAACCCGTTTCAGTATCCGATCGTGCAGAAAAACAAGATGTGTAGAGATTCCATTCCATATTACCAACGAAAAAATTGCATCGGACACATTCAAGGCCAGATAAAAAGGTTCCCCTCATTTATTAGTACGCGGGACGTCTCCAATCGTCTAATTTCGTATCTTATTGGCAGACACTCCGTCTGCTACGAGCTATTTTTTTTTTTTTATTAAACATATCGAGTGTAATACAAATATCGCCGCTAAACATAAACAGGTCATTATATTTATGTTGTGTTTGTTATATTAACAAGATAACAATTGAAACAGCAGGAAATGATAATTTAAAATATAAACGAAACAAACAATTAGTAGATATCATAAAAAGAATTGACATAACAATTAAACGACAAAATTATTAATTCAAACACCCAAAATCGTGGGAATTACTTGGTAGCCCATTGCTATTTTTATTGACGCCCGGACTGCAAGTGCTATTTTTACAATGATTGTATAAATTAATAATAAACGTACATCCATTTGTTTGCTATTAAAGATAAATGATGATTCGATTCAGTTATTTTGAAAATATATACAGTGGTTTAAAAAAGATCTCGTACAATAAATGATACGTATTTAATGACTTTCATCATTAAATATATCTAAGCCTTAAAATCTTTATATAGATATTCTTATTCGTTATTCCTTCGATAAAGTGCAAAGATCCTGGTTTAACGGCTGAAAACGATCGACACATCATCATAGATTCGCCAGAATCCTTCACAGTTGGTCTCTAGATTGTTTAGAAATGGCTTCATGGACATCAAATGCAATTCTTAACCAATTGATTTAAAATTGGTTTTTATTTATATTGCAAAAAAGAATATAAAACTTCCTTTCGTTAGTAAACAAAAACTGTTTTCCGGAAAGAAAAATCTTTATTCTCGAGTTCTTTTGCAAATGTTAATCTTTTAGCTAATTAGTGGCTTGTGTCTTGTTCCGCTACCATTTAAATCTGCACCATGAAGCACATTCCTGATGATTGACGGCACTTGCTTTTTTCCTAACTATTAGTTCACCTGAATTCCGCACAAATTGAAAAAGACCCTCCTAGGAAATTCCCTCTATCAACTGCTAAGTTTTCGCATGAATTTGTTTTTAATTCTTACTCGTGTCTACATTTGATTTACCACATAGTTGTTTGCTGTCCAAGTTTGGCTTGTGCCCATAATTTTTGTTTTTTTTTTCCTTATTATTAAGAATTAACTTATATTTGGTGGTTGTTGAAAGTGCAATAAATTAACTATTGAAAATCAATATACTTTTTTTCTACATGTTTTTAGCTTGGATTTTATTTTCTATGTGTGGGAACTAAACAGGTGCAAACAAGCTAAACAACAGTCGCTGTAGTGTTTTGCATAATATCTTACTGACAAACCTCGATTTTTATTTTATTTTTCAACAAGTTAATTAATGTATGTATGCAATTTAATTCTTTATCGTTCCTTTTTTTAAGAAGAAAATAATGGTGCAGTCGATTCCTTAAGTGCGATTTTATACAGATGTATTGTAAATATTATCAAACACTCAAAAAAGTATTTTTTATTTAATATGAATTTTGTATAAACATCATTCGTGTCACTTTATCACATTAACGTGATCAGTCAATAACAATTTAAAAGTTATCTTCAAAAGATCGAATCTGTTTATATAAAGTTGGAATTAACCGTCCAAGTGGGTCTTTTCGGAAAATGCCGAACTGTTGTCGATAAAACTATGGCAGTAAAAAAAAAATTACGTCAATAGAAGAGCAGATAGGTCCAGTTCTCGATTGAAAAATAAGATTAGATTACCATCGAAATTATTAAACACTATCTAAATTAAGTTAATAGCTAAATAGATAAATATGCAAGTAAGAAAGTCGAAATGCATATGTACGGTGAAGAGCTTTTTAAACGAGACCCCTATCTATTAGTAGTAGAAACTAATTTTTTATATATTAACGAGTGGCCACGTCTCGATCTCTTTTTTTCGAGATATGCTCAATGCCGACAACAAAAAAATCAACTCATTCTAAAACACCATGTTTATAAAAGTCCTTTTTTATAATAAATCTAAAATATATTTCGCACCGCAGGTGCAGAAATCAAAGAGAAAAAAAAAATTTATAGTTGACCAAATTTTTATTCCATAATAAGTTTATAGCCGTGTCGATTTATTTGCTTTACTATGCATACCAATTCGATGGGAAACTCAGGGCTTATTAGGACAAAAGTAGGGTAATCTCATAGGCAAGTAATTCTATTAAAATAGAAAAGAGGAGATACCGAATTTTCAAAACAATACTGTGAACGATGTGCCAAACTTAAATTGAATAGTTTACTATAATACCCGAAATCTTTTCTTGATAACTAGAATTAGATACATGACTAAAAAATGTATTATGTACAGTCTTAAAGGATTAATCGTCCCGGCTTAAAAACTCGGTTTATTATTGAAAAAAGAAATTATAAGGGATCATTTATCATCAACCCGGTTTAAGTGACTTTAAAAATTCAATTGAATACTTACGGAATGCATGCGTGTATCACTTTCACGAGAGGGATTAGATTGTCAATCTTATCGAAACAATAACGTTAAACACTAATGTAATTGTTTTTCTTACAATATCTATCATCGCTGCCTCTGCTGGTGCACGAGATTGAGGAAATCGGTTCGAGTTAGACACATTCGCACTAGTGCCGGTCTACACATAACACAATCTGCGTTTGTACCAATCAACAGCAGTGTTTTTTTTTTTTGAGTTTGGTGTCGTTAGTTTTTAAGTATTACAATTGTAGTTTAAAACAGAACAATTTTTCGCCAGAAATAAGTTTAATTCAATATGGTGAAGGAAATATTTGAAGACGGTAAGTTAAACTACTTTAATTATTTAAATAATGCAAAATATATTAACACTCTCGCTTCCAATATATACCTGATTTTTATTTAATAAATCTTATCTGGCAAGGTTTAATATCCTCTATGAATAATTTTTGTTTGTGTTGTATATAATTGGATATACGAGTGATCCATTTGGATTTTGACGGTGTATTTATCAAAATATCTATAAATAAACCTTACATAGGATTTTTTGATTTCAAATTTATCAAAACACATTAATTTAGATAGATGCATGTTTATTCCAAAGCACATTCTATTTTCTTAAATGTTTTAAAAAAAATATCTTTCCTTAAATGTTGGAATTTTATATTTTGAAACTAACATGTAAATAAATATATGCCTTACAAAGCTTGGGTTGTTGTCATTGCAAAACATTGAACTCAACATTATTGCTTCATCACTTAGAATTATTATAAAGTGAATTTTTTTGTCCAAATGTGAATACACAATATTTACTTTGGCTATATCACAAAACAAATATTGTACCATCAGTGTTGATATAAAGGATCAATCAGGATAACTTTCGAATGAGATTAAAACGAATATTTACTATGATATTAAATCATTTAAATTCGTCAAAATTCTAATTCCCTTATATTTTCTATCTTTATCTACTGATGTATACCATTACACAAACGGACGCTGATATATCTGCGGGAATGTAAAGGATAATTACATGATTAAAATTCATTTTTGTTTATGCAACGTTCAATATAATCACCGTACGTTTATCTAATCGAAAGTGGTACATCACGTTGCTTAAATTCCTTTTCTGTTTCATATATTGTATGTATACCTTGCCCGTCATTTCTGTTCGATTTAAATTTTTCAGTAAACTTGCTCTTAAACATCAACTAAACTTGCTTATGTCAGACTTTAAAGACCACGCAAGCAGGTGTAAACTTGTAAACGGAACACAACTATTGTTATTAAATATAATAGTAATAATTGTGAGTTGCTCAAACTTTGTTTTAACGCGCCAAATTAATTTTTTAAGTCGGTATTTCATAATCATGAACACAGAATTTTCTAATGTTAGTTTCTGTGTTTCTTATTCTGCTTTGTCTAATTTACTATTGTACCTGACAAAAATACATCAAAATAATCAGAACAACAAAGGCGATTAATTAGTTCAGAAATTGCATTTTTGTAGATTGAGAGAAAGACATATAAATATGACAAAATTTAACATTGTAGGACGACCGATTTTCAATCAACTAGACGAGAAAATGTGATTTTATTTTGGTTAATGCCCTATTCTTGCATTCTGTTAATACATCTAGATTTATTGATTTAAATTATTGCTACCAACTTTTTATAATAAACTGTAACTTTTATTTATTAAATTCAGAACCTTTACTAACAATCTTATGATCTAAATATGCATGTACTTGCATATATATAATATATTACTAACTGGCTAATAAAAAACTTCAACTTCCTCCTTACTTCATTTCTTTTAAAAGGCCCCCAAAAAAAATCGCGTTTAATACCGAACCTAACTCGCGTTGCTCGTGGAACAGTCTCAGTAGTTGAAAATCTATCCAACACTCTTTGAAATGCACGTGGATTTGGATCCGCTGTGCCAGAATACTTCTCAGTGTATACTCGTGACGCCAACAAACAATTCTTGTAAACATTCTCCAAGAATAAACACCATGTCAACCATTTCTTCTTGAGTTTGAAGCATTTTCGCAACATTTATCAGAGAACAATGTTTCTACTGTCACTTTATTCTTATTTTTAATGTTTTTTTTTTTGACAATTGCACTTATTTTGTTTTATCATGACTTAATTTCGAAAAAAGACATTTTCACAAAACATTTTTTCTGTTAAAAATTTCGTTATGAAATGTGTTTATTTGGAATTTATTTATCCACCGATATAATTTTTTTTGGTGGGTGCCATTTGAAATTTTAGAAACAAACGACAATTTGCGAATGCCAATGAAAAATGATCTTGCCTCCATAAACCACTTGAAATAAAAATTAAATGAGGGCACAAGAGGTCTTAGTCCTTCTCGATCGATCCAGCCATCTCCGTATGTAATTGTTAAAAACTCACGAGCAATCATATTAAAATACGCTGGAGCGCCATGATGCATAAACCACATTGCATTTCTTGTTGCCAAGGAAGTTGAGGTAGCGATTTCTGACAGACATACCGGTCAAATTAATCAGTTACCCAAAATTCCAACACGAACGTTTAACTAGAACTTGAAGTTCTAGAAGTTGAAAAAAATCTTCCAATACCTCATGTGAGGACTTATTTGTCCTTGTCCTCTATCTCTTCCTTCTAAAGAAGGTTTCAATGCATTTGTTTTTTAGACTTTATTTTAAAATAATACGTAACGTAGAAAGCGATGTTAGTTAGGATATTAGTCTAGGTTATTTTTTACAGTGAATATGTATACGTCCTGAATTTTAAACCCTAAGAATAGATAGATAGATATTACCACAAGGTATATAAATTATGTACTTTTATAACACAATCTCCATCAACACAAAGATCCATGCAACAAGATATAAATAGCTTGCAAATTTGAGAAGCACCTCTATCTAATCCATCCTAGCTTGCCTGCTTGTAAAATTGATAGTACAGCAAAAAATTCCGTTTATGACAAATAACAACAAAGCCACAACTTTACTGTTACCTAATAAAAATACCTAGTTATTTTATAGCTAATATCTACGTGAATCGCATAGGATATCTAAGAGATTTAGGATAAAATATGTATTTTTAACTTTCATAGCGACTGTTATAATATTAACGTTATGTAAGCAATTTTTATCTAACATGGAGATGCCCCACTTTTCAATGAACCCTTCTCATTTGTGTCATACACATATATATATATATATATCTATTGGCTCCTTGTGGCAGTTTTAATAGATTTCCAACACACTAGGGTGGCCTAGAGGTAGGTCAATGCAATTTACTCCCCCATCAATATCGCTGGAGCTGAAGATTGTGGTCTAATCGATAACCACATTGTAATCAAAGCTAATAAATCTGATTTGATTGTAACGGGAAATCAGAAATGTAGTTGACATCCCTAGAATTTTTACGTTTTCCTATCTCTTTATTTATATTAAATAATGCGTGCACAAAAACAAACGGATTATTACGTGTTACAAATATAATTAATCAGTATTAAGTATATATGTATGCAATATTACTGGGTAATTATAAGGTTTGCTATCACTATTTTTGTTATCTGCTTATTCCACTTATGACATAGATTTTTTTTTTTGTATTACCAAATTGTCCGGTCCGAATCTAGAAACTAGAGCACACTTAACACGATTGTTATTTTGCCCCGGCTATAACGAGCGTTTTGCTTTTATTACTTTCAGTTTTATGTTGACCAGCTGGCATTAAAAACTCCCGGAATATTTTCCAGTATACTACGTTGCTTTAACGTAGATATATATATATATTGAATTATGTTCACATTAACCTTATATTTAAAAATTCTGATAATAGTGTTTAAAAATGTTAATTTATACGAAAGATATGTGAAATATTCACAGCTTTAGGCAAAATTATGTTTAGCATGGAAGTTCTTTAATAGGTCATGAAAGCAATTTAAACATATTTGATCCTATTTTTCGTTAATTCGAATTTCTAAAAATCAGTTGCAAGACTAAATTAATGCTAGTATTACAAGAAATCAAGATTTTCAAAAGTGAATTTGCAATAAGAAGTTGCGAGGTGGAAAGATCCTTCTCGCCGGTTAAAGATGTTTTCAAATCGAAAAGAAAAAATTTATAAAAATACCTCGTTATCATTTGACTTCAGTCACTCAGTGAGTTCCATCACACTCAAATATTACTTTTGGTCCATCTGTTTGAAGTTCTTGGGAATTAAATACATTAATGGTTCATTTGCGCAATTAAATTATGCGACAGTTCCAAGGAAATTCCAGGTTACGGAGAGATTTTGCATCGGTGTGCGTAATGGAATTAATAATAAAGTCTTAGTATTTTTGAAGTAATTATAACTTTGAATACGTTTTTGTTAAAGTGAACAGTTCAAGAGAGGTGCGTGGATTTGACCTTTCTTCTTCGCCGTTATTTCGGCATCTAGAGAGACGATAGAAGAGCAGCTAAGGGCCGGCCGATAATTATATCTCTTTCGCTTGGGTACCTACCTTTAATTAATTAGGGGTAGGCCGTGTTTCGACTTAGATTCTTAATTATGTGCCTCCCGGGACATATGCCATCTCCAGCGATATTAAATTTTACCGTCGTCTCTCTCAATCTACCTTCTTCTTCTTTTTTTTTTGCATTTCAGCCGTCATTAAAATGCGAGAAGACAAAATACAAATTAAACTTTATTTCGCTGTCGAGTTTCCCCGGACCTTTGCGCAAACTTTTTAATTGAACTATCATGCGTATTTAGACGTCTTAATAGAAAAAGTTGTATTTCAATTTGCGGATCTGCCTTTGCTTTTAACAACTCGTTTGAAAAAAACGCAAAGAAAAATGAATCTCGCCCTTGCTAAAATTAATCTACTCCAACGCAAATGTTTAGACGGTCTGTTACAATTGAGTTGCTCTCTTTTAAACCAGAAATGGAATTGAATAAATTAAATAATTTTTCCAATCCAAAATCTAAACTTCAAATCAGAAAATAATTGTAGGTGTATCAACATAGGTAAGTATAGTATTGTTTTCTCTTTATAAAGCTGCAATAAGACACTCTCTGTTACGGCGAAACTTCAATTTTATGGGGTGCAATTTAACTTCGCCCCAATTCTTTTTTTTTTAAGTAGTCAATCTCAGCTGATTATATATATATTGTAACAGTTTTAGAACCGTGCGTATACCAGTTCAAATCCGAATCTGCGATTTACAGATCGTGAGATACCCTTATTAGACACACTAATTCCAGGTTATCGAAGCAATACAAGTAGAGAAAGCTTCTTTATCTATTAGGTACTATTAAAAAGAAATGAGTTTTAATTCAACGGCTTTAAATTTACTTTGGAAGTACGTACAGCCGAAATATTATGAAAGTGACCGACCTGAAGCTAAAATTATGCAGAACACGTCACAAATTCGCCGTTCACACTCAACCTTATTGATTTAGAGTGCTCGTATTTCAACAGTTAACGTGCATATTTGGTTCATGTTTCTGTTGTAGGAGATGGAGCCGACGAGCAACCATTCGTTTCCGAAAAAATGTCGGGATACGAAACCAATCTCTACCTCTATTCCGTGAGTATATCGGGAAACGAAAACGTTTACTTAAGAAACGTGAAAATAGGAACGGTTCTAAGCCGAAAATGCGAATTGAAGACCAGCGGCGAGAGCTCATTAAAAATTCAATTCTATTTTTCATCCATTTGTCCCTGCTTTTGTATCTTTTTTTTTTTAAAAAAAAGAGAAGCATAGCCGTACCTTACTCTAACGATTTTCCGCGGGATTAATGCCAGGACTCTATGAGGATTGCCCCGAGGCAATGACATTGTTGACAATGCGCCACCTCCACGGTTCAAAGCTTTTGTTAATATTAACTCACTAGGTATTCAAAAGTATATAGATTTTTTGGACGAAATACCGCTGGGAAGTTCAAGTAAAAAGTAAAGAATTATTGATTGTTCCTATTTTCATGTTTATGATTGTTCGTTGTTGCCATTTAACGAAAATCCAAATTTCGCATACCTAGGAAGAAATGGAAGATCGTCCACGTATCTCGACCCTCATCAGCTCATTGGCAAATTATTCGAATACAATCCCACCTGCGTCAGCAGATCCCGACGCTAGGCCATCCGGCGGGGGTGCCCGTATGGGCACCCTCATAGGTGTCTACCTCCCTTGTATACAAAACATTTTCGGTGTAATATTATTTATTCGTCTAACTTGGGTTGTTGGTACTGCGGGCGTCATACAAGGATTCCTAATTGTTTTGTGTTGCTGTTGTGTCACCATGCTTACCGCCATTTCCATGTCCGCGATCGCTACCAACGGAGTGGTGCCCGGCGGAGGGAGTTACTTCATGATCTCCAGGTCTCTAGGGCCAGAGTTCGGAGGCGCCGTCGGGATGCTGTTCTACACGGGGACCACCCTAGCCGCTGCCATGTACATTGTGGGCGCCGTGGAGATAGTTCTGGTGAGTTCTTTTCCTTCCGGTCTGCTTTAATTGAGCGATTAAATTAATTATCTTGGCGAAATGGCCGAGGCTGTCTTGATATTTTTTCTCCACTTGGACACTACAGTCTGCCGGCTTCGGGAAATGTTGATCGTAACGAAGTGAATGCTAAACTTTCGTGGATTTAATTGGGTATAATTAGGAAACGAAATTAGGTTCCGTAGGTATCATCGTTAATTAAAATTTATCGCCTCATTACATTCAATTAAATCGGTGATTTAGATTCAGTAGAAGTACGTGATTGTAATAAAGTATTTTTTTAATAGACAGACATAATCTCAGCAAAATAAATGGTGGATGGATCTCCGGCTATTTAAATTCAATACATAGTCAACAAGTAAACACATTCGTCATTCAGCGCACAGTGGTCGAAAAGCTCGATATAACGGGACAAAATTTGTTGTGTTTAGAACATAAGCATTATTACAATTACAGAAAACTCTCAATAATCAAGCCTATTCTCTATCTCTCACGTTAGACTTAACGATATCGTTAAAGCTGACCTTCATTAGTATACTTAGCGTTTGTATGATAAAAAAAAACGATAGTTAATTAATTAACGATATGATACAGAGTATATTCATTGTTTTTCTTTCGAAGCTGCCGCTTTTTAATGGCAATGTGTAAAATACACTTAAAACACTTAATCCAAGTTGTAGAGTGGATATGTTATAGATAAACGTAATCTCTTCATGTGATTGAAACCTTTCATATTACTTATTTCCTTTTCTCACGGTACAATGAGCACCTAGCTCAAATACCTGGACTGAAGGTGCCCACCCTAACGTTATGAATACTTATTTCTTTTGGTTTAGTTTCAAAAATGTTAGATTGGAGGATTTTCTGTGAGTGGCTACATATTTTACCATCTACCATTGTTGAATCATTATTTACTTTACAATTACTGTTGAGATACTTTTTTCTTTTATTTGTTTCGTCTCTTCTAACACCAGTTCCAATGATTCCAAGTAAAAGTCCATCGACTTTTACTGCCAAAAAAATAGTTTTTACTACAAAGTTTTAATGGAATAAACGTTATCACAAACAGAAAATAATCGTCACAACTACTTTCATCTGTTTCTTCATTTGTCTCTTCCGTCAACTTAGTAGTCTCTTATCTGGAGAACAGAACATGCTTCGTCGCATACAATGGTTACCATTCCAACTGCTTCGTTGTCTCGTTGGGAGTACCTCAGTGTTCCATGCGGGGTCCCCTTCTCTTTTGCGTTTACATTAATGACTTTTCGTCCCAAATTAAAATTAATTAAATCCTTTTGACCGGAGTAACACTTTTTTCAAAGCACCCCTTACACATATGTCCCGCAATGTCAATAGTTTATTTCCAGATCCCTTTCATTTGTGAATCAGTTTTCTTCATTGTTTGCTAGTTTAAGTTAGGTTTAGATTGTATTTATTTGAGGTTTATAATCGTAAATTTTTATTTTTTATCTTGTTTGTTACTTGTGCACTATCCTACATTATTTGTCCGTCAATTAGATTGTAACACATCTGTTGGACAGTAACGACGATTACTATTATTATCATTAAAAAAACAAATCCTGCGTGTAATTGCACTGATTTGCAGCTAGGTCGCAACCTCACTTGTAAATTGCAGATAAACTCATTGACCCATCGACACCCATTCTTTTCCCAACAAATATTTCTTTTTGTGCCAGATATTTTCACAATACTTTCGAATCTAATACTTGCGGTTGGTTCCTCTTAAGTATACATATTTATGTCGTCATGGTAACGTTTTGCTTGCAAAATATAATCAAAGCAAGCTCCTCCCATGCTGAGATGTATCGCAATATATTGACTTTTTATCAACTCTTTGTGAACCTATGAAAGGCAAAGCTTCATCAGTCGATAATAGAATTACCTGCTCCTCGCTCTTTGGCAAGTTCTTCGAAATTGTAGGTTGTTCGTATAACTTTCGTCTCGAAATTGCACTTGCGCTGCCTAAGCTTTTTATTTTTTTACTGTAGGATGCAGAGCTATATCTTGGGCGTCCAGCTCGTCCACCCCTAGTTCCATACATCTTCCATAATACCATCAAACTCAGAATATCCGTAAACATAATTAGAACATCGTTGTCTTACAGTTGGTCTCAGAAGGCGTACATTTACCAAGTAGTCTGATAACGCTAATGTATTCCAATAACAAAACTATCTATGACTTAGTAATTACCACATTGTGCAAAATGAATATTCACATTTGAGAATAGCTGTGAAATAATCCCCATCCTTTGATTCCTGTGTGGGTTTACCTACCTTCCGTTGGCCGTTTGCTTGTGTGTCTTATTTTTGTTAGTCATCTCGATAGGCCCCGAGATGTGAAACGTTTGCCCCCGTATATCCCACACTGTATTTCACAGCTGACTTTCTGCGGACTACAGAGGCATATGGGCTACTATCCCGAGATGCCATAATTAATTAAAAAAAAAAACATCGTTGTCTAAAGTTATGCATTCGCCGTTTTTCATTAAAGGATTTAAATTGTGCAGAAACACCTTTTAAGCAAAGAAATGGTTTTTCTTAAAAATCAACCTCAAATAAATCTATTTAAAGATTTTACTACAACTTTATAATTAACTAAAAGTTGTAACCGCTTGCATTATCTTTTAAAATTTAAATTTAATAAAATCAAAGCTTGAGTATCTCGCGACAATATTTAACTGGTCAGAAATATGATATTCCGCCACTATTTTACTGCAAGAGCATTTGCACTGCACTTACGCCCGAATATGCTTGCTATATTTGTCTGCTTTGATTATTGGGAAATATCGATTGGTCTGTCTCGTCTCTATTAATTGCTCTCAAAAGTTATGTGTGTGTGTGTGTGTGAAATTATTGCTTCTGTCCCATTTAGAAAGGTTGTACTGTTTAATCCTAGTGGAAGGTAAACCTATAGAATTTATTTAAATAAATACGCATGAATAAACAGCATTTTATATACCACTAGTTGTTGTGAGCGTATGAACTTTTAGTGGCAATAAAGGCCACGTTACCAAGTATTAAACACGTACAAATCACTGAATAAATTTCGGTTACCCGTTTTTTTTATCATTACCCGATGAAAACACTTTATAGCATGCGTCCCTATTATTTTGTCCATACAGTTTTTTAATCTTGTCTTAGTTGTCGGTTCAGTTTTGTGATATCAGCCTTTAAATGGAGTTTTTTTTATTATGGATTTTTCTATGTTCAATACTAGAAAAATTAAAACTGTTATGAAAGTACAATAACTAGGTTTATTTTATTACATATATAACTTGTTGTCCACTACTGTAAAACAGGCCTTACAATATACGAAAACAGCGACCCATAGATTTTTTTTGTGATAATTTTATTTTCGATAAGTTTACTTTTAAACAATTTAACGTACCACTTTCTTGTCGAAATATATCGCATTTACTCTACCTGTACGCTCGAAACGTACACGTGCTGGTATAGATTAATGCCCATGGCATCGTTAAAATTGACCGTGCCTAATAGTAGTGTAACTGTGGTGAAAATGTAAATTCAAACAGAGGCCAAGGGCTTCCCGCTCTTGACACGACCTAATTCCAGGCCCGTGTTCGATATACCGAGCGATATAGTCTGGCTACTTACTTTATTTGCGAATTTTACCGTCCCGTGCTTCTGTTAACGGGGAAAGTCCTCTTCGACTGTTCCAAACATCCATTCCTCATTAATTAGTTTGGGGTTGGTTCGTTTCGATGCACTGCCATTCAAACTTTTCCCTAAACTGCACATAAAACGTAATATGATGATCACTACGCCCGAAAAATCGTCAGCAACACTTCACACCGAATAGATTTATCCGTCACGTTTTGTGAATAAAATGGAATTATACAAAATGCCGAAACTCCATATTTACATGGTATGGGTTGGTAGCCCTGTAATTTGGTGGGGGTGCATCGTTAAATAATAGAGATTTTCCTTATCAACGGTCAGTAAGATCTAACATACCTACTGCGCATGCGCATTTGTCAGCGTCTGTTTGCAGTTTGCAAATACTGAAAATAATTCAGTGAACATATTCCTGTGTACGTCGGATTATTGTATTAGGATTTCAGTGATGGATAATTACAACGGTGAATTACAAGAAGGTAAATGCTATTTATTTAATCGCACACCTTAGTAGAAGTTATAAATAAGTACCTTTTCAGACCCGTTAATAAATGCTTCCGGTATCAGTAACATCAATGGCGATTTAATAAGCACAAAAAACGATGCCAATAACTCCCGTTTGCTATTGTCGCCTTCACTGGCAACTGAACCAACTACATCAGCTTCAACTCTCAGATCTGAAGGAACATTTCCTATTCCGAACGGAACTACGTTCATCCCAATGAATTCTTTAAGCAATTCAACATACGAGCTATTTCCTCAAACAGAGCAGAAAAATTTTTGTCCAGCTGTCATACATTTGCAGATGCAAAATTTGGAAAATACAGGTTACGAGTGTTCGCTTTGCCGTAAGACAGTCTCGTCTTATTATTCCGATTCCTATGATCTCGTCCGTAACATCAACATAAGCTCTACCATTGCCAATTGCCCTTCAACTGGGATTTCTAATTTGGAGCACAATATGATGATGAACATGATGGGTGCCAATTGGAACGGTACTGAAGCTAGAAACACTTTTTCGAAGGTAATCTGCAAATTTTGCAAGAAGAACGGCGAGACTCCCATGGTTTATCGAAGCCACTGGCTCAAGGATTACCACGGCAAGGTGCTGTGCCCAATTTTGAGGAGATACAAATGCAAGATATGTAACGCCACTGGAGATAATGCCCACACCAAGAAGTACTGCCCAAGATATGTGGCTGAAACACGCAGTGAAACTTCTTAAATAAATAAATGTTTTAGTTTTACTCATATAACTTTGTAAGCTGCTTTGTATTTATTTAGAAGTACAGTTTTCATTTTCGTTTTAGCTTATTTGCAGTTCTATGTTATTGTAGCACAATTAAAGCATAAAATATTAAAAGTTTAGCAGTTGACATCTCGTTATTTATTTTATATTTATTAGAGGCGAGTGGGGTTACAAAGAAACAGGGGTAAACTGCATATATTTTTTGTTATTTTTCTGTTATGGGGAACATAAAAGCACTACCACAAACTACTTATAAAAACACTGTTTTCGCTAAAATATTTCTTTTATGACGATGAAGTGTAGCTTCTGTTTTTAGTTATTTTGCCATGGTATTTTCTTCTGATATTATATTGGGGCATGTCACGAATAATGACCGTTCCTAAATAATTTTGTTTTAAATTCTTTATTGATAATCTTTTTTCCAGAGCCCCTTGCCACTGTACTGGACTACGTTTCAATAGCTATGCTGCTATCGTCAGCAGTAAAATTGCTGCACAGTTGGCTGTTGAAATGTATGTGCACACATTATGTCAAGTACAGTGAAGTATATGGCAAGATGTTTTAAAATGAATAATATATTATATGTTTATAAACATTCTTTTATCAAGAATAATAATGAAACGAAATTTCCTCATCACTTGATTAAAAATAAATAAAAACCTTGTGCGTTAAGATATTCATTGATGAGTTTCATGATATGAAAGAATTGGTGTTCAGACCGAAGATAACGTAAAAATGTTTTATGTATTTAACCCAATGTTATGACGCTTTGCCCCATGCAGAAATCAAAACCATTGTGCACAAATAACCAATACTAAAAATAATTTTAGTTAAAAGATCAACGGGCAAACACTGTTGACATCACACACACAACACAACCTTTTTTTTTTGGTTGTGTCGGCGACATCCAAAGATTTTCGATGAGCCATTAAGATTCTTATAATTCTTATTGGCTACTTCAGCACTCAATAACATTTTAGTAGAATAAACCAGCTAATTTTTATTAGTTGATGGGAAGATAGTTATGTCAGTTTTAGCTAATAACTTTTATGAGGAACTTTATTAGAGGTTTGACATACCGGTCCTTAATCTAAAAATATTCGTTGAAAGACGGTTCTGTTGTTAATTACTTAATATATCTTCCTTATAACTTATTGTTATTAGATGGATTTATTAGCAGATTGAAATACCGATCCTTACCTAACTTGATTTCGACCGTTTTTTTTTTTAATAAACATAAAAAATATACGATGACTTAATGCTAACAAATAAATGTATAAACAAACTGTTTCATACTCCAACTAACTACGAATTTAGTTTTGTTTGACACCTCTTTACGTTTAACCAACTTGGTCCTTATGGATAGTAGTCGAAAGATTTGTAGTGTCCAAAATTAGAAGTTGTGTTTTTATTAACGATCAACACGTATTCACTAACTAACTTTTCCAGACTTACATAGCACCGAGCTTATCGATATTCGATCTGTCGAAAAATTCGGAAGCAATGTATCACAATTTCCGAATATATGGGACAGCTCTCCTCATGGTGATGGGCACAATAGTATTTATCGGTGTGAAATTCGTGAACAAATTCGCAACTGTTGCCCTTGCCTGCGTGATCCTGTCCATATTGGCCGTGTACATTGGTATCTTCGCCAATTTCAACGGCAGCGATAATTTGCAGTTAGTATAGATCGGGTGAGGCAATTTTAATGATTAATCTCGTCTTACCTTGCAGCCTGTGCGTTTTGGGCAATCGCCTATTGAAAGATGTCGGTATCGAAAATTGTAACAAAACCGAAGGTGGTGTTTTATACAACATATTTTGCAATGGAACCTGCGATCCGTATTTCGCTAATAATGAGGTACACATTGTACAAGGCATAAAAGGATTGGCTTCTGGAGTACTTCTAGGTACATTCCTGAAACTTTCTGCTGAAAGTTCCTCCTCATAGAAAAATGATTCTTTTCAGATAATTTGTATAACAGCTTCTTGGAAGTGGGACAGTTCATCTCCAGGGGCAACGCCAAAGAGGATATAAATAATGACGGGGGCGAAACCTTCAATCAAGTCGTGGCTGATATAACAACATCCTTCACTATTCTTATCGGTATATTCTTCCCATCAGTGACTGGTATAATGGCAGGTTCTAACCGTTCCGGCGACTTGGCGGATGCCCAAAAATCGATACCAATCGGCACAATCTGCGCTATCTTGACAACATCTACGGTTTACTTATCTGCAGTTGTCTTGTTCGGTTCCACAGTCGATAACTTGTTGCTCCGAGACAAATTTGGAGTGTCTATCGGAGGCAGATTAGTTGTCGCGAATATAGCTTGGCCAAATCAATGGGTTATTTTGATAGGATCTTTCTTATCCACATTAGGAGCTGGGTTGCAATCCCTAACCGGTGCTCCACGATTGCTCCAAGCCATCGCCAAAGATGGTATCATTCCATTTTTATCACCATTCGCTGTATCTTCGAGCCGTGGCGAACCAACCAGGGCCCTAATCTTGACTATTCTCATTTGTCAATGCGGCATTTTGCTTGGGAACGTCGATTATTTAGCCCCATTGTTGTCCATGTTCTTCTTGATGTGTTACGGCTTCGTCAACTTGGCTTGCGCCCTTCAAACTTTATTGAGAACACCAAATTGGAGACCTCGTTTTAAATATTACCATTGGTCTTTATCATTCATCGGATTATCATTGTGCATCGCCATCATGTTCATGACTTCCTGGTATTATGCTTTGATAGCTATGGGCATGGCTGGTTTAATTTACAAGTACATTGAATACAGAGGGTAAGTCGCATATATGACCGTTAGGATTTCCCCGAAATAACGTTGATAACTCCAACTTGTAGTGCCGAAAAGGAATGGGGTGATGGGATTAGAGGGTTGGCCTTATCGGCTGCTAGATATTCTTTATTGCGTCTGGAAGAAGGACCACCGCATACGAAAAATTGGCGACCACAAATTCTAATTCTAGTAAAATTAACTGGAGATCTCCTACCGAAATATAGGAAACTATTTTCGTTTGCCTCACAATTAAAAGCAGGTTTGTAGAGATCCTGCATCTACTAGTCCCCTAATATTTTAAGCTTCACTTTTCATATGAAAAACAGGAAAAGGTCTCACCGTTTGTGCTTCTGTGATCAGTGGGGATTTCACCCGTTCATACGGCGAGGCAATGGCTGCTAAACAAAGTCTTAGGAAGACCGTAGAGGAAGAACGAGTCAAAGGATTCGTTGATATCCTGGTAGCTAGTAATGTCGTGGAAGGATTATCTCATTTGTAAGAACGTACGAACTTGTGTAATTCGATCATGGCTCCAAAATGCCTCTTTCTACAGGGTACAGACTGCTGGTTTGGGCGGCATGAAACCCAATACAGTAATTTTGGGTTGGCCCTACGGTTGGAGGCAATCCGAAGACGATAGGACCTGGCAAGTGTTCCTCCAAACAGTAAGGAATGTCACGGCTGCCCGTATGGCTCTATTGGTCCCCAAGGGTATCAATTTCTTCCCTGATTCCACCGAGAAAGTAGTCGGCAACATCGATGTCTGGTGGATCGTGCATGACGGCGGCTTACTGATGCTATTACCATTCTTACTCAAACAGCATCGCACTTGGAAGAATTGTAAGATGAGGATCTTCACCGTAGCGCAGATGGAAGACAATTCTATCCAGATGAAGAAGGACTTGAAGATGTTCCTGTACCATTTGAGAATCGAAGCTGAAGTTGAGGTCGTAGAAATGGTAAGTGGATATATTTTAAGGACATTATTGGGCGATTTATTATTATTTTATTAGATGGACAGCGATATATCCGCTTACACTTATGAGCGTACTTTGATGATGGAGCAGCGGAACCAGATGCTGCGAGAATTAAGATTGAACAAGAAAGAGAGCAAGGGTGTGGTAAGTATAACTTACGTAACCTTGTAAAGAAACTAGGTATATCTCACATGTCGGCATTGTATTCTAAACACATGTACTTGGCTTGCAAGGTACAATCTTTGGTGGATTTCAATCAAGTATCGGCGGAAGAAAAGCTGCCTCTGGTAACGCAAGTGTTACGCTAGCGATATCATGGTTTATTACTTTTGTGCATGGCGTTTTTATTGCGTTTAAACATAGTGTTGTTATGAGAAGACCTTTTATTTTTCTATCACCTTCTAATCACCAGTTTCCCCTCTTTTTTCTATGATTTTACCATCTGAGAAAGAAAATGATCATCGCTTGTGCCATAGTTTTCGATTAGTACTTCCCCGCTACCTTTGTTAGAGACGCGGCAAAGATACGGGCATTTTAATTAACTATTCAAACGCCTCCTAGGTACAATCGATCGTCGACCAGCACCATCCAGATGCCAAGACCGCCACCAAAGTGAGATTCCAAGAGCCCGGAACGGAAACCGGAGATTGCATCGAGGAAGAGCCTACAAATGAAGTAATATCAGATGTGGCGCATTATTTATTTGTTTATTTATTGCCTCTTCTAGCCTGCTAACGAGGAGAAGTCGCCGTGCGAGAATAACGTGAGGGAAAAAGAGGACGCCTCGGAGAAGGAGAAGGAAATCGAAAAGGAGAAAGAACAAATTGAAGCCGTCACAACGGAAATGGAAACTGAACCCGGGAAGAAGGCGGCGCTGACACCGTACGTATACAGCTCGATTTCCTTCGTAACAATGCTGAAAATCACGACATTTTTCTTTAGGGACGAAGGTAACGTGAGGCGCATGCATACGGCCATAAAACTGAATGAGGTGGTAGTAAATCGTTCCCACGATGCTCAGCTGGTGATTTTGAACCTGCCAGGACCTCCCAAGGACACCAAATTAGAACGGGAATCTAATTGTAAGTAAAATTACAATCGAAACGATCTCTCCCAAAAATTAATTCCTGTATTTATGCAGATATGGAATTCTTAGAAGTATTAACCGAAGGATTGGAGAGGGTGCTGATGGTACGCGGAGGTGGCCAAGAAGTAATAACGATTTACTCGTAATGCCTCCATATCCAATTATGGTGCAAGTGATTTATCATACAAAGAGAAAAAAAGGAAAATAGTGAAACCAAAGACATTTTTATTTATTCTTCTTAATATGTTACTTTATACGATAAGATATAGGCCCTGTTTTCTGCCCCATCGATTTAAAATGGAAGTGGAAGGACGTGGAATTTAAGTGATTTTTAATCTTTCTATGATGCTGTGTCAAATCAAAATAAAGAAATAATAAAAAAAAAAAAATTAAATGTAATAACTCTGCAAAGATGCTCATTTTTCTACATTCTATAGACCGAGCTAAAAATGCATGCAGTGTTATTATTCGTAGGATTTTAGCAAATAATTATTAAAAAAAAAAGAATATGTTGTAGTTCTTAGTCATTAAAACAAAGAGTTAGATACATCTAAACATGTTCTCATAAAAGTAGTTCTGTTATTGAAAAAAAAATCATATTTATATCAAAGTTTTATGAACTGTTACTTTCCATGATATTTATATTTTTGACTATCATTTTATTTATTGATATAAAAATATATATTCTACATAAACGTACATAATACATACATAATTCTATATATACATATATATATTAAAAATATATATATAAAAAAGGAAATTTTAAAATTTTACCATGTACAATCTATTTTGTATGATACAGAGTCATCTAAAAATTATGTTTAAACATCGTGAATTAAATTGTGTTTTTTTCATTTACTTTATTAAATCTATACTTCCCTTATTGTAATTTATAGATGACGCTGTCACTACTATTAAACTATAACTCCTACTATTAATTATTACTACAGTAAATATGTAAGTTGATTTTTTTAGCGAGAATATTTCGAATAAAGTTGAATCAACAGAAGAAGAGAACATTACGTACTCGCAACTA
Source organism: Cetonia aurata (assembly GCA_949128085.1). Taxonomy (NCBI): domain Eukaryota; kingdom Metazoa; phylum Arthropoda; class Insecta; order Coleoptera; family Scarabaeidae; genus Cetonia; species Cetonia aurata. The sequence continues at coordinate 12,150,236 of OX421891.1, forward strand.
AATAAAATTCCAGCGCTATAAGTGGACCGAACGTTGAAGGAATCAACTCGCACGTTTTAATTAGAATTAAAGAAGAATAAAAATATTAATATTATAATTATAAGAGTATACAAAGTACTTCAAATTGAGCAATATTTACACGGGGCCAGTGCGTTTAATTCCGATTACTTCCCTAGATTTCCCCCCCATCCCGACCATGTCGAGATTATTAAAGTGTGAATGTGCAGCAGAAGAGATCAGACTTAAACGTACTGTCGCTGTAACTTAATATGAATGTCAAATTATTAAATAAAACAAAAAAAAAGAAGTGATAGGTTTTCGTGGATATATAAAGACAAATTAAATATGCGTGGCATATGGGTCATAACTATGATATAATTGATATAAACTGGCCAGGCAATTTTATGTCCTCCCGTGAAACGTATCGGATACGTCAAAACTAAGATTATTTCAATACTACGTTAGTGCGATGATACAATTTACTTAATCGTTGACTAAATAAATGTTAGTCTTCTAATGTTCTACTCTCCATAATTCGTAAATTTTCTAAATCTAGCCCTAAGGATAAATTTCAATTGCGTTGAATTATATTTCAATTTTCGAACGATATCGAAACAAGATTTCGTTGATGTTGTTAAACTGCCTGGTTCGGATATGCTAAAAGTTGGAGCGGAAGTTACACTAAACTGCAAGGCACCCACTCGGGCGCTCACTGTCCATCTATGGCCTGTGTGTAGTGATAGAGCACTAGTGATCTCAACTAGCCTTAAAGGTACCTTGATATATTGAATCCTATTTATTTCAAACTAACATGTATAAAAATTTAGTACAGTGTTGCCAGATTACGCCATTTCACATCAACCATCTATGACTGTTGATGCTCTATTTGTGTTCAAGGAATTATTTCAGGAAAAGTGCAGTGACTTTAATAGTGAGGAATAACCGAAGGAGCAATGTAATACACCCGTAATCTCACAAAATTTAACTTATTATTTTATAAATAAATAAAACTCCATTTGTACGACGACACTATTACACTGTAAATGGCGCAATCTGTTTTATCTTACATGACCATGTGTTCATTGGATAAAAATATGAAATAAAATTGTGTATAGTAGAAACAGCTGTGTAATTATTTTACCTTTTACCTCTCCTTAAACCTCAATCTAAAATGATGTTTAATAAATTTGCTGATATTCTTCTTAACTTTCAGTCTCATTTAAACGTTAATTAGAAAAGATTCGACATAAAATATTTTCGAACAGTAAAAATTATTAAATACGCTAAAAAAAATATTGGCATTGTTTGATTTTGAATTTCCAACCATTCGAAAGTAAATTTCAGTGTCTCCTAGATGGCGTGCATCGTAAATACATTGGCGCCATCTAAAGACTCAAAAATACTTCCAAATGGTTGAATAACTATAAATTTTTTATATATAAACGATATTAATAAAATACAAGCAAAAGAATGTATTTCACCTAATCAAAAGAAATCGCTTCTATCTTTACAGGTCACGACAAACTCGAAAAGCGCCTACACAGAATCAGAAGGTTGTGTTTTTCCTAGAAGACCTGAAAAAATCTCATTCAAAAAGATTCTGAGCTACCTTAACGGCCTGAACTTGTTAGATAACATCCGCTCTAGAATTGGCGCTAATACAGATGCTATCTTCTTCACAATACAATACAACATTTAATTATTACTGAAACTTTATTAGAATATTTTAAATTATTTGTTACATTATGGGAGGTTTATTAAATATCACGCATTAAAATACTGGTAATGCATATAAATAAATGAAATAAAACAAAGCAAAATTTCACAATAATATTTTGAATAATCTAATTTTTGATAACATAAAATAAATGATTTTTACCGAGAATGTATGGTTAATGACTAGCTTCAAAATACAAGAAATCACGCAGTAAATAGTATTGTTTGTACTTCAAACGTTATTGTTAGTTTTTTTTTATTAACCAATGGTAAATGCACAGATCTATGTTTACATCACTAAAATATAGAAGATACATTAAGTACGCATGTACAACACATGGATAGTTTGATTATTTCATATTTACGATGCAGCTACTCCAATCGCAACACCAGCAGCAAACGATATTACGAATACATGTATCTCCTTCAGTCGATAATCGGAATCCCCCATTAATGATGAGTACCAACTCTTGGCTTTTGCTTGTTTATCCTTGATGATATCTTCCGCTTCATCTAGTTTCCTGTCGACATGTCTTTCAACCTAAATTGAAATAAATTACGGGCGTTATAGAATAATCCTAAACATGATAAGTTTCAAGTAAATTGAATTTTGTTAAGATCTATTAAATATTATTGTATGTAGAAAATAAAAAATTATACAGTGTTATATTAAACTGAGAACATACCAACCTATTTCTGATAGCGGTAAAATAAAGATTTTATATATAAATATACAGGGTGCGTCGTCTAAACCGTCGATTTGGGGGTTTTTTTGTATTGATCTTTCAAATAAAAATATTTGCAATACTGAACTTATAATTAACAGCCGAATTATAGGCAATGCTAATTATATCTTGTAAAAAATATTCAAAGTTTCACCATTCAGCTACATATTCCCAATATTATGCTAATAAAATTTTTAGTCGCCGCACCCTGTATAATTTAGTTATTGTATGATCACCATCACAAATGCTTTGCTGTGTTCTCTTCGTTTTATAAATTATTAATGACTATGGTAAAATATTTACCCTATCAATCCAACTTGGCCCTTCCCCTGTCAACTGCTCTTCCACTTTGTCGACCACCTTATCGACAGTTCTGCTAACTTTATTCCAATTAATTTTAATATAGCCGTTGTGATTTGCAACTTGCAATAATATTATTCCACTTCCGGCTGCAATAGCGACTACTTTACCAACCTTTCCCGATAATAATCCTGTAATGCTTAAATAATTTTTAGTACCTCGTTGTGCAACTACTAACAAGCAAAATATTCACTTACCACCCAGCAGAAGTTCCTAATATTATCTGCTTCAAAGCGGAAGCAGTGTTAACATCACCTACGTATTTCTTCACACAGGATTTTGCATCGCTGCAACCTTTTCCGATTGCACTTTTGTTTATTTCATCTTTTTTTAACTTTCTTGAAGACATTCTGTAAGATAATTAACTATAGTTTGTTATATAATTACTATATGTAAAAGGAAATGATCTGTTAACACAACTATGTTAATTGTTAGTAAAACTTAATCATACTTATATTTAGTTTTTTTGCGTTGAAATGATTTGATTAAATTCCTCATACCTATTCTTATGTTATATTTACCGAACTGTTAATTTATTAAAGATATTTAAATTTAATAAACACTAAAGAACTCGGTAATATGCCGCCGACAAGACGCAAGTTACAGTATCTGGAAGCTGTGCGCCGTGTGGTTAAGGTGGATTCACACCTACAGTCACGGTCAAATCAAATTACCGTCCAGTTACAGGCGCAGATGTCATTTCAGCGTGACTGTACTGTGCCATGAGTCGGAATGCTCCCATTAGAAAACTATGGAAGCAACCTTGACTGTACTGACTCTGCCCGTGGTTATAGGTGTGAATCCACCTTTATTAGAAAATCAGTCTTTGCAAGGCGCACAATTTCTTTCTATAGGTTGTAAGAAGTTTTATATGCTTTGACCTTCTGCAGGCTACGAAAGGTCGATGGTCGGTACTTCTCATATAGGGTGGGGAACCTAGGGTTCTATACCCGTTCATCTCTGATCTCATGATCAAGCCATGGGGTGTGTATGAAAAAGATTAGTAATTAAATTACTCTGTTCGAGGGGATTGGATGATCGTCTTTGCAAATTGGCCTGCCCAATCGCTGCGGCGTATTTAAATCACGCAGGACCACTTCTAGAAGCTTCTCGCATTAATCCCCATGTTTCTATTTACGCGTTGAATGCAGAAAACCATTCCGTCGTCTGATTCTGATGCGTACGTGAAATCATTGACGTATGGCGCCATCTGGGAGTGCAGTTGCCCACCCAGTTGGACAGATTGGTTTGTGTAACAAACATGTGACGAATATCGTTCAGTAATTCTTTTCTATTAGTATTTATAAAAGTATTTTATACGTAAAAAGTCAAATATAAAATTCGAATTACCGTTATTGTACATTTAAGAACAACAATTGATTGTATCTTGTAATTTATAGTTTTCCTATATGATATTAGATGTCACCACTTACTGATACAAATGACATAGAGTTTGTCTGACCTGCGACCAAACTTAGGGTATTAGATGTACCTGATATAATTTCGAACAAAATATCTGCATAAACTTTTCACCTAATACTTTTGAAAATAAAATAATAAACGGCGGGCATTTTTAAGAAATCATTTGTGGTAGTTGTAGATGGCGCTGTTATGGATTGGTTTTGGTCTTAGGTATTGACAGTTGACAGGTTAGAATTGATATTAGGGAAGGCCTGGGTAAATATTATAAATTCTCAGTTATAATTTCAAAATGTGGTACGAAATTTTACCTAGCGCTGGAATAATTTTTGCCGCTCTAGCCATTCCCCACTACGCCGCATATGTTGTGAACAAATTAACGCTAGGAAATGTGAGTAATCTTCAAACTGCTAACCTTCCACCAAGCAATCAGATAATTACATAATGTTTGGATTTGTAGCCCTATAGGAGATCCTTAGAACGTAAAGAATATCGTTTAGGTTACTTACGAGATCAGCGATTGACGAATGATCCATACAAAGTAGCTGTGAGTGTAATAAATATTGCAATAATCGCACTTAGTTATACATAATATTATTTTTGTAGGGGCTTGAAGCGATTCCAGATGATTAGGTGGTGTAATATATTTAATGTAGATTTGTAGTAAACAGAAAAGGGTAAAACAAGTGTGAATCTATGAAAGAACTCCCATATGTATCAGTACATTTCTAATATAATAAACATGGATACACTGAAATAATGGAGATTTGTGTATTATTCTTCAGTGGTCCTTCACCATCTAGGTGAACTGTTTTAGGTAGATTTTTTTCCTTAATATATATAATATCTGTTGTTTGGGTTGTCAAAGAGCCTAGACACAATTCCCTAGCACTCAGAAAATAAAAAATTAAACTTTATATAATTATATTTGTTTATTACAAATTGGTATAGATATACATGTTTTTACATCGCTTTTCTTTGTTAAATTAAAATACATATAAAAATAGATATCCATTTTTTTTAAATAATTTACTTAGTTGGTAACAAAATCTACAGAAGAAGATAAATTAATCTTAAGTACACATATACAGTATTACATGAAAGAATTCAGCCTTGTATGACAAGTATATAGGGCATGTGTACAGGTTAATAGACTATCGCTTTGTAAAATGAATGATAAAATATAAATATCATGGGAATGAGAAATAAGGAAACTAAATTTAGCGTATTACAATAATGCAACATCATTTTTACTTGTATTTTAGCAATTTGTTGGGCGAAATTTATTGCCATAATCTTTTGTGTTCTTTTAATCTCTTATATTGTTATGGACGCACATACTTTTGCGCTATTTATAAATGATTGCCAATTATTCAAGGAGACGGAGGCTAGAATATGGTATCGAAAGAAAAAGAATTAAATTTGCATTAAGTATAGAGAATAATGTTGGGCTAGGTAGGGGAAACTAACTATCGTTAGCGAGGACTACGATAGTTATTTTTCCCTACCTTGCCCAACACTAATAGAGAATTTAACCCTAGAGGTATGGATTGATTAGAACGTCATGTGAACGAAGTTAAGTATTATTTAAAACGTTATATACACACCATTTATGTATGTATATGTACGCAAAAATTCATGATTCAATTGGAATGTCGATATCAGTCAGTCGTCATCTTCTTATTTTATTTTAAAATACGCATTACCTACCTACAAATTATTAACACTTATTATCTGATTAATCCATCCTATAAACGACGACACTTTAACGTAAACGCCAGGTACATTTTCCCGTCCGCAACCGAATCCCCACGAAACCAAACCAGCCAATTCGTAGAAACCATCGTCTTCGCAAACTAAGGGCCCGCCGCCGTCGCCCTACGATTTATTAAGGTGAAATTTAAACAGAAACCGGCAAACTTATTATTCTCACCTGACAAGCGTCATTACCCTCTTCTCCTCCCGCACAGAAACTGCTTGCTGGTAAAATGAAGATCTTCTCTGTGACGGCGTTTACTTTTCTAATGCACTCCGCATCGCTTACTATCGGAATTTCTGCCTCCCTCACTTTCAGCGGTATCGGACCTGCTATATATAAAATATTTGTTCAGACAAATCTAGAATTGCACCTGAATGAATATAGAGTTAGCTTTTTGCTATTTTGTTGGGTCTCTTTACAATTCCTTCACTCAACGATAATAGTGAACTATCAATTCATATATGGTTAGACTATTTAATATTCGACGTGTCAATTTGGTCGCCTATATTTAGTAATACGAGTAGTTTACCTTCTCCCATATATCCATATCCAGTAACGGTGCACCGTTTACCAGCGGCATGATTGACGCCTCGCGCCGGAAGACACACTAAGCAAACGCCCTCTCTAAGTTCCGCTTGACCGTGCAATTTAAGTAAAGCGATATCGTTATCCAACGTTTGACTGTTGTGATTGTGATGGATGTACGTGGTAGCGACGCGCAAAGTTTGAGCACCTGGACTTCCGTATTTCCTAGTAAGGTCATAGTCGCCGACTCGAACATAAATCGCATCGCCCGACCTTACGATGCTAAAAAAATAAATACCAGATTAATATAGACCGCGGTATAATAATTTTAAACCACATTCACTTACTTCGTAACGCAATGCGCGGCTGTGAGGACCCATTGCGTTCCTATAAGCGCAGCGCCGCATAAATATTGGTTTAATGAGTTGATGAGAGCCACTTGCCAGCACCACTCTTCCGGATCGCCATCTTCCCCACCGACCACCCTAGCCGTTCGCGCGGTACCCTTAACACCGCACACGTATTTCCCATATACGGGTGCTGGATGCCTAGTGGTGGAATTTAACTTATTTGCTTCGCCTGAGAATAAAAATATTATTAAAAGCAATGTTGGTTTTTTGTACAAAGCCTTTATTTTACCCCCTAAGCCACGTGGCTACAAATATAGGCAGCCCAAATAACGTAGTTGGTTGCCTGGATTATTAAACTGCTGTATACAACCACAGAAAAGAGAACTCTTGTCTGTGATACAACTAGAGAGTCATTAAATTTTTTTTTACATGTGCGTAGGTGATATTTTTTTGTCTGTTAATTCTAATAATGAGTTTGATGTTAAAACATTATCAAACGTGACTTACGGAATTAAATAACGGGTCTATACAGGTATATACAAAGTGTCGATTCGATAAAGTAGTGCATAATATCCACAACTTGGTTATTAGCGATTTGTTTTGAAAAACATCACATATAAGGATCTATAAACTACATATATGATGTGCGTTATCCACAGATTTCGACATCTACCCTGTATGGCTGTCACTTTTGTGCCAACTATCAGTTTTTCCCCTTCTTCTTCACCGCAAATTCTTTTGCTACCACTATATCTAAGCTCTCCTACGGTCAGTAACTGCAGAGAGCTCTCACGCGAACATTGTGTATTACTTTATCGACACACCCTGTATATATTTATGTAAATACAGCAACGGAAAAATGTATCCGAACCTTCTAACTTTAAAATGGATTCGTTGACGGAAGTCGCTTGCCAATTCGTTGTGTTTTTCTTGTATTTCGAATTTTGTGCCGCCATAGTTGTCGATGCCATGGAGGGTAACGATGACGCTGAAGATGTCATGGACGATGACGTGACGACAGCCGTCGCGGGCGCTGTTGCGCTTCCCATAGGTTTCTGTAAGCTGTCTTCTGCGTCGCCGATTCCCAAGGCTTCCTTGATTGCGGTCTTTTGGGCGCAGCATTTCGTCCCGGATTTTTTACATTTAAATATATCTGTCATTTCTGCATAACCTGCAAATTCGTAAATGCACATACAATCCCGTGGGTGGAGCAAATCCGCTTACCAAAGCAAGTAAAACCTAGATATGCAACGATGCAGGAACCAGGACATTCTGGTCTGGTATCGGTCGCGATCCTAACCGGCAATTGGTTCTTCGTATCCGGTTTGGGGGTGGTTGTACTTGTACTCGTGCTCGTTCTGGTGTTATCACAGCAAACATAACCCCTAGCACAGGACGTGTGTGGGATTATTACCGAAGGTCGTTTGCAAAATGCGACTAAGACGTTCAATAAACAGGATCCTGGACATTTTGGGCCCGGTTCTGGCATTCTAGTCGGAATTGTAGTTCTTGTCGTCGTTGTAATCATGGTTGTTTTTCTGGTAGGGCGATCGGTTGTAGTTTCTTTGGATGGCTATCAATACGCAAAAAGAATATATATAAAAAAAATTTATTTCTTCACATCGCTGTGGCAATGTCAGTTATTGGACGCTCGTTTGTTTTTTTATAGAAGAGGAGCAGCGAATGGGGATTTCCAGAGCTGATCTACAACATTTAGCTAATGAAGTATTCAATAGGAAAGGTTTAATTATGCGGCAGTTCCGTGAAGGTAATACCGACTTTAAAATGGTGCTCCAATTTTATAAAAAAGCATTAAGTTGTCAGTGAAAACTTTATTATTATTTTGCTGCATAGGTACTGTTTTATGTTCTCATATATTAAATATATTTTTTTATCGTTACTTAATCACTTTTATTGGGAGCCTCGAAAATGTTTTGCACCGGGATCCCGTGACTTCTAGCTACGCCGCGCAGTGGTTTAGGATTTGATATACGCGATTTCAATTCGAAGTTTTCCTAATCGTAGCAAAATTGTCATGTGATATTCTCATCACATTAAATCCAGTTTTAGGCGGGGAATTACAGCTGATAAGTCACGCAAATTAAAAATACATGCTTGCAAACATCCTAAAGTTTTAATTTTTTTAATTATGCGATTTTAATGTTATAAATTCTTCAGATTTCTAGCTTTGTCCAGAGAAATTCTTTGAAAATATAATTATTCTATGACTAGTGGAAGTCCTATCTTAATATCACCATTAATCATCTTTTGTTTGCTCATGGCCCTATCTGCAATTATATCAATTTTTCTTATGACTTAGGTAATTAGTCGAGGAATCATTAAGGAGGACAACTTAGGATGGAATCTGGTCAAGATATTATTGTTCCTTAATGACTTCTAAATATAATCAAAATTTATTTACCTGCTCCTGAAGGTGCTAGGCATGGGTAAATACAATCATATCACAGAGTGTCTGTCTTCTGAAATGTTAGTTTGTTTTTATGAGATTTTATGGCTTCCAGTTGTAAACTTTGTTAATTTCTTGTGCTTCTCAGTTTTTCATTTCGAATTGCCGTATTGTGGCAATGACGAATCGGCCAATCACACGTATGGTCCAGCATGAAAAGATTATTGAATTTCATGAAGAATCAGAGGAATGGCGAAAAAATCAGGTGAAAGAGCATTTTGAAACAAATGGTGACGAAATTCCAACAAAGACTCTGTGTTTTACATTCGTATATTCGTTGTTTTGAATGTTTACTACATTAAGGAAATTACTGGGATTGACGAAGAATTGATTAAACGTTTTAGTGTAATTTTGCGTACAATCGACAGTAATTATGAAATCGATATCTATAATTTCGAGTTGTATTGTTTAAAAACTGCCGAGATATACGTTTCATTATACTACTGGTACTACATGTTTTTACAATTCTTTTTGTTGGTGAACTATCTGAGGAGGATCGAAAAATAAAGACATTAGGCGATATCGTCAACACCACACCAGAAAAATTAGTGTATGATCTGTATCACAGACTCATCCTTAGTTCTGATCCATTAAGTTCATTTAGTGTTACGCAAAGACCACAATTAGTAGTAATTAGCAGAGATGAACAAATAGACTTCAGTGAAGACGACTTTTCAGAGGAAGAATCCTTCTAATGGTTTTATGAATATGTATAATTATTGATACTGTTACCAAGGAAATTATTTTAAAAGTAAATAAAAATTTGCATATTTGACTGAAAGAAACTCTTATATAGTTGCACCTTTTCCTAAACGGTACAGACATTCCCACCCTCACTAGGGGTTGAAGATGACAAGGTGCACCAAAATTTTGCTCGTCAGTCGATTCTACATGACTTGAAGGCCGTGTGATTTAATTTTCACCTCGTTTCTTCAACTATTTAAGGAGCTAGAGGTTCCGATCACGTATATCAGATCCTAAACCACTGCACGACGCGAATTATAACATGCTGTACAGCGCGGAACAGCCAAAATGACCAAGGAGAATAGCTTAACTGTGTAATATTAGCAGATATACACGTATTTACATATAAATACCTACAGCGGATAGAACGCAACAGATTCCATCGTCCGCACATTCGGCTTCGGAATCCAAATAATTGCAGAGTAATGGTGCAAGGAATTCACTGACACATTCTCCGTGGCACTGTTTCCGCGTCGCTTTTGTATAATCAGCGAGAGTGGAGGCGACGGTCACGGCGGACGTGGATGGTGGTGTCGGCCGCGTAGTCGCTCTAGTATGCAATTTATCGGTAGAGTAATTTATTTTGGTCTTGCTGGGGATCAAAACGTTAGCCGGAGGTTGATTCTTGGCGGTGTTTAAAGAGACGCAACAGCTGGAATCGGGATCGCATAAACCTGGCGTGGTGATGATCGCCTCGCAATAATCCGCCATCGATTTGGTGACGCACACTTCCGGGCATTTCTTCGCCCGATCCTTTCCATCGTGGGCGCTCGTAACGTTCGCATTCGTAGTTGGTTTTGAGGTAGTTGTCGGGGGTGGTCCGGCCGTCGTCGCGGTGGTGTGAACTGTTGTCGTCGGACGACTATCCGTCGTACTTTGGGTTTTCTCCTCGGAATCCTCAGATGGGGTTTTTTCGGTGGCATTTAACGGCTGATCTATGCAGCATTTCATCGACTGCGGACATTGTACGTTTTCTAACACCTCGTAACATATTAACGTCGCTATGGCGTGGACGCAAACTCCTGGGCAATCTTCCGTCTTCGCCGTATTCGTTAGGGTGTCCAGTATTCCTAGGAACGGAAATTTAAAAATGTAGGCGCGTGCCCCAAGTATAAGTGTGACGCGCTTATAATGGTTTAAAAGTAGAACGCGCTGCTTCACATATACTTCCGCACTTAAAAGCGACTGTTATTACGCGTAGATTATTTAAGTAAATATGTGCGATACAACGAGAAAATGCGAATCTCCTAGTTGTTAATAAGCTGTTAACTGTACACATATTCGACCTATATAACCCACTAATAATTATCAATGCAAATAATAAAAAATAATAGTTGCAATTAAATTTGTACCTGAAAAGAAGCTCTCAGCTAACGATTCTTCTTGTAGTATGGCTCCAGGGATGGCGCAGATGCATAACAACAGGATATAAGCCTGCCTTCTTTTCAGCATATCGTCAAGAGAAATGAGAACAACACTAGAACCACCGTAAAAAAGAACTCATTGCCCGTCAGCTTGTTTGCGAAGGACCCGGTGGTGTTCATTCATTGACGACTACTACTAACTACTATTGAGGCGGCGCACAATATAGAAATAAATTTCTTCGTTGCCGCTAAAATTTACCGTTCGTAGCTCAAGGTTCTTGATGGCATTACTCGGCCAACGATGATGTCGACAGAAGTTACAGTTATTTAATGCAGTATTATACTCCGCAGGCCTACATATGTGTGCTGGTTATACGTGTGTGCGTCTTTGTATATATATATTTTTAAGCTTGAATTATATTATCTTCTGTTCCTTTCTAAGATTAAAACGGTTACTAAAAATACCGTATTCGCTCTAAAATTACAGTAATTTTTTCATAGGAATGCGCAAAGGATAATTTGTCCCCTACATTTTTTGTCAAAATTGCGATACTTTTTATACTTCTATATTCTTTAAACAAAACTAGACCTATTAATGATTTATTTATTCTTTTATTACACAAAATGATTTAAATTGATTCAATCTATCAAAGCATGTAGCGCAGATCCAATAATGATGATAAAAATAGATTTGTACAGTCTTTCAAGTCCTGTTGACAGTACAAAGCTTACAAGAGGCACATATATCTATATATATGTATAACTCGAGTCTGAACGCACTATTGATTGGAGTCAAATAATATTTACACGCAAGTTTGAATGAATGTACAAAAAGTACCGTTAATTCATTTAGTTTACAGTCGGAGAAGATTGGACGAGAGCGCTACTATAAAACGGGGGCCAAGATAGCACACCTTCGCGTAGGTTTTAGCTAACAAAGAGATCACGGCCAACGCGGGTGGCCTTGGAATATACTTACCGTTTGGTCAATGACCTGGAACACGTCCGTGTACCTACTATAGCTTGCATGCCACCCTCGCAAGTAAACTGCTATGCTATCGATTATACAGTGAAACCCACCTACAAAGTCAGTCAAGAGCAGTTCTCTTGATTCTAATGTCAAAATTGTTTCTGATATTATAGAAAAATGTGTAGCAATAAATGCTAATTGATTTGGTATTATATTATTTTCTAAGGTCTTTTTAGCTTTTAGCTTTTCTCTTATAGCATTTGAATCATCAGATAATTCAAAAATAAAGTTTTTAATATTTTGATAATTTTTTGAATAAAAAATTGCGGCATTTAGCCATGTACCCCACCTAGTAGTTACTGGTTGTGGCGGTAACGGTAAAACGGCAAATGAGTTCTTGTAAAATTGAACCCGCAATGGCGCTTTTTCAAAAATCTTTTTTATGTTACTAATTAACTCATTCACAAGAGGGAATTGGTTTCTTACTTTTTCGGCAACTCTATTAATACCGTGAGCCAAACAAGTAGTATGGATTAAATTAGGAAAATTGTAAGCAGAAGCTTCGGACAACATTAATATTATTTTTTCATGTGTTCATTTTTCAATGAATGCATTTCAGGTTTACTTTTCAATGAAATTTCCAATCTTTAGCATTCAATTGATTTTTTTGGAGGAAATTTGTAATTTGATTATGCATTTTTTAATAAACTCATTTTAATAAAAAAAACATTAGATACAGCCAAAATACTGAAAATTTGGTTGATATACCTTTAAAAAACAAATATGCATTTTGCATATCGCCTTGACACATTATAATACAGTAGTTATTTCCTAGACACTCCCAAACCATCTTGGAGATGCTTGACTATCAGCCATTATGATAATCTCGTGCTTTTGATAGTTTCTGCCAATCAATAGCGTTTATTTCCGCGTTGAAGATACTCGGGACAAGCCCAAGCTTTAAAAATAAAATAAAACCAACCTAAGTAGTTCTATACTTGTCCCAATCTGTTTTCCTGGGATCCTCCGTCTCTAGTCTGAACAGAATTAACCTGTGGTCAGAAAGAGAAGGTTCACTTGATACCCTACAGTTTTTTAGCAAATTTTTCATGTTCAGTGTACTTAATGTAATATCACACATTACACTTCCTCCTTTACTCTCTTTACGGCTGTGGAGATATTCCCTACATTGTGTACGAGGAGTTTAACACCTCTCTGATTGGTGCCTTTGCTTCCCCCAAACAGTCACATCCTATAAGTAGCGGTGTCCTCTTCTTCTGGCAGTGTTAATAAGCTTCTGAAGCTCGTGAGGTGGTACAAGCCCACCTCCATCGAAATGGCAGGAAACTATTACGATATCCTGACGTTTACGTTTGAATTCGATGAATTAATTAGACAAATTTAATTGGGATAATAATTTTGGGAAGTATGGTAAATGTAGAAATAAAACAAGATATCAAGAAACAATGTATTTATATTAATCAACGTAGAATAAATACAGCGATTGTCAGAGTTCATTCGACGAGAAATTATTTATTTATTATTTATTAGGTTTTGATAGTGCTCTCTCCCCCTTGATATGTGCGATTATATAAAGAGAAAACAAAGTTAATAAATATTTATAGTAATAATAGTAATAATTATTAAATAGTCGGCGATTATTAAGTTTTTGTAGATAAAAGAGGTAACTGAGCGAGCGTAGCTTGGCTCAATCTCGATGTTCTCGGCTCAATCTGTAGCGATAGTCGATAAAGTTCGTCGTCGTCCAGCAACAACGATTTATCCACCAGGTAGTTCACTACTTTCGGTATGACTTCGATCTTGTAGCTGGTTTGTTGAAAGTGTCGTATTTCTCGTATAACGTGCGCTATCTAAAGAAGAAAAAAAACCCAAATAGAAACAGGGCGAGGAGACTTTAACATATGCAAACCATTCGCATTTTGGAAAAATTCAACAAGCCGTCTTGGGTGAAATTCGGCGTCCCTTCTTCGATAAAAGACAAATCCGTCAGATACAGACCCAAGTAAGGTATACAAGGTGGATCGCAACGGTGCAGAGCATCACGCAGAGACCTGAATCTACCGTCCGACGAGACGATATTTTGCAATTTTTCAATCGTTTGTTTGGTCTATGTAAGGCAACGAAACATATCATTATTTACAATTAATTCTCAAATATTTAGCGATTTTAAATTGTAAAATTAAAAATTTTTACTGTGACAAAAATCAGAGATTTTGTTTATTAACAGGTTAAGCACCGTGGCGATCGCCATTGTCATAGCTCGGCGTCCAAATTATAAGATACAAGCAGGCCCAAGGGGACACACTGTCCGCCTTAAAGCAGTACTGTAATTAAACAAATGATCCTAAACGTCAATTGAGGTTTTTTACCCTCGGCTATATTACTAGTTTTATCTTTTGCCTTACCCTCAACTTCGATAACTAGCTACTCTGCCTTATCTCCAGTTACACATTCGAATTTCTGAGATTTAGTACAAGCTGGTCTACGACTTATATACATATATCGTACAAAACAAACTCTGTGACGTAAATAATACAAAGCCTATCTGTTGAATGTTTACACTACTACAACAGTAAGTTCTCAGAAGAACCTGTCACAACCTGAATAATTGGATCGGTACCTCAAGTACCTCAAACTTTGAGAATTTGATAAGAAAAAGTAATCATCATGGTATTGGGGGGGGTTAACAAAAATCTCTGGCGCTTAACCTGTTAAAGAAAAAATTTGATGTAACCCACAAAAAGGGTCTTACCGTCTTTGAAACCTTCTCCCAGGTCTTCTTCAATCTAAATACAGCGCTATTAGTGAATGCGGAACAAATTTGCAGAACTCCATTAAAATTATGGAGACATCTTGATATGTCAGCAACGGCTGTCCATTTTTCGATAGCGGCCACCCTGCCGGTCATAGATGATCTGCTTAATATTTCCGAAGCCACCAATCTTGACACGTCGTTAAATCTCTTAGTCATGAGCAATATATTAGGCGCCCTGGTTCCTTTATCGTCTTTCATCCAAGCCTGTCCCAGAAATTCCCTATAATCCACTAGAATTATCAAATTATCCGAGATTTAATATATGTGTATACATACTCGCATGATATAGAAATGAAAATTTGATGATCTATATACGTCATTTGTTCGGCGATTTCTAGCGCGGATAAACTTTCGATGCTTTCTTTACTGGGGGCCTGAAAATATATTTGATAACAAGCAGAAAGAAAAGAAAACAACGCAATTATTAACCGGTGTACTATTCAGCAATTGTACGATGTTAATATTCTTCAATCTTTCAGCTTCTTCTTCGGTTAATAACCTCAATAATTGAGCGGCTGCCTTGTGCTCCACGGGTAGGAGATTTGGGCTGTATATCACGTCGTCCAGAAATTCCACAGTCATATTTTTCAGTTTTTCGTCGCGTTCGAAATCTTGAGAATGTTTCGATATCCAATGCCTTAGAACGTTTAAAACTCTCATGGTGCACGCCGTTGAGATAACGTTCTCTTTATATCTCGCCCTCTCCATTGCAGTCAATTCGTCTGCATTCTCCGAACTCGCATCACCTTTATTTACTGGCGATAGATCTCTGGGATTGCTAGAGCCTGATGTTGCTATGGCAAAAGCCGCCGCAGCGCTTGATGTACTACTTCTGCAAGGGGATAAAGCAAATATTATAATATATCCATATTTTTCATGATTGTTTTACTGCCAGTGTTGGGCAAGGTAGGCGAAAATAACTATCGTCAGCGACGACTAGACAGGCTCGTGTTTATTTCTCTCCGGAGAAGGGGTTCGTGTTGCTTAGTGGCTTTCCCGCGAATTGACTAAACACGTTTAGTCAATTCGATAGTTATTTTCCCCTACCTTGCCCAACACTACTGACTACTACTACTACTACTACTACTGTTGCAAACTACTAACAAGGTATATTATTTATTTATTTATTTCCATTCTCTTTCAGTAAAAAAATTGTGTCGAAAGCGTCAAGCATATAACAAAACATACATAAACAACAATCACATGAAGCATATCCATTAAAACGGTATTTGTAAAAATTAAGAGATACATAACAGTATCGCAGATGACCTGGAACTATGCTAATGATTGTCTATTTTAAAAAAAGTCCTCTACATTATATACAGTTCCCTTCCTGTTAAATAGTTCACAATATATGTTTTTAAATTGTTTTTGCGGGAGTGATTTTACAAAATCATGCACCTCTAGTGTCTCTACAGCACAGTGTGCGGTAATATTCATTTCAGCACTGCGTCGTCGTTTGTTTTAGCTTTATTGCAACATCCAATTAGAAAAAAGCATGTACACACATTATGGAATCTTTACCTGCGTTTCGATTGTCTAAAAGATGTGATGACCACGCCGGCTTTGCTAGGTTTTTGGGGAGAATCGTGTTGGAAGCTTGATCTACTGCTGGCGTCCCCTTCCTGCATCGACTTCCTCGACCCGTAATAATTCTATAGCCACAGGGGAAAAAAAGTAGACGTATTACAACCACTACAGATCAGAGACGATTGGCCCATTTCATTTCGATCATACATTATAACTTAGTAGAATGTTAAGAGTAAATAGTGGTGATAGTGGTTTGTGCAGTAGTAATAGCAGTAATGATTTGTAGTAATAAAGGTCATTGTGACGGTAATATCGGTAAGTAAGCGGTGATTTAAAAAGAAATGAAGGGGTGAAATAAATGAATAGCGACGTATGATAAACACGTACCCTAAAAGAGCTACTTTCCGTGCGTCAACTAGCGGTAACACGTGATGCCAACTATTGATCGATACAAAAAAAAAATATTAATGTAGATGCGTATAAATAAAAGTATTCATTAAAGGTAAACATTAATATTAAATTAAAAATGATCAAAAATACACGACATTGAACATAACATTCACAACATATATATGTATATACAGTGGCGTAGATAACTTCTTTCCAACTCTGCTTGCATTCAATTAGTCGCCAAAGTATTATTCATGGAACCACGAAAATCCATATACTTAATTCTAATTATTTACGGCACTGTATATTATACAGGTAGGCAAGTATATATGCAGGTAAAAGTATGTATGTGTAATGTATTTTGAACCATTATTATATCCATATTACGGCGAAAATGAAATTACTTACTTGAAGAACTGCGCTAGTGGTTGATATAGACGCAGATCTGGAGGAACTGCAGGAAGCCCTGTGCGACTGGTTGTACAGCATATGAATCTCTTCACTCGGTTCTGTTTTAATAACAGTATAAAATATATAAAACGCGGTAAATGTAGTGATTAAAACCAATTACCGTCTTCCGATGTCATTCTCTCCACACGTTTCTCCTCGACGGAAGTTTCGGTAATTTCCGTTTTCGTTATTATATTTACCGTAACCGGGACGGCCTGCGAGTCAGATTGTTGCGTACCTTGGTTATCGCTATTGTCGGAATTCTGGGACCCCACTAGGGTAACGGCACTTAGATTACTCGGCGAACAAGGTGCGCTTAATACAGTGACATCTACGACAGCTCGTTAAACGCACGTTGTGCACAACGCTAAAAACTTACCTGTTAGAGTTTCGCTGCTACTAGACGCAGTCACCTTCGGTATGGATAAATAACAAGTTGACGTGGTCTCGTCCGACGATTCTTCCACTCGGATCGAAATAGATTTTTGTTGAGATGGAGCTGAAATGGGCGTTGATCCTGGTGGGGATGTCCTATCTGCGTCGCTGCTTTTTAAAGACCTACTCGGGCTTTGTTTCAAAGTTAAATACGTATGTTTTTTATCTTTGCCGACACCTTGAGCCTCTTCTTCGTCTACAAGGTAATACACTTAGTTGACAACGCGAAGATTGGGTTGGTGAAAATTTACAAAACAAAGTTACATTGGCTGTCGGATCAATTAAATATAGCATGTGCTGTTCACATGTGTTCAACAAAATACAGAATCAATCGATGGTATAATTAAAACATACATACACTTGTGCAAGGTGGATTTCCAAAGTCTGTGGCCTTGCGAATCGTAACTATGGGACCTATCTCTTTCACTAGGTTCGGAACCGTAACCGGAAACACTACTGGCGCCGCTAGTTCGTCTCGGCGACGCTATGCTCCTCCTCCGGTCGTCGTATAGATGCAAGGTGTTGTCGTCTCTATTCGAGAACGTCTCCAAAGACATAATTGACCCTTGCTGCTCGGTATCGGAATTGTAGTACACCTTCTTCAGGGCCTCCAGGACGGTGACGCCATCGGTAAAGACGCGATACGTTAGAAGGAACGTATTTAAGAAGTCTATGGATAAGAATCTTAAATCTGCAATGAGAGAAAAAAAAACATGATTGAAATTTGTATCTTATTTCGGTAAGTTCCCCAATTATCACCGCTTTTATTTATACTATAATCATATTCAAATGAGTATTTTTATACCTCAACTTTAATATTATATAATATATGGATATACAGAAAATTTGATCGAGAGATAAATATATTTATAAACATATATAATAATAATGCATACATACATATGAAGTAATTATGCTCTAAAAATAGTAAATAAATCACAATTAAGTTTAACCCTCATGTTGTTACCCGGAATTTTTGCGGGTAATCGGAACCAGATTTAAGGAAGACCAACGCTATGGGAGACTTGATTTTCCATATTAACGATAAATGTCATACAATTGAGAACCTTGAACTTCTGAAACAATTCTCCCGCGCGTAGTGATCGAATATCTGTTATGTCTATTCACTGCGCTACAGTGCTTGGACATCTTTGAGCCCCCCTTGAGGAAAATAAATCGTATGCGCGCATATTTACTCCATACATATTACCCAGGTATAAGAAAAAAATACATGCACTTTATAATAAGAAGGAGAACAGTAATAACAAGAAGGAGAAAAAACGCAAAATAATAAGTGTAAACAAGATAATAATATATACGTATACATATAACAAATGACGGATAACGAAAAGATCTTATTTAATTCCAGTTTAGATGGATTTAATATCTGTCAATGAAACGATTAACGTTGCAATATTACCAGTTAATCGTTGGAGGAGTCGTTCTGGCGTCGCATAACGTATCTGCGGCACCTTGCAAGAATTTAACGTTCTACTGAAACGTATATCTGCCTCGTCTTTAAATAATTTCGGATCGTTCTTGATGGATTGGGGTAAATTAATCGAGCTGTTGTCCGGCATCGATGGTCGTATCATATCGTTAAATTGCACGTTATCCAAACATTGGCTTATATCAGATATCCAAGCGGCTTTCTCTTGAATCGTAGGCGCTAGCAGATGGACGCACACCTAAACCGATTTCTGTTTTGTTAATGGAATTTATTTATCGGCGAGAGCTTTGTTTTTCTCTCTCCTTCTATTCTTATTCGCAAAACAAAAAAAAACAACACGGATGTACGGCGCACGTGTAATACAAACAATATATAAATATAAACGAGAAATATTCTAAATTATCTACATATCATCTGGGTACAATCGATCAATCGATGTTAATATAAACAAAAATAAAATGCCGTGCCGTAATTTCTACAATGCTAAGGGTGATTATGGCACGTCGCGCTACCTATCTATCTAGAGCACCTGTGTTATCTACCGCGCCCGCGCAATTGGGTAGCCAGTACGAGAAAACCTTTCAAATCTACTCACTTGGGATTGCACGCCTCCGGTCTTAAGTTCCACAATTAATTTAAAATCTCGATTGTACAGGTTTGAGCTCACCGGCGATGTTTCGCTTATGCCCGATGAATGACTGGAGACGGAACAGAGGGAGGATTCTATAAACACAATTTCATTATAATTCGGCGATCGCAAAAGGAGCGGTGCAATCAACATTTGCCGGAGTTGAAAGTTACCATCATCTTCCGGATTCTCGCTGGGATCTTCAATGAGCAGCGCGTCCGCCAGTGGTATCTTACCGATATCCGGCACTAGATGCAGTTTCCCATTCGAGGTTCTGGAAGTTTCAGATGAATAAAGGGATGAAAAAATTTTTATTGATAGGAATTAATTACCTTGTAGCTATGATTAAGTGATTAGAAAAGAGGTAGCATTGGCGGACATATTCTTTTTCGCTTTTAAATGTTAGTTTACTCCTAGAACTCTTCGATTTTTCCGTTGGTAGTTGAATCAGACTCCCTACGAACAGAAAGCTTTAAGCAACCAGGTTTTTTATTTTATTTTAACCACCACTGATTACTATTGCAGGTACAAAAAAAATATTTCAAATAGAAGTTGGAGTAGTATAAATGAAAAAAGTGCAACGCCATCTACCCGTGGTTGCCTCCACGTCAGATATAGCAAAGTTATCAAGTAGTAGTAGCCGTCGACCACACACATTAAATAATGTGTTAAATAATTAAATCAAAACTAATCAAATTGTTATTCGTTAGATGTAAAACACTAGAATTTTTATTTCATTTTTTTTTGTAAATGTAATAATAACTGAAGTGGTAAAAAAAAAAATAGAAAAAAACATGGATTCGCTACCTTGTCTGACGAATACTTGATTGACGTCCAATAGAATATCACAACCTTCTACGATCATCCGTTCCACTGCTAGATTCTTACGTAAATTTTCCGTTTCAGAGACCTTAAATGCGCTTATGTAAATCGACATGTTTACACTTATAAATACGGAATTACCTCGTCATGCATTTGCCTCGACAGATCTTCGAGTTGCTGTCTAGCGTTCTGTAAACTCTTTCTCTCGACGTGATCATGCGGAGTGTGCGCTAAGAGCTCGTGTAGGGTTATAATGTATCGAGGCACCTGAAAATATAATCAAATTCCACAGATTCCCAATATACCTACAATATTTTTTTTCTCCACGTCTATTAGATAATATGCCGATTCACTTGACGATGTGGGTAGAGTACCCACCATTACACGCAACAGAATGTGCGTTTCATAGCAGCCGTTTTTCAAATTATATTTGTATAACTCGTATGTATTCAGTTTTTCTTAATAGGCGTGGAGAAAATCCAACACTCGTCTGACGACTCGTGTTGGGATTTTCACTCCCGTGTTTAATAAATCGCATTAATTTGAATTAATAATTGAAGAATATAGTATTGCGACTAACCTGATGCATAGGATACGTTAAGAACGTTTCTAAAGATCTGCCGCGACAGGCCGGTTTATTTTCCAATTTTTTCAGCATTCCAGCAAAGGAGGCGGTTTGTTTGCATTCGGTTAATACTTGCAAGGAGTAGTGATGATTCCTCACATATTCCTGATAAATACTGAGCATAGGCAAGAGCATAGAAAATAAATCGCCTGCAAAGAGAAGGTGTTGTAACCCCCGGGACTATATCGCCTTCCTATATTACCTAAGACGAGAGTGGGCCAACTTTCTAATCGCGAGGTTAATCCTTTTAAAAAGATCTGATGAAGGAACAACACCGTTTCACTGTTTAAGAATATAGAATTGACGTCTTCGTGTGAGCAGGGCGGTTTTTTCGAAGATGCGGCCATTTTGAATGGTCGCAGAAAGCAAGAAACCAACACCTCCATCTGTTCCATGTATTCCTCTTCAGCTTCTACCATCCTGAATACCAAGCTATTCCTCTTCCGCATGCTTTCAGCGTGCGGGCTCTTTATATACTGTTCTACGATCTGTTTCCACCGCCTCCTGCACAACCATCCTCGGAAGAAACTTTGAACTTTCTTAATCTTGCGCAATTCGTTGGGGTCCTGCTCGATTTTGGCGTAGGGACCGCTAGCGCTGGAAGCAGTCCCTCCGTCCTTCGAGGACAGGCTAGTGCAGGAATTGTAATGCGTGTGACTCGGTCTCCATTCCTTCTTCAAAGCTATCAACTTAGGGGAAAAGAAAAACGGAAATAATGCGTGTGACAACTACGGTGGTAGATAAGCACATTGAAGGAATAAACTAAAATGACGTGAATATAATTATTACTACTGAATATAAGAATTAAAAAGATTTAGGTATGTATTTTCCATAGAACCGCGCGCCGCATATTAAGTACTTTTAGATTCACGTCATCTTTCTAGCAAGCATTCGTTCAGTGTACCTCCGCTCTGAGTTTCTTTATTTCCGAAGCCAGTTCCTCGCATTGTTGCGTGTATTGCCATTTTGCCGTCTTTTCCGACTCGACTATTTGGAGCAAGTGAAGGTGCTTTTGCTCCAATTCCTCTTTTTGTAATAACAGCTTGTTGAAACTGAAATATAGGTGATACCTCCCGGCGAATACGCAATGTTTCAAACTTACCTGGCGTCTTTTATGGCTTCTATCCAATTTTTACAGTCTGTCTCGTTTAGAGCTCGCAATTCATATTGGCGCTGGTTCTCGCGTCTATACGATATGGCAAACGCATGCTGAAAGTGGCATATGAGTTAATTTTTAAGTATTATACACTAAGACAAGTAATGAAATATTTGTAATCAACTGATTTAATGCTGTAAATTCATCAACAGGAAGATCCACCTGTTGATAGCTACATTATTTCTTTATTAACCAAATATTTTCGACGACAAATGGTGTCTCCATCAGAATAAATAAAAATTAAAATCCACGAATTATAAAATACAGTCGAACTTCAATAACTCGAACCATCATGACTTACCACCAAAAAAGTTGCATAATGTACATACATATAAATATTTCATTACTATTTATTATTTAAGTGTCTAATGTCGACTAATAGAAGTTCGAGTTATCCAGTAAAAATTACACATAATATTCGGTTTTGATGCTATTACCAACCAATTTGATTCCAATTATAAAAATTCGACTGTATAGTTCGTATTAACGTTACAAGAATGGGCCAAAAGTTATTTAAATATTTTTACATAAATAACAGTTTACTACCGAAGATATAGAATATTTTAGAAAAGTTATTTTTGCTTGGGTGGCGATTTTAAAATCAATAGAAGAGGTACAAAGACGTTTATTCGAACCCACATAACGATTACCGGAATGATACTGATATCCCGAGATACGCAAAAATATCTTTCAATTGCCTCCTAAATACAAAGAATTATTCACGAAGGAATGTAGAACGTGCAAACGAAAAGCGTCTCAGGCAGATCTCGAGGCCCGAGATTCTTTGTGAAAAGAAACATCAAAGGGTTATAAAGGACTGTTATGTCCTTATACCCAGGTTTCAGATATTCAGAAATATGTATAAACATCGAACATTCAAGAAATAACCGTAACAGAATATTGCCGAAATATGATTGCTTTAGTTCATACTTTTCTTGACAAATCATTTAATAATCGATCAAAGTTATTTTTAACTATATATATAAGCAGGAAAACGATTAGTTAATTTGCCTGATTAGAAAACTACGTGTTAGAAAATCGAAGCGCGAAAGGCATTTGTTATAGGGAAAATTTATTTATGTCAAAAATATAATAAAATAAATTGTGAAAAGGAATCTACTTTCAGTGTACTAAAATTTGAAAACTCTAAATCAAGTCATCTCTGTGCTAAAGCCCTGAATGTATCGTCATAAAACGATAGTAGTCATTATTTTTTAATATACTTTTATTTTACAACAAGAAGATTGTGCTGATAAAAATTTACGAAAGAAAGTTAGGATTGACTGTCAGATCAATTAAATATGCCGACAATGCATAAACGGAGTTTTATTAACCATTACATTTCAAATTCATTTATTACTAGTGTCATAGTTTAAATTGCTAATAATAAATATTCAAAATACAATCTGGAATTTAAATATTTCCGATATCTTCTTGCATTCTATAATTGAAGGGAATATTTTTCTTATTATGATTAAAAGAAGTTCTATTTGCTCTGAGGCAAAGTTTAAACATTTCGAAATATTTTTATTTCACATATGGACTTATATTATATTGAATCCTTATGTTTTTGAGCGTACAAAAACCGCAATCGTAGATAAGGTAGGTTCGGCTTCGATTTACATTGCGCTAAAAAATAATAAATTGAAAGTACTATAAATTCATCTATGGTGTAATAAAAAGTTAAGACTTCAAAAAGATATTTGATTATTGATTCGCAGCACAATTCCTATTGAGTGCGCTTGTGGTTCGTCATTTATTTACGAATAGTTGATTATTATTCACCTGTTTATCTATTCCCTCTTTGTACTTGGATGTATTGCCGGCGGTAATCAATCTTTCACAGTAGCATCCCTCTAAGAGCAAAACTCCGCTGGGCCTGTGGCAACTTTCGGATTCGTAATAAAAAAGCAAGTTCTGTGCATAATACAAATAATAAATAAATAAAAGCCTGTTTTTTTTTTTATATACAATTCTATTCACCTGATATAATACGAACCAACGCATTTGCCATTTGCTGCTATCCGCTGATCGTTTGTGTAGATATCCGGTGTGCGTGTGATCATCGCGTGCCCTTTCCGACAGCATTATCAGTTGGTTCTCATTGATACGGATTGTCCTTTGCATCTTGGGACTGAGCATCTTTTCGTATTGCTTTTTCTTTCTGAAACTCTTAAGAGACGATTTGGTAGATTACGCGGGAAAGTAATTCAATGGTGTGTGATCGAAAAATAATAATAAGCACGCCACTGAAAAGTTCCTCCGCACTGGGGAAAATAATTTTGAACGTTGGGCGTAATGATGGAGTTACAAGTTTTTTGTCACCCCAAACCCTTACCTTTAGAGAGAATTGCCCGATGTTATTGTGAAAAGGAAAGTGTTCGGAAAATCAATAAAGCGATACAAACCATGAGGATGCACGAACATTATAAACTCTCAAATATATTTATACACGGAAAGAATTATGTATTACATCTTCTAATAAAAATAAATATATCGACGTAAGCAATTTTTAAAACAAATAGAGAAAAAGAAATGAGGGGGCGGATATGTTAAATTTGAATTTAAATTTACATCGCCAATAACGTATCATCACAATTATTCTTATTGGACCGAAAATCCCTGCGATACATTTTAAAATGGAATGAGTACAATTTGAGAGTTGTATAAATCCCGTTTACCTACCTACAAGGATTATCCAAGACAGATCCAAACCAATCACACGTACATAACTATTGGGACAAATGAAATTTTGAGCATCGTTTACCCACTTGGCACCTAACACTCTCACTTATATATATATGTATATATATGCATACCTATATAGCATATATATATTACCACCAGTTATTTTCTTCCTGCACCACTGCGTGGGTATATCACAGTATATCTACTGTTGCACGTTATGACGCGTTAGGGATGAAATTGTATTTTAGCGAGGATTGGCGAGATTCAACGCTTGCGCACTTGTTGCATATTTAACCAATTCAACAAAATCGATAGCACACCCCCCTTTGTATATGAGTACACGAACGGTACGTTTGTGAAGAGCAACAAGTAGGTAGTAAAGGTCGAAACGATAGTAAAACTTACAAATTATATGTGTGAGTTGTCCCCAGGTCTGATCACGCTACATTTGAATTCATTAATCCACATCTTGACTTTGTATTTTCATTTATGTGTATGTATGCTTTAATACCTTTCGTGGACAATCTCACTCAACAACAATTGCCTTTAAAAGTCCATGAGATTGTATAGAAATGGAATCACATGAGATAATAGCGCCTGTATAATATCCAAACTGGGATCTCACAAACGGTACGAAAGAAGGAGAAAAAGAGGTAATTAAACGCGACCAAATTTGCACGATGTCAGAATCTGCTTTTCCAATAAAAAATAAACTTGAGAAAAATTAATTCTTCTTATGCTACATGTACCAAGAAGTAAAGATCCAGAAAAATAAATATTTTTTTTGATTTATTTCACACAATAAACTAAACGTCAAATTGTGAAATATCTACTAAAGCCAAATAGTTAGGTATAGGGAACGCTTAACAAAAATGAAAGAGCCGATAAATATCGAAACATCATAAAAAATGTAGGGTGTTCCATTGAAGTTTAATGAGAAAATTAAGGATGCGAGTTTTGATTCGCCTTGTATACAAGAATTTTTTTTTTGTTAAATTCTGGCACCAGCGAAAATAGAAGACGTACCCAAACTATGTAATGGTGTGAAAAACGTCGTATAATTTTTTTCTTACTGGAACTAATCCTCTCAATACATCTTAATTTAGACGTAAGAATGGTCATAACTTTTTAAACACTCGGAAGAAATGTGGCAAACCCTAAAAAAAAAATTGCCAATTCTTTATATTTTTAATCAAATAGGTTCCCTTAATAATTTTTGAAATTTTCATCTGTTATTGTTGAATAAAACTATGAGAAATCATTTGAATGAAGAATTATTTCAATAAAACGTTATGATACGTCTGTGATAATACATATATAAACACGGCGGTTTATGATAGTTAAGTAGGCAACCAAATTTACAGAAGTGTGTACCGCTATTGCATACCCACACATGATCTCTTTAATGTTTTAGAATAATTGCTACTTTTTGCATCTTACCATGGTTTTTTAATTCGTTAGCGAATGAACTGCCAATTTTTACAACTTTAAATTTAACAAATAGCGCTAAGAGAGAGGTAAAAGCGATTTGGTGAATATTTTATTGTAGTATATCTTATTTGGACGATTAGGTAACCACCGTGATTTCCGGTAAATAGGCAACCAAATCTACATGGGTGTTACCACTATTGCATACTTACCATGGCGATTTAATATGTTATTGAATTTGCTTTTTTTTTAACTCTAAATTTAACGAATAGTGCAGGATAGAGAGACAAAAGCGACATGATGAATATTTTATTGTAATTTATCTCATTTGGGCGATCAGGTAAGTAAAAATACTACTACGAAAAATTATTTTCTGGCCAGGTAACTGCCACAAATAGAATCTTGTTGCTAACTAAAAAAAAGTTTAACTATAAAAAATATTCCGTACGAATTACATAGTATACAGAGTATGGTTAAAACTGGAAATGAGCGGCTATTTGGTTATAAATAACATGTATTCAATAAATTACTCCCAAAAAATAACGATTTGGTTAAAATGTTGTTCATTCGTCATTCTTTTTTTTTTTTCATTACTTTCCTTCCAGATTCCTTCGCCTGTCCACTAAACTTCGGTTGATTTCGCAACTGTAACCCCACCACTTTGCCGTTTATTAAATAAACCTCCCAGAAACGAATGCGGGTAATGAATTGGATTTCCTTTATATAATACTTTGTCAGATCTCGAACAGGTACTAGCCGAGGTGGATTGGAACGAGACGGACATGCCGCTATCTAAAGATCATACGCTCCCGCGACGTTGAGCCGTCTCTCCTGTAACTACACTGACACAATAAACATAACTATTCAATTATTGTCCTTGTATAGGCAGCATCCTTTTTTAAATTTTATTTTAAAAGATGGAATAGCTGTGGTTGTTTCTATTTCTTCTGCTTTTGTTTTATGCGAGTGAGCAGTATTTCTTCGGTAGGTTCTTCCATCTGATCTGTTGTCTGGATGAAGTGTAATCAAGGCTTGTCGGTACTTGCATTCTCCCTTTTTCCTTTTCCCCTTCTGTGAAACTTTGACATATTTTACATCGTTCTATGTAATCTTGAATATCTTTAGACATTTGTAAACGGCGTTCTTCTAATAAACAACCCGTATTTATTTAGCACTATTCTCTACACAATGATGTAGAACATAACAATATGACGAGCATCACATTGGGTTAAAGAGTCCGCTTGGAAGCAATCCATATCTTCAAGTTCATGAAGGTAACAAAACACAAAATAATATTACTATCCAAGCAGAGCAATCCAAACGCAGGCAAAACTACGAACAAGCAAAAATCTCCCAAATTTTGTCAACTGTCTACCTCAAACACTTTGACAAGACATATTGTTTCGTACCATAACCTTAATTTCAACTCTTCCGGGCTAACCAACCTCTTAAAAATATATTACTGAATAGCTTGAAACTTGACGCGAACAGTTCATCATCTACACGCAGTTCTGTTATCCTGGTAGCAGATCCGAAAATTTGCGGAAATATTATGGTGTGATCAGTCATTTTAATAAATTTCTATTTTATTCGTTGATATATGCATGCAGTAATTTTATTCAACCCATGATACAAACAAAATTATTTATACCTATCAAAGGTACAGATAAATTTAATTCCCTTTCCAATTTTTCTTTTGATGTAATTTAATATTTATTATATATAGATATAGCTTTACCATTTTGACGAAGAAGTATTAGAATAAATACTTCGAAAAGTTAAATAAAATAATTTTACATACAAATCTTATAAGTTGTGTCCGCTAATCCAAGAATTCTTATTGAGTATACTATAAAATAACTATAAGTTTTAATATTAGCTAATCAGGATACAGAACTAGATACGAGCAACTCAAATATAAATGACAAAGGCCAGTTCAGGAACAGCCCTTGTTTGCCCTTGTTATAAGTATAAAGACACTTGTTTATGTCCAGATATTGTGTATGTTCAAACTAAAGGGGAAAATCCAACAAGCATATATCCTTTGAAGGTAGGTCGAATTGCTTACTTACTAAAGAACCAGTTAACTATACTTCTATTACTTATTTTGGAAAAACATCAGAGGTAATCGGTAAATTTATCAAACGTAATAATAATAGCTATGTTATATATAAAACTAATAATAACATTAGCTCGTATTTAAAGAATAACAAGGACAAAACAGATAGAAAGTTTAACTCTGGGGTCTATAGATTGACTTGTGAGTGTGGTAAGGTGTACATAGGACAGACAGGTAGATCTTTCATTAGGCGTATATCCGAACATACTAAAAGTTACAGAGATAAGAAGACAGATTCTACTTTTGCTAATCATTGTTTAGAACTTAATCATAATTTTAATAATAATTTACATATTTTGCATGTTCATAAGAAAAGTAAGAAACTGGATTTACTTGAATGTTTAGAAATTAATAGATATAGTAAGTTAGGTTTAGCGCTCAATGAACAAAAGGATTTTAATTATTCCCCACTCCTAGGTTTAAAAGTATAAATAGTGTGTAATTTTTTATTCTGTTTAGTTTATTTCATCCACCTGACGAAGCCACTGTGTGGTGAAACAATATTGTTGTGGACTCTATTTCAATATATTTTTTACTCCTTAACGTTTTTGTGTTTTATTTACATATTCATCATATCGCTTTTGTCTGTCTATCCTGCACTATTCGTTAAATTTGGAGTTAAAAAAAAGCAAATTCAATAACATATTAAAACGCCATGGTAAGTATGCAATAGCGATATACACCCGTGTGGATTTGGTTGCCTATTTACCGTAAATCGCTGTGGTTACCTAATCGTCCAAATGAGATATACTACAATAAAATATTCACCAAACCGCTTTTACCTCTCTCTTAGCGCTGTTTGTTAAATTTAAAGTTGTAAAAATTGGCAAATCATTCGCTAACGAATTAAAAAAACCATGGTAGATGCAAAAAGTAGCAATTATTCTAAATCAATAAAAGATCACGGTGGGTATGCAATAGCGATACACACCTGTGTAAATTTGGTTGCCTACCTAACTATTATAAATCGCCGTGTTTATCTATGTATTATATGTATAATGATGTACAATAAAATAAATTGGTAATCAAAAAAAAAATTAACCCACACCATAATGGAGAAAGAATATAATTTTTCAATTATAAATTTGTCGTTTAGTTTCGTGTAATTTCCATCCAAAATCGGTCAGCAACTAATAATAAAATTAATTTCACTAAAGTGGTGGAATAGACCCAAACGTGGTAGCTGTATTTGATTTCCGTGAAAGTTTGACCGGCGATGAGTTTTCTTTTAAGCGAAATGCTCTCAACTAAATGTGAGTAAATTCTAGGCTTTTTTACGTACTCATATACACAAGTGTTTGTACATGCTGTTTTATTTTTTTACTTAATATGGTTGTCTAGTTATATTTAAAATAATATCGTTTAGTTTAATGTAATATCCATTAATGTTCATTTAATGAGCGCATTCAAAATCGGTTAGCAACAAATAACGGTATATTATTCGATCTTCGGACATCCAATCACAGTCAACTTAACAAAAGAACATCGAAAAGTAAGCGTCCTTTTTTTTACAAAAATGGCGTGGGTTTTTTTTGCTGTGCAGTTTTTGAATATTTAGACGAAATTAATTTCACTAAAGTGGTGGAATAGACCCAAACGTGCAATAAGTGGTAGCTGTATTTGATTGCCGTGGAAGTTTGACCGGCGATGAGTTTTTTTTTAGACGACATGCTTTCAACTAAATGTGAGTAAATTCTAGGCTTTTTACGTACCCACATATACAAGTGTTTTGTTGTTATTTTATGTATTGAATGTGGCTAAGTCAGATATATAATAATTTATACTAAATAATTGTTTTTCGTGCATCTTGTAGCGGTAATTTTGGATATCCTTGAGCATACCTATATTTTTTCTCTAGTCCTAATTTTCTTATTTGTAGATCACAGTTTATTATTCAAATTCAACTAAAACATACAGGTGTAGAAGTGCTTATTTGAATAAAGATCATCTATTTTCTCTTTGATTTGATATTTTTGGATTAATTTTTAATTTCTAAATGTTGAAAACGCATTTAACCTTGACATGCTGTTTTATTTTTTTACCTAATAAGGTTGTCTAGTTCTGTTTAAAATAATATCGTTTAGTTTAATGTAATATCCATTAATGTTCATTTAATGAGCGCGTTCAAAATCGGTTAGCAACAATTAACGGTATATCATTCGAACTTCGGACATCCAATCACAGTCAACTTAACAAAAGAACATCGAAAAGTAAGCGTCCTTTTTTTTACAAAAATGGCGTGGGTTTTTTTTTTGCTGTGCAGTTTTTGAATATTTAGACGAAATAATTAATTTCACTAAAGTGGTGGAATACACCCAAACGTGTAATATAGTGGTAGCTGTATTTGATTCCCGTAGAAGTTTCACCGGTGATGAGTTTTTTTTTAAGCGAAATGCTTTCAACTAAATGTGAGTAAAATCTAGGCTTTTTACGTACCCGCATATACAAGTGTTGTGTTGTTTGTTATTTTATATATTAGACGTGGTTAAGACAGGTATATAATAATTTATATTGAATAATAATTGTTTTTCGTACATCTTGCAGTGGTAATTTTGGATACCCTTGAGTATACAATAATAATAATAGTATTTATTGGCTACCGAGTTTAAATATAATAGCAAATAACATTTTCCAATTTTAGTCAAATAGACTAAGTCGTCTTAATTATTATATATTAATAATTACTGACGTTCTGCACTTGGCCTGTATATGTACTTAAGTAAAATAATAAAAAAAGAAAGTTTATATATAGATTAAATTAAAAAAAAAAATATGTAGGCATATTCGTAATACTTTGGATCAATACACAGTATGTTTCATCAAAGGAATCGTGAAATATGTTAAATGATATTATTAAATAAATATATTTTGCCTCTTGTAGGAATTTTCTCAGTTGTAGATTACGGTTTATTAATAAAAATCCACTAATAAGGTGCATATAGATTTTCTATTTTGTCTTTGATTTGAGATTTTTAGATTCAAATAATAAAATAATATACTAATTTTTACTTTTAAAATGTAAAGGCCTTTCTCCTTGGCATGCCGTCTTATTTCTTACCGAATAAGGTTATCTATTTATATTTAAAATAATATACTTTTGTATTACAATTTAGGTACATTTTATTATTATTTCCAGATGTTATTTCTTGAAGGAATTTCTCACCTCATTGGGGATGGAACTGTTCACTCTTCTTCTCCTCGTGTGACCCAAGCTAGCAAAGGTTCTTTGAATAGGTGGGTTTCTAACATTCAAATATTTTGGTTATAAATGTTGTAGCTTTCGGTTTATGCATGCTATCTTATTTCTTACTTAAAAAGATTATTTAGTTTAAAATAATATTATGCTTGTATTAATTTAGGTAAATTTTCCTATTATTTACAGATGTTTTCTCTCTTCCCTCGTTGGCGATGGTACTGTTCAGTCCTCTTGTCTCCCAAGCTACCAAACGCTCTTTAAATAGGTAAGGTTTCTAACATTTCAAATACGTTGTTATAAATATTGTAAGTTTCGTATTACGCATGCTTCAGAGTTTTGCTTTTCACTTAAATTAACAACCACATTTGTTTAAAAAAAATAAACGATACTGGAGTACAGTTTTCTGATCCACTTTATTGAAGTGCTTCAATAGAATAATTGCATCTTCACATAACCTATAAATTGAAAGTAAAGTCGTAAAGTGGTCAAGTTTTTATTTATTATATTTTTTTTTTTTGAAATGAAGTGGGTGTGAAACGAAACCTAGTCATGTAAGCGAAATTAATAAGGTTAATTGGGCTAAATAAGACAACAGTTTTACTAAAGTGTGGCTTTATGAATTACAAAAGGATCTATGGGCATATTTAACATTCTAGAGAATTGTTATGCTTATAATATACAGCCATGCTCAAATGTGTTAGACATCTGTATGATTTACCATTAATTTCGTGTTTTGGCATTACATCTGTGGCAGTTAATTTATGTGCTTGGGTATTCGGTTTTTATGATTTTACAACAGGTTTTATAGATACTTTTCCTAGATCTATTAAATTTTTAGGCATGTTCACGTTTTTGAGATGTCAGTTTTTATACGCACTGAAAAAAGTATTGCAACTGTGTTAGAAGCTTACCGAAATGCGTCAAATTATTAAGATATTCTATTGTGGTCCTATTTGAGTTTTATTTTTTACTCACTTTACTTTGATTATTCGCAAAAAATATAGGGTCAATCTTGATTTTCATTTTGAATATTAGACCCTCTCCTAAAGATCATCCTTGATCCATCTTTGTCATGATTCGCCCTATGAATTGTCATGTCAATGCACCTCTCATATATATATATATCTTACACATTTTTTATGTGCAATATGTACGTATGGCACCAATTAATTAACCTTCCTCGTTTTTGTTTTGCAGTTTGCACATTTTCGGATTTGAAAGTTCAGAAGTCTAACCAGGAGATGGTTGGTACCGCACAGGAAGATCGCAGGACATCTGGGAGAGCTGAATGACAGGATACAAGGAAATCGCTTCTTCAGGGAAACGGGATATCTCAGAAAAAAAATTAATTTAAGTTAATAATTTTTACTTGCATAAGTTGTAATAATCCTAACTTATTTGTTTGCACTGCATTTTCTTATAATTATCAATATGGCGTGTTATCATACAGTAAAATAATCATTCAAGGTAAACTGGTAACATATCTTATACTGCGTCTGTCTATGCGCTTGGCATATCTTTCGACTGATATATTCATCATAGGTTTTGCATAGTTTAGTAGCTATTAGTTGTCCGAAGTTAACGAGTGACTGGGGGGTTACGTTACTGCTAGCACTTTGCGTTTGGAGATATCTTTCAAAGTGTTATTGCGTTTTCTGCATAAGAGAGTGTAATAATGTGCTGACTGATATTCTCATCAACCTTCTAGAGTACACGAACGACGGGGGTAGACACTTCCTGGGGGCACCTGGGTGCTTGCACTTGGGTGATCCTCGCGAGAGCGTGGGTGGACAGATCATGTCTGTTTACCCCGGGAAGGTGTAGATCTCTGCAGTTGATTCCGCCTCGCCATTTTTCTACCGGTGGTATATGGGGCAACCTGTTCCCACCGGACGCTTCTTGTTAGTGGTTCGGTGATACCTTCTGATCTCGTTAACTTTATACGTGTTTATGTAATTGATACCGTTTGTTAATACTAGTGTATGAAACTAGTTCGGATTGATGGGTGAACAGATAGACGCAGTATTATTGTACGTACTAAATTTTTAACTTTAAAGGGAAATACGTGAATATACAATTATACCAGCTTCGTATCTTCGGTTATGTTATAATAATAATAAATAAATATACCTCGTTTTATTCAATGCACCCATTTGCACTTAGCCCGGTTGCAAACCAAACTTGCAATTTAGCTTAGCAAAGTTTCAAATCCTCGAGGGTTTGGAACTTAGCTAAACAGACTTACTTGGTTGGGTTTGAACCTCCGCTAATTGCACCTTAGCGAGGTTACAAACCAAAACTGTAACCACGTTTAGCCGAGTTGCAAACCCACATGGGTTCGTAACTTGGCTAATCGCACCTAGCCTAATTGCTAGCCGAGTATAGATTGATAATTTTGTTAGATATTAAAAATTTTGTTTGTATCATGTGTTGAATAATAAAAAATCCACTGCACTAAGTTTCCTATTTATTATTTGAAGTCCTATTAAATTTTCCAAGTAAGCAATTCGACCTACCTTCAAAGGATATATGCTTGTTGGATTTTCCCCTTTAGTTTGAACATACACAATATCTGGACATAAACAAGTGTCTTATATACTTATAACAAGGGCTTTTCCTGAACTGGCCTTTGTCATTTATATTTGAGTTGCTCGTATCTAGTTCTGTATCCTGATTAGCTAATATTAAAACTTATAGTTATTTTATAGTATACTCAATAAGAATTCTTGGATTAGCGGACACAACTTATAAGATTTGTATGTAAAATTATTTTATTTAACTCTTCCAAGTATTTATTCTAATACTTCTTCGTCAAAATAAATATTAAATTACATCAAAAGAAAAATTGGAAAGGGAATTAAATTTATCTATCTGTACCTATAAGATCTAATGCCAAAATTTAATATAATTTCAAAAATATATATTAAAAGGCCGTTAACTTGTATAGATTGTTAATTTTGATAGGTATAAATAATATTGTTTGTATCATGGGTTGAATAAAAGTACTGCATGCATTTATATCAACGAATAAAATAGAAATTTATTAAAATGACTGGATCACACCATAGTATATTTCCGCAAATTTTCGGATCTGCTACCAGGATAACAGAACTGCGTGTAGATGATGAACTGTTCGCGTCAAGTTTCAAGCTATGCAGTAATATATTTTTAAGAGGTTGGTTAGCCCGGAAGAATTGAAATTGAGGTTATGGTGTGAAACAATATGTCTTGTCAAAGTGTTTGAGGTAGACAGGTGACAAAATTTGGGAGATTTATGCTTGTTCGTAGTTTTGCCTGCGTTTGGATCGCTCTGCTTGGATAGTAATATTATTTTGTGTTTTGTTACCTTCATAAACTTGGAGATATGGATTGCTCCCAAGCGGACTCTTTGATCTAATGTGATGCTCGTCATATTGTTATGTTTTATATCATTGTGTAGAGAATAGTGCTAAATAAATACGGGTTGTTTATTAGAAGAACGCCGTTTACAAATGTCTAAAGATATTCAAGATTACATAGAACGATGTAAAATATGTCAGTTTCACAGAACGGTAAAAGGAAAAAGGGAGAATGCAAGTACCGACAAGCCTTGATTACACTTCATCCAGACAACAGATGGAAGAACCTACCGAAGAAATACTGCTCACTCGCATAAAACTAAAGCAGAAGAAATAGAAACAACCACAGCTATTCTATCCGACAAGAAACCAGATCCAATCCCCATTGAACCGCTCCCTACAACAATTGTTAAACCTTGAGTTTCCAGAAAGCAACCACGAAAACGGAGCTGCTAGTACCATGGGCCAGGAACGTACGTCCCCAAAGGTTACTCGTTCAGGACGTCTCGTTAAACCGATTACAAGACTCGACCTTTAGGTTTCTAAAGAAGGAGGATGTAACGGGAGCAAGGAACTACTACCCTTGAGGTTGTCTACGGCAATATAATGTAACCAACTTAACAGTAACGACTGTAACATATTCATGTATAGTAAAGAGTTTAGAAAATAAACTATTGTTAAATATATTCGTATACAGTTATTAGAGGACTTTACGATATGTAAGTCCAAGGATGTAATAGACAGATCCACTGCACTAAGTTTCCTATTTATTATTTAAAGTCCTATTAAATTTTCCAAGTAAGCAATTCGACCTACCTTCAAAGGATATATGCTTGTTGGATTTTCCCCTTTAGTTTGAACATACACAATATCTGGACATAAACAAGTGTCTTATATACTTATAACAAGGGCTTTTCCTGAACTGGCCTTTGTCATTTATATTTGAGTTGCTCGTATCTAGTTCTGTATCCTGATTAGCTAATATTAAAACTTATAGCTATTTTATAGTATACTCAATAAGAATTCTTGGATTAGCGGACACAACTTATAAGATTTGTATGTAAAATTATTTTATTTAACTCTTCCAAGTATTTATTCTAATACTTCTTCGTCAAAATAAATATTAAATTACATCAAAAGAAAAATTGGAAAGGGAATTAAATTTATCTATCTGTACCTATAAGATCTAATGCCAAAATTTAATATAATTTCAAAAATATATATTAAAAGGCCGTTAACTTGTATAGATTGTTAATTTTGATAGGTATAAATAATTTTGTTTGTTCATGGGTTGAATAAAAGTACTGCATGCATTTATATCAACGAATAAAATAGAAATTTATTAAAATGACTGGATCACACCATAGTATATTTCCGCAAATTTTCGGATCTGCTACCAGGATAACAGAACTGCGTGTAGATGATGAACTGTTCGCGTCAAGTTTCAAGCTATGCAGTAATATATTTGTAAGAGGTTGGTTAGCCCGGAAGAATTGAAATTGAGGTTATGGTGTGAAACAATATGTCTTGTCAAAGTGTTTGAGGTAGACAGTTGACAAAATTTGGGAGATTTTTGCTTGTTCGTAGTTTTGCCTGCGTTTGGATCGCTCTGCTTGGATAGTAATATTATTTTGTGTTTTGTTACCTTCATAAACTTGGAGATATGGATTGCTCCCAAGCGGACTCTTTGATCTAATGTGATGCTCGTCATATTGTTATGTTTTATATCATTGTGTAGAGAATAGTGCTAAATAAATACGGGTTGTTTATTAGAAGAACGCCGTTTACAAATGTCTAAAGATATTCAAGATTACATAGAACGATGTAAAATATGTCAAAGTTTCACAGAACGGTAAAAGGAAAAAGGGAGAATGCAAGTAC
Source organism: Cetonia aurata (assembly GCA_949128085.1). Classification (NCBI taxonomy): domain Eukaryota; kingdom Metazoa; phylum Arthropoda; class Insecta; order Coleoptera; family Scarabaeidae; genus Cetonia; species Cetonia aurata. Next base: position 12,187,607 of record OX421891.1, read on the forward strand.
CGACAAGCCTTGATTACACTTCATCCAGACAACAGATGGAAGAACCTACCGAAGAAATACTGCTCACTCGCATAAAACTAAAGCAGAAGAAATAGAAACAACCACAGCTATTCTATCCGACAAGAAACCAGATCCAATCCCCATTGAACCGCTCCCTACAACAATTGTTAAACCTTGAGTTTCCAGAAAGCAACCACGAAAACGGAGCTGCTAGTACCATGGGCCAGGAACGTACGTCCCCAAAGGTTACTCGTTCAGGACGTCTCGTTAAACCGATTACAAGACTCGACCTTTAGGTTTCTAAAGAAGGAGGATGTAACGGGAGCAAGGAACTACTACCCTTGAGGTTGTCTACGGCAATATAATGTAACCAACTTAACAGTAACGACTGTAACATATTCATGTATAGTAAAGAGTTTAGAAAATAAACTATTGTTAAATATATTCGTATACAGTTATTAGAGGACTTTACGATATGTAAGTCCAAGGATGTAATAGACAGATCCACTGCACTAAGTTTCCTATTTATTATTTAAGGTCCTATTAAATTTTCCAAGTAAGCAATTCGACCTACCTTCTAAGGATATATGCTTGTTGGATTTTCCCCTTTAGTTTGAACATACACAATATCTGGACATAAACAAGTGTCTTTATACTTATAACAAGGGCTGTTCCTGAACTGGCCTTTGTCATTTATATTTGAGTTGCTCGTATCTAGTTCTGTGTCCTGATTAGCTAATATTAAAACTATTATAGTTATTTTATAGTATACTCAATAAGAATTCTTGGATTAGCGGACACAACTTATAAGATTTGTATGTAAAATTATTTGATTTAACTTTTCGAAGTATTTATTCTAATACTTCTTCGTCAAAATGGTAAAGCTATATATATATAATAAATATTAAATTACATCAAAAGAAAAATTGGAAAGGGAATTAAATTTATCTATCTGTACCTATAAGATCTAATGCCAAAATTTAATATAATTTCAAAAATATATATTAAAAGGCCGTTAACTTGTATAGATTGTTAATTTTGATAGGTATAAATAATATTGTTTGTATCATGGGTTGAATAAAATTACTGCATGCATTTATATCAACGAATAAAATAGAAATTTATTAAAATGACTGATCACACCATAGTATATTTCCGCAAATTTTCGGATCTGCTACCAGGATAACAGAACTGCGTGTAGATGATGAACTGTTCGCGTGGTAAGTATGCAATAGCGATATACACCAGTGTGGATTTGGTTGCCTATTTACCGTAAATCGCTGTGGTTACCTAATCGTCCAAATGAGATATACTACAATAAAATATTCACCAAATCGCTTTTACCTCTCTCTTAGCGCTGTTTGTTAAATTTAAAGTTGTAAAAATTGGCAAATCATTTGCTAACGAATTAAAAAAACCATGGTAAGATGCAAAAAGTAGCAATTATTCTAAATCATTAAAAGATCACGGTGGGTATGCAATAGCGATACACACCTGTGTAAATTTGGTTGCCTACCTAACTATTATAAATCGCCGTGTTTATGTATGTATTATATGTATAATGATGTAGGTACAATAAAATAAATTGGTAATCAAAAAAAAAAATTAACCCACACCACCAGTCCAGGTAGACGCTGAAATTTATTTTCTTCGTAGAGACATGCAAGAGCTTATTGATAAGCAGGAGAAATTTCAGCAATGATTTTCAATGATCATATAAAAAAATAATGACAAACTGGTGTTATTATACACTACTATTCATCAGTTAATAAATATTATATGCGATTTGTAAATGTATTTATTAATATTTACCCACATATAATGCTGGTAATCGCTTCATTAATAATTACATTCTACATTTAAAATAAAATCATTAAGTAAATAAATATGGTAAGTAAATAATTAACAAGTGTTTTTATAATGCTTCAAGCAGACTATGTTTGTAGTAAATGTAATTGAAAAGGCCTTTATTATAAGGGATTTATCTGCATAATAGTTGATGTCCTTAAAAGTGTAATTCTTAATTATAGAAGCTCTTATCTAATTAGTGTTTGCTTTTAATTTTACATTATAACGGAAATCAGTACTCTGTTAAATCTTGGGTAGATAAAGTAAGAACGAACTAACAAGGATTTTACTAGCATCTTAATTTCAGTACAAAGAATTGGTACTGATATGATTTACAATATATAATACCATTGCAATTTCAAAAGGTATCCATGTCAATATTTTGATACTTCTGTGAAACAGTTAGTAGCCAACGATCATTAAATTATTATTGATTGTGAATGCATGTTATGGAAAGGAAACAAATCATATATAAATATAATATTTATTACTTCACTAATGCTGATCTATTTCAAACAAATGTGTACAATTTACTGGAATATAACTTACTTATGTATAAAGGAACTAATGTTAAAATATATATAGATATAAATCGATGAATATGTTTGTTGCTCCTGAAAAAACAGTATGTCCTGTTCTCTTCCTAGGTGCCTACATAAGGTACCAGTAGTCACATGCAGGTTTATTTATTATATAAGTTCCACGATGTAATACACAGAAACTACTTAACAAATAGCAAAAGAGAATAACAAATCACATAATCTATATGAACAAGAAAAAAAGTTGAAATGAATTCCCCTGGACATTAAACTATGCACTACATTATTTGCTGGTTTATACGTTTTCTATTATTTCATCCTTCGACCGATGAAAATAAAGGGAAGTCTTCAATGACATTTCATCATTATATAAAACACAATCTTTTGCTTCCACATTCATAACACTTACTTTAGCAAATATAACTCCTAAAGCAAAGTCGTTTATTCCTGGAGCAAAATCCCATTTGCTCGTTATTCTGCACAATGTTGATTTCGATGGTAGGTTAAAAGTTTTATATAAAAAACGATATACTTTTGCACCTAAAAAAAAATATTTAAAGCAAATTGTTTAAATACATTGGAGTACCTATAGCCATGCTCCCATCGCTTGCATAATTGCAATTGCGCTTTGATCAAATTTACAGTACCTTCATTAAAATGGGTCTGACAAAACTGGAGAGACTGTTCGTCCGACATACTTTGCTCTTTTCTTTCCATAAAAGCCCCTCTACATTCGAAAGGTGTAACTTTCCTTTTTAATACTGTACTTCTTTTCGTAATCTGATCTTCCCTGGACTATTGGCAAATAATGTGCGAGATGTCAGCACAGAAGCAGCAGCTGTAAGCAATTGAAAGAAAAAGCTATGCAAACAGTATAATTATTATTGTTTAACTTACCTCTTGGGTTTTCTTGCAATTCTCCGTAATTCTTTTTTGTAAGGTTTACAGAAAACATCTATCCATTACTGATCGCATCGTTTTCCAATCTATTTCTAAGCCCTGTTTTAAAATCGAATTCTGTAAAATGTATATCGCACACTTTTGCATTTGGTTTTAGGACATCTTCACCAAGAGCCGCAATCCATTTATCACGGCTGTAACAATTTCTAGATTTGTCTATTTGTATTTTTATACTTATCATAGGGTGAATATAATCACAGTAAATAAGCGTCATAAAAAGCAAAAAGTTAAATCAAAAACGTCTACGACATTGCTTACTGTAGACCTCCTATTACAGTTGAGAACTTCATGTTGATTTGTATAAGTTATCTATGCACACTAAATTAAAACTATCAAGTAAACTTTAATCTATGAATAAACATACACAAAACAACACCTGTAAATATGAAACGCAGAAATATTAACCTACAACAATTATTATTAAATTAAGATTAAAGTATCTATATACCACATGCTAGAAAAAATTCTACTACGAAAATATTAAACTCACCTATAACTATTAGTACGGCGGTTAATCTTAATTATGGAACACTTGCAAATACTCTGCTAGAGACACAAAGCTATGCTAACGACAGAATACAAAATGTGGCGCATGTGTCCCATCCAGGTGGTTTTATAGGTTGTATCTTTGTTTGTAAACAAGCCGTTAATCCGTTCCCCAATATTAGGCCAATCCGGGCCTGTTCAAAGTTGTCCTGAGTCCCTACATGCGCCATTCCGTGCGCGAGTTGCAACTTGGAACCACCAATTTGAGGGAGTGAAACTACTGCATAAGGTATATACTGTGTCTAAAGTGTTACTACTACCGTTACTAATACCGTCTGACTTTGTTCAATAAATATTGACTCTCTTGTAGTTCATTCTTTTGTTGTAATTAATGTTTAACCTGTAACGGTATGGTTGCCTAGGCAAGGATGAAAATCTAAGTGTTAGTATCTGGAGATGCGACCTGGTGGATTCTAGCGGTTTCTAATGCGATTCAGTCGTGCTTGCTTTGCCTGTAAATATCTTTAATGGTTTTTGCAAGATCAGGCATCACACTACAATTCTTATTAGGATTCACATTTTTCATCATTTCAAAAATCATGGCATTTTGTTTCATCATCGCCGTTATCAACCAGATCATTCATGTTAACATTTACCGTATTTCCCATAACCAACTCTACCTTTTCCTACGTATTCTCTTTATCATTTTCTACATTTATTCTTACTGTTTCTTCAAATCTCTGAAACATGTCCGCGTCAACACATTTCATCTGACATTTCTACAATATCAACTGCAATCACAAATACCACGTCAAAACCGGCACGTTTTTTTTTGGTACAATTGGACTTTTGAATTTGTAAACGTCGTTCTTCTAATAAACAACCCGTATTTATTTAGCACTATTCTCTACACAATGATATAGAACATAACAATATGACGAGCATCACATTGGGTCAAAGAGTCCGCTTGGAAGCAATCCATATCTTCAAGTTCATGAAGGTAACAAAGCACAAAATAATATTACTACCCAAGCAGAGCAATCCAAACGCAGGCAAAACTACGAACAAGCAAAAATCTCCCAAATTTTGTCAACTGTCTACCTCAAACACTTTGACAAGACATATTGTTTCACACCATAACCTCAATTTCAACTCTTCCGGGCTAACCAACCTCTTAAAAATATATTACTGCATAGCTTGAAACTTGACGCGAACAGTTCATCATCTACACGCAGTTCTGTTATCCTGGTAGCAGATCCGAAAATTTGCGGAAATATACAATGGGTGTGATCCAGTCATTTTAATAAATTTCTATTTTATTCGTTGATATAAATGCATGCAGTACTTTTATTCAACCCATGATACAAACAAAATTATTTATACCTATCAAAATTAACAATCTATACAAGTTAACGGCCTTTTAATATATATTTTTGAAATTATATTAAATTTTGGCATTAGATCTTATAGGTACAGATAGATAAATTTAATTCCCTTTCCAATTTTTCTTTTGATGTAATTTAATATTTATTATATATATATAGCTTTACCATTTTGACGAAGAAGTATTAGAATAAATACTTCGAAAAGTTAAATCAAATAATTTTACATACAAATCTTATAAGTTGTGTCCGCTAATCCAAGAATTCTTATTGAGTATACTATAAAATAACTATAATAGTTATTTATTAAAAGTAATTATAAATTACATGTTTATTAGCTAATCAGGATACAGAACTAGATACGAGCAACTCAAATATAAATGACAAAGGCCAGTTCAGGAAAAGCCCTTGTTATATAAGTATAAAGACACTTGTTTATGTCCAGATATTGTGCATGTTCAAACTAAAGGGGAAATCCAACAAGCATATATCCTTTGAAGGTAGGTCGAATTGCTTACTTGGAAAATTTAATAGGACTTTAAATAATAAATGGGAAACTTAGTGCAGTGGATCTGTCTATTACATCCTTGGACTTACATATCCTAACGTACTCTAATAACTGGATATGAATATATTTAACAATAGTTTATTTTCTAAACTCTTTACTACACATGAACATGTTACAGTCATTATTGTTAAGTTGGTTACATTATATTGCCGTAGACAACCCCTATGGTAGTAGTTCCTAGCTCCTGTTACATCCTCCTTCTTTAGAAACCTAAAGGTCCAGTCTTGTAATGGGTTTAACGAGGCGTCCTGAACGAGTAACCTTTGGCGACGTACGTTCCTGGCCCATCGTACTAGCAGCTCCGTCTTCGTGGTTGCTTTCTGGAAACTGAAGGTTTAACAATTGTTGTAGGGAGCGGTTCAATGGGGATTGGATCTGGTTTCTTGTCGGATGGAATAGCTGTGGTTGTTTCTATTTCTTCTGCTTTTGTTTTATGCGAGTGAGCAGTATTTCTTCGGTAGGTTCTTCCATCTGTCGTGTGGATGAAGTGTAATCAAGGCTTGTCGGTACTTGCATTCTCCCTTTTTCCTTTTACCGATCTGTGAAACTTTGACATATTTTACATCGTTCTATGTAATCTTGAATATCTAGACATTTGTAAACGGCGTTCTTCTAATAAACAACCCGTATTTATTTAGCACTATTCTCTACACAATGATATAGAACATAACAATATGACAAGCATCACATTGGGTCAAAGAGTCCGCTTGGGAGCAATCCATATCTCCAAGTTTATGAAGGTAACAAAACACAAAATAATATTACTATCCAAGCAGAGCGATCCAAACGCAGGCAAAACTACGAACAAGCCAATTCTCCCAAATTTTGTCAACTATCTACCTCAAACACTTTGACAAGACATATTGTTTCACACCATAACCTCAATTTCAATTCTTCCGGGCTAACCAACCTCTTAAAAATATATTACTGCATAGCTTGAAACTTGACGCGAACAGTTCATCATCTACACGCAGTTCTGTTATCCTGGTAGCAGATCCGAAAATTTGCGGAAATATACTATGGTGTGATCCAGTCATTTTAATAAATTTCTATTTTATTCGTTGATATAAATGCATGCAGTACTTTTATTCAACCCATGAACAAACAAAATTATTTATACCTATCAAAATTAACAATCTATACAAGTTAACGGCCTTTTAATATATATTTTTGAAATTATATTAAATTTTGGCATTAGATCTTATAGGTACAGATAGATAAATTTAATTCCCTTTTCAATTTTTCTTTTGATGTAATTTAATATTTATTTTGACGAAGAAGTATTAGAATAAATACTTGGAAGAGTTAAATAAAATAATTTTACATACAAATCTTATAAGTTGTGTCCGCTAATCCAAGAATTCTTATTGAGTATACTATAAAATAACTATAAGTTTTAATATTAGCTAATCAGGATACAGAACTAGATACGAGCAACTCAAATATAAATGACAAAGGCCAGTTCAGGAAAAGCCCTTGTTATAAGTATATAAGACACTTGTTTATGTCCAGATATTGTGTATGTTCAAACTAAAGGGGAAAATCTAACAAGCATATATCCTTTGAAGGTAGGTCGAATTGCTTACTTGGAAAATTTAATAGGACTTCAAATAATAAATAGGAAACTTAGTGCAGTGGATTTTTTATTATTCAACACATGATACAAACAAAATTATCAATCTATACTCGGCTAGCAATTAGGCTAGGTGCGATTAGCCAAGTTACGAACCCATGTGGGTTTGCAACTCGGCTAAACGTGGTTACAGTTTTGGTTTGTAACCTCGCTAAGGTGCAATTAGCGGAGTCTGTTTAGCTAAGTTCCAAACCCTCGAGGATTTGAAACTTTGCTAAGCTAAATTGCAAGTTTGGTTTGCAACCGGGCTAAGTGCAAATGGGTGCATTGAATAAAACCAGGTATATTTATTTATTATTATTATAACATAACCGAAGATACGAAGCTGGTATAATTGTATATTCACGTATTTCCCTTTAAAGTTAAAAATTTAGTACGTACAATAATACTGCGTCTATCTGTTCACCCATCAATCCGAACTAGTTTCATACACTAGTATTAACAAACGGTATCAATTACATAAACACGTATAAAGTTAACGAGATCAGAAGGTATCACCGAACCACTAACAAGAAGCGTCCGGTGGGAACAGGTTGCCCCATATACCACCGGTAGAAAAATGGCGAGGCGGAATCAACTGCAGAGATCTACACCTTCCCGGGGTAAACAGACATGATCTGTCCACCCACGCTCTCGCGAGGATCACCCAAGTGCAAGCACCCAGGTGCCCCCAGGAAGTGTCTACCCCCGTCGTTCGTGTACTCTAGAAGGTTGATGAGAATATCAGTCAGCACATTATTACACTCTCTTATGCAGAAAACGCAATAACACTTTGAAAGATATCTCCAAACGCAAAGTGCTAGCAGTAACGTAACCCCCCAGTCACTCGTTAACTTCGGACAACTAATAGCTACTAAACTATGCAAAGCTTATGTTGAACACAATAGTCGACCAATTATTACACTCTCTTAGGTAGAAAACGCAATAATACGTTGAAAGATATGTTGAAGCGTATAGACAGGCGCAATATAAGAGATAACAATGTATGGAACGCGAGTAACAAAAATACATGAAAGTACAGCTATCCCGTGAGGTAGAATATCTTTTGGCGACAAACAAGATACCACTATATTTTAATAATAAAATTAAAAATCTGTTATTTTGTTTTTAGGCATTAGTGAATAAGACAATAATTGTTATTCAAACGTTTTACAACAAATATGATTTCCTACAGACAAACGTGGAATAAATTAAAAAAAAAAAATATTGTCAATAAGCCACACGTGTTTTACTTCAATTAATTTAAATTAAAGGTATATTAGAAAAATATTCCAAGTTTATTCGATAGTCATTAAGATGTCCTTCATTTGTCATGTCATTATCATATTCATTACGGTACAAAATCAAAAACAGCATAAATGATGAGAGAATATTGCAAAGATTATAATCGCTACTAGCAGTAGCGTTTACATGAACAATAAGAAGTTAACACAATATATGAATAAAATAAGATAAAGGCAATTGAAATTCTGATGAAATATACATTAGCAGAAATATCCTCTTTTAGATGATTTTAGAAAGGAAAATTTATTAACTGAAGTTACTACATTAAATGCTACTCATACTGAAACTAAAATGCTTCTGGGAGATTCCCTCATCATTCTTAACAAAAGATACGACAAAACAGGTATAATGTACATTTACGTATTTCCCTTTAAAGTTAAAAATTTACTACGTACAATAAAACTGCGTCTATCTATTCACCCACCAACCCGAACTAGTTACATACACTAGTATTAACAAACGGCATCAATTATATAAGCAAGTATAAAGTTAACGAGATCAGAAGGTATCACCAAACCACTAACAAGAAGCGTCCGATGGGAACAGGTTACCCCATATACCACCGGTAGAAAAATGGCGAGGCGGAATCAACTGCAGAGATCTACACCTTCCCGGGGTAAACAGACATGATCTGTCCACCCACGCTTTCGCGAGGATCACCCAAGTGCAAGCACCCAGGTGCCCCCAGGAAGTGTCTACCCCCGTCGTTCGTGTACTCTAGAAGGTTGATGAGAATATCAGTCAGCACATTATTACACTCTCTTATGCAGAAAACGCAATAACACTTTGAAAGATATCTCCAAACGCAAAGTGCTAGCAGTAACGTAACCCCCCAGTCACTCGTTAACTTCGGACAACTAATAACTACTAAACTAAGCGCATAGACAGACGCAGTATAAGAGATGTTACCGGTTTATGATTATTTTACTGTATGATAACACGCCATATTGATGATTATAAGAAAATGCAATGCAACCAAATAAGTTAGGATTATTACAACTTATGCAAGAAAAAATTATTAACTTAAATTAATTTTTTTCTGAGATATCCCGTTTCCCTGAAGAAGCGAATTCCTTGCATCCTGTCATTCAGCTCTCCCAGATGTCCTGTGATCTTCCTGTGCGGTAGCAATCATCTCCTGGTTAGACTTCTAAACTTTCAAATCCGAAAATGTGCCAACTGCATAACAAAAACAAGGAAGGTTAATTAATTGGTGCCATAAGTACATATTGCACATAAAAAATGTGTAAGATATATATATATATATGAGAGGTGCATTGACATGACAATTCATAGGGTGAATCATGACAAAGATGGATCAAGGATGATCTTTAGGAGAGGGTCTAATATTCAAAATGAAAATCAAGATTGAAGTATAAAACACATACATATTAAAATAAGATAATAAATAAAAATAAGCATAGCTATAAAACATTGATCATATTGACAATTTTCAAAGTTAGGGAACAAGATATAAGATGTATAGTATTCTAGTGAGAAGAAAAAATGGTGATTCTTAAAGATTGTTAAACTGTGTTTACCACAATATTCAAACTAATAATGAATCCAAACAAGTTAAGAGCAAAATAGAAATACAAGCGATAGACATAAAGTATCCAAGAGCAGTTAGAGGGGTCACCTGAAGAGATAGAATAAAAATATTAGAAGTAGAACCGATTTTAGAAAGTATAGGAGAGACAGATATCGAAAATAGAAGAAAACACAATAGAAGAAAGTTTGCGTGAACGAGAGATCTCCTCGAATTAAGCAAAAAGAATGGCAATAAATGAAAAAGAACGAGCAGCATTTATTTATAATAAGCTATAGAATAAAAGAAGTATGATTATATAATATATATGTTAAATTTACCTTCTTGCAACATATTCTCCAGCTTGCTGCTTCATCCTCGAGAAAATTGGGCTTTGTAAACCCAATATATATCCGGACTGGAATATGCCTCCATTATACGGTCACCATGTTATATTACACACCAGCTACACATTGACGGCTTACAGCGTCGCTTTCCGAAATTTCTACCTTTTCGTGTGGATGGAATATACCTGCCCAGGGGTACGGATTACGCTAGCCTCCTGGTTAGACATGGAGTGGAAGCTCTGTCCTCCCGCAGAGAAGTTCATAGTGCAAGGTTTATGTGGAAGTTGGTCCATGCAACAGCGAATGCTCCCTTTCTTCTTTCCTGTATCTCTTTCTGCATCCCTCGTGCTTCATCCGCATTCTCCAACACATTTTCTCTGCCCACACCGAAGACCAATATTTTACGAAACTCGCCTCTCCTCCGAATAAGTCACAGTGCTAACAAAATGATATATTTTTAGATTAACTTACTTAATTAACTTTGTTGTGTCATAATTTGTATACGGAATCTTGTGGCCATGTATTTTAATTTTCTTATACTGAATATTGTCCGGTTGGGCAATAAAACTTAATATTATTCTATACGTATATAGGTATGCTCATATGTATTAGACACCCTATATTTTTTGCGAATAATCAAAGTAAAGTGAGTAAAAAATAAAACTCAAATAGGATCACAATAGAATATCTTAATAATTTGACGCATTTCGGTAAGCAGTTGCAATACTTTTTTCAGTGCGTATAAAACCTGACATCTCAAAAACGTGAACATGCCTAACAATTTAATAGATCTAGGAAAAGTATCTATAAAACCTGTTGTAAAATCATAAAAACCGAAAACCCAAGCACATAAATTAACTGCCACAGATGTAATGCCAAAACACGAAATTAATGGTAAATCATAGAGATGTCTAACACATTTGAGCATGGCTGTATATTATAAGCATAACAATTCTCTAGAATGTTAAATATGCCCATAGATCCTTTTGTAATTCATAAAGCCACACTTTAGTAAAACTGTTGTCTTATTTAGCCCAATTAACCTTTTTAATTTCGCTTACATTACTAGGTTTCGTTTCACACCCACTTCATTTCAAAAAAAAAAAAAATATAATAAATAAAAACTTGACCACTTTACGACTTTACTTTCAATTTATAGGTTATGTGAAGATGCAATTATTCTATTGAAGCACTTCAATAAAGTGGATCAGAAAACTGTACTCCAGGATCGCTTATTTTTTTAAACAAATGTGGTTGTTAATTAAAGTGAAAAGCAAAACTCAGAAGCATGCGTAATACGAAACCTACAATATTTATAAAAAAGTATTTGAAATGTTAGAACCCTTACCTATTTAAAGAACGTTTGGTAGCTTGGGAGACAAGAGGACTGAACAGTACCATCGCCAACGAGGGAAGAGAGAAAACATCTGTAAATAATAGGAAAATTTACCTAAATTAATACAAGCATAATATTATTTTAAACTAAATAATCTTTTTAAGTAAGAAATAAGATAGCATGCATAAACCGAAAGCTACAACATTTATAACCAAAATATTTGAATGTTAGTAACCCACCTATTCAAAGAACCTTTGCTAGCTTGGGTCACACGAGAAGAAGAGTGAACAGTTCCATCCCCAATGAGGTGAGAAATTCCTTCAAGAAATAACATCTGGAAATAATAATAAAATGTACCTAAATTGTAATACAAAAGTATATTATTTTAAATATAAATAGATAACCTTATTCGGTAAGAAATAAGACGGCATGCCAAGCAGAAAGGCCTTTACATTTTAAAAGTAAAAATTAGTATATTATTTTATTATTTGAATCTAAAAATCTCAAATCAAAGACAAAATAGAAAATCTATATGCACCTTATGTATTAGTGGATTTTTATTAATAAACCGTAATCTACAACTGAGAAAATTCCTACAAGAGGCAAAATATATTTATTTAATAATATCATTTAACATATTTCACGATTCCTTTGATGAAACATACTGTGTATTGATCCAAAGTATTACGAATATGCCTACATATTTTTTTTTTTAATTTAATCTATATATAAACTTTCTTTTTTTATTATTTTACTTAAGTACATATATACAGGCCAAGTGCAGAACGTCAGTAATTATTAATATATAATAATTAAGACGACTTAGTCTATTTGACTAAAATTGGAAAATGTTATTTGCTATTATATTTAAACTCGGTAGCCAATAAATACTATTATTATTATTGTATACTCAAGGGTATCCAAAATTACCACTGCAAGATGTACGAAAAACAATTATTATTCAATATAAATTATTATATACCTGGCTTAACCACGTCTAATATATAAAATAACAAACAACACAACACTTGTATATGCGGGTACGTAAAAAGCCTAGATTTTACTCACATTTAGTTGAAAGCATGTCGTCTAAAAAACTCATCACCGGTTAAATTTCCACGGGAATCAAATACAGCTACCACTTATTGCACGTTTGGGTCTATTCCACCACTTTAGTGAAATTAATTTCGTCTAAATATTCAAAAACTGCACAGCAAAAAAAACCCACGCCATTTTTGTAAAAAAAAGGACGCTTACTTTTCGATGTTCTTTTGTTAAGTTGACTGTGATTGGATGTCCGAAGATCGAATAATATACCGTTATTTGTTGCTAACCGATTTTGAATGCGCTCATTAAATGAACATTAATGGATATTACATTAAACTAAACGATATTATTTTAAATATAACTAGACAACCATATTAAGTAAAAAAATAAAACAGCATGTACAAACACTTGTGTATATGAGTACGTAAAAAAGCCTAGAATTTACTCACATTTAGTTGAGAGCATTTCGCTTAAAAGAAAACTCATCGCCGGTCAAACTTTCACGGAAATCAAATACAGCTCCCACGTTTGGGTCTATTCCACCACTTTAGTGAAATTAATTTTGTCTTAAATATTAAAACACTCTACAGCAAAAAAAAAGCAACGCCATTTTTGTAAAAAAATAAGGACGCTTACTTTTCGATGTTCTTTTGTTAAGCAAACTGTGATTGGATATCCGAAGATCGAATGAAATGCCATTATTAGTTGCTGACCGATTTTGGATGGAAATTACACGAAACTAAACGACAAATTTATAATTGAAAAATTATATTCTTTCTCCATTATGGTGTGGGTTAATTTTTTTTTTGATTACCAATTTATTTTATTGTACATCATTATACATATAATACATAGATAAACACGGCGATTTATAATAGTTAGGTAGGCAACCAAATTTACACAGGTGTGTATCGCTATTGCATACCCACCGTGATCTTTTAATGATTTAGAATAATTGCTACTTTTTGCATCTTACCATGGTTTTTTTAATTCGTTAGCGAATGAACTGCCAATTTTTACAACTTTAAATTAGGTAACCACTGTGATTTCCGGTAAATAGGCAACCAAATCTACATGGGTGTTACCACTATTACATACTTACCATGGCGATTTAATATGTTATTGAAATTGCTTTTTTTTTTTAACTCTAAATTTAACGAATAGTGCAAGATAGAGAGACAAAAGCGACATGATGAATATTTTATTATAATTTATCTCATTTGGGCGATCAGGTAAGTAAAAATACTACTACGAAAAATTATTTTCTGGCCAGGTAACTGCCACAAATAGAATCTTAGAGTTGCTAACTAAAAAAAAGTTTAACTATAAAAAATATTCCGTGCGAATTACATAGTGTACAGAGTATGGTTAAAACTGGAAATGAGCGGTTGCCGGAATACAAATATAATCCCGCATACATTTTTAGACGGTCATCAGCCAATATATATATTTACTGGTGTGTATTGTACAATCACATATAAAACAAAGAGATTACATACTGAAAATACATTGCGTTATTAATTAATTAAAAAAAAAACACTTAGTGGGTAAAGTTAAATTATTATTATTATATTATAATAATTAGTAGTTACCTAATAATTTACATTAGACTAGAAAAGGAAATTTTTAAAATATTTCACGCTAAAGTAAAATTACACAGTATATATACAAACTAAATAGTACAATATTACATACATCAATAAAATCTCATACACATTTTTCTACAACAAAACAAACAGAAAAAGGAACGAAACAAAATTGATACAGCCAAATACGAAAATAAAAACAATTAAGTTAAAAATTGAACCATATTATGCAATAAATTACTTACGAAATACAATGACATTTATAGTCTATAGTTGCGAAGGTATTTTCCTGTTCAATAATTATTATAAGTAGGTATTTTTAATATTTCAGTTAAACAAGTTATAAGGAAATATTGAACGTTAACCCCATTAGAACAGCCATAGTTATATTATTTGGTAACATTCATAAATGCTCAAAATATATTTGGTTATAAATAACATGTATTTAATAAATTACTCCCCAAAAATAACGATTTGGTTAAAATGTTGTTCATTCGTCATTCTTTTTTTTTTTCATTACTTTCCTTCCGGACTCCTTCGCCTGTCCACTAAACTTCGGTTGATTTCGCAACTGTAACCCCACCACTTTGCCGTTTATTAAATAAACCTCCCAGAAACGAATGCGGGTAATGAATTGGTTTTCCTTTATATAATACTTTGTCAGATCTCGAACAGGTACTAGCCGAGGTGGATTGGAACGAGACGGACATGCCGCTATCTAAAGATCCTACGCTCCCGCGACGTTGAGCCTTCTCTCCTGTAACTACACTGACACAATAAACAGAACTATTCAATTATTATCCTTGTATAGGCAGCATCCTTTTTTAAAATTTATTTTAAACGATAAGGCAAAAGCACATGCAATTATACACACATACATGCCAGTAATACAAGATAGTCGCGAACAGAGCTGGAATAGATAGTTCCAGTGGCGACTCGTACGTCATTGTACGTGAGGGCTCTTAGTTTTTAACATAAGTGAACCATTATAAATAATCGCAAATAGAAATAAATCAATAACTGACCAAACAAATACAATACTCGCTTACGTTGCTTGATATTTAAATGCAAGCAAAAAAAGTGAGTTTCCTTTGGGCGGACACCTCCCACACAGTCCCAAACCAGCACTAAAATCCCTAAGAGCACGATAGATGTTTATATCATCTACATAAGCTAAGGCAATGCAGTTAATTGAAGTAATTAAAACATTAATGAATAAGGTGGACAGAAGAGGGCCCAGATTAAAACCTTGAGCACTCGTGAAATCGCATAATCGCATAATAAGCCCGGATTGTAGACAACGTAGTTTTTTCTTCTAGTCAGGTAAGAGTGCATAAAAGAAGTAAGAAAGTTAGTGAAGCCATATTTTCATAGTTTTTGCAGTAGAATCCGGCGGTCGATTGGGTCAAAAGCACGTGTATATAACATCCATCTGGTCGTTATTGTCCCAAGTTTTTACTAAAGTAATTAGCGATACATAGAATTGCATTTATTGCAAGATATTCCAGCTCTTTTCCCGAAATCTCATTGTTACTGTACTGGACGTATGTGTGTTTATTTATAAGAACGCTACCTACTACTAGAAAGAACTACTTTTTATGTAAGCAAGTGATCGTAGTGTTTAATGGTGGATTAAAAAATAATAATAAAACTTACATTGTTCGTGTATATCCAACAGGGAGTTACTAAGAGCAGATCTTTTAATTTGTGTCTCATGGGCAGCGTCGTCGTGATCCTCTTCATTCTGCTGATTCTGGGCGTGGCAAGGACACACTTCCACATCAGCGACACCGCTATCACGATTCTCCGTACCTGGCACCAACAATCGTTATCACAAAACGAACAGTTTCGTCACAAAAAAGAAAATACCTGCGCGGTTGCCACGACTCGATTTCTGCCTCTCCAATTCTGCTTCTATCCGCAAATTTTCCATTTCGTCCATCTCGTAAACAGACTCCTTCAAATCCTCCGCAAATTTGACCCTGTCGTGTTCGTTTCGAGCGTTGAAAGTGATCAGGACTTTATTATCTACGCGTTGGGAAAGTCTGATTCCGAACGGGTAATCTGTTCGTTAAAGATAATCCTATTACGTTCACTTATGCATTATTAAAAACTAGTAATGGACGAATCGAAACCAAAAATCATTCGATAACGCTAAAAGAATCGGGAATTATGAATCGAAGGTTCAGGACTCATTAAATATCAATTTAGCCTTAGATTTTCGGTTCCGATTCACCCATCATTATTATAAAAACTTACGGGCGACCTCGAATAGCTGCACGTTCATGCCGCAAAGTGGGAAACTATTTCTGAAGGTGTAAGTCACCGAAGATTTCTTCTTGCTTAAAATTTTCGTAATCACCAACAGGTCGTTGAATAAAAAGACTTCTCTTTGATGAACGCCGGGTCTTTCTTTCTTCGAGACATCCGGTATCTCGTACAAGCGACAGTAACAGACGAGTCTGCGATGTGGCAGCGCCATGTTCGGTTTTTTACCGACGATCGTAGCTTGGACTTTCATGACTTGAGATACGTGATCGGTGCCGGGTTTAAATTCATTAGCTTTAACCCTGCCGTATATCCCGGTCAACATGTCGCTGTCGATGTCGTGACAATCGTCGATTCCTCTGAGATTCTTTATAAAATCTTCGAGTTTCATACGCCTTTCAGGTTTTATATTGGGCGTATGAAGGTCGGTGTTAAGCATGATTATTGCGAAAGCCAATACGAATACCTAAAATGTTTTTATATTTATAAAAAAAAAAATAGGACAACAAAACGAATTATAAATACTTACAGTGTCTGGAGATCGAAGTCTAGCTACTATGTCGACGTTACACTGACAGTACCTCTGTGAGAAAACTTCCATTAATCTCTCGATCTTTTGCGCCTCCCCGGGCATGCGATAATATTGCTGAAATTTCCTTAAAGCGACGTCGACTTGCATCCCTGATAAGTCCAATTCCATAGCAAAACACTCCAGCACAGCCATGCAGAATGGACTCTGCAGATTTCCTAGGTATTCCCCGATCATTTGTTTGCTCAGTCCTTTCCTGGATATTAGGAATCTGGCCACGCCCTGCGGCGTGTTCTCTAAGAAACCCTTGCGCATCAAGTAGTTGATGCCCCGTTCGGGTTTCTTGTTGAATAGATTCAAACCGACGCGGTACTGTCTCTTCCGAACGGTTTCGGAGATCTTACACCCGGCACTAGGTGCGATTTGTTCCGTGCTACGATCTAGAACGTAACCGCTGCTATTGGCCGAAGAGATATTCCCTAAGCTAGTCTCTAAAGCCGGCTCCGCGTATTCTGGCAGGTGGGCGCCGCCCGCTTTGTTCTTCCACATCGAAGGGGTGTGATAATCACACTGTATCCTATCAGCTGAAATGCTACTATCGCTCCCCGAACTTTGGACGCTGGACAGGGACCCGTTTTCCGTAGTTTTGGTCAATCCGTTCGACCGGTGAGATCTGGATTCTAAGGAACGCGACGAAATACTGGACGTACGTTTCGGTACTTCTGGTGGCACCTTTCTCATGCTCAAGCTACCTCTGCTGGAGCGCGAATTCTGCGCCCCGGACGATGATGATGACGAAGAGCAAGACTGCGGTTCGTGCTTAACCTCCATCGGGGAGGAGTAATAATGGTGTTGGTGGTGCTGCACGTGATGCTGGACGTGGTGCTGCATGTGTGGAAGGGAATAGTTCTCCCAGCATATCGTGGGTGTCCCCGACTGGCTCCTCGGTATCGGGCTGTTGTCCATGTTTCTCCTTTCGCGTAGTGACATCGAACGCATCGGCACCGCACGCACCACAACTCCGCTATCGTGTCCGTTATTGAAGGACGGTCTGGCGTACTCGGGTTCGTATTGGCCGTCGCCAGCTTCTACGGTTTCGCCGCCCGTTCTTGGTGCGCCGTCGCTGTTATTTTCTCCACCATTCGGTATCCTCCTGGATATTCTTTTCTCCGCCTTCGCCATTGCCGTGATGGCTGCGAATTTCTTAAGCAATGTGTACCTCCTGAACGCCCTCTGTATTGTGAGTGCCGCATTTCTCGCCCTATCACCGCCGTATTTTCTCTCCAATAATTCGATTTGCTTGTCTAATATGTCCTGCGATAATTCGTACCTAGAAATATAATCGTTGTTTTACGGTATCTAAATCCGTATCAAATCAACCAGTCACATGCGCCCTATGTGGCAGCAAAGCAATATGGCGGGCACTTATATCAATGCAGTTTACAGCACGACTTATTCGGTAGCTTTTTGTAAAATTGAGACAGTAACCTTGCTTTTGCGGATTGCGTTTTGAAGCATGCATGTGTACCGTCAATTTGATCTCATTTTTTTAAATTTGTTCTTGCATTTGTCATGATTCCTTTTTTGTTTCTGGGCGCAAAGAGCAAAAAGAAATTATGCCAGCTATAGGAGCAAATTAAATAATTCGAGATATACATGTATACTTCAAAACACAATAAGCAAACTCAAAGTTTATTATCTCAATTTCGCAAAAAGCTACCGAATAGAAAAATTATCCTAAAATTTAGCAGAGATAAGAACCCCGGTAAATGTTTTGTTGTAAACAAGAACATTATAGGAACTATGCAGTTCAGGCATAACTGCATAGATGTCGCTGTGCTGTATTTTAATTATAGCTGTAATGATCAATTAAGTATGAATAAAAATTCTAAAAATATGTATACTTTCATTTTAACCATTAAAGAGAATGATCTCAGACAGTTTGAGATCTGAAATGGTCAGGGTGAATTTTGCCATTTTTAGTTGATTTGGTATGAAATGATCCCACTACGACTTCAATGATGCAAACATATCAGCAGCGATACTGATTGCGTAGTTACACTACGTGCTTGCTTGTTTTTAGTGATGGGCGAGAAGTAAATGTTAGCTCAGCGTGTTTTGTACGTAAATAACCATTACAAATATATAAAAAAAAATGCGTTGCAACTGTTTTTTTTTTCTTTTTTCGTTAGTAATTTTAACGACATCCAAATCTCATTTGTATAAACTAATTACCTGTTAAGGAAATAAAAAAATATATATTATATATACTAACGTGGTTTGTATCCTAGAACGTTTAAGTATATCTCCGTTTCTCAATGATCCTTTTTTGTGCAAAGACGTCTGGGGCACGACGTAACCAGAACCGTTTGGGGAAGTCCTGGCGTATATTGGACTCGTTGCCGGAGTAGAATAATTTTGCGTTTGCATGTAAGTAGGCGCCTGGATGTACGTTTGTTCTTGAATGTGTATTTGGCCCATGTTCGAAGATGCTGACGAAGATGCCGCTATCTGCGGCCTATCCATCTTTTGTGGGAAGCTGTGGCGAACAAATAATGATAAATTAAACACTAAATGAACTAAATGGCCGAAACTAGTCAGCCAATATTAATTTTTTTTAATTAATTTGAATTTATTAAAATAATTGGGTGGATTAAACAGTATTTTATTGCTATTCTTTATATTATTATTTAGACTCAACTATGAACTAAATAAACTAAAAATAATTTTAAACGTATCTCAACGTTAATTTAACAGGTACATAAATAAGAGGATGTAGTATGTAAGCGCAATAATATTAATGCAATTATCGTTAGTTACCTTCCCACAAGGAAACCGGAAATACAGATTATCATTTTCCCTATAGGCGCACGTATCGTATGTTGTACTTATACGAACACTGCACTGAGACGCGATATTTTCACTCTGTCGAAGAACAAATAATATGATTCGAACGCTTTCGAAGCAGCTGCAAGACTGAAGAAATCTGCCGTAGGTGTCCTTCCCTATTTCATTTTAAGGAGACCACTAGTATACAGGTAGATAACAGAGTTGGGAAACAGGAAGGATAGAGATAAAGTGATGCTGGGTTATTGGTAGTTTCCACCAAGGTTTACTCTTAAACGTCAATTTTATTTACTTTTAAGTAAACGTATGGAAGAATCAGATTTAATCAGAAACTGGAAATTATAACTTATATGTACCTAGTTAATATTATTTAGATTACTGTAATTAGAAATTTAAACTCCATATCTTTTCGTATGTTTATTTAAACATCATATCTTTAACTATAAACTGTAGAAAAAAATCCTCTTAACAAAAATTTTTTGACAGGCGAATTTGTTTTTGTGTGTTGGTTTTTTTTTAAACAGTAACAAATTTTGATAATTGTAAATTTCTGAATATGTAAGCATATGTTATCTTTTTCACAGATAACAAAAATAATGCGGAAGAGATTAAAATTTAATTAATAACCATATAAATATTAAATTAAATGCCTAAATCGACAGGGATTTTAATGGATCTAGTCCCCTGCCCACCTTTATTATTATTATTTATCTTAATTTATTTTAATTAATTAAACAAAATGTAAAGACATGGAAAATACGTCAAAATACAAAAAATAAACAAACTTACACTTCCAAATAATCTTGAATGGAGTAGTAGCTAATATTTAATAAATATTTTTGGACTCCAGACTTAAATTTACCATAATTGGTAATATATACTTTTAACAATTATTATTGGCAGTTTATTAAAAAGTTTACAACCCCTAAAGAATTGAAGTTTATTATCTACGGTTATACAGGATAGATTTAATTTTTAAAACAATTTGTTTAAATGTAATATTTGATTTTTGGTTCTACATTCTACATTGGTGGAAATAACTATGAAATATGCACATCCGAAACCCAGCTGATGACTACCATATGTTATATATTAAATTTCGGTCTTAAATACATATCTTGTGCCTATATATATCGTTATGTATTTACCTAGAATCTAATTACACAGACTTATGTATTATATTCGAAAGAAAAAGTTTTCAAATCAGAAATACGCAGAACACCCGTGGCCAGCACGTGTTCGAGAACCAACCAAAAAACGGCAGGTGTTTCTACAAGAAAGAGGCACCACGCACAGTGGTCCACGGCAGATGTCTTATAAATAATCTGGTCCCTCAGTCTCCCGATCATAATAGTGCATAACAAAATTTCTAGGGCATTAAAATCGTCTGTATAACATCGTATACCGTACTGCACGGTCTGAAGTGGGAACAGACGACGTTTGTATAGTAACAAATGAGGTGAAAGCTTGTAGAATGTTACGTAATTTCTTGCTTTTTCTGCTGTTATTTTTTCTTAAGTGAAAAAGAAAATATATGTATGTCAATGAACCATGCGTTTCTAATCATTTGTTTTTGTTGATGATTAAACATTCTAGTGCTCTATATACAAGCGCATACAACCCAATTCTTTAATGCTTGTCACCACTACTCTACCTAGATACTTGCCCACTTAAACTACCTACATGTATGTGTAAGAACTGTTATTTTTACCGTGTTGTTGGTAATTTAAACGCATCCAAGATTATTTGTTTTATTTCATGCATGTAACTGTTCTTTTATATATGTATATATATACATACGTCATACGTCATTCGTAACTCGCCTATTGTTTATTATTGTTATTACGGCCGGATTTCCTCAAAAAAATTGTGCGACAACATGCTACGTTTTTATCGTGGTTTACCTTAACGATAACCGGAATCGTTGTTAGCCTATGGTGACGCAAATTTTACGATTTTAACTTTTCTTAATTAATTTACCTGATGGTCGTTACGTGCTTCCCGAGCGGTCGTAAGGCCGTACATGTTTCGGATACTGTTACGAATCTGCTTGTATGCTGATGTCTGGTGGTGCAGACGACCCTATATCGTTCCTGGGCTCTAGAATGCACCCTGACGATTGTTCTATCGCTGACGATGGCTTTGGAATTCGGGGCATCTTTAACAACTAAACGTCCGCGCATCATAAAAACGAGGGATGCTCTCAACAGTGATAAGACATTCTCCCGTATGGAAGTGAAAGAAGGAAGTTGTCAGTACGGATCGGGTGACGATCCCAGTGACATTTGGATAGATCCAGATTTGCAATCGTCGATTCTAGCGCTTATACACAGCGGGTGTTGGCATTTTATGTTACGGTCGAACAACACACAAAACACTCGATCTAACGGGGACGACTGTCGCCCAACTTTCGCACTGGTAAATTAAACAACAAACAAAAAAGAAAAAAGACCACAAGCAAACAACGACTATGCACCACTTCCTTCGGGTCTTCGCTGCACTCCGCGCGCACCTATTGTACGTAAAACGGCGACGTGGGTACACGGTACGTAACGAATTGATTCGCAATTCGCATTTGCAAAGTCAGCTGACTTTCATAGCGTACGGCCGAAACAAGTACAAGCATATTCCGTTCTGTGTGCTCTAAGTGAGTTACATATGTTAAACTAGAAACAGAGTCAAGAAGAAACGAGGTTGAGAGCCAATCTGACGTCACAAGACCTTGATATTACATCACTAATACATATTTATATGTATATGCACATACGTACATGCAATTTGGTCTTGGTCGTCCAATAATGGTGTTAAATACTAATAAAACGCGAGTTTTTAATAACAAACGTACAACCGCTTTAAGAGCTGGTTAAACATTCACTACTGGTAGATTAACAATTCTAGTCGCCATCGTCAGAGGATATCGTACCGCTTCCTATTCGCCTGTCTCACTTGAAGTTTCGAGTTGAGAGTACGGAAATGATTGTGAGAGGGGGCCTAATATACCGATAATTCCTTGATATTCTTTTAATTCACGCGCACGGGCTATTTATTATATTATCGCATTGTCTGTTTTATGTCCGTCTTGAAATCGAACACACGTCTCACAAACTTAGAAAGTGCATAAGTACGCTCCACTTTAATCGATTGAGTTATCGGTTCTATAAGAGGGGTGATAATAAATAGTGAAAGTGAACCGGGTACTAAAATACTAATTCAATATCTATTTTGTTGTTAACATTAATACGCGTTCATCCGAATCCAAAATTCGAACTGCGTCTGGCCCATTCGTTCCAATTGGAATCTCTGTTGGCCTTCGCTTGGTACAACATACAACAGTCTATATAACACATGTGCGTATATAGATTTAAATTAAATATGTACGGTTTCATGTCACAGACATCAACACATGTATGATTGCCCCAATCAAATAACACGTACACATACGTAGCATTTTTTTTTTTTGTACCAGGCACTGTATAGCTTAATAATAATGATTAAATAATAGCGGCAAGCTATTCAAAGGCCCGATAATACAATCAGGCGGACATAATAATCGCGCGTGCATATTCAAAACAAACATATCTGTTACTCGCGCAGAGATTTTTTAAATTATTACATTATGACCTGTCGCCTATTACAGGTATTTAAATACGATAGTGAAATTCTGGTTTTTCTTTATATTCTGCAGTGGTCTTAACCGCAATATAGGCAACCCAATCGACGTGTCCACAGAATTATTATTTTTAAGGATTTGTTAGTATATTTATATTTTCTGAATATACTATGCATTCCCTTTATTATTTTAAACTCCCATTATTATTACGAACTTTTATCTTAGCAAACAAGCTGTGCACGCCCCTTAACTTCCATTGTTTGGAATTTTATAAAAATAAAAACACTATAAATGTCTTTTTCCTATTATTTCATAAAGAAAATGATTGACACCTCCAAAGTTATATTTTCAATTAAACTTCCCCATTAAAAGAAATCTAGTAGAACTAAATTAGATCCGAATCACCTTGCCAATCGTTTAAATATTAATAATTTTATTGTATAACAAATTAAAATCATTCGGAATGGTACTGAGATTCAAATAACTGAAATTGTATGATTCGAGCAGGACTGAATGTGTTAAAAAGAAACATTAATAATTATCATTTATAGTTAATATATTTTAATTAAGAGTGACGATCCTTTTATACAGAACAATATTACAACGTTTAATTCTAATTGAATAACATGGAATTTATTTCAACTCCAGAAGAAAGGATTTTTTCCTTCGTGATAAATATAATAAATAATCTTAATATATTTCCTAGGCTACCAATCTATAGGAGACATACGAATATGCATAAATCTAAATGGGACGGATTGGTTCCGCATTGGATTAACCCGGTCTGCTCGGAGGCAGTCTAAGTCTTATTTCTATAACAGTTGTTTGGAGCATATAAAATATCGAAATCGAATCATTTACCTTTCGTCCTGTAGACGTTTCAATTCGACCATTTCGAGTTCGAATCTTAGGTTACTGTTTTCGCAAAGCAGGAGGTCCCTCTCGCTCGCCAGGCCGTCCAATTCGCGTTTTAAACGCATTATCTGCTCCCGTTGATCCCGAATTGTTGCGTCCTTCTGTGCCAAAAGGGCATTTATGTCGATATTGTCCACAGCCATTGCGGGCCTCCCACTGTTGTAATCACTCATGATGTATTGTCGGAAAATAATAACAGAAAATCGGACGGGTTTAAATTACGTGCGTGCGTACACCATTGTACCACTTCTCTTTTTTTTTATTATTAATGGTTAATCTCGCAGGTATTGCAATAATCACTATCGGTTATTCGGTATTGCTTATATCACATTTTATCGACACACAAAACACAAACAACAACACTGACATTTGTACTTAACTTACCCTATGTGTATGTATTTATCTTTTATTTCTAGCATAGTTTCAAACCTATCGATTACTTTTGTGTAACCTCAGCAGACGGCGCCATTTTACAAGCATCTACGTATTTATCCCGGGTGTAGCTATTGGATAATAGATGGCAGCTTCTATGGTTAATTTGAATTTATATTTATTTTTTTAAATATATTTAAATAATTAAATAAATCTCCATTTCACAGGTTAAATTAATTGAATATTTATTCTAACAAAATTATTCGTTATAACTTTAAGTTTTACGTAATAATGTGCAAAATGTGTGCGCATTTCTTATAAAAATATAATAAATAAATTATTAGTGGGTGACATTTATGAAAATATATGCGGGGAATTTTTTTTTATAATTTTATCTATACATATATGGTATTTATCTAGTAAAGAATGGTAGATCTTTATTAGTGGAAGCAAACAATGATTTAGTCTAATAGTGGCTAGCGCAAAGGGACTTTTAAACATAAAATTCGCAACTGCACGGTGTTGTGGGCTATATCCCAGTATCCCGAGAAAGGAAGCTTGTAGCATACATATGTATGTATGTATGTACTTACATAGAATGTTTATAGGCGTGCCGTTAGTAACATCTCGATCTCAAGTCTTACAGAGAGGTAGAAATAGACCCCTGCTCACAGCTGAAAGTCTAAAGACGGCCGTATATGCGTATATCGCCTACGCTTAGTTTTTAGCTTCGGTTAGTCGCAGTCTCTATAGCAATCAGACGTCGAGATTTTCATGTGTGTGTATATACGTTATACTAGTATAACTACATCCATTGTTAGTTACTGTTTTGAATTTGTTTCGCATAGTTACGGGATTGTTAAATTAAATTCGAAAAAAAATAAATAAAAGTGTAATCCACCTGATTCATAATATTTCGCATTTCGGTTTAGTTTGTTCGGACATAAATGAAGAAAAGCACGTTTCAGGACCAAAATAGCACTGGATATATACACAAATAAGATGGTGATTTTTTTGCGCGAATATTAATCGGTAAGTGTAATCTAATTTAGGCAATTAAACAGAATTAAAGTTCTGTTAAACAGAACTACGAATTCGGCCGTGCCAATCCGCTTATCCTTTGGTGTTATTTATGATTTGTTATTAATGTTTAGATTATTTACTTCGGGCGAATCGGTCGAAATCGTAATGATTATTTTTAGATATTGTTATAATTTTGTTTTTTTTTTTTTATTCTGTGAAGTTTATCGCATAAATTTACATGTATAAATTCCCCGACACGTTGTATATTTATAAAATAACATAATCCTCTAAAACATTGTGTTGTTATACACCCAACAGAACTTCTTAGGTGAGTAGAGTTCCCGTAATTTCAAGAAGGATGTTTTGCACATGTGTTCGTCACATTTTCGAGCGTCAAGTTTACCCCGATACGGTTTCCGATTTCCTCGTATTTAAACACTTAAATAACCGATATTTTAGTACATTACTTCAGAAGTATATAAGTTGGTTATGGGGCGAAAGTAAATGCAATGATAAATCTGTTTTAAATTAGCCCCTATCCTATTGTATTTTAATAGGTTTTGATGGTGATGGTGGTGACGTTATTGGTGGTATTAGAATTCCGCAGGGATGAAAGAAAATTTCCTAGAATTTATATATATATATATACATATGTATGTTTGGCACATGTTTAATTACAACGGATGTATAAACATAATTCAATTCAAAATACATTAACATTATATCGGGAGCGCATACACTACCACTTACGTATTTCGTTATTTCTAACGCTGCTGGAGCTAATTGCGCATATTTCGCCGTAATAGTTTTGATGTTTATTGGATAAATATGCAAAAACCGATATATGTTCTTTCGCCAGAATAAAAACATGGTCGTGTCTATTTTTAGAAGAAACGATCAGTCAGAGTTACTGCCGGCTGCAGTGGCTGCTCTCTTTCTCTGTAAATATTAGCTTTTAATTAACTTTCGGAGTTAACAGGGCAATTAACCTTCGTAAATAACTTTAATAAATTAAATAAGTTAACGTTTTCTTCCTTTTTATATTCGATAGAATATTTCCACTGCTGAAGTTGCAGGCTGTAAGGTATCGT
Organism: Cetonia aurata; assembly: GCA_949128085.1. NCBI lineage: Eukaryota > Metazoa > Arthropoda > Insecta > Coleoptera > Scarabaeidae > Cetonia > Cetonia aurata. The sequence continues at coordinate 12,214,806 of OX421891.1, forward strand.
GTTATATGCGTTAAATCTTTAACATTACTGCTCGTCTTAAAACGGACCTTGACGATAGCATCGCCGGATATGATATTTAACAGGCAATTCAAACCTAAGCCTTATCAACATGCAACGGAGCACTCGCTTACTTAGTATTCTGGCCGGCCTTCCCCGAGCTAACTCCATACGAAAGGAGAAAAACAATAGTGCCTATCTTATAGAAAAAAAATATGCCACTCATCATTCGCCACACGTACACCGTACTCTTTTAATATTGAATATATAATTGCGCAAACTACGATTACATGCATTGACGTATGTCGATATAAAGTGAAATAGTAATGATAATTATAATAATATTTAGAATTATATAGTCTTCGGTACGAGGGAACTTCAACCTGCTGAAAAGAACCGGTGACGCAAGAGAACCAATGGTTTAGTTAAACTTAAAAACGTCCTCTCTCGAACTTCCTGTGTGTCTGAACGCACAGATGCGCTTTCAGTTTCAGAGAAGTTATCTTTACACCTACCGTCGCTATAACACCGCAACTACAGATACTTATACATAAGTATATAAAGTGTATATGCGTATATATAGCGTTAGATACATATATAATATACCGCCGAAAATGTCGACAGGCAATCCAACTAACGTCCCGGATCGAAATATCGTGTTGAAATCTTATCTAAATATCGTTTTTCTTCGATGTAACTAACACTTCCTGTAATAACGGAAGAGGACGAACACAGGAATATACTTCATTAAATCCAATTTTTTTTTAGAAAAATACACGCCTCTGGAAATAATACTGCCGACCGCAAATTCATATTAATAATACATATTTTTAATCGCTCCCAACAAAACACAAGGTTCTGCTTTATATCTCTGGGTATTTTTCTACAAGATTAATGTGTTGAATATGGTACTCTTTAATATCGTCAATTTTTAAGTTTTTTTGGAGGAAAAAAGAAACGGTTCAAGTGTTTTAAAACCCCATGACGGTAGTAGTTGCGTCATACCCTTAAGAGGGGCCTAATATTTCAATGAATGACATAGTCTTAATGCTTTGATATACTCTTAAAATTAAAAACTTAAAAACATTGATTTTCAAAAATGACGAATCATCGATCAGTTTCTTTAATAAAATAGAAAAATTTATATTCTCTATGTACGAATTGAAAATGCTTTATATTAATGTTTTAAAGTAATTATAATAATTGAATTTACTTAATTGTTAGTGTAATATCACGAAATATAATCATTTTCCTTAGAAATGAAATTTAATACCACTTTATCTAAATTATTTTATTTAATAACCATTGTATTTATTGTTATCAATTAATATTTCGCAGAAACAATAATGTGGAGGATTTACTCGGCAAAAAAAATTATATAATATGCAATAAATACTTGCGATTATATCCCCTTTTTGAAATGTATTTACAATGTTTCAGATGACTTGTGAAAGATGTTGACGACATACAAAGTTGTGATTCTGTTGGGTGTGGTTGCCTACTCTCTCGCCGAAAACAGCGACTATGATACAGGTGCGTTTTTTATAACATTTATATATATTAGGGTTGTCATGTTTTATAAAAGCCCGACTAGGACGTTCGAAGGAAAAAAACGAGTCATTTGCGGTCCAAAGTTTATTTTTAAGATATTTTGTTTAGAATTATGTCAGGTCATAATAATTGATGATGGTCAGGTTGAGTGATCGGTTGATTTGACACAAATATAAGGGCATTTTCTAAGCTGTTGGAATACTAATCCTCAATAGCAGCAACAAATGGCAATCCTAATATAAATTAATCTTTTTTTGCTTGAACAATAATAACTACTACTGCAGTGAAAACATTAGCAGACACAGAAAGAAATTCAGAAGACAGAAAGCCCTTCTTTATTAGAAGTCACGATTTAAATTGCACCGGCCCCAATTTCGTGGAATTAAACTGCCAGGCCGGAGGTTATCCCGCTCCAAACATCACCTGGTATAAAAAATATGAGAAATTAAACGACGCCAGCGCGAAAGCAGAGGGAAAAAAGTGGATTTTGACATTGAATTTGGCCAATAGTTCGAGTTACGGCGATTTCATGTGCTACGTCTGCAATAGGGTGGATTGCGTGAACCACACATACGTCATAGGTAAATCCGGATAGAATAGTGCGGCAATAGTGGAGTTATGATTCATATATACATCCCCAGATTCCACTACGTGTGACAAATCGGTAGTAGCAGAAGATGAGGAGGTAGATGACAGCGTTACCGATCAACAGTCTCAGAAACCGGGACCTCCGTATTTCGTTAATAAAAAGATGAACAAAATCCACGTAAAACCGGCAGGGCATGTAATTACTTTTAGGTGCAAAGCCGGCGGGTATCCCACGCCGAACATAACATGGTATAAAAATGACGATAAACCGGTAAGGTCATTGGGAGACGTAAAATACAATAATTGGAATCTGCAGTTGCAAGACCTCGTCATATCCGACGCGGCAAACTACACTTGCAAGGTGTGTAATTATCTGGGATGCACGAACTTCACTTACAATTTAGACGTGATAGGTGAGTCCCCGAAAAAAATCGTCCGGCACGTTAAAGCCATGCGCAGTAACTGCCGTGCGTGACTTATTTATTAAAAGTATGTAAACCGATGTGTTCTAATACAGAAAGATTTCCTGCCAAACCCTATATAAAAGAGGGGTACCCAAAAAATACCACCGCTTTAGTAAACTCGACCGTGAAATTTGAATGTCCGCAAATACTCACGGATTTAGAACCGTACATACAGTGGATATATACTAAAACTTATCCGGAAGTTTTGAGTAACTTTAGTAAAGCTGACAGTATTTTCAGTAAACTTAATCAAACCGAAGTGGTAAAGGTATAAAAAAGATCGAAATTTTTTATTCTATTTTTGTGGTTGGTGATGGAACTGTACACGGAGGTGATGGATCTGTTTTTTTTTTGTTTTGATTATTACATGTTTACGCACTAAATATGTGCTTATATGGAATTTGACAAGTATACACGGTGTTGGTTAGACATGTTTATAAAGATACAGAGACACAGCGAACTCGTGAAACCTGTAAATTCTTAGAAAATAAATGAAAGAAATTTATCAAATTTAAATGCAATTAAAAGCGAATTCGCTGTGTGTACCCTACATACAGTGAGCCACAAGAGTTTTCGTACACCTACCTAATGTTAAAGAAGATTATGAGTGCATTTATTTCAACTTCATAAAGATATAAAACTGTACTTACAGTATGACAACCGTTATTAAATAAACCCATGAGATAAAATAATAAATACACAGTGCAGAAAGCCAACTTACTAGGTATTTTTTGTAAAACATTTTTAAAAAATACAAATTAGTTAGCGTGATTCACCGACTTTGTTTTGTTTTTCGCGTTCCTTAGCACTAGACAGGTGTCTGAAAACTTTATATACTTATCCATGTACAGGATAGCCTATTCATTAACGAAACAAAATATTAATTAATTTTATGGCACAAGATAGGCTAGCCTTTACGCAAAATTTGTATGTTTCATGTGAATACACCAGTATCAATACTTTTGAAAATAATTTAAAATTGACTCTTATTATTCTTCAGTTTATTTTAATTTAATTCGGGAAATATATATACATATTTGAAAACATATCATAGTTTCAAAATCTTAGTTTGCCTTTTTTTTAACATTCTCAAGCTCTGAATGGAATTTAATTTATTTAAAACTGCTATGCCTAATGTTTCAATTACTAAATTGGCTACAATATCCGAAATAGGCTGTTCCAAAACATTGTTTTTGTCCAAGAAATTGCATAATAAATAAATGAAAACTTGAAGATTTTGAGATTATTTCCCAAATTAAAGTTAGAGCAAACTGAAGTATCAATACTCCCTTAATTTTGGTATTGATACTATTTGTAAGCAATGGACGTCAAACTGCAGATATGTTTCGACTTGATTATATATATTTTTTATATTATTACAGAGATGTATCAATAAATTTTGCACGTTCTGTATTTAATTTTAGAACGATATCATAGTAGGCCGATCATAGTGGAAAAAGCGCAAAATATTACTGTGGCTTTGGGAGGTAGTGCTAACTTTACTTGCAAGTTTTTGTCTGATTTAAATCCAAATATTTTTTGGACCCGAGGTAAAGGTCCTAATAAAACCATTATAAAGGTACATTTTATTGTCGTACACAGTACAATATATACGTTCTAATTAGTAATGTGCATGCGTTTATGCCCGAGTGAGTTGTTGTGTTTACCGCTACCCTATGTGCATGTTTTGAACTCTAAATGTTGGAATGCGAACGCGGCGTGCTTTTATATTGCCTACGTTCTATTATAACCAATCCGTCTAATTGGATAATCGATTTCTCGAATTTAGCAAGGTGAATCTGACATGGAGATTTTGCTATTTAAAAATGTCACGTACGAACAAGAAGGATGGTATACTTGCGTGGCATCGAACAGTTTGGGCCATACAGCGGCTAGTGCCTACTTAAAAATAGTCGATTGTAAGATGAATTATACATATATTAACAATCATCTAAATTTTACTCACAGATGTTTCAGCGCTCAACGATGACACTACATCACAAAACGGTTACATAATCATTTTTGCCGTTGTTGTAATCTTATTATTTTTCGTCGGCACTGTATTCGTCATATATATATTGAGGAAATTGAGGCAGTTAGTACTACAGTTTACGCGAATAAACAGAAATGAAATTTATGACTTCATTTTTCAGAGAGAAATTGAAAAAACTAATGGCACTAGAAACAGCTAGAGCTGCAGTAGTCACACAATGGACTAAGAAAGTCATCATAGAAAAGAGCCATTCTGATAACGTTACTGAACCACTGGTAAATCTACTCATAGCTTCATAATTATCTTACTATTGGCATCTATATTTTTGATTTAGCTAATGCCAGTTGTGAAAATCGAAAAACAAAAGACCCAGAACAATTATTCCGTGGATGGGATGATATCCGAATACGAACTTCCCATGGACTCGGATTGGGAGATTTCCCGTGAATGCCTGTGCTTAGGGAAGAGTCTAGGAGAAGGTGCCTTCGGTAAAGTAGTCATGGGCGAAGGTATAGGGATTGTAAAGCCGGCAGTGAATACAGTAGTAGCCGTTAAGATGCTGAAAGGTAAAAATATACTGCGTAAAAAATAAAATCTTAGATACATCTGCACATTTCTAGAGGGTCATACTGACAACGAAATGATGGATTTAGTCTCGGAAATGGAAATGATGAAAATGATAGGGAAACACATAAACATCATCAATCTACTGGGATGTTGCACCCAAAACGGGCCTTTGTATGTCGTCGTTGAATACGCCCCGTATGGTAATTTGCGCGATTTCCTAAGACAACACAGACCGTCATCTGGTTACGAACCGGCCATTGGAATGTCGGAGAAGGAGAAGAAAACGCTAACGCAAAAAGATCTAGTGTCTTTTGCTTATCAAGTGGCCAGGGGAATGGAATATTTGGCGTCCAGAAGGGTTAGTTTTAACATCTATTGCCATTCATTGATTTTACACGTATAAATTTCAATTTCAGTGCATTCACCGTGATTTAGCGGCGAGAAACGTCCTAGTCAGTGAAGATTACATATTGAAAATCGCCGATTTCGGTTTGGCGAGAGATATACATTGCAGCGATTACTATAGGAAAACCACGGATGGCAGGTTACCCGTTAAATGGATGGCACCTGAAGCACTTTTCCATCGGGTATACACTACGCAATCAGACGTTTGGTCTTACGGTATATTACTGTGGGAAATAATGACTCTAGGAGGTACGTCGAATCGATGATATTCGCAGAATCGAGATTTAATTTTGATTTCATCTAACAGGGACGCCTTACCCGTCCGTACCAAGTGTAGAAAAGCTGTTCCAACTATTAAGAAGCGGGCACCGAATGGAGAAGCCGCCCTGTTGCTCGCTAGAGATATACATGCTTATGAGGGAATGTTGGAGTTACCAACCGAACGAGAGACCCGTCTTCACAGAACTAGTCGAGGATCTAGACCGAATATTGACGATAACAGCGAACGAGGAATACTTAGATCTGGGATTGCCGCAGTTAGACACGCCCCCATCCAGTCAAGAGTCTAGCTGCGACGAATCTGGTGTACCCTTTTAAGTTATGACTAGTCAACTAATGCATGCATGCATACGTCAGTACCTTGAATATATATATAATTAATATAAATAATTAGGGAATAAATGTTTTTTTTTAACAACGCAACGTAATCATCACTCATTGAAAAGGGAAGAAAAGTTTCATTCCACACACACAAAAAAAGTCCATTCAAGCAGCTACTATTAATAATAATGTTTAAGTGGTGGTCCAACCAACTCAATCTGTTCTCGATTCTACGTATTTTTCTGTAATATTTATTTTTAGTTTAGCATGTAGTACCCTGAACAAAACAATATTCTACGTGTCATAATGTTATTGCGTAAAATATTATTACAAATACTTACAAGCCTATACGTTTAAGTTTAATCCTAATATTAATTATTACATCTGAATAATATAGTATTATCATCTTCGTTTCTTTGTTATATTTAATAATGGATTACATAAGTTTATATGTACATAATGTATTAATGATATTAAAGTCGATTTAAATTTATTTATGGCTTTTAATTTCATTCCACTAAAGCGGGAATCGCTCAGAAAAACTTTGAAAAATCAACCGTTCCATTTAGTGGTTGGTTACAATCTGTTGCAAGTTTTAATGAAGTTGCTAAAAGAAGAAAGCCTTTTATTGATGGCGAGTACATTAAAAGTTGTTTCCCAAATGTATCAAAATAACCGCTTCGAGATTTTAACAAGAAAGGAAAATCTTTTGGTGTGACAGAAAAAACTATACTTAAAATCTCTACAATAAATATATTGAAATATACAAATATGCAGTACTTATATAATCTATGCATAATTATAAAAAAATATGTATTAAATATATATCAATCGATATGCCATATATTTTAAATAATCATTAATAACAATACCTTAATCCCATTCTTCGTTTGTTGTATCAGACTCTGAATGCTCACTAGGGGCCGGCGGTGGAATTATTTGCTCTGATATTCTCTCCATAACAGACATTGGATTGCATTCCTGTCCTCTCTTATTCCCAGAAATCCCCTTACGCCTCAACGATAGCCTTGCGTGAAATTCCGCCATTAAATCTCCGCCCGACGTTGTCTTCGTAGAACCGCTCTTCGTTTCGGTGGTCCTCAATTTCGCATTCTTCGCACCCCCTGCTTTCCTGATCGCGTCCATTAGATTCGCATGCAAATTATTCACTTCGAATATCGGTTGTTTAGTCTCTTCCACTGGTGGCTTTGTAACCACCTCTGTGACAATTTCTGGAGCTTGCTCCTCTGGCTCTGGCTCCTTTGTAATAGTTTCTATTACTGTCTGAGGTGGTTCTGCCTTCGGAATAATTTCTGGTGGACTTGCACGAACTTCATCTTCAATTTTAACATGCTGAGATGCGTTGACTGCTGTCGGTGCTTCTGCATGTTCAATATGCGGTAAATTTGGCACATTAGGCGTTGTCGAAACTGAAGGAGCGATTCCCGGTTCAGATTCGTCTATGTAACGTAAATCATCAGCAATCCCGGGTAAATCTGGTAAATCAATAGGAACATCTATACTGGGTACGTCGCCTAAATCTGGACTATAGAAATAATTTTCACTACCCACTTTCATAGTTACAGCACTGCTAGAGATAGATATAGGTGCAGCACCAATCTCTTCCTTTTCCGAAATGCTCCACTTCCGTGGTAATTGTGAAAAGGATAAGGTGTCAGATAAGACATATTTAGTGTAAGGATTTCTACCAGAATTATATAACAGGAAATCATTAGCACAATCAATGGACTTTGGTAAGTCACCCAAACCATCTGATCTAGATTTCTCATCATTGGCATATGTAATATGGAAAAACTGCAATTTCTCTAACGGTTCCTCTTTGAAAGGAACATCTTTATATTTTACATGAAATCTGGTCTTTGGCAAATGGTAATCATCGAGGAAAATCGTCTCGTAAGGTTTCATACTGTCGGAACCTGGATATTTGCTGCTCGAAAATACTTGTATTGCATTTTTAGCAACAGATAAACTTGAGATTTTATCATTAACTTTAGAGATTCTTGCCTTAATATCATTTAAGCTTCTATTATTGGTTTCTAATCTGTTATTTATCCTCTTGAATATATCTTCTGCAACATCTGATAGATAATTCAATGATTCGGCTATTTGTATCACCGTTTCTTGTCTCCGCAGCTTCTGAGGTATTACCGATATAGTATATACAGACATTTCAGATGTAAATTAAAAAAATTAGTAATTTTGAACGTCTCTTATTGTATTTGACAATTCGTAGAATTTTTAGGTTAAATATGGTTTGAATCTACACTATAAACTATACTCGCGCCATCTTCACAAAAGATATCGGTAAATTAGTTAACTTTTTACCAACTGATCAATGACAGGAGAATAGTTTCGGTATTAGATCTAAGATGACAGCGCTAATAATCAACAAATATTACGGTTAAAATAATTCTGTGAATAGTGAATAGATCTTTCGGTATTTGCGAAAGGATCTATCTACAATTGTAAAAGAAATTACGGCTGTGTACATGGATAAAATTCTCCAATGCGATTAGTGTATGTACAGGTGTCCAGTTATCCGAGTTTTTCTAATTTATCGCTTACCGCTGTGTATGTTCAAAATAAGTAGTGACGCCATTGTAAAGACCGCGCCTAGCAGGTTGTGTTTTGTAGTGTAGTATATACCGATGTAGTATGGATAAATCTCAAACATTTTTTTTACATTAAGGTAAGAAAGTAGTATAGTATAATCGAAGCATGTCAAATAGACTAAAATCGATTTTGAACCCTATCACGATTGCGGCCATTGTTTACTCGATTTAATATGTAATAATTAAATGTCGAACGTTTTTATACTTTCATAATACGGTACCGCCTGCGAATATCGCGTTAACTTAACAGGTTACTTTAGGTACAGTCAATTTAATTGCAACTCAACGATCGGATTATTATTACATATAACGAATTGCTAACATTTGTGATGAATAACAACACATTTTTGAACATTTGGGCGTGATTATACTTCATTTTCATTTTTAATTTTACCATTGTCAGCTAGTAATAGTTAGCGAAGCGAATAGTTTTCCTTAAGCAGCTTTTCTTCAGTAAATTAAGGTTCGATACACGTAGTTTCATTCAGACTGCTTATAACGTATGCGGTAGGTGTTAATAGATATTGATTGAGTGGAAGAAAAATGACATCATCGTCCTGTAAGATGACATACATATTATATCTCTGTAAAATTCAAGTTTTTAAATAAAAACGGACGGACGGTATCCAGTTGAAATTAGTCATTGCAAATTATAATGACTCAGTCTATAATATTTATTAATCATGTATGAAAGATGCAAAATTCACAGAGACAATTATTACTGTTTATAAATGTAATATTCTCTGGTTTCAGATAGTTTCTAACTAATCGAACAATGTTTAAGATATTCTATTTATTTTTAATTTACTGGGGAGTGGTAGATGTTACCAGTAGAGAAAGTAAGTGATTTACAGTGATAATAAAAGCTAGAGTCTACGTAAAATTTATTCCAGTACCATCGCCCCCTAGAATAGTCAAACAACCACCGACAGATGAAGTATTATTCCAAGTTACGTCGATAGAGAATGATAAACCGTTTTATATAGAATGTGAGGCTATAGGGGAACCGTTACCAAAGTATGGGTTTCAATATTTCTGTGATTATTGTATATAAGTTAATACAATTTCCAGGTACCATTGGATCAAAAATGGCAAGCCCTTTGATTACCAATCGTATGATAACCGAATAATACAGCAACCGAGTAGAGGGACACTGACGATTACGAAACCGAAAGACGAGGATCTAGGACAGTACCAGTGCTTTGCTGAAAATGAGTACGGCATCGCTACCTCGAATTCCGTCTTCATGCGAAAAGCCGAATTAAATAATTTCAAAATCACCGCACCGAGATCTGCAGTTGGTAACGAGGGAGAACCATTCAAATTAGATTGTCAACCACCCGATGGCTGGCCGAAACCAGTCGTCTATTGGATCATGTTATATAATAACGAAGCTTTCAGGAGTATTAACAATTCCCGTCTGACTTTGGATCCAGAGGGGAATCTATGGTTCTCTAATTTGACCAGGGTCGATGAAACAGAAGATTTCATGTACGCTTGTGCAGCGTCTTCCAAAACCAGATTAGAATATAAAATCGGTAATCGTATTAAGTTGCAAGTGAAGCAATCTGGTGTTAGTGCCGCTCATAATAAATATCCACCTGTTAAACAGTACGTCAGTAGGAAGAATGAAGTGGCAGTGAGAGGTAAAAGCGTTGAACTGTATTGCATATATGGTGGAACGTAAGTCAATTTGATTAATTTCTTTGGCAGTTTTCTTTATTTATTTTTGTGTTTCATTATTGCAGACCACTACCGCAAACTGTTTGGTCTAAAGATGGCAAAGAAATACAATTCAATGATAGGATAACGCAGGAGAAGTATGGGAAGTCGCTTCTGATTAAGATGGTAGATTTTGAAGATAAAGGAACGTACTCATGTTATGTCAGCAATGGTGTCGGCGATGCTCAAACTTATTCCATTAGTTTATCTGTTGTTGGTATGTATTTTGCTGTTATTTCTTTGATCACTGTATCTTTTTTTCTACATATATATGTGGGTGCACTTAAGTAGAGACAAATAAGGAAAACTTTTATGAATAGTTTTGGGTTTTCAATATGAAATTTTATATTCGGATAAATCTAGATTGTTTTTTTAATGGTTTTAGTTAAAGCAACTTGGTTTTTCTTAATTTATAGGTTTAACTCAGCATCTCAAAGTCGAAAATTTGCGTTTAGACGAAAATAATATGTTTGTAAAGAACTTTTATTTGACATAATTGTTTTTCATTTAAATTAATGTCTCTAATTAGTAGATAAATTTGTGCTATTTATATGATTTTCTCGAAAAAAATTAATGAAATAGTATTACTATAATCAATCCAGAAATATGAGTACTCGGAATGTCCCTTCATATAGTCTGTCGCGTCCCCACTAGATAGAATGGGACTCGATTTATAACCCTGTTTTTAATAGTTACTGTATTAGTATTGAACATTATTTAGCGGTACCTTACTTCACCGTGGAGCCGAAGATAGCCAACGCAGCAGTAGGTGAAACAGTAGAATTCCAGTGTGCGGCCTCTGGCATTCCACAGCCGGAGATAAAATGGATTCACAACGGTAAACCCATCAATCAAGCGCCCCCGAATCCCAGGAGGGTCATAAAGCAGAACAGCATAATCATCACGAACCTGCAAAAGAACGACACCGGTAATTACGGATGCAACGCCACGAATTCATTAGGCTACGTGTACAAGGATGTCTACGTTAATGTGTTAGCCCTGGCGCCTGAAATAACGGAACCTCCTACCGATCAGGAAGCCGTGAACGGTAAAGCGATCAACATGACTTGCAGGGTGTTCGGAGCCCCCGCCCCCAAAGTGAAATGGTCCAGGAACGGGAAGGAGCTCACCGGTGGCCGATATACCGTGCTCAAAAATGGCGATTTGCACATTGACAACGTACAGTTCGACGATATCGGCGCCTACACGTGTTATGCTGTTAATAAATTCGGGAACGTCAACGCTTCTGCGAATTTCATAGTACGCAGGCATACATATATTACGGATGGACCAGAAGATTACGAAGTACCGGCCGGTCAGCAAGCCACATTCAGGTGCAACGCGGTGGCCGATGAAGAACTCCCCTTGCAGATAGTCTGGTTGAGTAAAGGTCGCGTTATCGAGTTCGATCGAGAGCCCAGATTCATCACCACTTCCGATTCGTCCCTTACCATAACTCAAACGATCGAATTAGATTCTGGTACGTATACTTGCGTTGCCAAGACCAGATTAGACGAAGCTTCGGCGCAAGCGAACCTGATAGTGCAAGATGTCCCGAACGCGCCCGAGATGGGGAAGATCACTTGCAATAAATTAGATGCCACTATAGAATGGGGACCCATGGGCGATAATCGCTCTCCGATCTTATATTACGTCATCCAGTATAATACCAGTTTCACGCCTGATACTTGGGAGGTCGCTCACGACTCCGTACCGGCTGTAGATACCAGTTATAACGTGCCAATGAGCCCTTGGGCGAACTACACGTTCCGCGTGATCGCCATTAATAGAATTGGTCCCTCGAATCCGTCTGCGCATTCGAAGGTGTGTAAGACGGAAGCCGAAGTTCCGTACAAGAACCCAGACAATGTCGAAGGTGAAGGCGACCAGCCGGATAATCTAGTGATAAAGTGGACGCCAATGGCGGAAATCGACCACAACGCACCGGGCTTCCACTATTTAGTAGAATACAGGCGGGATTTACCGAACGTGCAATACACTGCGGTAACCATCGAGGATTGGACGCAATCTAAGTACGTCGTAGAAAATCAGGAGTCGTTCAAACAATATCGTATTAAAGTGACAGCTGTCAATAACGAAGGTAAAGCCAATGTCTCTCCGAAAGAAATAATAGGATATTCCGGCGAAAATGTACCAACGGAGGCTCCGTCCAATTTCACCTATTCGATTCAGAGTCCAACAACGGCTCTGCTAAGTTGGCAGCCGGTGTTGGTAGATAGCGTTAGAGGTCACTTTAAGGGATACAAGATAAAAACCTGGACAGATTCCAGGAGTTACCGTGAAATCCAAGTGCAAGGAGACGCTACCAAGGCTTTAGTTACGATTTTCGTGCCGTACAGTAAGAATTATGCGCAAGTTTACGTATATAATGGGAAATACAATGGCCCACCAAGTGCCACGTTGGCTTTTGATACGCCTGAGGGAGGTAAGTTTATGGCCTGTTTTTAAACTAAGAGGGGCAAATATTACCTGAACTTAGAATTCCTTTCTGTAAAAGAAATACTCATCACTCCCCTTAGTTTACAAACAGAATAGAAGTTTTTTTTTGATAAAAAGCGGAATAAATACACATTTTATTATTATTTAGCTCCTGGACAGATGGCTTTCCTAGAAGCTTACCCCATGGGATCATCAGCTTTTTTACTCACCTGGCAGAAGCCCGATCAACCGAACGGCATTTTAACGGGATATAAGATATATTACGCCGTAGTTAATGGTACGCACGTTGGAAATAAGATAGCACGAGAACCGCAAATAAACGATCCCGAACAGTTACAAGCGAAATTATCAGGTCTAAAACCGAACACCAAGTACCGTATTTACATCACGGCAACTACAGCAGCCGGTGAATCTAAAGAGTAAGTTACCAACGCCAATTCACTAGCGTCGACTTAACTAATCCGTTATATTATTCACAGCTACTTCATCGAGCAGTCGACCAGGTTGTTTCGCCATTCAGTGACGCCACTTACGCCTAAATTCGCCTGGACGCGTGTGGGACACGACGGTCACTTAGCGAATATCAAAGTGAAATGGTATCCCAATTACGAAAGACCCGGATCCCATTTCTTCGTCAAGTATCGTAAGAAGGGGGAGACGACGTTCTTAGAAACCGATCCGGAAATGAACGAAGATTGGTTGGTCGTCCCCGATTTGGCACCGGAAGAATTGTACGAGTTCGTAGTGGTGGCCGTGGATGGTGATTTTAGAATCGAAAGCGAACCACAGGAAGTGGATACGTCCGGCGTGGAGGGTCCGATAATACAACCTAGAGAGAACGTGGCAACCGCTGGTTGGTTTATCGGAATGATGCTGGCCATAGCCTTCCTCCTTTTGGTACTTATAATCGTCTGCATAGTTAAGAGGAACAGAGGGGGGAAATATGCCGTGCACGAGAGAGAACAAGCTAATGGACGTCACGATTATCCGGACGAAAGTGGTTTTCACGAATATTCGCAACCTTTAGATAATAAATCGCACGGCAGGGCGTCCATGAGTAGCGAACCTAAAGCCGATGTGGGCAGCGATACGGATTCCATGGCGGAATATGGGGAAGGTGATACGGGTAAGTCGACGCTGTAGTTGTAATATGTCCATTATTCGATTTAGTTGGCACACTATAGTTTGTTTTTGGAAGTAGGACGTTTTATAATATCTTTGTTCTTCAAACAATGATTTGCAATCGTTAGAAACGGTGAAACGCATGCGCATTTCAAGTTTATCTCCGTTTCCACTGATTACTAATCCTTGTTTGAACAAAGCGTTTACTAACTTTCCTAAGTGAAAGGATATATTTTTTTTTTGATTTAGAATTATTTATTTTTCGTTTCTTTTTTACTTTTAATTTTAATAGAAGGTATGAACGAGGACGGTTCATTCATTGGCCAATACGGTCAACAAAGGAGACAGGGAGAGACCACCTCACAAGGATTCGCAACTTTAGTTTGATCTGTAAGAATTTTGAATTTAATTTTATCGATTCATTGCTTTTTAATTACGGTAGCACTTTTAATTTGTTAATAAGGGTTTTAAATTACGATTGAATTTCTAAATGTAGAGAGCTACCTAGACGCAAATTCAAAATTTTTTTTAGGTCGTTTTACCGAGGATGGTTCTTTTATTGGACAATACGTCCCTAGTAATATGAAGCAAGTAAACGCAGCTCCACCTACGTCCGGAGCACATACCAACGCCATGGCTACTTATGTTTAGTCTGCTCTCTTATCGTCCCAAGCATTTTTTTTGTACGTACTAACTCTAAGCTACAGGAAATGAAGCACTGTTTGAATCTCTCTGGTATTATTGATCTGATCGATAAAATACTCCTGTTTATATGTATAAAAGTTTCTTTTCGATTAATATATTGCACATGTTCCATGTTTTGTTTTTTACGTTTTGACGTATATATATATATTTTTTTTTTGATTTAATTTTAAGTTTAAATCACAACGCTCTCATTTTATGTTTAAGGGTATGATACATTCGTCCATTTATATTTTGTTTAGTACTATATATGTAATATTTAATGTAAATCCCTTATAGTATATAATATATATATATATTTTGTATAAACTTTACACGTTGTAATTTAAGACACGTCCATTGTGACTTGTGTTAAGTAGCAACGTAACTGATGACATTTAGTGCACAGTTTGTATTTTATTATTTAATCAAATTATCTATTTATAGACACTTAACGTTTTAATATATCTAATCTGGGTCACAAGGTTTTGTCTTGATCAAGACAGGGTTGATATTGATAAATGAAAAGTAAAAAAATCATAGCTAGATTTATACAGTTATTAGATGGAGCTTTTAATATGATATGTTCCAACAATAGTATTGACGTTTTTATATTACGGTCATTAAAGATTATTATTATAAAACACTGCCTGATTTTTATAAAATATATGTATGTGAAACACTACACACGTACTAAGTATTGTACTTCAAGCAAATCTCAATCAAATCAGTTGGAAATTTCCGTTATAATTATATAATTATTGAAAGCAATACAACACGAAAGTATTATTTAAGAAAATTGAACTTTTGCTTAGAACATTTCGTCCTTTTATTTTGCTTAGAGTATAGAGTAGTGGATTTCACTGTTGGCCTTTTTGATTTAAAATCGTGCGTTAAAGCCCAAAATTCTAAACAATCAAAACGATGAAAACGTATTTAGAAAAAGAAGTTGATCTTCGCGATATCTGTTATAATAGGCGGTGCTATATCTATGATTGGTTATTTCTTTGTTAACATAAGTTGTTGGTCGTTAGTACGTGGAGAGGTTGGCGATTATTTTCACGAATCAAAACCATTATTTAAAAAACATTTAAAATAAAATTGCTTTTTTCGAGTGTGTGTTGTCCGCTATGCACATGCAATATTTTTCCACGAACAGACAGGACGTAATGGACTGCACGTTTTAGGATAGATACTGTTATATCTTTATATGTATGTGCATAAATACTACGATAGATTCATGCACACACATATACTTATATATGTATATAAATATATTGTACGGAATTCGCAATTGTAAAAGTACAATGATTGTAGATACTACCAGACCATTATTTCTTTTATAATTGCTTACTCTCATCCATTATTATAGATTTTCTATATATTATAAAATGATAAAATAAAAATTGTACACGGCACATCTATTTGAGCTCCACGACGTACTGAAAAATATTTATGAATCTCTTTTTTATGTGATTAAAGGACGCTAAAGGATTATTGGTTTAGTTTTATCGCCTGCCGAGCAAAAGTAGATGTTGCTACTACTGTTACTTCTATTATTAATAAGCGGCTTTTATATGAAGAATCTCTTTCATTTAATTTATGTTCAAGTACATATTCTCAATTTTTTTTTTTTTGTTGTAATTTATGGAATATTAAATTTATTTTTTTATAAAAGGCTTTTTTTAGTTGTAATAAAATTGTAAACGTAATAAAATTTAGATATTTAACTTACAATTCTTTATATATATATATATGCACCCTAAATCCGACCAGCTTCTAAAATAGAAATACAGCATGTTATACAGTGTGTACGCGATCAACCTGCGATGGGTATATTACTAATGGCTAATAGTGTATATGTAATCTGTCAAGTGATTGCATATGTTAAATATATAATAAATAAACGGTATGAAAGGCTATTTACAGACACCAATATCTCAGAAATCCACCATATTTGTTGGGCTTTTAGCGCGAAATTGAAATACTTCGTGCCTAATTAGTATGCAACTTATTACACATGGACAAAAAAATAATGGAGTTACTTAAACCGCTGTTCAAGGGAATCATTTCCTCGCTCATACCTGTCGAACAATAATTTGCTAAAAACAGAAAATATACACGCCATAAATAACTAATACGTGTATATTAAATTGCCTAACCGCCAGAAGAATGAGCCTGACTTGACTATGACCACGACATATCTTCGCCCTCCATTCAACGTGCTCCAAGATTGGCACGGGGAGCATTATAATGGCATAATCTTTCGTACAATGTCGTCCAAATTACTCTGCAGTTTACTACAACTTTTTATCTTCATTAGTTTCCGAGTAAACACATGGGAAAATAGATGTGAGACAGCCTATATATACATATTCACTAAAATTTGGATGTAGGTATATCTACAATATGATACAATATAGTCTGTATTAATTTGATAAGAAAATATAGATAGTCTTGTTACAATATTAAAAACGGTGCGTCATAACTAAAAATTGTTATCCAATAAGATATTTTATCGCTTATTTTACAATGCAAATTATATTTTATTGAAATTGTTACATTGTAAACTACAAAAGTAATATGTGTTAAAAAAAAACCCTACGTTGTGACTGAATTTCCTCACTTTCTGAAGTAAAAACACTATTACACTTTTGGAGAAATTTCCCCACCGATGAGAACACTAGTCCAATAAGAAATCCCTGTATTTTATACACTTTAGCAGTGTTACTTTTACGAGTTTGAAACCCAGGGCGTTATAAACATTCTGTGTAGATGTACGAGGAAGTGATATCAAATAACGGCTTAGACTTTGCGTTGGCAACCGTTTATGGGCGTCGTACCTTTAAAAAAATTCTTATTAGATAAAACTTGTTAAGTAATAATGCAGATGTCGCTACCTACATTTAATTTCTATATTTTCAATTTTACGTGTCTTGATTATGAAATATAAATGTATTTACATATTCATATTATAATATGGCATTGGTATTTTTTTTAAATTATATTCATACGTATATAGATTCTAATCTGTATTATATCTATACAAGTCGAATCTATTATGATATTGTATACAAATAAATGTTAAGTGTGAAAAAACAAATATACGAAATAAAAAAAACATTTATTTACAAATCTCACAGTTTATCACATTACCTTACATTAAAAGATAAAGATAATACTTCACTTATCAATCATACTTGATAATTTATAAGTATCTATTATTTCCAACAAAGTACACACGTTTTATTTGCACTTATATAGTAATATTTATATATATCCCGCCAACCAGTAAAAAATCATATAAAAAAATATGAAAAGAATTTACAATGAGTAACAATAATGCATTGATAAGTAAACAATAGTTTGTGATAACGCACAAGTGCTATAATAATAATACTAAAGGGCAATTGCTTAAGTAGAAACTCCGTTTGTTGCGTTTTTTTCCTCATTTGCAACCAAATGTGTAGGAGATGTAAAGGTTTTTCCCTTAACGATAGCTTCTAAACCTTCACCAGCGTAAGACAGCAGAGGAGATATCTCGACTTCGTCTCCAATAACAACCGCTCCTGCTTTCTGAAGATACAGCTTATGTAGATTAAATATGTCTTGTCTGGCAGTGGTCGGACAGTCTTTTGCTGCTTCGTCTGAATTTTTCAATGCGCTAAATTCGGTGTAACGCGGCACTTCCCACGTTACAAAATTTTTACTGAACGGAAACACGTCAAAGACAAATTTCTCAATCTTGATTCCATTCGGCGAGGTGGGTTTAATCCTGGTACCGCCGGCATCGATGTGCGGGATCTTCTTCTTTGCCACGTGCAATTTTAAATCGGATTCGTGTTTCTCGGCAATAAAACGGAGGAAATCAGCGGAAAAGAAGTGATTGCAAATGTTACCGGCGTTGAAAACTAGATTGCCTTCAGAATCCCTAAGATTCGCTGTTTTATCTGTGATCTCGCTGTATTCCACTACTTGGAATTGCCCATCAACTTGGCACACGACTCCAACGGCTTCTGTCGGATAAGCTTTTTGTACGACCTTAACGCCACAATCAGCATTTTTCATCACACAATAACCGATGAAAATCGGATCTGCCACCTTGATTAGAATATTATCGACACTATGAACGTGAACATATGAAATATCTCGCCTCTTCATATCTTCTAGAATCCCATTCTTTTGCAACGCACGGTATATTCCTCCATTTCCATCTGGTGCTAAAGATATTTTGTGTTTATCCTCCAATAGAATCTTTCCCTCGAAGTCAAAGCAAGGAAGTAAACCCTGTTGGAATATCACCACGTCATCCGGATCCAAACCGAAATATTTTTTCTCCTCCAGAAATGCTTTTGTAGAGTCGACAGTCGGACCACTAGTCATAATATACCAAGTTATTTTACCAGCTTTACCAGTTTCTTGCTCTGCTAAGTGTTGTATGCATCTAATCCTCTCAGCTTGTACTTGAAATAATGATTTTCCAGAAATTAAACCAATAGAATACATTCCTTTAGGGTAAGTAACACCTAGACGTGTCCCTTGACCACCTGCCATAAGTAAAACGCCGACATGACTCTCTGATATTTCTTGCAACCCCCGTTTGTAATAGGAATCCAACGTTTCTGCCGTGCAATTTTCTTCCGATTCAAATTTCGATGTGGGAATTGGGTGCATTCTGCTGTCTAATTTTTCCACATCTGTCGAAACCGCAGCGATTGCCTTGTTGAAAAGACGATTGATTTCTTCAAAATCCAGATCGGCCAGCTCCTTAACGATAGCTTCCCTTTCATGATTGTTTAATTCATCAAGGAATTGCAACAAATGTGATTGTCCATATTTCATTAATTTATTTTTCAATTCCATTTTTATTATTAACGTTTATTTTACCCTAATACTGATCTTACGTTTAAATCACCTCGATATCAACCGATATTAGCACTCAACACACACCAACGAAACAACAGAGACACGTTAGATCTCCACGTATTCTCGCATTTTGAATTAGCCATTCCCTTGTCAAACAATTTCAAGTAGGTATGTACTGTCACTTTTACCGTCCTTGTTTACGTGTAACTTATCCGTTCCCGTGTGCCTTCGGGAAAAAAAATATCTCCTTGTAATACCAGTTCCATTCCGCCCTATTCAACTCGCCAGAGGATTTCCTCGTTATTGTTTACATTACCGTACAAACCTCAATAAACTGAGCCGAGATTATTTGGAGGTTAGACATGTTTTTTGAAGGATGATAGCGTAACGAGTTTTTGGTGGGAAATTCAAAAAGACCGCGCGTTTAAAAAAAGAAAAAGAAGGTAGGGCCGTGGGATATTTGTCCAAGAAGAAATGATGAAAGTGAAAGTAGGAAATTAAAAGTTCCGCAAGGTCGCCTTTTAACATTAAGAATGTATTAAAACGTTACCAAACCAGTTGTTGCTAAAGAACGTGACCTTTAGAAAAGGTATAGAAAGAAAATATCGTTGCTATTTACGTAACAATCTAATAGGTTTCAAATCCTGCATTTCTAAAATTTATTTTGTTAGAAATATCGATTTTTAAATCTAACTTATAATCTTGTTTATTGCGTTTAAATGTTATCATCAGCGTTTTATAATATTAAATGATATTAATCGTAATATCTAGAAATAACATCCGTTCGAATTCAAGGTAAAAGATTAAAGTATGAAATCGAAGTACGCTTTCATTAATTTATCATGATTTTGCATACAGGGCCTGTCAGAAAGTGTGGCGACAGTGTTTTAGCGTTAAAGTATTATTATCGTTCAGAATAAATCAAATAATGTATTGTAGACATAAAAGTTGCACAGATTATATTTTAAACAGATAAATTAGTGATACAAGTCATAGTTAATTTCTGATATAAGGTTTGTTCACGTTGCGTGAACTGGAGTGTAAAGTCAAGTTCAATGTGAAGTTAAAATAAGGTGGAAGGAATTCGATGAAATTACATTATAGCTAGTAAAATAATTTTTGCAAAATCCTCACGATTACTTAAACACTGCATATGAGTGCAAGTTTATAATTTTTAACAAGCATTGTATTATATATAGTCATTTTCGAACTGTAAAATTACTTTTTTCTATATGTACCCGTAGGTTAAGTTGAACAGTCCTGCTGGACTTACCTTATTTGATTGATTTTTTTTTCTGCTTATAAATAAAGACTAATTATTATTATTATTTTAAAATTGGAACAATAATAAATTCACTTTTATTTGTTTCTCTAGGTATACATAAAAAAAGAAACTAACAATCAACACAAATCAATAGAAGTAGAAAATTAGGCGGGGTTCAGGTGCTATTGTGATAGTATCTAAAGCAAATTAATATGAGTACTAAAATTCCTCATCAAGAATGACAACCAAATTCTTTACACGATGGTATAGTTGTATAAGATTGTTATCAACAACGATCCGAACTCGGTCACGAAAAATAAGATCCATGCAATTTTTTTGAGCCCAAAGAAAATTGCGAATTCATCACCAATTATTGTTAGCGGCGTTCGAAACGTTAAATAATATTATCGCAACTAGTATTAGGGTGACATAAAATGAGCAGGAACAAAGTAGAATAAAAACGTAGTGATTATGTATACTATTTAATGATAAAATATAGAATTCTAATAATACAAAATATAGAGCATTGTACGTCGCACGAAACGAATTAAAAAAACATGTATGATTTTTGTGCGGCAATTATTTTATTATTATCTTTACTCACTAGACATTCTTTTTATATGCATAGTATTCTAAATAAAAAAAAAAAACGTTTAACGTAAGATTGAAATTATTTAGTTAAATAAATGCGATGCGATATGTAAGTACACATATGATAAATGATAATAATAATAGTCTATACGTTCTATATTTGCACTGAAATTATTTAACAACTAAATTTAAATTAAAAAAGAAAAGAAGAAGAAAAATTCTAAATGCAAATATCTCGCAAGGAGATAATTACATATGGGATGTAGAAAACTCTTTTTGATTTTATTGTTTTAACGTGTTTATCACCGTCTAACTTTTGCGAAGGGAATTTTGCCTTTTCAAGTGCTTCAACGCACATTTGGCTGCCGTGCATTTAGCTATTCGATAATTCCGACCGATTCCTTTAAACACCCCTTTCCCGAAGACCTCGACGGTTACTCTCACACGTCTTCCGTCGGCTAATTTCTCCGGTGTCCCAAATTTGGCCGTTTCCGGTTCTAATTCCAGCAATTCCCTGATAGGAGATTTTGGTACTCGATTGCTGAATTGTTCGATCTCGTTCTTCATCATGCGATAGTAGACGTTCCACACGGCGTCTAACGAGCGCCCGGAATCCAAATAGATGGCGCCGGCTACGGATTCGAAGACGTCGCCGAGGGCTTTCGGTACTTCCACGTCTTCAACTTCTTCGCACTCGTGCTCCGCTAATAAATACAACTCTTCCACCAGCACGTGTCCGCTCTCCTCTTGCAATCGTATGAAACGCTCCACGACTTCGTGCAGACCCGGAGAGAGGTGTCTGAAGTATTTATGAAAGGCGTGCCTCACCGCTAAAGAGGCGAATATGGTGTTATTCACCAGAGCCGAGCGTAGATCCGTCAAAGCGCCGGGTGAATGCATTCGGGAGTCTTCGTATAAATGCCTAGTTATTAGATAATCGAGTACGGCATCTCCTAAAAATTCCAAACGCTGATAGCAATCAGTCAATGTGTTCGGCGAATAAGAGGCGTGCGTTAGCGCTTGGAGCAGGTAGGAACGGTCGCGAAATCGATAGCCGATACTCTCTTCGAATTTATCATAACCGTCTAAGAGTATTTTTAATTCCGTTTCGGGATCGCTGACGTGCCTTAGTAGCGGTGACTTGGGACAATCTAATTTCCCGTAAATACCATCATCGGAACAGGGCAACACCCGTATTCCAAGCCACGCCATGAATAATAGCGCCCCATAAGGGCCGCATTCAATTAAGTATGCTCCGATTAAAGCTTCAACGCAATCGGCCACGCTTTTATCGGGGATGCTATGCTGCGTGACCAAATTGTACGGGATGACGTTCTTGTCTAATTCCACAGATTCGTTTCCGCGATGCTCCCTCACCAAATCGCACATCTCCTCCAATGTCATCTTCCTGGGGGCGGACATGATGGGTAAGGAGAAATAATTGGGCGGCATGCGGGAATCGATAAGAGCTTCTTCCAATTCCTTCGGCACGTAGAAGCAAGGAGGCAACCAATTATCGTGGGGATCGAATTTCGTGGCGATCATGCATTCGCCCAGATTCTTCTTCTTACCCAGACGGTACAGATTCAAGTTGCTCACTTGTTTCGATCTGAGGTGGCTCAGTTTGCCTTCGTGGATGTTCTCGTATTTCGAATAGAGGTAATCGGTGATTGCGTATTTCAAGAAGGAATCCCCTATCGTCTCCAGTCTTTCCAAATTGATCCCGTCGTTGGCGTTGGACATGGTTAAAGCTTGCAAAATAACGCTTGGGCTCGGACCTGGGTGGTTCATCAGATTCGGTTGCTCGTCAAAACTGAACGAACATTCATCTAGCGGCGTTTCCGCTTGATCGATCGGTGGGATTAGTTCGTGATCCGTAGTGGCGGAATTGTACGTGGGACAGATAATTTCCACATCGAGACTTTTCCGCACCACCTCCTTCTCTGTCACGTTCGATTCGACGCTCTTCTTGAACGGAACAGCTTTAGGTACCAGCATATCCGTATTACGTATCATTTCCTCGTTCCTCTCGCAAGATTCCAGAAACTCCGCTTGGCAGCGCGCTTTTAATTCGCCACACCATTCGCCGCACATCTCGCCGTGTTCTTCCCCCATCTCGTCGTAGTTCTCCCACGAATCCGCCAGTTTTAAGAGGTGATCCTCGTTGGTGTCGTCCCTATTCAGGTTATGCTGACGGTGATTCGTGGTGTGATGATGATGGTGATGATGGCGTCCCCGGTGACGACGCCTAGCCTTCTCGTCCTCTTCATAATCCTCATCGGTGAAGCCCTCGCCCAATTTTTCGTTGGAATATTCCAAGTGCGATCCACATTCTGACTCGTCGCCGGAATAACTGTCATCGATGTCTGAGAAATCCACGTCGTCATCGTCGTATTCATCATTATTCTCTTGCTCGTCATCATCGTCTTCATCATCATCGTCGTCGTCATCGTAGGCGTTGGGTAACCAACTGGTAGGTGAGGCGTATCTCACCATAGTACCGTCTGCTAAAGCGTTGTTCGCTTCTATCATATCGTTAGACCATGTTCCAATCTCCATCCAATCCTTTGGGTCTTCACCGGAACGAGATTGCACGATAAATTCTTCACCTGTTCCGCTATCGTCGTCTTGCAACGACTCGTCAGATAATGGATTTTCTGATGTAATCCGAGCCTTGCCTTCAGTATTTATCTCCATATCTTTCGACGCCGTTGGTGCTTCTTCGTTCTTCGAGCCGTCTACCAGCGGTTTCGACTTCTTCAAGACATCCAATAAGCTCCATCCGAAATTTAGAGTTGGCCATTCGAAACCTGTAAGCGCGATAGTAAGTAGCTTTTACCTTCTTCCATAGATGAATTGATGGTTCATTCAATGTATTATTATTATTAATGATCTCGGCTCCCACCATTAGCCATTAAATCTTATTGGCCAGAATGTGTTTGTAAGGCAGAAAAGGGGCGGTGCCAATCGAATAATATTAGTTTGCAACCAAATATACATGGTACAAAACTCCTCCATAAGAATGAACTAACAATTCATCAATCCAAATGAATAATTACTTGACAAAACTGCGTACCTTTTGGCAGATCTAACTTCCCCAATCCAATCTCCACAGCCACGGTTGTCCGTATCTGATCCGCAAGAAGCAAAGCGTTGATTCTGTACAATATGCACGGTAAGCAAACGGCTTTCCTCCAAAGCGATGCAGGAAACGGATGGATAGCGCATAGTTCCGGCACCAATATCTGCTTTTGTTCCAAGTTTTCGCGTTTAGCCCGTTTCGTTTCCTCGCTGCTAGTGGGTAGAGCGACGCCTTTTCTGTTTACGTAACGCGGCGTTAAAAAATTCAACCGGGCTGAGGTGTGGTCCACGTCCAGAAGGTGCTGCTCGCCGTTTTGAATCTTAATGTCGTATTTTCTTAAGTAGTATTCCTCGAAGGTGGCGTATTCGGATCCGGGAAAAGCCGATTTCGGATTTAAGTTGGTGCAAATCTCCGCGACGTAGAAATATTGCGGCTGGTCCCTGTTCCTGTACCAAGGCATGACGACCGCATCGCGATATTGGGCCGGTTCGAACTGGTATCCGACTCTATCCTCGTCCGCTATAGATCGGGGAAGTACATCGCGATTTTGGTATATCAATTCGATGAAGTCCCAGTCGATGATCGAAGTACCGTTAGAATCTAAAATAGGAAAACGTTACCGATGATTTAATTCGTTGGCAACTTCCTCACCTTCGCACGTAGGTGTAATTAGATACGAACTATCCGCAACGTCCGGCTGGAATACCATCAGATAGCGTTGTAATCGCAACACGCTAGTGAAGGTGTAGTTAACGAATTCGCTGATCTTGTAAATATTATCAGATGTTAGAATCTCGTTATGCGAACATAATTCTAAACTAACACTGACTTCCCCTGATCTAGTAAATATCGGAAATGGACATATCTGCAAGAGGAGTGTTCAACGTTGTAATTCGAATTTATTTAATGATGATCCTTAACGCTGTACGAACGCAACCACATATACATAAGTGTATGTACGGATTTGCCAACTAACTATACCGGATGCTCCAGATTCAATGTTACAAGTGCAACTAAGCTTAGTACGCTACTAAATACCACTATGAATGTGGATTTTCTTAGTAGGATGTTAATAGCTACTAAATCCGACTATGAATAAGGCTGTATATCTTCTAGTATTCCGCAAAGCATTGTGAATGACACTGTGCTCGATCTTATATCCCCACAAATAGGAAAATATCGCTTGCAACAATGAATCTGAGGCACCCCCGGTATATGTACATGTAGTAACAGCATTTCTTTCGTACATATTTAATTTAAATTAGGCAACCAAATACACAGGTTATTTATATACTCGCTCATCGCACAAATTATAAGTAAAGATAATATAATTAAGTTACAATGCGTACCGTAGGTATAGGTTTGCAAGTGAGAATGCCGAAACCTTGTGGCGATTCCTCTGGAGGATAAATTTTCCTCCCTCTAGTGTTTTGTTCCTCCGGCAAAGGACAGGTAAGGATCATAACGATCTTATACAAGTAAGTAGGTGTATTAGGTTTTGGATGGCAATCGAGCAGAGCATCAGCGATCCGTTTATAATAATATTGCCTCCTTTTCGTAGTACCAGGCCTCTGTTCAACGTTCTCCTTGGTCAATTCTTCATCCGCCGGTTCGAGAGGAAAATGATTCCAGTCCTCTTCGCTCGCTTTGAAGTTCTCCTTCCCCACGGGCTGTAAATTATCGTCCAATTCGCCAGCCTGATGAAGCAAACGGCAAGTGAAAAAGGCAGCGATGCGTCTAGCGAATAAAGAATTCGGCATTGGAGGAGAAATCACCGTTTGTTTCACGGGAGAGTTAATAGGAAGCCTTAACGAGCAGACGTAACCCTTAGGGGTGACCTCTTCCACCTCCCACAATGGCGTTAAACGCGTGAACGTATCGCTGGGAAGTTTAGCGCAATATTTATTGACTAATTGTATTGCAGTGCTCAATGTGACACTCTGAGATGTCGGTTCGTCCAGAGGTTTGTACGGCTGGACCGTTGCGTTATAGCAGTCTGCTTCTGCTTTCTCCCTGTCATCCGGTTCTAGGCAGTAACATCGTCTTAAGAGAGTATTCTCTACTTGGGTGTATATCGCCAATTGCCTGGTGAATGAGGCTAGTTCGCTTTCGGTCGCCATCAGTAAATAATGGGAATCGGTGACCCTAGCTCTAGCTTTACTCTGGACATAACTATGGAATGATAAAGGCAAATCGAACCTAATAACAAGATTACATTTTGGTAAATCACAGCCTTGTTCTAATACCGATGTTGCTATCATTATATTACATTCGTGAGCGCGATATTTGCGCAGTACTTCTTCTTGTCTACGATGTTCAGTCTCTGCTTCTCTTGGTTCCTTGCTGGGATCCATTACTTTCTCCACGGTGTACAATGTCGACACCCACCAATAATCTGGATCGCATTGACTCATAGTCTGCAAAATAGTTAATATTATACTAACTTCTGCTATTATTTTCGAAATACAACGACTTCATCTAGAAATCATCTTACCGACAGTAAAGTGAAAAGTACTTTAGCTGTACATCGTTTCTGTACGAAAACTAAAGCACATAAAACATCGTCCAGTTGTTGCCTGTATATCTGGCAACGTCTAATTCCTCTGTAACTTTTTCTACCAATCCTAACATTTGCTACATTATTATTATTGTTATTGTGGTTATTATTCGTATTGTTGTAATTACTGATAAAGTTATTATTATTATTATGATTGCTATTCTTATTGTTGTTTGACAGCGTAATTTCCTCTACGGATTGCTCGTTCATTTCTGGCGGCTTTTCATAGTTGCTCGGCTTAAATTCTTTAATCACTTCCAGAAACCTCAATACCTTCGGTGTTGTGAATTGGAAGATTTTATCTTTCTCATCTAAACCGCTAAAAACATCTTCGCATTGGGCTCGAATGAGAACCATCACAGTAGAGATCATGCAGAGCAACAAGTAATGCCTCTCGTAAGGAATTTTAACTTTTAGCTTCTCAATAAGAACAAGGGCACTTAAAGCGGCTTGGTCGGCAGCCCACGGTCCTAAGCCTTCGAGTACATGCAGTATATCGTTCAATATTTCGAGGGGCTGCACTTTCGGATCGGGAACCCGCCGTAATTCCTCTAAAAATTCGTCCGAATAGATCTCGCTAGGATCGAAGCGGTGATCCAAAATAAACTCTTTCGCTTTCAGAATATGGCATCTTAGGGTATCGTAAATCGGAAGTGATACCATCGTTTCGCTTTCGAGGATATGTTCGTGCGGATGGCAGCATAAACGCAATAACGTGACTAATTCGCTATATGTATCGACTGATGAACGTAATAATATTTCTAATCTTTGCATTTCGGCCTCCAAAAGCATAGGTTGCATATCGGTTCCTAAAAGGCCACCAACCAGACCTAATATTCTAGGTTTATCTACGAGTAATTCATCATATTTCAACAATAATTTCTCTATCAACTTCTGCCTGACGCCGTGCAAACAGTCGTCTATAACTATTAAATTTAAATGACTAAAACAGAGGTATCCGAGCGATAAAAGATCAGTGCATACTTCGGCGGTAAGAACTATAACGGAATTTTCTATTATGACAGTTTCCCAGTCGAGATCTTCGACGGTTTCTATACATATTACGGAAAGATCTGTGAGTAGTTTTATTTGAGTCGTCATGACTTTAACATTCTGCGGGTCCAATATAAAGAGAGCACGTTTACCTGTTGCCGATCTCATCTGCCAAGAATATTCTTGTACTAATTTTACGGCGATGAACGCCTTTGCAGCGCTTGTACTCGAGCATACTATTGTATTCTTCTTTTTCGCGGATTCTAACAGTTCCACTTGGTATTCCCTCGGCGTAAAGGTATGGGTATACACGTTATCGCTAACATGGTAAGCCATAACGATTTACTTTCACATATTACTTATATTAAATTTTAAATAAGAACACACAACAATCACATTAAAGGAAATATCACAATAATTAATGTTACATCGTTCCTCTTCGACGTTATGCTTTTTTACGGAGGTAGTTATTTACATAGGTTATGTTTCAAATCGGTGAAAAAAAAAACAATTTGGTGATATCCCTAAATCTTGCACCAACATAATCTCAATCGAACATATAGGTTTCTGTATTATCGAAAATTTAAGTTGGCGAGAGCGACTGTCAAAACACTACTGAATCCATCATTTACCTGTGTTTATCTTCTATTCGCTAGCTACGTTTGATAACCGTTTTTGATAACAAAGTTGACTAATACTGAGAATCCGAAAAATTTCGCTTGAATACGTGAATAGATTATTAATCATTAATGCCGAAGGTAAATAGAAATACGGCAGCGAAGTGATATTACGGCGAATTTTAGACATAACGTTTCACGTCTTAGGTTAACTTCCAATGATATGAATGTCATTTTTAGCTTAATTTAAAAAATGCGGAGAATTATATTAGTACAATAAGATAATGGCATTACCGAATAGTAGCAACCATCACGAATTTTGCTGGTGTTGTGTAAAAGCGGTTAAATGGGTACCAGTTCTATTTATTTTATTAATAGTATTTTGGTCGTACTATGCCTACGTTGTAGAATTGTGTATTCGTAAGTTACATCCTGATTAAGTGAGCTTTTTTCTGCAATGGCAATCTTTCAGTGACGATTAAAAGTGTGTGGAAGCAAGTATTATATTTAATCGTGTATCATATTTTATTTGGTATGTTCCTGTGGTCGTATTGGCAAACCGTATTCACGAAAAGCAATAAAGTACCTGATAAGGTGAGACGGAATAGAATTTGTTCCATCTGGTCATCCGTCATTTATTTTAGTTTAAACTACCGGATAACGAATATGAGACGTTAGTGCATGCCGAAAATGAGGGTATACAACGACAAATACTGGAACAATATTCACAGAACCTTCCGAACGTAAATCGCACAATCAACGGAGCAGTGAGATACTGCGAGAAATGTAGATTAGTCAAACCGGATCGTGCGCACCACTGTTCCGTTTGTGGAATGTGCATATTAAAAATGGATCATCACTGCCCATGGGTTAATAACTGCATCGGATTTACAAATTACAAATTTTTCGTATTATTTTTAGGATACGCTTTATTATACTGCATATACGTTGCCGCGACATCAGTTCAATATGTGATAGAATATTGGCATGTATGTCCTTAAATGGAGGATTTATTTATTTTCAGTTAATATTCGTTTTTATTATAGGGTGGAAAGTTTCACATATTATTCCTATTCTTCGTGGCCCTTATGTTTGCCATAAGTTTAGTGTCCTTATTCTGTTATCACTGTTATTTAGTGCTGCATAACCGAACAACACTTGGTGAATTTATTTAGAAGGAGACCGATTGTCTTTTTTATAATCATATTCCTTTTTAGAGGCTTTTCGGGCGCCAATATTTACTACAGGCCCTGACAAGCAAGGATTTGACTTGGGAATGATGGATAACTTCCGAGAAGTTTTTGGTATCCAACCAAATTTATGGCTGCTTCCAGTTAACACTAGGTATGCTCAATCATTCGTGATAGATACGTAGCCAATAGAATATTGCCTATTTGTTGGATCTGCGGAAAAGTCCTTCATAAAGACAATTTTTTATTGGTGAATATATTCCAATGGTAGAAAAAAAAACTAAGGTTCATTTCAATGGGATAGGGCGAATGACCGATGAATAATTTTCATTTTTCGTATGTATTTTTTTTTATAGTTTGGGTGATGGTGTGATGTATTCTACTCATTCCCAACATCAGCCCAGCATGTATCATTCTATGGAAAGCACACAGACCAGGTCAGACTGAAACTCTTAATGCTGTTTGCTAATTATATTGTTAGCCTCTGCGTCCATTGAATTTTAAAACGAAGTAACTTAATCAAAATAACATTTACATATTTGAATAACATATTTGCTGATTAATATCCGTGTTGTGTTAATCTATTGTTTTTTTATTTGTTTGTATAATCCTTTCTTTTTATTTTATTTAATCTATCACTAAACAATATCGACTCATCTAGTTGTTAAAGTTATGTATATTTGTTTAAAAACGTTCTTAATAAAATGTTGATTTCATTCGAATATCTTTTTCTAACTTGCATGTTGTCTACGTGAGATATCGATAGCAAGAATTGTTCCAACTTTTTTTATCTCACCAAGTAGGTTCCGTGAAATTAATGCTTTTGTGTTTGATTTATTTTAATTATTACAATACATCAAACTCGCCGTGAGATCATACAAACGGAGTTTCCTGTGGTAATCGACAAACACCACGTGTTTAAGTTCGAGAGAAGATTCTAAACAAAAAAAAAAACATACAATTTGGGTTAATCCTTTCTTGTTCCTAAGATTTCGACAGAAGAAGAATTGTGCATCTAGATAAAATGACATTTGTTGATAAGTAACAGTTGTTGAAGTAATAAGTTATTAGCAAACATTTTGTTTATGTTTATGTATGGGTATTAGTGTGTTTATTAATGTCTTTCGCTCGAAAAAGAATTTTGAAGCAGTAGATCTTCGATAAAACGCATATATTAATTAACAACAAAATTTGGCTCAAAGACTAAAAAAAAAACGTAATTTATAAATACAGTAAGTAAGAATAATGAAAGGAATGAAATAAGACGAGAGAGAGAAATTAAATGTTAAAAGAGAACGGATCAGAATTGAGTTTATCGTCCAGAAAAGCACTTTTAAAATACATGGTGTAAATTTGTCTGTTATCGCAGGAACACTGTGCACATCAAAACATATATTGAGTATTAAATATGTACATTTGAAGCCAGAAAATGAAATAGAATTATGCTTTTCCGTCTAACGATGTACCCAAGCTAGACTAGGTCGTATTAAGCCAGTTTTCACGTTGATAGCGCTAAGTTGTTCATTTGACAACTGATGATGACATAATAGTCGAAACATGTAGTATAATAAAGATTTTTAAAGTATAAAACAGATTCGATAGCACCATTTTACATATATTTTAATTTTTTAAATATATATAGAATTTAACGCGCACACTTATAACAGCAACTTCACTGTTGATAGAGATGATTATAAACACTGCGCGATCGTTTTCTGGCTTCAGTTGAAGCTAATGTTCCATATATGTTTATTTAAAATCAGTTTTTTTTCATTTAACGATTGATTTAAGTAATCATACAGGAGAGTAGAAATTTTAATCGTCTCCATACCGAGTTTGTTGTTGATTTACACAAAAACGTATGCACCTAACATATAGATACATTTACCCGAACTAAATACATCCTGCTTCAATTCTTTTCTACCCGATAAAACACACTTTCTGCACTGTTTAGAAAGGTATAAGGGATAAAACTTATGTACTGACCGGAGATTTTTTTAAACAGCTCTAAAGATGTGAATGAATCAACCAAACTCTGTCCAGGGCATGCACAATTCACCATAGTCTAGTAACAATACTACAAATACATATTATTATTTTGTTACAATAGCCAGGTGCATATACATTTTTTTCTATTATTATTATTACACGACTGTTATACATAAATATATAAATTCGTATATTGTTTTTATTAATAAATGTATTTAATTAATGTTTATTTTGTTTTTTTTTTAATTCACGATAAATATCACCAAAACAAACAGTAGGTGTTAGAAATTATGTACTTGCTAGTGTAGAATTGTTTTTATAGACGAAGATAAGCGTAGAGCGGGTTTGTAAAGCATGTTTTTTTGCTTATAGGCATGATGGCATTTCAATTTAACAACAGTTTCTCGCTCAGTCAATGGGATTATTAAGCACACACGTCAAAAATTGGAGTTGGTACATACCTGAGACATGTGTATGTAAGTGCGATTTGTTAAATCAATTTTAAATTATGCAATCAAGCGACTTACACGCACATGAACGAAATTTCTTGGACCGGTTAATATTTTGTTTTTAGTTGAAAAAATAAAAGAGAATGGATATTAAATGAAAGGACGTATCAATTAATAACATAGGGAATCTTTAACATCTCATTAAATGCACCTACTAAAGATTAAAAACTCCTATAAATATTTATTTAATCAGAATAAAAAAAAAACATACAGATTTATACAACACTATTATATGGATATAGCAAGGAGGCAAGAGTTATTAGGTTTTTTTTATTAAAATGTGTTGCAATTACACATAATATAAAGTAGTCTGTCCCACATATCTATTTTTTCAAGGTGAACTCATGTATAAGTATGTGTAAATCGGATGAGAAATCTACGGACTAAAGCAAAATCACTCTTTAATTCACCTGGCGCGTTTGTTACATTTCGATCTTTACAAAAGCGATAAACCGATGAAAGCCACCAGGGGATCGTACGACTTGTTGTCTGTGTGCTGCATAAACTATTGTCTTCTTTATGTTCTACTTGTAGTTTCTGGAATAAATCTAGCATGTTTCTGTAGTTTAGGGAATGGTTACACCTTCCCAAGGCAACGGCAAACTGACGACAGTGAACATCTACTATCGACACATAACTATAATTTAGAAGACGAGGAACGATCAATAGATTGGTTGTCTTAATATATAAAAGAAAAATAGAAATTAATGATTTTATTTCGTCTTAAACCGGACGTCCTTTTCATTCTGTAAACCTGCATTTAATCATTAAGTAGTGGAACTTTTAGTCTAGTCTATTCTAAACATGTATATGTAAAAAATATTTGACTATAATGTAACGCGTGTACATATTTTTACTTTCTTTATTTATATTTATATCTTCGTTATCCGGATGCAGTTTCTTCTCTTAGTATCTAATCATAATAATTAAATATTGTAATTATATTTCTTTTTTGTACGAACAAAAAAGTTTAATTGTGTAAAAAAACCTTGCAAAATAAATTAAAGCTACTATTATTTATAGCATTACACCCTTTTTTTTATCTTGAAAATCGAATTCCCATTGTTTTATTCTACCTAAAAACAAATTCAATGCAAAGTGCAATTTTAATGGTAAGTACTAAATTAGTTTTATATTTAGAGTTGCTTGCTTGCGCTTTTACAGTGCGATCTCTATTAATTAATCCAAATTTGTAATTTTTTGAAGTAAAGAAATCACAAATATTATTAGTTTTTCCAGTAATAATATTTGATAATGAATCTTGATTTTGTGGTAAAAGTGGTTGGTGTACGATATCATAAATTGTGCGAAAGTTGATTTTATTGTTTACTATTCACAAGAAGCTAACTATATCGATTGTATGAAGGCACACATAAAAATATTAAAATGCACAGTTCTATATCATTGCAACAGAAAAAAAAACCGCTCTGATTATGTCATAAATCACACCTATTATATATAAATACGGTGTGTCAAAAAAGTAGCACAATCTTAAATACCGATTGCATGAAAAAATGTCTCTAATAAAAGATGTTTGGTAATTTATTTACTACCTTCAACGTTTTGGTTGCTATAATAACCAACTCTGTTTTTTAACGGCGATTCTTTTTTTTTTGTATGTTTAATGTTGGTAAAGTGGTCATTTGAATAAATTACGTTACACTTACTTTAAAGAATTTAATTATTTTTCCCAAAACTTATGTGACATACGTTATACATTATTATAATATACTATTACCGTTACAATTATTTTGTTTTAATAATGAACTTCAAGCAAGTTCAATAAAGGTATATTATATGGAAACACGCGCAAGCATCCCATATTTCTTTCAGTTAGGGTATACGCGACCAATGGTATAGAGTGTACCGTTATATCATTACACGGCTAGGTCACTATCAACTCTTCATATTGTCGATTGTCGGTCTGCAGTTCTTGGTCGGTAACGATAGTCAGTGGGCAGTCGATTTGAAAGTTCGTGAGCGCGCGTGTATGAAAGCAACCACTTTGGTAGTTCGTGTTTTATAAATTTCCAATCAAGAAAGAACATGTATTCTACGAATGTTTGGTTGTTACTGGCTATTTTCGGTAGGTACAATCCAAATTACCTTTTTTATTTTGTTATCTGTATGCTACCCTCGTTCTGCCCTGGTGTACAGTTTATTTCTCTATTTTCTTTTCGTGTTTCTATTAGAAGATTTGAATGTATTTTTGTAACTTATTGTTTTTTTGATCTTCATTTGTTTCATCTATACTTTAACTAAAACTATATTGTATTGAACTAGCAGTGTAAAACTAATGGGATCAAATATTGTTTTCTGTTAACGTAGAATTATTATTTTTATTCATTTTACTTCTTGTGTACATATATTATGCGTAGGTATGTATAAATGAACTTCTGTAAATATGTAAAAGTATTAATAATTTGGAACCAAAACCGAAGTTTTCCAATTTTTTTTTTTTGAATTAAATACTTATTTCAATTGCAAATAGATTCGGCAATTTGGGTTAGTAGGTCTGCGGGCGAAGACGCATGCATACCATGTGGTTTTAGGTGGATTTTTACCACCTGAACCTTCTCTTTAACTCTATGTAAAACGCTGAAATTAATAATGGGTGTATGCGAAACGCTAATTTCTACTTTCGATAATCGTGAGTTAGAAAATTCTATTTCTATGAATATAAAATATTAGATTCTTAAAAATAATTTTTCTTTCGAAGTTTGATCAATCATTTTATCTGTATATAAGTATATCTCAAATAAAATCATAAAACACCTAGATGTCGCGTTTATTATTTTTTTAAATTAAAAAAATATATATAATTGCATTTTTGATTAGTTGCAAACTATATTATTGGTTGCAGGCGGCCTGTGTCGATATGGCCAAGCCACCTGTGTTCTGGAGTCTGATTTCGGATTTGTGATCAACTGTGCTTTTAAGAAATCGGGACTGTTCCGAGTTAGAAACCTTGGTGGTGTAAAAGCTCACATTGGTCTTGGTAATCTGTTAACTTTAAACGTGTAGTGTCATTAGTTCCTTTCAATTTGTGATCTTCATTTGTGTAAATATCTAATACTTAGATAAATACATAACACAATATGTATATTCTCTTCCTATCTTCCCTTATCAAACTTACTTGTCTTTTTTAGTACTAATAAAATCTTTCATTCATTTATAGAATATGTATGGAAAAGTAAATACCAAAAAGGGTTTCATCGTGTGGAATTTCTTACTCACTTTAAAACTGTATTAGTATGTCATCAGCTAATTTACAAGTATAATTTATTGAATTTTGAATATTGTTTTTACTTCAAACTAAAATGTATTAAACAATGCTCTCACATTTAAGCTAGAATGAAAGATACAATAAGAAGCTCTTTTGGTATTATATAATGCAATTTTTTTTTTTAAATCTGACAGGACAACTTTTGTATTTGAAGTGATACTCTAGCACTTCTACAAAAAAAAAAAAAATTACAAATAGGTCCTTTGCCTGATGTCGTGGTGTTTTTCTCCATATATAATGCGTGCATTTTTTTACATTTACCGACTACCCTAAAAAGCTAACCCGAAAATCGTATAACATTTCTTTTAATCGTGTATTTTGAGATTTTTCACATTGTTTTAAAAAATACAGTCTTGTCATTTACAAAATTTGGAGTTACATGTCAATTTTCTTAGTATTTTGCTTTAGCAATTCTATCAACTTCGAATAAATAAATTGGCCTATGTTAGATAAAAAAAAAAAACTTACATTGTATGTTCATAATAAAAAGAAATATATATATACAGTGAGCAGAACATAAATAAGGAACTTATACGTTTATATCAATAGAATTTCCTATTCTAAAGTTGTATGTAAGATTTATTTTGTCTCTCTGTGTTAAAGGCATTAGAAATAAAGTCATTGTATTGGTTAAATCGTTCCTAAAACATTATCAAGCTTGGGATGTACTTATTATATTAATACTTAATATAAGCAATGATTCCTAGGATAAAAATGTTATTTCATATCGGGTAATATGAATAAGAAGGATTTGTATGAAATTCTAAAGTAAAGGAGTAAATCTGCTTTTTATATTGCTGGTTAATT
Source organism: Cetonia aurata (assembly GCA_949128085.1). NCBI lineage: Eukaryota > Metazoa > Arthropoda > Insecta > Coleoptera > Scarabaeidae > Cetonia > Cetonia aurata. The sequence goes on from OX421891.1 coordinate 12,251,340, forward strand.
TTCCTTATTTATGTCATCTCCGCTGCAATACGAATATATTTATTACTATTATTGTAAATTCATTATCGAATCGTTCAAAAATAGTCAAATATACAGTGCCGTGAAGAATTATATACAGCAAACATAATTCACGGCACTGTATATTATAATTTTACGAAAATAAAAAAAAATACCAAGAAATGACGATATCCAACCTGTGTAGGGTTTAGTCTGGGTGATGAATTGGGCTTTAAGCAATCGTTTTCGAATACTGAAGGAAATAGGAGACGATCAGCATCCGCCTCACCCTTCATAGCTCAAGCGGCTTTACTACAGCAACGCGCTCAAGAATCCAAAGTAAGGACTGTACTTGTAAAACGTGTCTTGATAAATATGTGCCTTTCTTTATCATCTCTGTTTTATAGTTAAACGAAACTCGATCTGGTGTAAACTCATTACCCTATGCGGTGCAGTCACCAAAAAAGATTAATACTAGCAACGCTACTACTAAAGTGCAAACTATGACCGTCCCACCTTTTAAACCGATACCACCAGCTCCTGAGAGGCCCTTAGTGTCGAAGGGGAGCTTTCCAAATGGATCTAGTACGGTCAGGTCGAGAATCAAATCCAAAGATCACCCACCTCCTATGTCCATGGGAATCGCTACAATCAACAATATGCCTTCATCTATATCACGGATATCTCAAGGGGAAACTGTGATCGGAAGCAATGGTAAATCTTCACCGCAGATAGCCATATTAATGCCTGTGAAGAAAGGATCTACTGATAAGATGAGCAACGCGTTCGCACTGAGGACCTTAGCTACGGAACAAAGCAGTAATTCTCTACCAAATATAAGGCGAGCCAGTCCGAGTTACGAAGTTCAAAATATGATAGTAAACTCGAATAATTCCGCGTTCGAGGAAACACAAGGAGGATTAGATGGCAATGATATCACCTTGAATGGTAGCGCGGTACAATCTACAACAACCACAACACCACCGCCAAAATCGAAATATCACAAACATTCTACGTATGGGAAAGTCATGAATGCCCCCAAAGAATATTATCCGGTCGGATATGATAAGAATTTCGACGATAATTTCTCTTCTAGGGTCGATTTGCCGGATACCACTTTCAGATGTGGTGACCAGAAGCATTTTCCTGGATTGTACGCGGATGAAGATTTGGGTTGCATGGTAAGTCATATCATTCGTACAGTATAAAATTTAGGAGAACCAATTTTCAAACTTTCGAAATTACACACATTAGCTAATTATTGGTAATTATAGAAAGCGGCAGAAAGTATTTGTCGTGCCAATATGTAATGAGGAGATGACAAACGTTTATCAAATGCAATTCAAACAATTTATGTAACAATGTGGGTTCTTAATTCTAAGGACGCTGTTCCTTATGCCTCTTTGATTTTACGCAACGTTATTAGGATTCATTTTTTTTTTTTACTATTACGAACGGGCTATTGTATTATGTATATACAAATATACTTTTACATTCGTCACGTATTGCGCAAATCATAACTAGAAACGATCATATGAGTGAAATTGAGTACCATCTTATGGGCATTGAACTATATTTGAATTCAAATATCAAAAATCATTTAGAACGGATATTATGAGCACATAATTAGACGAAAAAAAAAAAGCCTCATGAATAAATAACTCTTCAGGTGTGATTGGATAATTTCGTAGTTTTCGTGAGGCTTCGAATATTTTATTTTTGTAATCAGCATACATTTTAGCCCATTACACACTTTCTACGACATACTTACATAGTTTTAAAACTTGATAAAAGGATTTTACTATACACCAATTATTATATTAGCAAGAAATGATTACTCAGCCAGATTATTCAGGTAGAGCAACAGTACGACCAAGAATTCTCACTTTTAACTTCTTGATACATACGTATATATATAATATAATAGATGGTAGGATTATTAGATCGCTTTTCGATTGTATTTAATACATATGTCATACAAGTTTATATAACAGGTCACTTTCTTAATTGCACTTGACAAATGTCAATGAACCTTCACCTTAACCCGATCGTTGTAAACGCTATTCTATTGTTAGGGCATATTATATTGTAAAAGTTAATTTACATGTACTGTTATATAAAATATGTAGATACTTGCACCGATATATTTAAATATATTAATTTCACCTCCTAATGTGACCTAGAAAATCATGTATGTATTTGTATAGACCGTGTTATATTATGAATGTAGGTCAAACTAGTTCGTCTTTTCAGCATCTATATGATATTCATTTAAGACCCTCAATATTCAAGTATAAATTACACATTAAAAGGAAACAATGGAAACACATATATTTATTTATAAGTATTTATAAGGACGTGTACGATAAAGATCTTTTTTATATACATGCTTGAGAAGTTCCCATGAAGTTATTTTACCCATCTGATGGTCGAAAATTGTGAAAAACTTGTTTTGAGAGACCATACAGGTCGTTCTTTTCATATAATTATCATGGAGGTTCAAAAATTGAAAAATATGATATAGATAGTTTTATTAGACCCTGTGGCTGTATAAAAGTACAGATTGCTTATATCAAAATATATTCATAATAGGCTAAAACTTTTGGTCTCTGCTTGTAAGCCAGTTTGAAACAATTGTTAAAACACCATATAAAATAATTAAAAATACCATCTACAATCTACATCACAATCCTCAGTTTTATTGACATCATAGTCACTTCTATTCTATCTATTTGATTTGATTTTGTTTTAGGTATTCCACGTTTGCGCTTTGACAGACGACGGTTTGATAATGAAAAGTTTCCTATGTCCCGAATCGACGTTGTTCGACCAGACGATTCTGAAGTGCAATTGGTGGTTTTACGTCGACTGCAAGAACTCGAAGAAGCTGTACGATTCCAACATACCGATATCCAAGAGCTACCAATTGATGAAAGCCCTGACCTTCTTCTCGTCCTACAGTAAGGATTCCCGGAGCAATCAGAGTCGACAGGCGCCGGTCAAATCCACAACAACCAAAGATAGTGATTAAACGAATTTCGCGTAAAAGATTACTTCGTCCGTTATAAAAGTTGCAATGTTCGTCCAATCGAATCTTCGCGGAATTTATTGTTACGAAACGTCTTTTCGAAAGCGACGTAGTTGGTCCAGTGACCCATTAGCGATTTGGTAATTCCGTATGGTAATGGATCTTCCTTATAATCTAAGTATGTTGAAATTTGTTAAATAAACGATGATTTTATGCAATTAATTAAAACGCGTCGACTACTGGGCGAGTACTTCTGCGAGCAACTGTACATACATATTGACGTACGCATAATCGAAGTAAACTATTAACAATAAGTGTAATAACAATAATCGTAGAAGAGAGAGTAGATTTATATTATGCACTTTTGCATTACAATTTTATTTATATGTGCATTTTAGATTCAAGGCCATTTAGTTATTTTTGCTTATAACCATGTATGCAAGATCATAAAGATGAAATAATCCAGCAGTAATTATTAATAAAACTGTAGATTCGTGCGTCTTTGATTGTTCGATTAGTTTTCCTTATTGTTATTATATGTAGATAAATATCTTAGTTTCACTTTTAAACTTGCGCCATCAGTGTTACTAGTTGTTGCATGTAAATATGTAGATATTATGTGAATTATAAAAAAAAGACAACACCGATTCCAATAGGAAAGTTTTGGTGGATCTACCCTCTTATGCAAGTTGTGATGATATAATGAAAAATGCTCATTGGCGTAGGCTAATATTAAATAAGGTTAATTTAATTCAATTAGCAGTATAGGAATCCTAATTTAGTTTTAGTTCTTATTATTTATTTATTTCTTTTTTAATGTTTATTGTTTCTATATATATATATCATTAATAAAAAGATGTTGTTGAGGTAACTGTCGCTCTGTTCTCTGATTATTTATCACCTTTCTCCCATTCCGAATAAATACCTAATCATAATCAAAACCTAAGAGTGAAAGTTTACAAGAACACACTGTTTTAATTACTCGGAAAACAAAGAAACATATTACTTATTTTAACAATATTAAACACCAGAAACAAACATACGTTCATTGTCGATTGGTGACTCGAATCTAAACTTTCTAAAACACGATATACTTACGTTCAATGTAAAATATATATATATATATAATAGTTTCTGCACGCGTATTTTATCTAGACGCAAAAAGTAGTTCCACGGAATGTCAAGAAATTCTCTTTATATAGGTAAGTAAGCAGCTATTACGATTGTGCTATGTGTTATACCAGTGGCGGCTCGTCGAGTAATGAAATAGGAGGGGAAGAAATTTTTGACATAATCAAAATGGTTTTAATTTAAAAGAATACTTATCAGATTATACATTTAATTTTTAAATACTGACGGCTTTCGTAATATTATTGGTTTTTGTAAATATAAATGGTTAATAAATAAAAATAACAGGGCATTTGAATCACGTTTAATCGTTTGGAATTAGTGACTTTGTATTATGAGAATGCGTGCAAGGTCTACAGTTTGCTTATTCAACGAAAATAAAGCAGGCCAAAATGTGTGATACAAGTACGTATCGGAATTAGGTATTTCAATCTCCTAATAAGAGTATTTAATAACAATTCAGCTAATAAGTATATAGGAAAAATGTAAGGTTATTTCAGTTATTCAGCTAATAACTTTTATTAAGAATTTTATTAGGATTATATTAATCTATTTGAACATGCTGAACGATACAATCAATCCTTTGATCACAGAAAGGTTGTTGTTTCTCTGGGGTCATCTTAACTCTAAGATGTATTATACCACGCGTTCAGCTTCCTAACAAGAGTTGCCCCAAAAAATTTTGTTGAAGAATGCCAATGAATAGTTCCAGAAATGTTGCGAAATATCAGGATTTAAAAAATTATGTTTTTAAAATGTGTTCATCTAAGAGTGCCTCTTCAAAGAGGTGTCATAAATATAATAAATTTACATATTCTGAGCATGCGCATTGTGGAAGAAACCTAAAAGAAAGAATGTTATTGAATATAATAAAATTATTTACAAAAAGGATTTTTAATCTAACAAAAACCTTTTAATATTGTTATGCTATGACGAATCTTATATATTTTTATATTTACGATTATTTTAGATCAAACGCTTTACAGTTATTCTACCCGAATATCCGCCGCTGTCATAGAATGATACAGTTCTCTTCTCTTTCTATCTTTCGGTAAATACTGGAAAACTTAGGAAGGGTACTGAGAGATACATGCATTCTTTCGCAATTTACAAAACCGTTCTCTCAGTGATTTGTCCTCACTGTCGGATGTAGATCTGCCCCCTGCAAATGTGCGGCTGATTCGTCATTTTCACAGCATAAAACGCGAAGTGCAACGGTTAAATACATCATACATCAACACGCACATCAACATCGACTGTTTTATTATAACACTGCTGTATTAAATAGACGTACCGAGAGAAAGTAGTTTCCTAAGATGCGTCGTACCGCCATTGTTTTCGGAATATGTCTATGTAAGTGCAGTTACCACCTGCTTCCGCCTTATTTCCTTAATTTAACTATTCAGCGTAGTTTTGCTATGTTTAGTCTGCTTCCTGGTGTTTCCCCGAGTTTTGACCGAAAAGGCGGAAGATAGTGGAAACGATGGGAAGAACGCCACGGAATCTGAGAAAATGGAAACTAGTGGAAGCGGAAGTGCTCCAATGGCTAGTGAATTGGTCGGACTTTCCCATAATGGTAGCGTTGAAGGAAATTTAACGAATGATATTAACGTTAATGATACTAAAGGAGTTGAATCTAGTATTGATGTCGTGGAAAAGCCTTTAATAATCGAAATTAATTTCAAGAAACCTGTAGATAATGAAGTCAACAATATAAAGGTAATGATTTAATATTTTTTTTCCTCTATGACTGACAGGTTTACTTTGGTCCTTGACCGCCTTAATTGTTCGCCTTCATTTCATCGGTTATAGCTTTCCTTTCCAGTTTCTCATCTTCGCCATCCTCATCAACCGCTTCATCTCATCTTGGATCATCCTCCTTTAAGCATCAACCTTTTTTTTTCTCTTTTCATATCTATCATAACCTTGAACACTGCATCTTATCGATCCGAATGTAAAATATGTATTTCACAATTCCAGAAGACCATCAATATGGAGGAATTGAAAAAAGAAATTAAACTCGCAGAAGAAGATCTGGCAACGAAAACCAAGCGCATGGAAGATATAAGAAGACGCGCCAATTCGACACAAACCCTCTCGGAAAAAGCCCAGGACCACTTACGAACCCTGATCTTCGCGCTGAACAGTTTGCAGGGCTCCCTGATCCATAGCAGCAAGGCGGCCTTCGAGACTGACTGGCAATTGCAACTGCAGACGGCCATGTACAACGAGGCCAAGAGGAAATACGCTAGTTTGTCGCGAGAATTGGAAATGACTGTCGCAGATTATGAGAAGACAAAAATGGCGGCCGAAAACGCAATGGCCGCCGCAAAGGTTGCCCAGAAGAATGTCGGTTCCAATATGTCGGGATCCATTGAGGGTGCCCGGGTTGGTGGTGTCTTTCTTGGGGACTTTGCCACAAAACACGTTGTGTAATATATATTTCCAGCGATGTATTTTCTGTTAGTGTATGTTTATGTAATAAAATATACTATACTAGAAATTTTCCAAAACTAAAAACTGTGTTGAGCTTAACGTTGCCAATCTTATGCTTACGATCGTAAACATTAGAAAAAAATGTTTTTATGCAGTATAAAGATTAAATATGTTTACTTACAACCCACTTTGGGCTTGTTAAATCGATACTTATTGATTGATAGAAATTGATGGCTTCTTGTAGTTAAATAAAATACTCCTTTCTCCATAGAAAGCTAATATGCTAGAACATTCAAACAGAAGCTAAAATGGCAAAGCAATTTGGAATGCAATAACGCGGGAAATTTAATGCCTTTAATGTTGCTTTCTGGAAAAACCATTTACAAATGTAGAAGGGAATTGGAATTATTTTGACTGGAAATGCAATAGAAATTTTGGTAGGAAAACAAATACAAAGAAATTGATACAATTATAATAGAGGGTAGATACTATAGTGCTGACAACCGACTCAAGAGCAGTTTCGATGTTTCTGGTGTTCATAAACCAGTGCTGAAAATCTTGCAAAACTTTATATTTATCAAAAAAGCTACCAAAGACGAGGGGTTTCTTATGACTGATATTTCTGGCGGTAAAGCGAGCGACTTGTTCGCTTTTTAGGGGAATTTCTTTAGGGGAATACATATTTGAAAGGTATCGAAGGCGCCATCAGTTGAATTTTCCACAAAAACATCATGCCAAGTTTGATTCTCCAAAGCTCGCAGAGAAACGTTGATATTTAATTCAGAAAAAGATCTAGATCTAAAACAGAATATAGTGACTGTTTTTGGTGGTTGTATAACTACTTGCACATTTAACAGCTGTGCGTAATGATCTCCAATGAGCGTTTTGATAACTTTTGCTATTTAATCATGCTCGAGTCAATGAAATATTTGATTTGATAAAGTCGTTCTTTGGACCAATTTTAATGCATTATTTCGCGTGCACAATGAATTTTTTTCTTTATTTCAGATTATGTTTCTATTTTCGTCTCTCTTCGATGATGCTGAGGTCTTACTGTAGGTACTCCATTTATTACCGGCCATGAAAGATGTTTTTCCTCCACTCCGATAGATGGCTGAAATCGATTTTGGTGTTTCTTCTATCGCATCGCGTGCGAGGTCGTCGCTTGTGACGTAGTTCGGACGTCGGTCGAGAGCGTCGAAACAGCGTTGGACTCGTAGCGGTACCTGGCGCTGATCGGTTGAACTAGACGTATCCATGGCACATCGTACGTAATCCATCCGTAATCAGCTGCGCTGGTGCAAAGAGCGCAAACTCGTCCGATGCATCGCTAGGCAAGGTTTTCGTTCGCGATCGCGCAATAGTTGGTAATAGTGGCAGCGAAGTAGTGGTTAAGTGAAGTGTTTCGCGGGGTATGACATAACGGGCGACTTATTTTACCCAGTGAGACTTTACTAATGGGGGAATTTAGTTTAAGTAGCAACGCTAACATCGGTCTAGGTGCGGTGGATATCTCAGTGAACCCGAATACGAAGAATAATTCTAATACGCCGATATTCTATACCACACCTACGTCCCCGACTGACACGAGTGTTCACCAGGCGCAATCTCGTTCAGCAATGCAAGATGAGCTCGCCGTTGACAAAACAGCTGTCAGCGGGCCGAGCACGGACGAGGTGGGAGTGACCGGGATAGATAAGCAAGGGGAATGCGACGCCAATTCGAACACGACCGCCGATCTCTCGGATAAATTGAACGAACAGGTGGGACAGAACACGAAAACGGGCCTCCAATTATTCCACCACGCCAGCGAGCCGAACACCCCATCCGGTAACCTATGGTCGACGGCAATCGAGGACGGCTACATGCCGAACCTGCCCAACCTGCCGAATGTGAACGGCGGAGGCGGCAGTTTGGGATTTCAGAATTTCCCGTCGCCCACGCAAACGCAATTATTCGGGAACACCGTGAGCCAAAATCAAGGACGCCGTGCCATCACAGCCACGCATAATTTCCCTCACAATGTCGCGCGGCAACAGCCCAGCCATCCCCTGTACAAGAGCTACGGCCCGTGGACCAGCGTCAGCCAGAGCTGGTCGGGGAGTTCCGCTTGGAATAGGGGCCGGAGCGTCCCCAATCTGACGCCGTTGCAACAAATGGGGGTCGCCAGTCGTAAGCCCAGTCCGACGTTTAACCATCAACAGGTTATATCACCGGTGAAATTTCGCCGAAGCACTTCGTACCCTGGTAAAGGCCACTTTCCCCAACCGCCCACGCTAGAGATCACCAACATGGATGAGGCTAGGGAACTGCTTTCGTACCAGGTAATGTGTGTATTACCTGTACGGGTATTACCTGTATACCTTGCACACTGCCCCAAGATTCGCTCGCATCACCACAAACTGAATGAATGTTTATGTCCATTGCTGCTACCCCAGATGCTACTGCCTACTTGCTACTGTGCTGTTACTATAGTCCTACTATATACTTAACATATATACAGACGCTGCTTGTTGTTGTGTTTTTATTTTATTTGTTTTTTTTTTTATTTAATTTTTTAATAGTCTCTGTTCCCTCTGTGTTATTTATTTGTTTATTTATTTATTTAGTGTTGACGAATATTAATAATACTGCTACTAATATTGATAGAAATAGAAATAAACTGTTAATTATTATGTTTTGTGTTGTTCTGTTTTCTTTGCATTCTGCGCACACGTAAACACCACATCTCACATCCATTTACACATGCACACCCGTAACATTGTCTAATGTACATACATACACACACACATACATAAATGTTTAAGGCAAATAAAGTGACATTACATAATTAGACGAATGTGGGTCATCATCACGATTTAGGTAGGTATAGTTATTGATTTTCCCCGCGCTCGACCCGATAAATCAATTAAATAAAACATAAATTTTTTTTATACAATCCGAATTGTTACGAATCCCTAGTTTCTTGCGGCGATTCCTCCCCGTAATATTATGCATCGTCCACACGAGGGGTGTATGTGAAATTGATGCTTTGACCTACTTTCTGACCGTAAATTTTTCGATCCATCTCGCTGCTAGGTGCGTAGGTGGTAATAATAAATCCATAAAATTTGCATAAACACAATATGATTCAGGTAATTCAACTGTTTTGTGTGTGCGTTTATGTGCGAGAAAGAGAGAGAGAGACTGTGTGTAAAATGCTTAATTATAATGGAATTTAGGTGAAATTAACTAGGAAACGTCCTGCCTCAGAAAATGCCAACCCCAATGGCGGACGCTCTGCATTATCCAGTATTTACTTTTGAAATCATGACGCGATATATATTTTATGTATTCTTCGAAGAAGAAACTTAATAGTATACAGAATCGAGAAAAAAATATTTGTGTTTTTTTATATATATCCCACATAATTGCACTAGATCTAGAAACAACATCTTTCACTAACGTCCTAACATCATAATTTGTAATTTTATGAATTTAATAGTTTTCGAGTAGAATTAATGGGTCAGTAAATATTTTAACAATAAGCCCCAAAATGGTTTCTTTAGCGTACTTACTTCTTGTACGAATACTGTGATTATATGCGTTTATTATTACTTATAATTAATAATTTTTAACAATTTATTTTATAAAAAAATTTAGATGAGACCAATTTATCCAAGCTTTAATAAATGCTAAAAGAAAGAATATAAAATTTGCTTTCTTCTAACATATTTCATATTCACACAATCAAAAAATTTTTTGTTAATTTTAGTCGAATTTAACAAAATACTTCTTATAATAGGTAACTTACTTATAGGTAAAATTAATATATTTTTTTTTAGTAACAAAATATTAGGAAACAAAACATAGTATTAGAGATTTAACAATTTTTATTTAATATATTCAATTTTATAAATTATAATGGGAACTAAAGTTGGAATTGTGTTAACATTACTTTTCTTACTGTTACGTTAATACCACATTATTTAGGCCTTTTTAAAAAAAGATGTTTTCTCTTGGTTATATATTAACTATTTTTTTATTAGATACTCTTATTCGCAAACCCCTTAGTACACAAACCCAAACAATATATAAAAATTACACCTCCATGCAGAAGGCCATAAACATAATTAAAAAAAAAATATATTTTGTGTGGAATATAGAATTCAAATAACTACACTTTTATTTTCACTACCAAAACAAAATATTGGACTAATATATAAAATATATAACAGTTATTTCGTGAGTTCTAAATTCTAGTTGAATATTAGCTATTGCTATTTCTTACTGGCGTCTTGCATAGGCGAGGGGGAATGAGGGAGACGCTATAGCTACGAAAAGATTCGGAGCCCGATGCCTGTCCTAAGATTAGATATCACCAGTGTACATATAGGTATGCGTATATAAAGTGACTTTTTTTTAACGCCAATTCGTTCAACTCTTATTTTATAATCTTTGAACCCTTGAAAAAGGTGTCATGTCTATGTGATTCATCATATAAGAACTGGTGTATTTAAACTTTTTTTGGGATTTAGTCTTTTAGATAAAAAGGATCCTAACAATAAAATATTCATTTACAAAAAGAATATAAGAACCGGTACCGGTCTGTACCGATTGAATTCCGTCACTAAACTTGTCCTTAAACAGGAGAATTCACGGAATATGATAATATCCGATTCTTAGATGTGAAATATAAAAAGAAGTAAAATTTCGCTTTCTGGCGGTATCAACTAGAATCTCTTTTTGCAAATGCAATGTAATCAAAATCCTATTTGCCCTAATGCATAAAAATAGATATATCTAATTTTCTTCTTGTGTAACATCTGGATGTTTTATCCCATATTGAAAACGCATTATATCAATTCGTATCCTTACTTTACTGTAAGTGTAGTGCCGCAGTTTTAAAATATTTTTTTTTTTAATACGATAGATAAAATGAGGACAAGCCCTATCTATCTATATTTATGAGATGTGTGGCACCATTTGACACAATTTCAGTCACATAACTAGGGGTGATACGATGCCTTAGTTAAACAGATGATTCATAAAAAACGAGTTGGAAATCTTCTGCGATGGTCGTTACTAGGGTTGTGAATTCAGTCTGTTTTGAACATCGGCTATATGAAAATTTATAACTCAGAGTGTCCAAGAACCGTGTTTATTATTATTATTGTAAAATATCTTCAGATGATTCGAGACGGTTTTAATTCACAATTAAGAACGAATGCAATGATTTGTAAGTGAAAAGAATATGAGCCCTGTCGTCTTGGAGCTTTGAAAATGAATATTTAAATAATAAATTATGCTTATAGATATGTGTGTATCTAAAATTGAATTGTTGCACAAAATAGGCTGATAATGACACAAATAAAAAAAAATCATTAATTCCCGTATCAAAATGAAAAAAAATATATAACGATTGCCATTCATATAAGTGTTTTCTTTCTATCTTTTAAAGGATCGTTGTGGTGTTGTCAATGGAAACGGAAATAGTCCTCTGGACACAATGAGAGGTTTAGAACATTACCTGAACGATTTCATGAGGCAACCCACAGATTCAACAGAACTTAAAGGTATGTAAGCATTTTTTTTTTATACATCTTTCATTATATTAGTATTTTTATTTTCAATAATATCTCGGATAGAAATCTCGCAATTATTGTGCGCTTTATGAGTTGAATTTTCGGTTAATGACGTGGCGTAGGCTCGGGACGCCTTAACAAAACCAAACATTTTTATCTACCTTATAAATCTTCGATAATTGTATAGGGAAAAATATGTTTTTGAATCATTAACGGAATAAAATATTTTAATAAATAACGCCTGATTAATGAGCGTGATTGTCATGCTTGCCACTATTTATTTTGTATAAGCCGTTTTTGTCATTCACGGGACTGTTCAAATCAGAGCTTTCGGCAGTTCTTCAATAATCAGGGTAACCCTGAGAAGGATTTTGGATTTTCTAAAGCTAAATCTCTCACTTATTTAGTGGAGCTTAATTTTTGAACATAGGCCCGTGTAGTTACGCCACTGCGTACCTCACGGTCTTATAGTTTAATCTTGGTGCTTTACACACAACGATTTGAAACTTTCGAACATATTAACAGTTAAAATTAAAAATAAAAGCACTATTGACGAATCATTCTTGCCTAATTCAGCCGCATTTTAATATGTCTTACCACTTCAAATGCTTGTAATAATGATTAATTTCAAGGTATAGACCGTTTTTAAATAAATGTGTTTATTTCTCGGGCAAATATGTAACATTATTTCATCGAATCGAAATTGTAGAGACACCACGCCCCAATTTAATGATCACATTGATGCAATAATGCGTTTCCTCCTTATTAGAATGCCATTCGAAAATATTACCGATACATTTTATAATAACCATTTAATTTTGCGTGTTTAGCGAAGACAACTCAATAAAATTTAAATTTAAACTATGTAGAACGATCGACGGAAATAAACTTCGGCATGTATATACAAATACCAAAGGACAACCTCGCCATATAGCCCGCAGGAGTTTTGCTTAATTATTTGGCAAATATAATACTACGCGACGGTGAGCCTTTTTACTAAGAGATGAATCGTATGAAACGTGTAACCACATAGCCTTTTCATTACGCTAAAAATAGGTGTTTTGCCGAAAAACAGTCACCGATGATTTCATACGCGATACTAATTTTAAAAAGCACATTTATATTTTTTTCGTATCTAGGGTAAAATACGTATACACGATTTCCTATATATGAAGCGTTTAAACTCTTATTAAGTAGTTATTATCGCGACACATACGTCAAGGCATACTCGATGTTGAATACCAGCAAACGCTTATTATACGACGATTTATTGTGTTTGTGTGGATTTTAAATAGAAAGAATAAAAGCGGTGTTAGAACGTTGAGAAACGCATGCGCATTCTTTATTGATTATGATTACATAAAGCAATATTCTTAAAGCACGTGTTCCGTATAGTTAAAAAAATTGTTAAAGAAAATAAAGCATGCGGTGATATTTACATATAATTTCTAACAAATTAATACTTACAACAACATAACATAACACTCCAATACGGAGAATTTGCTATATTTTATTCCACCACAAATAAACAAGAGTGGAAAATGTTCTTTAAGTACCTACCATAATTTTGTATTCTAAAAATTATAGTAAATGGGCTAGAATTATAATTTTTTTTTCGGCTTAAATAAAGTTTCTTTAATGGTAAAAAATTAAGTATAATTTAAAGATTCGATGCAGTTTTACCTAAAAATAATATTTATTCAATATATAAACAAAGCATGGTAATACGCAAACAATACTTCCGTGCCTATAAAAGCCTAAAATAAAGCATAACGTATACAGGTGAAAGCTATTCGCATAAACCTATAATACGTCTTCCCAATTTAGATTGTTTTCTAAGTGCAGACCTAAAAATTTGCTATGTTGGACCTGTTGGATTGTTCCTGAATTAGTTCTTATGAGGTCACATTCATTTATTTTATGAGCACCGGGATAAAAACTAATAAAAACAGTTTTATTAGAATTTACGTGTAATTTGTTATATCTAAAGCAACCCATGAATTTAGTCAACAATGATTGCGCCTTAACCAACTGCAAAAACCAGTTGCCACGAAACTAGTGTCATCAGCATACATTACTGCGTATACTATACTATACATATAAAGCCTGTCCCCGAATGGACTGAACAAGAGGGAAAAAAAAAAAATTTATAGCCTAGCGAAAAAATGTCTCAAAACCACCAATTCTGAATCAAAAATCTAAATATTCTTTTTAGCAGCTGACAAAATTGCAAAAACACACTTGAGCTAAAACAAAATGTGGTATCCTCCAACCTCTACACACTTTTCAGCTCTACATACAAATTCGTTATAAACATTGTGGATCATATCTTCAGTGACAGAATAAAGAGAAACCCAATGGGCTTAAATCAGGAGAACGAGGTGGTCAATTGACCGATCCGTAACGATCTATCCATCTGTTTCCAAAATGTTCTTATAGATAATTTCGTGCCAATCCATCTTTATGATACCTCTTTCTTGTTTTCTGTTTTCTTTAATTTCATGGTGTTTATTTTTTTTTTGATTGTGTGTTTACATTTCTTTGTTTCCTCATTTCTTTCTTCTGCTTCTCCGAATTATTACAACACTTCGGTCGTAGTCAACACTTTCCAAAACGTTTTGTTGTTTTAATCTGGCGGTTGACAATTTCTCTGGTTTAGTGTCAAATTTGAAAGATTGATCATCTGCAGTGTCACTCGAACACGATGGCTGAGCATTATCTGAAGTTTCAAATAAATTTCTATGACTAACTGTAAATTGTGACAAACTCTGTTTAACGTGACGATATTATAGTCAAAACAGTTTAATTTTTTTTCCTTTGAATACACGTTTGATTATGATCAGTAGTGGTAGAGCTTTACCATTCACATTTCGAAAAAATTTTCAAATAACTTCTATATTTATACATTTTTCAATTGCCGAAAATTAAAAAAATGTCTGTTGCAAATACCATTCATTTGTAGTATTGCTAAAATTACTACATAATTACAGATGGGTTTAATAGTTTGTTTTTCAAACATTAACGGAAGAAATAATGCATATATATAGCACAATATTCTTTATATCGTTATATTATAGGAAGATAATGGAGATATTTTGTTTATTTGTCAGACCTGAATTTAGTAACTCTGCCAAATTTACACCGTGGTGCTATTTTTATAATAAGCAAGGTCTCTAAATTGCCCTGTAAGTTTGAGGCAACGTATAATACCGAGCAACACATCCCCCATGCTATTTAAACAATGAATATAAATTATATATGTATCGATCTTTTTTGGGCTTGTTATTTTTTTATTCGATAACGGAACGTGCTAAGATTTGAAATCGTATCGTAATAATAGCTAATTAATATTGCTGACCCGCTACCGCATCCATCTTATCTAATCTAAATATCGCTCGACAAATAATTATGTAAATAAGCGATCCTCTGTGCTAACCATAAAAATTAAACGTTAAATAATTGCGTACAATTTTATTTATTCTGAAAATTTCTGGAAAAGATCCCGCATATATGTAATACGATAATGAACGAAAAGTGGGTGTTGATAATAGTATATTGATTCAGGTCCAATATACAAGGTTTAAACTCCAGATATTCCTAGGGTAACTTAATAACATAGTGTTTTGAAAATAATAGTCAGAAACGTTAGTATACGGTTACGTTCTCCTTTTATCGGTTGTTTTATCGGCATTATTCTGACAAACAACGATAAATTGCTGATAATGAATTACAACGATACAACAGTGTTTAATAACGCATACCACATACCACTGTACATATAACAATAATATTTAATGGTAGCACGGTGTTAAAAGAGAAGCGTGTTGTAGATACAACTACGCATTATCGCATTGACTGATGTTAATACAAAACATTTACATGTTTTCCGTAACATTTTTTTACCTGTTATAATTAGTTAAAATCGTTTAAACAAGAAAAAAAAATGTATTTACACTTCGTGTTTGGTATTTTTGGATCGTTCTTGGGAAAATAGCCCAAATTAAAGTCCAAATCTATTCTGTTTTGGGGGTCTAACAATTATGACAGAAAACGGCTCCACAAATTTGAGCATAAAGGTCATTCTTTAACGATTTCTTTGAGCAAACACTGGGGAGCATTTTGCTAGTATCTACACACAGAAAAATGCATTCTTCAAAACAAAATATTGTTGTCATTTATATTTGTTCAGAATTGTATGAATCGTGCTACGAGAAATACCTGATTCTCTGGACAAATCCCTTACAGAATTATTTGGATGTACCTGAAAATATGCCAGCACATTTATTTCTATCTCTGGTGATAATATAAAATCATTTTTTTTCCTCTTCTTTATAAAAATTGTTTCGTTGCTTCTTAATCTTCGATAAAGTTTTAAAAAATAGCGACGGTCTGGTACATCACGGCAACGGATCAGGATATTGCTGAATGTAACGTTCTAGCGCTCTATCTGAATTTTTGTTAACAGCAAGTATATACAACTCCAACATATCACACTTTTACAAATGAGTAAATGCCATTGTTACGGTTGAAAAAATTGTAAAAACAGTACTTTTTCCGCACAGTAACTTTAACAACAACAAATATAAATAATTTGACAGCTACTAAACAATGTGACGCTTTAATTTTCTATGGATATATCGATTTCATGCAAACAAAACAAAGATAAAGATTTCTCAATAACTATTTTATTTGATATTTTTTTATAATAGTGCCGAAAAAACTGTTGAGGTGTCGTCGGCAAACTGGCACAATTGCCCCGCACCAATGTTCAAATTAAGGTATAGGCCCAGAACTTGTTCTAAGAGTGTCAAAAAATACAGCAGGAGAGCAGGTAAGGATCTGGGTCCAAAAAAGACGCAATTAACACCGGAATAAAATGAGGGAAACCTTTATCAAGAGACCATTAAAAGAAGTCGATTGAAAAACTACTAAGCCTCAGTAGGGAATCGTCTTCGCACGGTAGTAGATGTCCATCTACAGAAAATTGGGATGAATACCGGAGATACCCACTGCAGATTGTGTGAAAAAATACAAGCAATTTTTGGCAGGGCCAAAAATGATCTCAGAGGATTCGCTCGACCAGTCATAGAGGCCTGTACGGACTAGTACGGAGCACCAGGATATTGGAATTTCTGACATGATTCAATGGGTAAAAGAAATTTGAGATTAAATACAGAAAACCACGAGTTAGCAGTGTTCTCCATGTCAGATGGCTCCCAAACTCATCACAGACTCAAATATTAATATCGCTACTTGGGAAGGAACGGTTTATAATACTTGTTTTTGTGTTGTAATAGTATTAGGGAGATGGGATATGTTTTTATCAAGTAGTGATGAATGAAAAATTCTATAAGAGGTGACACCCCTTTTAGACTGGTTCGATCCATCATGAGAAACGGTAATCACAGCTGACGCGTCGTCTTATAGGGTAGGAGCGGTACTAGAGCAAAAACAGGAAGATGGCAAGTTCCGACCGATTGCATACGCAAGCAAAACTTTGACCAAATGTCAACGCAACTGGGCATAGACCGAGAACGAAGGTTTAGGGTTTTTATTTTTGGAATATATGTTACACTAGAGACAGATCACTAGCCTTTGGTATCTACCGATTTCTAACATCCAAAGTTGCAACGATTCCGTCTTAGGTTACGACGTGTAATTCTTGACGATGGGTTAGAAGAAGAATCGGCTCATATTTTGCGTCTTAGGTTCTTGCGGTATCGCTATCAAATCAAGTGAAACAAGTTCCAGAGAAAGATTTAGGGGCAAGTGACATTCTGTCACGACGACCTCCTCCAGAGATTAAGGACGATTCCGATATTCGTGAACAGCTAGAAGATGACGCCAATGCGTGTGTACATTCGGGAATACCCTTTTTTTTTCATCAGTTTAGAAACTGGAAAATCTTCCGATAAGTTATCTACTGTATTCACCTTCATGTTCGACCTTACGTTAGGTACGACATCTGACTGGAATATTTATAAACCGCTACGCCGGCATCGTTGGAGCGGATCTATAATTACAATATATCTGAAGGTACTGTTACTACTACTACTACTACTACTACTAGCGGATGACGAAATGACGTTTGATAAGTCAATGGCTTGGTGTTATGGGTGCACGGGAATCTCTCTCACTAGCATCTTGGACGATGGATCGATACTCCAGTCATCCAGTTCTCCGCCAGCATCTACAGCACGGAGACGCGACGCGGCCAGTATGCTTTATCCCTGTTTTACGAACGATTCCGCGGACACATGCGGAGTTCGAGCAATAAGCGGGTAAGTGAACTGATAAGCAGCGGTGCGTCATATCAGGCACGCAGGTTAATCATGCGCAGATAGGCTTTTGTGTATTTGCAGAAGGATTAGATCGTAAACAAAAAAATATGTATCCATCGATATTTTACGGGGCACAGGTTCGTATTGTGACGTAAACGAGTATAATCATTCTTCTGCCGTTTATATTACGAATATTGTCGCGTTCTGTTTCCCTTCTGTGTGTTGCGCAGTGCCGCCGGATTCCCATTTAGGAACGATTCGGTTTAGTCGGTGTCGAAGCTCGGCGAGGCGCAGTCGGTCTACGCTGTACCACGCGCTGAATACGCGGTACGCGTTTTGATATGTTTCGGGCATATGGAACGTCCCCCATAGACACGAATCCACCTGAGGTGCCGGCGACATGGGGCAACATCGCGAAATTCAACGCCATTACCAAAGGTCGGATAGTTTACTGTTCTGTGTGTGGATCTTACCAACCCCGTTATTATATTAATATAATTCTTATTTTATATATATATAGATAAGTATGCAGTACCGCTTCGAATCGCATACGATCACGAGTGAAAGTTTATAATCACTTTAACTTTTTTTTTTTTGTTCGTTTAAAACGCCCAATCGATTCTTGTCGCCTAATGTCGTAATTAATTGAAAGTAAATATGCCCTATATAATGCAAGAACACACGTGTATGTACATCCCACCTACGCGCAACGCATTGCATGAGCGCTTAGCCAATTTGTTATAAACTAACTACTTCCGCTTAAAGCATCCCGTAAGGGCATTGTCCGTCACGTTGTTATGCTACTTTATTATGCGCACATTATAGCATCTATTAAGTGGCATAACAAATATGTAACGCACGTACAAATGCAACGAACAAAATCCAAAGTGCTCACACTATTAGGCCACACAACACAGCGCACAAAGTTTCAGTATTTGATACGGCTCAAGCATGCGTGTTGGTTATCTTTATTTTCGATCGATATAATTTTATACGATTTTGTTTTCCTCTATTCCCCACTGTCATTTCGCAATAGCGGTAGAGTGCCGAGCTATTGACAACTGCAAACCGACAGATTTCATCCTGATAAATGTTAACAGAAAAGGGTACACACGATCCCTGGCGCGTTCGTTATAAACGGATAAGTTACAGTACAGACAGTACGAGATATACACACCCCCTACAGCTGGTTAAACATATGTTTTCCTTCACACATATACAGGTGCGTCGGGCGATACTCGAAACAACTATGCACTCTGTGCGGCCGGCACAGACATTATATACAGATGAAACTAAAGAATTTAATTTAATTTTAAGAATGTTCAGGGTTTCCGATTTTATTTTAACGACTAGTTACTTAGATTAGATAAAATTACAAAATTTTCATACTTAAACATGCAAAAATTTCAAAGATTTTTAGTTTAAAAATATTTTAAAATATTGGAATACGTAACTGTTGGAAGTATTCGAATGCAAAACGGCAATGTTTTCGCTTCCAGACTGTTCGCGAGACCACTCGAGAACTCAGTAGAGAGAAGTATTCGAATACTCGTTCTTTCCCATTTGTTCAGTCCATCCGGGGACATACTGTATGTACTACTTGAAATGTTCTTCGGAATATGATAACATATATAATATATAAGAAAGTTTTTTTTAGGTTCTATATTGAACATTATCAAACTTAAGTTAAAACAAGAATTAATAACGAATTTTAAACATATACGATGTAAAATGGCATCCGAGAACAAGTCTTCGAACACTTACTAAAGTTCTTGAGAACAATGTTGAATCGCGAACTTTGGCGTCGGTATTCGAGTACTCAAGTGTTCGAATGAATGTCTCGATTCTTAAAAGTCCTCAATTGTAAAGTATTCGATCCTTAAAAGTATTTGATTCTGCCCATCACTAGTCTGCACTGAAATGTATTCTACGATGTTCTATTTAATTTCGGTGTTCGAACTCGGTACAGATTTTATGTAAAAGTACATATTTTTAACTTGAATACATAAACTTACATATTAAACAAAAAAAAAATGTTCCGAGATACAAAAAACACCTACTTACAAAACAATAGCTACTTTAAAAAAAAAAAACGATTTCATTAAAGTACAAATTTACTGCACCTTATATATCTAGAAATTATGATGTTGCTTTAAACCTTATCCAAACTTTATAAATCTACAGTTGATGTAAATTTGTTAGAAAGTAATAAAAAATAACTTATTTACTAATCTACAAAATTTACAATATCTTTTAAAAATTACAAAAATTGGTATTGAACATGAAGCTAAAAAAAGGAATTAAAAAATTGTCTGAGCAAGACCAACTGCAAACCTTATTAATTAATATCTATTTCTATGTTACTAGCTTCAGAATATTTGAGAGTTTATTAGTACCTGCATCTTTTTACGCCAGAAGATTTGAATATAGGGAAATATCAGTTATTTACCAAAGAAATTTTTGGAGTTAACATAAGCTAAAATCACTTTCCAAATCTGTACATTGCGAAGTTATAACTGTATCTTTGCTTCGTTTCCACCAACACGTTCATTTTAAATTGATTTTAATAGTATATTTAATAAGTGTGGATAGGTAAAAACCTATCCACACTTTGACAAAAGTCAAATGTATTGGATGATTTTGCATCTATCTCGTACGGAATTATTTAAAATAGTCTCATAGCATATACGTTTTGCATTGCTTTCATCCTCCACAAAATTTTTCTAGCGTCTCTCATAATCTTGATTCTTCATATCTACTGTTTATGCAGTCTTGCCAAATTTAATTAGAGCTAATATCCGTTGGTGAAGAAAAATACACAGTGTTAAGATAAATCCAAAAGTAGTTAAAAGCGAGCAGAGTTGTATAATTTAATATTAATACTCATGTTCGGAAGTAAAATTTCATTTTCACAATGTAGATTTGCTCCCATGCGGAGATAGCATTTCAATGCAAAGATCTGAAATATTTGTAAGTTAAGGTCTGAAATTACTACATAATTTGTAATTATTAAATACGGGTTGTCCCGAACTCGAGTGCTTAAATTTACAAATTTACGATAAATCTTAATCTGCAAATGACACATCTTAAAGATAAAGTGCTATACTAACATTAAAACATTTCCTATCTGATTTGTCTAAAAATATTACAGCAATATCTACTACAGAGATTTATTAACAAAATTAGAATTTCATGTAGTCAAATCTTATTGTTACAATAGGAAAGATCCACTAATCTGATACGATCGCATTTGGGTTTGGATACTGATTCTGACAAACACTTTGTAGTTATTCTTGTCGAACTATTGGTGATCACCACACAATCGAAAAGAATTGACAAACATGACGGACCGTATCAGAAAACAGTTGGTGATGGTTGCAGTATCTTATAACCAAGTTGTTTTATAATAATATTAAATTGTGAATATTAATAAAATTAATATGGAATTATATCTCTGAATTATAAAAATGAAAGGTTGCAAATTGTACTAATATTTCTATTCTTGGTAGTTCTTAATTTTTTTCAATAACGTTTTGATCAGCATCACTTGGCATCTTTCGATCTGACAAATTATATTACAACACAAAATTTTAAATATTACACTGAGAAAAAAGAAGAGTGCTGACAAGACTTTATTTCTGAATACCGCTCACGTTGTTAAATCATGAACAGTAATTGACCTACTCAAAGTCCCTTAAATCCTACACAGAAGATTTATGGAAAGATCTTGGTTTGCAATATGATCATAATTGCGTTCAAAAATTATATATTACATGAAGACAATATTATTGTATGAGTAAATTAAGGATCAATGCTGCCATTTCACGTTGCAGACGTAATTTCTGTTTAACAATGTAAAAACATCCTTTTTTTTATATGCATACGATTCACACAGAATATTCGTCAGACCTGTATAGACGGAGCAGCACCAAAAAACGCGTCCTTCTTACGGTGAAACAACATCGGTTGAAAACAACCACGCGCATTTGTAATTCAATTCAATTTAATTCCTCGTATATATGTCTTATGTTATATTATTATGTACAGAAGTAACAGTGTGTTCACGCCAATTCACTCGCGATATTTTTCAAATACAAAACGCTAAACTCCGATCAGCTAACATCTCGGCATCTTATGAGAGAAGGATGATAATTACTTCTCCTGTTCTCAGGGTCATATGTGTTACGTTAACAAGGCGATGTTGTATGTAGTAACATCATTAATTAACCCGTGGTGTGGTAAATACAACGCATCATTGAAACGTACGCAAACATATAGATGATATCCCATTGCTTATTTTGAGTTACCTACATGAAAAAAAGTGATTTTAATTTTACTATATTATGAATCGGTCGAAGCTCAATCGCGCGTTTGACCTGAAATATTATTGGGTCAGGTTGAACTAAAAGCGAAAGCTTAGATTGCAGGTTGTTGGTTGGGTATAGTCGGTGTTCGACGAATTAGAAACTTATGCAATTACTAAGAAATTATAACACAAAACAAGCGTAATAGTCGGTCGATGAAAGTAAAATTTATTTGTTATAAAATCTTGGTTTAAATTACTATTTAATTGCTCAGTTTCTTCTACAAATTTTCTTCTAGGTTTTTTTTTTATTATTAATAAAAGATCTTGCCAAAGTAACTTTTTGTTAAAACTACGTGTTGTGAATTAAACATGTCGTGTTCGTTCTCATCTCTCATTTGTTCCTCTAAAAACGCGTATCAGTATTTTGTATAATCTATACCAAATAATAAAAGGAGAAAGAAAGAACCGCAATAGCAAAGCAGTCTTTTATAAAGATAAGAAGGGGAACCTGATTGTCAAGGAAGAAGTTCTAGAAAGATGGAGGGAGTACTTTCAAGAATTACTAAATGGTGAAGAAGTGCAGGAAGAGAGAAGGGTGGACTGCGGCAGGAGAATATGGCAAGAAGAGAAAGAAGATGCACCACCGACTATAGAGGAAATTAATGAAATAATACAGAGCTTGAAAATGAATAAAAGTCCAGGAAGTGATGGAATAACGGCAGAAGTGATAAGATATGGGGGGGAAGAAACTGAGTGAATGCATACACAAGTTGATAGAGGCAGTATGGAGAAAAGAAGAGATGCCTGAAGAATGGTCGTTGGCATTAATATGTCCGTTGTATAAGAAAGGAGATAGGAAGGAATGTCGGAATTATAGATGTATTTCTCTCTTGAATATAGTATACAAGATAATGGCAATGCACATTAAGAACAAACTAATGGAAAAAACAGTGAAGCCATGAGCCTCCTAGGCTCGCAGTGCTAATATCTTAGTGTGACTTCTCAACATTTTCTGTTTAGTGCTAAAGTCTCTAATCCGTAAAAGAATGCTATGTATAAAACTGTTTTATAGATATGTGCTTGTTGTGCTCCTACTTGTCTGTTTGTCTTCTTTAATCTTCATTTACCTGTCTTTTTCTTCTTTTGAATTGTTATTAATATTCCCTGATATACCGAGTGTTAATTTGAAAACTTCTCACTCTAAATTTTTGGAAATAAACAATAGTATAGCCGTTGTTCAAAATTGCGACGTACATTTTCAAAAGCATCTCTTTGGAATTCCACGGCAGGTTTGCGGTAATCCTTTGACGGAGTGCTAAAATTTAGGTTTATGGATAAATAGAACAGGCTTTAAATAAAAGTCTACTGGCTGGCTAATCTATAGATCCTCTTCGAGATATATAGATATAGATATGCCTGTTTGCAATTACGAATATTCTTTTTCAGAATTTAATATACTATCTCTCAAGGCCAGCCGTATTCGCAGTGACCTTATATTTCTTTATAAAATACGTAACAATTATAACCACTGTAGTGATCTTCTTTTATTAGTTAATTTCATTCCGTCGTATATTGTATATTACTCGTCGAGTTTTACCGTTTCGACCGCCGCAGTCATACAACAACGCACACATGAATTCCCCTATGGTCAGAGGTATGACCTCTTCTAATAGATTTTACCCATCTGTTGATATCTTTAATATTTCATTACCTTTGTTTAAAATTTTTTTTAAAATAGTTTAAAATAGTACAAGCTAGTATTGTTTTTGATTTTGAATTATATATTTGTCGATACAATCACATTCATTCTTTTGTGGATAGCGTTTTTGGGTTTGTCCTGTTGCTATCCCAAAGAATTAAATAAATAAAAAAATTAAATAAATAAACTGCTCAACACCCATTTTGATTTACTAAATAACTGCAAACAGGTTGACAAATATTCGTAAATAATCATAAGGTTAGAACATAAGGTTAAACAGAACACAAAACAAACCCAACGATTTTCTTAAAAATTTCGAAAACGAATCGATCAATGTCAAAAACTTAAACGTCAAAATGTAGTGTTTTAAAAGATCATTAAAACAAAGTATTAGTAGAAACCAGTCCTTTCCATTTAAGATGTTGAAGGGGGTAGCTCGGTATACATATTCTTTAATTAAATTAATATTAATAAGCGTTCATCATCATGCAATCATTTATCTGGGGCAAAATGATGATTACCTTGGGGCAATATGGGAACCATTAAACTTTACTCTGACAATATCTACAGTTATAAACCAACACAGTATCGTTTTCTTCAACATGTGCACAGGAATTTTCAGACAATTTCTAACATACAGAACAAGTAATCCAGCCTTCATTAGATTTCGAATAAACACGATGACAGTAGACATTCAGATTCATCTTCTGTTTTAGATGTAAAACTATCTTGGTATTGTTTGCGATTTTTCGAAATGAAAACAGGAAAATTTTTTTAGTTGATAGTAATAAACCATTAAATTTGTATTGTGCTTATTTATAATTTTTGTAAATGGTTTTTGTTTTTTAAGTTTACCATGTCTGAGCCATTATATTTCTATAAAAAACTAACTAGTATTACCTGTAGAATGTTCTAAATCAATATTAAACAAAGAAATTTGAAATTTAGTAAGTATATTTCGCAAGTAATTCGATTTTGAGGAACTCTTGTTGGTAAAAGACAATTCTGAAACTTATCTTTTGTCGCGGAAACTACAGATAATCGAATATTCAGGAGTATGCAGAACACGACACATGCATACATACGGGACAATACGAATACATACATTTTGTATGATTTTATGTATACTCGTTAGAAAAAGTATTGGTGATAAACTCGACTGAAAAAAATCATAATTTCATTGAATTGAAACAAATTCTAAGGGAAAGGCAAAGAAAAAACAGGTCGCTTTTAAATTTAATTATAATATTTTTATTGAGTCTTTTTCGTCGGAAGCAACTCAACGAAAAAATGAATTGGAAAATAAAATCATTCTAATGGAATTGATCATCAGTATTCGTGCTTATTAAGAAAATGATAATAAAAATAAGCATTCTTTGAATAATTTTTGTTCTATACACTAAAAATCGGCTTGGAATTAATATATAAATTATAATTAAATATTTATAAAATAGCTTTTTCTTTTTTTTAGCTCTATCAATTTAACTCGCACTTTTATATAGTTTTTGAAAATATATATTTTTTGTTCATTAAATATTTTTATGTGTCATGAATCTAATTAATTCTAGGTTAAATACTTATCTATGTATTTTTATGATGAATATGGATAACCTAAAATTGCCAACTGTACACTTTGGGTGCCTCTTCAACTACTGATTTGAAGATATTTCCCCGAATTTAATGGCATAATTACAATCTTATTTATAATACTCTGAATTAATTGGAATTAGGTTTTATCGACTTTCGTAACTAACATCTGCTGACTAGTGCACAAACTTAAATGTATCTGTAACAATGTTTATTCTATTCGTTTCGCTTCTTATACGATTTTCTTGATTTCTTTTACAGGTTTTATTAACTGCAATACTAATGCATATCCTCCGTTATCACAGTTACACGGTAAGTACCTACTGAAATATTTATTTCATTACATAGCCATGACTAGTACATAGAGAAGTGCGAAATATATACTACGTCATTAAGAGAAATCCCCGCGGTATATAATCAATAGCAGTGAACTACAATAATACAATTTATTCTAAACGGTCACTGATTATTTATTTATCATTATGCAATAGGAATACCGCTACCGACAAATTATTTTTTCCTTCGAAGCCATTTAGCGATTTCTGAATGCGAAATTCGACTGTAGAAAGTGAAATAGTAGGCTGGTTACGTAAACTAAATTTCACAACGCACTTGCGTTTCTGTTTTTTCTTTCTTTTCGTCTTCTTTTCTTCGCTAACATATGTATAGATGGCGTATGTGTATCAATAAAGATTTATGGACGTATATACATGGGTTACTACATACTATGTATGAATGTATATACATGTCATTATCGCTGTATGTATAAGCCCAAGGTCAAAAGAAAACATTGCGTATGACGGGTGACGTATTTAGAGGTAGATAGTACAGTTCAACGCAAAAGTACCCGAACACTTGCATCGATTTCTTTAGAAATAACTAAATTAAATAATTTCCACAATGATTTGCAAATAATCCATAGATAAAGTATATTCAAATCTTTGTATTTAAGATTTATGTAAAGAGAAAAATTAACAAAAAAAGATATGTTCTAAATAAAGCGTTTATATTTTATTTACTATCGATATGTTCAGTGAAGAAATTTTTAAACAAGATTAGCGCAATTGATAAGGTAAATATTTTACAATAGTATGAATATTCAAAAACCCTCTCAAAGTACAAAATTTTCATTTCAAATTCACGATAAGGTACTAGATATAAGGCTGGTAAATACAAGTTTACTGCATAATTTAATTATTAATAATGAATGAAACGAATAAAATCAAATGAAAGCAAAATTTGTAACACAAAATTACAAACACCTAATAAATGAATGGTAAGAAGTTAAGAACAGAAAAACCACCTTCTAACTATTCAACATTATTGAAAAGACGATCCTTGTACACTCTTTGTTTTACATGTCCCCATAAAAAGAAATTTAGCGGTCCGTCATCTTGGAACTATAAACGATTCCTTTCATTTAATGCCATATTGTCTAAAAATGTTCCTAATTAATTTTCCAAAAAGTTTAAATAAATATTCCCAGTTAAATTCTCTCTCGAAAAAAAAGAGGTCCGATTAACTATACGTTCGTTTTTCAATAATATTGATAAAATTTGGATTTTCATCTACAATTTTGAGATGAAACCACGCAATTTACTGTAAAAGTAGATTCATCGCCAAACAAAATACGTCGATGAAAATCGCCTTCTATTTTTCTTTGAACCCGGACGGAAAAATCATATCTTAAATCGTAATCTCTTTCTTGAAATACACAAATAAATTTTGGCTTGTAGGCGTGGTACTTATTTTTCTTAAGTATGCCTTTAACCGATGTTTTTTTAACACCAATTAGATCAGACATATCTTGTGTGGACCTTCTACGGTTTACGAAGAACTGATTTTCTTAATTTATGTTTGACCAAATTTTTATTCCATATATGTATATAAATTTACTGCGTCCTTCTTCTGTATTTCTAGCAAGCGCTATAAAATTCCATAACGGTGTCGATTTATTTGCTCTCTAGTGTACAAGTTAGTAGAGTAGAGTAATGTACCCGTAATATTATTATGCATTTAACTGTACATACTTCAATATACTTATAGGTATTGGTACATAGTTAAATCTAATTATGCCTTTAGCTGCTCGCTCACAGTTAACGGACGAAATTAGCACTTAGTAACAGATAACATACGTAAATTGTTTTTCATTTTTCCATGGCCGATAAACATACATACAAAACAAAACTTGTAAATACGTGGGCGATTTATTCAAAATTTTCCGTTGATTATGGGCTAATAACGGGGAACACGCAGCTATTTCTATCGATATCTTACATATGCATGGTATAGAGTTCTGGTACGGGTCATTGCTCTTCGGACACGTGCCTTAAAATTGGGGTAGTTTCGGGCGTACAAAGCGCAGGCGCCGGCAATAATATCGACTGCACCCAGAACTCTGCGGTTCTTCATTCCTCAAGACGCGGTCGATTTAAGAAATCTGGATATACAAGAATTTATACAGCTGATGTCACCTCCGTAAAGTTAGCCCTACATTTATAAGATTGGAAAAAAATGATTAGAGTATTTCCTTTCCTTGTCTGTTATCAGATTATGATTGTAGTTATTTGAATCACAGTAAATGTCCATAATTCGTATAATTTGACATTTGAAATCTTTCAACGTATCAAAGTGTCTCTTCGTGACCAAATCTGGCCGGATTTTACTCATTTTAATAATATCATTCCATCAAACTGTTATATCCTTATTTTCCGATTTTTTTTTGCATCAAATCGCGGTAGTTGGATTGATGATAAGGTTCGTGTATCCAGGCTTATGAGAAGGTACCAAAAAAGAGTTTTTTAACCGTAAAATTATGTCAGTTCGTATCCATTGAAACTGGAAAATTCCTCGACACCTTAAAATTGTCTGCAGTTGTTCCTGTCTTTAAGAGAGATGATCCTCCCTTGATTGAAAATTACAGGCCGATCTCAGTATGGTTTTTTTCTAAAAACTTAGCTTTTTGTTAATAACTTTCCTAAATATATTCCCTTTGGTAAGGTGTATTTGTATGCTGAGGATTGCTGCATAGTTGTAGCGGAAAAAACAATAACCCTCTTAAAATGAAGGTTAATGCAGTCTTGCAAAGTTTTTCAGAATGGTGCAGTGAAAACCAATTAATTATTAACCATAACAAAACAGTGATTGTTGAATTTTATAGTAAATTTAGAACCCAATCAATTGTTAATTTTGTATTTAACAAACAAACAATTTCTATTTCTAAAACATATAAACAATTGGGTACATTTCTTGATTGCAAGCTAACCTGGAGGGATTATATATGCGAGAGACTTGGAAAAGTATATTTTATGATTAATACTCTGAAGGACATGTTGTCCACTGCAGCATTGTTGGATGTTTATTATGCAAACGTATATATTGTGATCTATTATAATATAATGGTCTGGTGACGAGCAAAGGATGCACATCGTATTTTTTTATTACAGAAGCGCATCTTGAGATTAATATTAGTTATCGGGAATCGTGCAGAGAGTTGTTCAAAACTCACAATTTATTAACAGTTTTTTCAGTATATGCACTTATATAACCTCTTGATCTATATTTTCCAAAACAAAGGTAAATTTACAACTCATGCTGATATACATAATTATGAAACTAGAAACAGTAAGAACATTTTGCAAAACCTTATCACACTTACTATCAAAAATCTCCCATTATTACAGGGATTAGAATTTTTAATGGCCTTGGCTGGCCTCTCGATCTTCAAAAATAAATTAAGAGTATTTAATTAAACATACGTGTTAGAACATGTCCGAATTGACAGACGAAATTAGTGTTGAGAGACTCAGTCATGGTGTTATTGTATTTATTGTTATATATGTATATTTTTTGTATAAATTTTTGTTTGTATACGTACCCCATCTGTACATATGATACAGCCTCAGGGTTTAATAAAATTATCTATCTATATATGGGTGAATATCCTGCCGGAATCTTTAGCGATTTGTCTCGTGCATTCGACTGTGCCAATCACAGTATTTTAACACATAAATTTGTTCTTCATGGTATTCGTGGTGGGATGGCAAATTGGTTCTCATCATTCTTTGAGAAAGATAATGCTACAATGAGAAGTATCATTTCATTTACCGATTACGATGGGAGTGTCCCAAGGCTCCATCTTAGGTCCCATTGTTTTTTATTTTATTCATCAACGATATTGTTAATTTTATAAATAATTTTTTGATCATTCACGCGAATGACACTTTTGCCGTGGTAACCTGGTACACAAATACTAATTAAGTGTGTAAAAAAGCAAAGGTTCTCCATGACATAAGCTAGTAGTTTATAATTAACAGATTTAGTATGAATCTATCTAGAACTAATTAAAAAAATTCTAAAAAAAAATAAGAGTTTCCAATGATAATGTACAGTTTTGTTTTTTTAACTTGGAACGCAAAATTGCCGTGAAATTATTAGTTTTAAATATTGATGAACATCTAAATTGGAAGTATCATTATATAACTTAAACATATAAAATTAATCCGGCCTGTTTTTAAATTAGAAATTTTAGATTTTAATTATTTACTTAGTTTGTACTATGACCAGATGCAGAGTGGAATCTAATATAGGGATGAAGCTGCTTCATCGAATGATGTCTTTCAAGCTCAAAAGCGTGAATTCTTTGTATGTTGCTAATATTAACCGTACTGACTCCGCCGGCTATATTTCATTAAATGCAATATTTTGTCATTGCCTAGTATATATACCTATATATATATATTAAAATTTTTTACATAACTTTGTCAATAGGGACGCTTTTGCCAGGAATTGAGACTTTCATTTATATGATACGAGACAGAAAAACAAATATTGTATATAAGTACTCTTAAATTCAATTTTTTAAAAATTTTGTGTTCGTCATTGTGTCTACTCCGTGCAGGAGCTCATTGCTTTATTTAAGTGAATAACAATCAAAATAATTGATGGCACTCGTTAGAGAGCTGTCGAAACTCTAAAGAGAATGACCGATTTGTTTTCTTTTATAGGTAAATCCCCGTACTTTTCTGCACTTGACGATCAGGCTGGTCCTGTTCTTCTCGAGGAACCCGGTCACTTAGTAGACACGTCTTTGGGCGCCCAACCGCTTAGTTCTCCATCAAGATCTTCCCCGCATTCGCAAGGCTCAGAGGGTGGCGAGAGGTTCTCACGTAAGGTCTTCGTTGGGGGTTTACCGCCCGATATTGACGAAGACGAGATCACAAACAGCTTTCGCCGATTTGGGCCTCTAGTCGTTGATTGGCCCCACAAAGCCGAAAGCAAGTCGTACTTTCCACCGAAGGGATACGCTTTTCTATTATTTCAGGTAATTTTTATCGAAATCGGCGATGCGTCATCTTTGATGGTTTTATTTTTTCTCCGCTTTTCAGGATGAAAATTCCGTACAAAGTCTGATAGATGCTTGTATTACTGATGACGATAAATTGTACCTGTGCGTATCGTCGCCTACCATCAAGGATAAGCCGGTCCAGATAAGGCCATGGAGATTGTCCGATGCAGATTTTGTTTTGGACGCTTCCATGCCCTTAGATCCTAGGAAGACGGTTTTCGTTGGTGGTGTTCCACGCCCGTTGAAAGCAGGTATATAATCAACAAACCGACCAACTTTTTTGAAAAATATTACATTACTAATGGAAGTGGGTAACAGATTTTAAATTTATTTTATAGATTTGAATTTTTCTTTATTTTCTATTATGCATTACAGCTTTCTTAAAATTTTAAATTTTCTCTAGATATTTTTAATGTAGTTTCTAATTTCAAATTTAGGAACAAAATCCATAATATCCGTAGCTTTTACTACTACCATTGAATAAATCATGTCCTTTGCTATGTACTCGATCTATACAATAAATGTAATACGAAAACGCTAAAATAGGCAACAAAGAAAGAAAAATTGTTAATATTTTCCGGAATATAATGACTATGTATAGAAGATTTATTATTTATTTCTAGTCATCGGGATTATTTAGGAAATATTTCTTACATAACGGCTCTAAATGTTTTAGGCACAAAAACTTCCTGCACCTTCTACAATAATATTTTCTTTTGCTGTCCTTTTTTTTGCAAAAGTAGCACCTCTTTCTTGTTCCTTCTGCAATCTCCCCCAAAGAGACCGTTCTGGAAGTACCTGCTACTTCTTGCCCTCTCAAATAGTCTTCCGTCAACTCTAAAGCAAGACGCTTCAAATACTTTCGTCTGATATTTTTTGTGTGCTGTTTGAGGATTGTTTTTTAACATATATAATTATCCTGCGACATTCATTAACGCATAAAAGATCACCATTGGCACCATTGGTCTTGTATTGCGGGCTACGTCGTATGTGGCCCACAATTTATCGACCTTTCGTCGAGTTGTAAAAAGCAATTATTTCTGGCTTACTTTGTTCGCCAGTTGTTTTTAAATTTTATCATCATAGTGCGTGCTTGATACCAGAATAACATTTCTGTACTTTTGTTTGGTACGTATGACACCAGTGTAATTTTATATTGAAATCCATACATGGAAAATGTTTGTGTTTACAAATTGTATAGCTCCGAGAACTAGTAACTTGCCATAAATATAATCGGAAAGATAGGGTAAGGATGACAATGGTTGGCAGGTAGATAGTCATTGGCACATGATCACATTTTTATCTATAATGTGTTACCACTGATATTGTCTGCGTTAAGATTTTATTCAAACCGAGGTTGACTCTTTTAGTGTTATAATTCATTACACTTCTCTGTAGAGTTGGTATCCGATATTTACGGGTGCCCACGAGTGCCTGACGTGCTGTCGATGACAGTGTTGTGCTGTCAGATACACTTGTTTTCACGGTAGATTAGTGTCCGAGAAATTGTTATTTTTATACTTGTGAAAGAGTAAATAAAGGTATGTAGGTGTTCACCATTGATGTATATTATTAGTGTATGTACCTACGTAAGAAAAACTGCCTTATGTATAACTTATAGTTTAAAAATCTTGATGCCAACCACCATATACTACTTTAAAATGCAAATTTCATTGATTGGCATATGGATACCAATAAGTGTTTCATGATTTTTTCCCAGTAATTCAATGGTTGGCAAGACGATTAAAATTGAATAATTTGACGTTTCCTGTCTATAGCCTGGGGGACTAACCGGGGGTAGATGTAAACTCGGCCGATTATAACATTTTATTCCGTATTTTCGTTTTTTACGTTATCCACTTCCATTGATCCATAGCTTGGCATGACGATTCGATATGATCCATCATGCCAGTTGAGGGTTAAACACCAGTATGACTTTATCATTATTAATACCGTATCTATTCCCAGTGGAATTGGCCATGATCATGGATCGTTTGTACGGTGGAGTCTGCTATGCCGGCATAGACACAGATCCGGAGCTGAAGTATCCGAAAGGGGCAGGCAGGGTGGCGTTCAGCAACCAACAGAGTTATATAGCGGCGATCAGCGCTAGGTTCGTGCAATTACAACACGGTGATATCGATAAGAGGGTGGAGGTGAAACCATACGTATTAGACGATCAAATGTGCGACGAATGTCAAGGGCAACGTTGCGGAGGGAAATTTGCCCCATTTTTCTGCGCCAACGTAACCTGTTTACAGGTAAGTTCATCAATTAAAATCTTCCACAACGCCGAGTTTTTCAAGGGGAAGTAATAATCATATGGGGCAGGTGCAGTGGTTAATTTAAAAACAAAAAAAAAAAAAAATTGGCGGACGTATAATTAGAACTGTAATTCTTGTCGGTCTATTAAAAGCATATCTGCATTGTTTATATATTGGATTTTTATTAATTCTAACAGTTTTTATTCTAGCTACCCCATTGATACAAAGCTATATATTTTTCTGGTGATTGTTTTTTGGCAATGTTTTGACATATCTTGTGATCTTTTCTAGTACTATTGCGAACATTGTTGGGCAACGATCCATTCGAGACCTGGTCGAGAGTTCCACAAGCCGCTCGTAAAGGAAGGCGCTGATAGACCGCGGGCAGTACCGTTTCGTTGGTGTTAACGCTGGAGCGCTTAGAACAGCGACCGCCTGATCTAGCATATTACCATCGGCGGTTCGTCTGTCCATCGCATAGGCATAATTATCTAGTAGCAATTATACATATTTAAAATATATAAATATATGTAATCAGTTATCTTTCCTCGCGATTGATAGGTGACTAAGGCGATGACAATTTCTACACGATTTATATACACCCGAAATCAAGAGTGCGATATTTTGATAGTTTTATAATAATGTACGTATTGTAGTATTCGCAAAATTCTCGTTCCGTTTCTGTATTCTCTCGTTATCGTGGCGAAAAGGGGAAGAAAAAAGTATAAACAGGGTATAATCTATTAAAACGAATGACTTTTATATATGTATGTATATTATAATAAATTGTTATATTTTTACGGTTATTGATTGACGCGTTAAAGATTGCGAGGGCCGTCTGAAAATTAACGTTCGAAATTCACTTTAATCCCATCATTAAAAATCTGCAATCACTTCCTCATCTGATGATAATCTCCAAATCAATTCTTCATGTTCAACAAGAACTAATCTAAAAAATCTTGATTCTAAAGTGGACGAAGAAGAATTTCAAATCGTATAACAACAAATTTTACCGATCAGTGATCCGGTGCAGGATCCTGATAGGACAACACTAAATCTTTCTAGCCATCTTTCTTTAATTATTCATTCAGTTGACCCAAATAACGACGCGTAATACACTTCTAATGATAATCTATAATAAGGGCAACACCGATACAGCGACCATCTGAACCGCTTTGATTTCTTTCGGTATACTGCAACCGGCTTTTACCTAAGATTTCGTGTTGGAATTTTCACCCTCATTATACGCTTGTTGAAGAATATACTTTATAAATGTGTAATTCAAATGATTAGCACAGTATAGTATTATACAGTAGTCGCAACAACTGTCGGCATCTTTGAAGTTTGTGTTCGCAATTTTTATTCGCGCAAAGCTGCGCGCATGACAGTGGCAATTTTACGTTTAAATTGTACGACTCGGCCCGAGCGCTGTCGCAGATAAATGCATTTCTGGGATTCAATGTTGATAGATCTTTTTCTTAGTTTTTTTAGTCACAATAATAACAGAGGTAGAACTTAACGACGTGTCGGTTTATTTAGAAACTTTTTTTCGAGGTACATGTAAAGATTAGAAAAAGTTGTCCAAATTGACATTAAATTATTGTAAATAGATTTTGTTCTTAAAGGATAAAATCAGTATTGTTTTGTTTTAATACGAACATTTTGATTTGTTTTATATCAAGATTCCGTTGTAAAATGTGTCGGTTTGACTTTTTGGTCAAATATGAAAAACGTTTTTCAATTTTATAAGTAAGCAGATTTTTAAAAATTAATATTTTTATAAAAATATTAATTTAAACGGCACAAAGAAAACATCATGGATAACGTAACAATAAAATTCACGCTGCAACTACTCTGTGCTTATAACAAACACAAATGACGCCATATTATCGAAACGATTAAGCTATAACACATAAGCTTTCAAAAAGCGATGTCCTTGAGACTACTGTATAATACTATACTGTGGTATTAGACTCGAACTTGGACTTATGAAAGGTTAAAAAATAATTTTCGTTAAATGACACGGGCGTCCCTCGGATTCTTTTCGATTCCTATTATTTTCGGTAATCTTTTCATTGACGGATAAAACCCCGGGGAATGACGCGATTCGGGTGTATATAATTCTCGTCTTGGCTACTAGATGTCGCTCGTCGGAGATCTATCGATGTGAAGTGTCTCCTCTTTGGCCGCACGGAAACGACAGAACGCGCCAACCAGGGGCGTAACAAATAAAAACGAGTACATGAGCGATGTGGTGAGCATTTCGGGCAGATGGGCACTGCACAGGCCGTGCGACACCCGCGCGGTTATAGTCAGTAACTTTCAGGGTATTGTAAATACTAGTCTAATTTACGAGCCGCTGCAGGCCAGAGGAGCATTTGTCGGCGGCGAAACAATGAAACAAACGAAATGAAAGTAAAAAAGAAAAAAACAAAAAGAATATTAAGAGATAAATCACTTAGCCCCAAGTACCTGACCGGCCCGCCCCACTCTATCTATACAGCCGCTTCCTTCAGCTTGTGTCCGCACGTAATTCCTCGTCTTTACCCTTACTTTATCATTATTATTATTTAATGTGTGATACTCTAGACGTCTTAAATGTATTAAGAAAAAAAAAATGGTAAAAAATTAAAAATTGCACGGATATGTATAGTATATTATATATATGATACATATATATATATATAATAGTATCAGCTATTCTAAGACTTGTATTTTTTAAATTTGAATTTTTATACTAAACTGTTATAAATGGTGATTAGTAAAAGTTTGATGTGTGCAATAAAGGCACTGTGCTCGGCCAGGCCAAGTGCCGTAGAATTTTATCTTAACCTTAAATAACAAGGATGATGATAATAGTAATAAATCAATAAACGAATAATAAATGAAGATAATAAGTTAATAAATGAATAAATAAATAAAAATAGTAAAGTGGATCAAGACGGTGTTTCCTAAACCTAGACGACCAATGAGATCATGTTGTAAAAGGCAGAGAGAAACGAAAATAACAAGGGAAAACAACAAAAAAACAAAATAGTAATCGAAAGATAGAAATGATTATAATTAGAGCG
The DNA here is from genome assembly GCA_949128085.1 of Cetonia aurata. Lineage (NCBI taxonomy): Eukaryota > Metazoa > Arthropoda > Insecta > Coleoptera > Scarabaeidae > Cetonia > Cetonia aurata. Next base: position 12,288,048 of record OX421891.1, read on the forward strand.
TCTGGGAGCGATTTCGCGAACCATCTACAACATGGTACAAATATGTATGTAAACGATGCGATATGATTTGTAAAGTTGTACTACGTACACTCCTTTTTCTACTGTTTGTATATTTGCTAGCCCGGTAAATGGGGGCTAACGAGCAGTCCGAGATGGAGACAATTTGTATCATAAATAATTCTGTAGGAATGACGTCATTTTTATCTAACAATTGTATAACTTTTATCCGTTTTTTCAGATTTGAACGTGTGCGCAGATAGATTGTTTCTAAACAAAACCGATCATCTGGTTTTTTCATATTTTTAATATGTAATTATAAGCTATTGTATTTATTGGACAAATTTTTCAAGTTGTATATTTTTTACTTTTTATAAATCCTTCGATAAGCTTTTTAGTTTTTTTTTTTTTTTATCATATTTATATGTGGATATTGGCGGGCGTTACTGTCGCGCCCCGCCATAGTTACCAATTAGTGCAATATCGGGCCCCCTGCCCGCCCACAGGGAGGGGGCCCAGCTTAATAATAGTCAATTGTTTCTGCCCTTTAGATTCTTTAACTGTTAATTCTTTCGATTCAAACTGATGCCATCGTTATAGTCGGTCGTTGATCGTTGCTAGTTGTTGGTCTTCTAGTCTTTTGTAATCTAATCATATGTACTACACATACATATATTATATATACATACGAAATACATAACTACATACAAATTATGTATAGGTGTATGGAGGATTGATTGTTTATTATTTCTTTCTTTCTAACTCTCGCGCAGAGTAAAAAGTTATTAATAACTAATTAACTAATCGAGTGTTTAATCATGTGAATGGAGATGGCGTCGTTTAGTTATCGAAGAAGTTATAGAATCTGGTCCTAGACCTTTGTTGTTGGCCAAACTGCTCCACCACGTCCTCAATTAGTCCGTGAAAATTATAAAACTGAATGAAAATAAATAATTAATTCATTAAAAAAAAAAAATAATAAAGTAAACTGATGGGACGTGGTGCTGTAGTGACGGTATTTTTGACTAGCACCAAAGTAGATTTATATTTTTTATTTATGTAATAATTTAGAAAATGATAATATGAATATTGTTTTTATATTGTTTTGTACACTTTTATATATGTTTGTTAGTGATGGTTTGTATTTTTTTGGTCAATTTTTACTACCTATACTGGGAAATTTCTTCTCGTATTTAAACATTTTGTTGGAGATCAGACTTTTTATGTTTTATATAAATATTATAAAAATGTCAATTTGTGTTTATTTGATAAACTGCTGTTATATCTCACAGTATCTGTTATTCTTTTTACCCCACGAATGGTCACACAAAAAAAAAACACTTTTGCCTAATCCAGGATGGCAATGGAAAATTGTGCGAGCATCGAAGTTTTTAAAACATTTAAAAACGAATCTGTTATATTTTGTGGTCTTCCCAATCAGGTAAGATAGAATATTATACTTAGATAGTTAAGGAGTGAGAAAGGTAACATTTTATTTGGAAAATAGTCATTCAACTATAACAACAATCAAATCTACTGTTTGAATTGTCAAAACAAACCTTTGTTGCTACCAGGCGAAACAAACACCCTCCAATTAGTACCAAATCAGTGATGTAGTTAATTGGCTAATAAATGAAAATAAGAAGTACTCACAAATTAGAGCAGAGACAAAAAAAAGAATTGATTTTTTTCCGTTACAATTTTATGGTGGATATAAATAAATAACCAAATAATTAATACTCCCCACCTATAAAATTATTTTTTTGTTTTTATCAACTTTTCACTCTAAGGTTTGCAATTAATACCCGCAAAAAAAATTAAAAATAAGGAAACCCTTCTCCAGCCCAAAGAAAAAGAGTTCATATTTTAGAACAAATTTTTACTTTATTTGATTGTACAAAATATTTTATTACCACAGATTAACAATTCTATAAACAACGTGCTTATTAAGTATGTATTTAATTGCAATAAAGAAACGATTAACAATAAAACTAGAATTAAATCATTCGTCGCTATCGTCCAATTTATGCATAATCAGGTATTCGGCATGCTTTAGGAATTCAACTGCATCCCGTTCTAATTTCTGTAAAATAAAAGGATTAGTGTCGTACTGCACCATTTTATAGTTAGCAGATACAAGCGTTTGACCTGCCGATGGGTATATTAGTAATGGCGTCCTTTAAATTGTGATCATCTGAGAGATACTTAAAAAAGATTTATTGGTCGTTTTCAAGTATAGAAGTGGTATGTTTTCGCAGTAGTCCTCTCAAAGCACTTTTCCATCTAGCATCTCTGTTGCTCTTTACCCATCGACAACTCGGACGCGTTCACTTGGTATATTTCAGGATTATTTACTTTTTTCTGCTGCAGTTTTGTCACTAGATTCTGTGCGTCTTCGACCAATTTTATTTGCTCCACCTTCTTCGCCTCCAATACATCCAAATACGAATTATTCTCGTCGATCATTTCATCTATTAAACGATTAAATATGTACTCAGATTTGTCCAGGTTGTGAGTGATCGTTTTCCATGTATTTTCCGACGAATCTATCTCGCCCAGGATGGTCCGAATGTCCTCTTTGAAGCGCTGTACTTCCCCGGTCACGTCAGAAATAGCGGCCGTGAATATCTGAATCGTTCGAATTAGTTTCTTTATGTAGCCAATGTAAAATTTCTATTCAGTATATGTATGTATATTTTCTTCTTGGGAGTGTGGAAAATAGTTTAAACATTTCATCTTACCGCATTTTAAATGGATATCTACGCTAATTTTAAAATGTGTATAAATTGTTTTATATTTCACGAGATAAAAAAAAATAGTAAATTAATTATATAAATTTAGACGATATACCATAAAATAGTATAAATATAATTTTAAGCAATTCATAGAAGAAGAAAATATAGGTATACTGAATAAAAGTTTTTCTTTATTATAATAACGAAAATGGTGGGGATTTATGCCTATTTTACATTTACATTTTTTGTTTCTTCCGACGTACGCGATATTCTTTCAGAATCCTTCTTTGCCGACTCTAACTGCTCTTGTATCCGCCTTACGGTCGTCTTTAGACCTTCAATGTCCTGCATAATTTCCTTACAAATCTCTTTCGCTTCGGTAACAGTTTCCGGGGCGAAATCCAATTGGTGATCTTCTTTTGAAGCGGCATCCTCTTCTAAATACTCGGAGAAATCGTTGCTGCAATCTATGCTAGGATCTATTGCTCTCAGTACGTCCAACGTACGATTTCCTACGCCCAATTCGGCGGAGAGACCTTGCAGATAGGCACGTAATTGCTTGTACACCACGCTCTTCTCTCGCAACGTCGCTATGAAGTGTTTCAAATTATCTCCGTGTAGAATCTCCCCGCCTACAGCGTTGAAGAGCGTCACCTCTTTACCACGAATATCCTCCTCCATTTCGGCCATCGCAGATTTTATTACCTTCACTTCGTTGGATAATTCGGCCTTCTTCTGCGCTATTCCGCTGGCCTGTTTACGGAAAGGAGCTAACTTGTCAGCGGTGCTCGAGTACAAGTTCAATTTCTCCGCGGTGAATTGCTGGACCTCTCCTTTAAGCTGATTCACCTAAACGATAATAAAGTTTATGTTTTATCTCGATGATTTATTTAAAATAACTTCACCATTCCGTTTAAGTACTCGCGACTGTGTTGAGCCCTCTTATCTATAGTTCGCTCCATCAGCGCCACCAAACTGGTCTGCTCCTGCAGTTCTTGCGGCAATTGCGTCTCTACGAAAATTTTATTCACGTGCAGCTCTTCTTGGACAGTTTGAAATATATTTGTATCGATTATTGGATGACGACCGCGTCTGGACCACTTATCCTCCAAGTTCTTCACTTGACGTTCTAAATCGCTCACCAAAGTCGAATTTTCTTTAATCTAATGATACACAACAAATAATCGATTACCAAATTCTTTGGCGATCAGACACAACTTTAATTATTGATTTTAAGTAAAATAGAAATATAGTTAAACTATTTTTCTACAAGACAAACAAACATTTCCTCACCTGTTTCGTTAGATTCCTCTCTTCCATACAAGCAGTGCGGTAACATCTGCCCAAATATAAAAGGTTCTCCTTATTCGGTATATTGTTTAGCTTTTCCCATTGACTCTGATTCCTCTGAACCAAATTCTTAGCGTCTTGATTCATCTTCTTGATATCACTCTGCAGCTCATTCGAACGCGTGTATTCCTCCCTGGCCAAGGAGTTCTCCTTATAAACGGCCCAAAACTCTTCGATAATCTTCTCATAGTTCTTATAAAACTGCATGACATCCTCATCGTCCGCCACCACTGCTGGAATGGGTATCTTATCCGCGTATCTAATAGGTAAGTGGGTATTACAAGAGATGCCCGATGTCAATAAACTAGAGGTTTTTACCTTGCCAGATAAGCTCTTCGTTTAATTTTGGTTTGGTTACACAACAGCCATTCCAAAATCGGGTAAATCACTTTCGTATTGCCCTACACAATATAACAATCCCAAACACTTACTTCACACATATTTGCATGCACTACAGTGGCACTGAATGTAGAAGAATGTGTGCACAGAAAAAAAAACGGATAGTATAGTAAAACCTTACCGAAGATTAAGAGATAAATATAAATTAAAGAAAGACAGTGCAGAAACAAAGCAATACCTCTCCCAACACACAAACATTAACAAACAGAATAAATTAAAGTGAGACTCACCGATGCGATGCCGTCACAAAATTCTTTGGTATTACTAACACTGGGGGCTGCATATTTAATAGCTTGCAAGGCAGTTAGAATACCGACAACGATATCTGATGAATTCGCATTCTCGACCTGCACACAATCACGTAAAGAAATTTAGCATCTCGACATGTAAAAAATTGTCTCGAATTACTTACTTTTGAAGAGGCGCCCAATTTCTGTAACACTTCACTCACGACTTGTAAAAGTTCCGCACTTTCGAACGCGTCAAACGATAACAGATTATAAGAAGTAGACAATAATTTATTCGCTTCGCGCACGATAAATTGTAATTTTTCCATCGCGTTTGCAAAGACGGATAAAACACGATTCGAAATATCGTAAGCGCGTTGCCTAGCAATTCAAACAAGTTCAAAAGCGATTACACGAAGCGAAACAACGAAACGATGTACATTACCGCCATCTACGAATTATTAGCTGCATTTTAACCGACGTTATCATTGAATACGAAGAGGGTAATATAGAATACGATGATGTTCGGATTAAATATTATGAATTCCTTCAATCAACGCCCTAACATGCTTTTTTTTTAATTTACTGACTTCAAAGACTACCAACCGTTGTCGGACAGCCGTATGTAAGAAATATATCGAAAGTCTTTGCAAATAGCACATGGTGCTTTATTTGCAATCGTACTATAGATGGCGCTATTTAGCGGTAAATATGATATAATTTTTTGTAGGTCTATTTTACTACGTGAATTTTTTGTTGTTTATTCCATTTTCAGTGCCTTTATAATCGTATTAACTTCAAATAATAAAATACATTTCAATTTCCATCCAGCAAACCCTTATCAAACGCAAAGATTTGCAGGGATATTTAATTCTAAAAGAGTTACTCCCTGTAATCCCCCTGCGAAAATATATTGATCCGGTTCGCCCGGATTATCTCGCTTCAGACCGTTTCAAAATGCCCAGGGAGAATTTAGAAGAGGAAGGATTAGAGAAAAATCCGAATTTAGAGCTGGCACAGTTGAAGTACCTGCTCACAGTTCCCGAACACCACGATGACCAAGAAATTATCGCGAAAATTATGGACGCTATTAAAAAAGATGGTAAGAAATTTTTATATATATATACATACGTCTTCTTAAATAAAACATTCGCGTTTGTATTATCAAGACATGGCACCGTGGTATAATCTGCTTTGCGAAGATTTGGAATGGGAGAAAGACGAGGGGTTGTACAAACAAATGAAAGGGAAAAACGATAAAACGATCGAGGAATTGGATGCGATTATAGAGGACGCTGAGAAGAATTTGGGTGAAATGGAGGTACGAGACGCATATTTGAGGAAGGCTGAATATTACAGCCGTATCGGTGATAAGAAGAATTCTTTGAGCTTGTTCCGTCGCACTTATGAGAAAACCGTCTCGTTAGGACACCGATTGGACATTGTCTTTCATAATATTAGGATCGGTTTGTTCTTTATGGATCACCAAGTTATAAATACTAGCATCGAGAAGGCTAAAAGGTTGTCTTGTTATTTCTATTTCATTTTGTTATTATTATCTTTCTTTTCTATTAAACAAAAAAATATACTAAATTTCTTATTAAAATCCTTTTTGTTGTAATCTCAGCTATTGCAAGGAGATTTATTATACATTTTAAATATCTTTATAACTGAATAATTTCGACTTTATTGAAATTTTCATTATATTTTCACTTCACTCCTTAAGAAAAATCGTTTCTTTTTTTACCGTATATCTTCGAAATTGATCGGAATATAAATAACCGACTGATGGGTTTACACTTGCATGTAGTCCAAAAAATTATCTTCATGGTGTATTCAACCTTCGTATAAATTATATATTTGTAGTTTGATTGAAGAGGGTGGTGATTGGGACAGACGTAACAGATTAAAAGTCTATCAAGGAGTGTATTCTATTGCTGTAAGAGACTTCAAGGTGGCTTGCAATCTTTTCTTAGACACCGTCAGTACTTTTACATCGTACGAACTGATGGATTACATTACATTCGTTAAGTATACTGTTTATATCTCCGCTATCGCTTTACCTCGGAATCAACTGAGGGACAAAGTACGATTTTATTTTATCTGGTAGTTCTGAGGTATTAAAAAAGAAATTGCAGATCATCAAAGGCTCGGAGATCCTAGAGGTCTTGCATTCTAGCCAGGATGTAAAGAGTTACATATTTTCTCTTTACAATTGCCATTATTCCGATTTCTTCGTGAATTTGGGTAATTTTCTTCGTTTTTTTTACGAATAAACTTTGCAGGAATTAATTTTTTATAGCTAACGTTGAGGAAGCCATGCGTGAAGATTATTTGTTCCATCCTCATTACCGTTATTACGTTAGAGAAATGAAAATTTTGGCTTATTCGCAATTGCTGGAATCTTATCGTTCCCTTACCTTAACGTATATGTCGGAGCAGTTTGGAGTTTCTGTTGATTATATAGACGAGTATATTTCATTGGTGAATCTGCCGAAATTTTCGATTATCACTTTTTTTTTTTTTTTAGCGAACTATCGAGATTCATTGCAAGTGGTCGATTGCATTGTCAAATTGACCGTGTCGGTGGTGTAGTGGAAACTAACAGGCCAGACAACAAAAATGCACAATTCCAAGCCGTTCTCAAACAAGGAGATCTCCTTTTGAATCGGGTCCAGAAACTTTCGCGTGTGATAAATATTTGAAAGTTCAAAAGGATTAAAATGGAAACCCTCTTCGTCTTGCAGTCCTTTTCGCACGAAATGCTGCTATTACAGTACTATTTCAAATATGTGTGCCATCTGGATAAAAATATATTCTTTATACACTACCAAGTTTACTGATAAATATATATGAATGTAATGCTTCGAATTTTCGTGATTATGTGATATGATTAGGCAACCAGTATTTATTTATTTATATTTTTTTTTATTATACTGCAATTATACATTTTTCATCGTTCTAGATGTGATTAAATAAATAAATAAAGAAAACAAATATACTTGTGTACCAGTTTATTATTTCGGAGTGCCTCTACATTACTACAAATATATTTTCTTTTATAATTTTCCATGCATTTTCAACAGATATTTTAAAACAAGGATGTCACATAATAATACAAGGATTCGCTAAAATTTAATAAATTAAATTTGATATATAAATAATTATAATAAAATTGCACATAATTTACATTTTACTTACATATAATATATATAAATAATAAAGAGGGATATTAGGGAAACGTACAACGATAACGATTTTAAAATATCTGTCGAGAATCGATTCTTACAAAAATCGGGCATCACAAAACAAATTATGTAAATGTTAATTATTCGTTTTCTTAAATAAAAATTCTCTTATAGGAACATCCTAGGATGATTTATTTATATTTTTGAAAATAATTCCGGAAAAATATACATAGATGGCGCTGTCATCACACGTTTACGAAAATTTTGAAAATTCTAGTATATATATATTAAGATTCGACAAAAATAAACAGGATTTTACACATATTCTACAGTTCGTGAAAGGGCATATTTGTTTAAATTGAGGCAACATAAAAAAAAACATTAAAATGAAGCATACTAATAATGGAAACTACACGGGTTCTTTCGTCAAAAGAAACCCAGACTGTGGGTTTACTGGCTTTATTACTACGGCTATGTGGTAGGAATTTTTGATTAGGACAAGAACACTAATAGATTGTACGGAATATAAAAAAATATAGGGGTATATGGGGTTTATTTGGAATTTCACATTAATATAATATAAATGGCAAGATTATTAAATATATTTTTTTTAAGTACATTTATACCAGTTTACACAATTAATAATATTATTTAATACTGTAAAACAAACACATTGTTCACGATGAATCATGATGGGTGGTGCTTTTATGAAATTTCTATGGAATTATTTGACGGATATATTCGCTATTTTGGCCCCGTCTTAAATGGTAATTTATTAAATGGCATTTCTTCGTGAATTGACCAGATTTGTAACAGTTTAGACTTACGTAAGAACACGAATTTAATGCGGTACCTACGAATGAGGACTTTGTCTTTGTTGTCTGTTATTTGGATATTTGGCAGGGGTTAATTGTTTTTCGGAGGTGATGAATGAGAAATGGAAAATTACGTCGATTAACTACAGCGTAATCTGTTGTTGTTTTCGCGGTAGTTAATTGATAAAACAAGATCTCTTTCTCCATAGTTAATTAATTATATTTTTTCTTTTCTAATAGTAAAACAGAAATTACTTAGATGTTCATTCCTTCGAAATTTATTTAATGTTAAAAAAATATATAATAATTACAGAAGGGATAAATTTTTATTTAAGTAAGGAGAATAAACATCACAGTTTTTTCGTTTTATCTAAGTTTCATTAACATATATGTAATACAAATCGTAGTCGATGAATTGATTTGTTTCGTTCTCCTAACATACATTAAAACATTCAAAAAGAAGTTACATTTGCCACATTGAACATGAACCATTTTTTTTTTTAAATATATACATCGAATATATATATATTTTTATATCAATTACATTTATAATATGCGTTTAATATATCTATATATTTATCAAGCACATATAAACATCTATTTCGTATCTTCATCATTTCTTATTTTTCTTTTTTTTACAATTAGTGACACACACATTTATTTAAATTTAAATTTTATTTATATATTCACCTACTCACTGAACAAAATTCAAATTTTTCCAAACTATTTTTGGTAATTTAAACACAGAAATGTGAATATCGGGAAAATTTGAATTTTACTTATAGGCTTCTTTTGTTCAATTCATAGACTAAGATTTTTCATTAATTTCTTTTATTTATCGAACATTTTAGATGCAATAAAATATGGTTTACTTTCTTTTTTTTATTACAGTTAATATAATTATTAATTACTATAATAATTATTAGAAGAAGTAGACTACGAAGCGTTTCATACTTTTTTTTCTTTAGGTATCACCTTGTATATTATTTATACACACGTAATAATTATATTTATATTTTACAACAGTAAATTGTCTTTGCGCTTGTCATTTTTAAACTAAAAAAAAAAAATGAAAGTCTTTTTTCGTCTGTATTAATATCACACTCTAGCTTTTCGTTCCCTTCCATTTTCCGTAACTCAAAAGATTTGTTGTAGCACTTTTTCACTATGTTGTGTATAATAGTAGGTATTCAGATTATTTACAGATTCTTAAATATAGGTAAAAATGGTTTTCACACGACACATATACATATAAAGTTACATATATATATGTGTAATAATTAATTTATTAGTTTTTCTCTCTTCTTTTGAAGTTCTTTAGTGACTATCGTCATTTCATACTCTTACATTATAACCTGTTTCAGTCGTACCCACGCACACGAGCAGAATTTCTTTAAATAATTTACAGTATTTTACAAATATGTGTCAGTACTCTCGACCATCGTCTGTCGAGGGGCTCCCTGTGTTTTTCTTCACCGCCATCGAATGACCGCTATGCACGCGACCAAGACGATGAAGCTAGGAGGCCCGGTTGATAACCAAACGCCACTGGAATAAGTCAGTTCTTCGTTTTTAACCACCTCATTCGGATGCTTATCATATTCGGCTGGAAACAAAGCAAAAAATTAGAATCTCCCCATGTTAACGATATGCGGCCAACTTACAAATCTTTTTGGTCGGTTTTTTCGTGGAAATCACCTCAGTCCTCGATATAAATTGAGTCGTTGCTTGCGTAGTGGTCGGGCCGGGCGTTGGACGGTACGGTCCACTCATCGTTGTCGTGGTGGTGGTTGAAGATTTGGTTGTCGCATTATTTTGGTCATTGTTAGGGGCGCAGCAGACTTTAAAGACTATTTTCATATTATCCGTAGAGCACCTACCCCCTATGCGCCTATGCAAATCGTCTTTGGATGAAGTTGCTAAAAGAAAACAAGTTCTGTCAGATTCTACGATTTCATTGAATTTGAATTTCCCCCCTTGGAAATTGAGAGCGGATTCTGCAGGATATTGGAAATCGCTCTCCCGAAACACAATTCAAGATGCTTCAAAAAGAAATTCAATACTTGTTAAATTATAACGTAGGGTTTCTTTTTGTTTGAAAATTAAGTTAATGTTAGTACAACAATTCTCGACGTGAGAAATTTCATATCCGAGGGTTGGTAGTACATCACACCAAATGTGGCGGTACAATTGAAACTGCGATTTTAAATTCGAGATCATCTTTATTTGAATTATTGCATTATAAAAGATATTTTGCACTGTGTGGATTTTAAAGTTACGAGGATCGTTCTCTTATTCATGAAGTCTGTGTTAGGTATTAAAAGGAGTTGACAGCTTTAATTATATTAATTCCTGGAGGGTATAAGCTAAAAACTTTAGCGATAAACTGTACCCATATAAAATCTGCCTTAAATAAAGATTAAAGATAAAACGTTTTTTTTTTCCTTTGCCCGCGTCGAATGACGTTGTGGATAATAAATTCTTTTTGTTGTTTGGACGATGTTCAACTTTCCTCCTCTCTTACGCGTTTGAAGTGGGTAAAAAAATCGCTACAGCTTGTAGGCAGATATACATACAAAATACAAAGAGTGTATCGCCTCCCTCTTTGGGTAGATTAAAATCAACATAGCATAATTAAATAAAAGTTCCCCAGTTTTATACCTTTCTACAAATTATAAACGGCACATGTGGGCTTATAGATTTACTTTCTGCCCTCACGTTAAGGGGCAGTTAAAACGCTAAACAGGGCGATTAAAGTGACTACATTCGATTAGGATCAACCATTTGTTAATGCGGTTCTTTCACACAATGTTTTAAGTCTCTAAGGTTTATCGTTCGGCCCCGAAAATGCAAAGTAAATAGCATTTAACCGACGGTGAGTGAATTTAGGTCGTTATATTGGTATATACAGTGCGTCAACGTTGAAAATCACTTACATATGAAATAATAATCCTTCCCCGGCAGGAATTCCAATCCACCAGGTTGGGGTGTAAACGGCCTAAAGGTTATTGTAAAATACATAAGCTTATACGGCTTATCGCATATCGCTATGATCCTGGGGTTTGGATTTGTTATTCTACAAGTTTCGTACTCTTCTTTGGACACGTTATAGATTATGTATTTTTCTGCGTCTTCGTCGTAAGTTCCTGGCATGTAAACTGGACAGATTATGTTGACTTGGTCATACTCGAACTGGACGTTCCCTTTATTCACATCTATTATGTGATCTGTGTTGTCGATTCTAAATCTGAAATTGGAAAGAGAAATGAAAGATTAGTCACTTTCAATAATTCAGTAATTAAATTGTTATACAGTAACAATTTATAAGTGTGTGATCCTTATATTGCTTTCTGTATGGTCACCAGCATTCAACGCTTTGTAGATGTGTTCAATCAGGCATATGATATCTACCAATTGTCGTTAATCATATAATAACTAATAATAGTAATAAATCCTCTTTATTGTTGTAGTAGTACAATAACTATTAATAAGCCACGAGGAAAAAGGCAGTAATAAAAGTAAAAAAACATTACACACAATGTTTTGGCGAGATTCAGTTCATAACTGTCTTTTTCAGATCCTATGTACGAAGGGAACAAATTAATAGCCAACGCGAAATGCCTATTAGTAACTTAAGATTACACTCTTGCATATAATTACACTTCAAACTGTACAAATATTAAGAGCAACTCCTGCTAACATTATAAATCTTAAATAAAAGCGATGTTAGAATATGAGATTTCGGGGCGTACGCCAATATACATCGCTGCAGGATAACCAAGTTATTAGACTTCCTACCGTTTGTTAATAGGACATTTTGCCGTAATTTCAACTATAGGTAGATTTTTTATGTAGATTATTAATGTAGGTGGTATTGCGTAAAAGAATTTGTAAAGATTAATCCAACTGATGCGCTCAAAAATCAAGATCAATTAGAATATTTTTAAATATTAGCCCTTCTTGTTTAGAAAAAAAAAAATGTCACACTAACGTAATAAAAAATGCATTTTTCGGATCTCTCAATCTAGCCTTAAATTTTATTTTAAATATGCGAAAATTAACTTCATTAATTATAATTCCTGCATTCTTTGAGAGTTCGCTTTTTAGTAGGTTCTAGATATTTAGTCGTTAAATAGAGACTACTATTTTTTAAACATTTTAATGCGCACGATTGTATTTCGCTCTGCCTGGAACTGAAATAAAACTAAACTTCTACGAAAGATCGTAACATAAATCTGTGTATATAGTAATTAATAACGGTAAATATCCTATTAAAACGTGCATGTTATATAATTAGAAATACTACTTACTCCCTTCTGAATTGACACGTGCAATATAATCTGTTATTATGTTGCTGTTGTTGGTTGAAACAGATATCCCCAATCCGAGACTAAATAATACACATAGGAGTCCGTGTATATATGAATAAATTATTGTGATAATTTGCTTGGGAACGACTCTTACACTACTCTTAACTATTGAGTTGTTAAAAATAAGCTGATTAACTGTGTATTATATGTAAATTCGCTTTATATTCGTTTTGTACAACAAGGCGAGTTGTGTGTGCAACTTAAATAGTATATACTTACTTATACACAGATATTTAACGTGTTTAGAAGTGTAAGGAAACAGAAAACACACTGATATACATATAAAAAGGAAGTTAATTCTTAGGATTTCCAGATGGGAGAAACAAAGCAATTAGATACCCACGATATCAGAATTAATATCGTATCGCTTCTTATATATACCATTATTGTTATCGTTTTGTAATATCGCAAGAAATAGCAATATGATCGCCCTCCCGTTGTTGTATATTCAAAATTAAGGAATAAGTATGCATGGCCATAGTTTGGAGATGGGCAAAATCCACATATGCTGCTACATAAAATAGTTCGAGAGCGAATATGATAAAGATCAGTATAACAGTAACAGAACGGAATATCACAAATACGTTCTAGTGATTAACGGATATTCCGATCCTATATACCTATCTCTTCTTGTTCTTCTATCTCGCTTTAGAACGGAGTGGAATTTCTTGAAAATTAATCACCCCTAAACGCAATCCAATCACAATAAAATTTCATAGATGTATCGCATAACCACAAAATCGGAACCGATGCAATCGCAGTGATTTCCTTTTTTTTTTCATATTATTTTAAAGCAAACACGCAGTGCAATCAACATCAGAACTTGACACGTAGCGCTGCTACTGGATATCCTACACCCTACACCTTCAGAACCATTGTTATATTTCCAATTATAAATAATAATTATGAATTAATTAAACTACAAGATGACGCGTCAATCTAAGTAGTTCGATCTCCTTTCACCATCTTGTTTGTTTTTCGTCTTCCAATTTTTTTTTTTCATCTTCATCATTCTCGTTTTAACATGTGCTTTTTTTTTCTCCTTCTAATCTTTAATATCACGTCCTAGGTGCTTACTATAAATAGGTGATGAGACGGGTAGGATAATAATTAAAAAGTACAAAACAACTAATTCCCGACAATTGAACCCACTCTTCTATCAATCTATCTAGTGCTATATACATATACAGCTCTGCTCGTCTCATTTCGGAAGCCTTGATTACTCCAAGGAGGTTCGAAATAAGTCGAGAAAACAGTTCAGCATAGGCACGTATTTGTACGGAATTAATGACCTCATTATGTGTTGGAAGATTTATTGTACGGAGATTCCCATTTTGTATAGCTATAATCTTCAATATATATTTACTTCTGTCTCTTGTCCGTGACGTTTTTAAAATGTAATAATAATCGTAATCATGCCGAGAGGGATATTTTAAACAAATCTAAAAAATTTTTCAACGGTGACAACCGGTGTATAAAATTCCTTTTGACATTTACATAATGTTGCTTGCTTTATCTAAGGAATATATCTGATGTTGTTGTGATGTTCGAACGAGGAGGCATCCCATTCCGTCTCAGTTCGTGGTTTATGCTATAAATATAAACCTAAGCGTGTTCCTTTTGGGTAGCTCCACTCAATTATTTTTCGAAATATTTACTATCTAATCTAATATGGTGGTCTCTCCTATGTATGTATGGGATTGTTTGATTTTATCAGCGTCTATATAGTAAAACTTGTATTAAACAACCACATCATTTCTATCTCTATATATACATTGTCTTTTTATAGGTATGTATATAATTTTTATCGTTCTTTAAAAGATTGAAGAATACTGTAGTACCCCGTTATCCGCTGACTCCGTATCCGCGGTTTCAGTCATCCGCGATTTACCTATGATGAGCAGAAAACGCGTTATATCAATAAATACAGAAACAGTAAAATACAAAGATAAAGCTTGCCTGCCTGTGTTTTGGCCATCAAATCGAAAGGCGTGGGTTACGGCTGTTCTAGTTACACAGTGGTTTCATCAATGCTTTATTGCGGAAGTGGAAAGATATTTGGAAAAGGAAGAATTACCATTTAAAGTGCTGCTGATACTAGACAATGCTCCTGGGAATCCTGTGTCACTAGGCACAGAAAATAAAAATGTTGAAGTGGTTTTTTTACCACCTAACAGGACCTCATTGCTTCAGCCCCTTGATCAAGGTGTCATTAGATGCTTTAAAGCCATATATATTCGACAGGTTTTCGAAATGCTGTATACGATGGCTAACGAATGCTCTGATATCGGGCTTATGGATTGCTGGAAGTCATTTACAATTACTGACGCAATTCTATTTATCAAAGGAGCGATGGAGGAATTAAAGTCAGAAACGATAATAGCATGTTGGAAAAATCTGTGGAATGACATCGTTCTTAGTTCTGAAGACACACATGATATTCATTCACATCTAACAACGATATTTAACATAGCGCAGAAAATAGACGGAGAAGGATTTAACGATATAACCAAAGAGGAACTCAGTGATTACATAAACGAAGTCGATCAAGTATTCACCAACGAGGAATTGGTAGACCGTGTGAAATCTTCTCCAGAAGCGAGTGACGATGAGGATGAGGGTCAACAAGAACCGCCAGCATGGACGCTTGAAAAATTTTCAGCGATATTTCGAACTGCTTAAAAATTAAAAGTGTATTATTTGGAAGATCACTAAGAGATCATCAGACAACTTAGATTGGGAAAATAATAAAATCTAAGTGTCTAACAACAGTGTACAGATAGCTCAAAAGCTAATACCAGTATTAAAATATGGCATCTGTAACTTTTATTTTATCTAAGCATCCTAGGTTCGTTTCGCATGGGTTTTACCGTACCTATAATATCAGCTTATAAATGATAGTACTATCGAATGACAATGTGGTTATTTTTTAATTAAATTTATAATATCCTAATGCCTTCTACGTTCGATAATAAATTCCCAGCGACGCCGTTTCAAGTTGATACCAGACCGGGAGCCTTCTATGGCGTGCAAATATGATTAATTATTGTTGTAATGTTGTCAACCGGCTATAATGACTAGTAGTACCGTGTTTGTAACGCAATAAAAGCATCTAGTAGCGACTATCACTTTCATTGTGGGGGTTTCGGGATGTCTCGCACCTTTGGTGTGACGTTAGGAGCGCCGTACGTTTGATTCTACCCTTTCCTGTGAAACTACAGACAAAAGCACACAACATCGTCAGGGGATATCCAGTTACAATGGTATCGCAAGCGAGTAAGGACGGGACAATTCAATGCGCAATGCACGCTACTGTCTGGGCGTATATCTGGACTGAATTTAACTGACATATGAATGCCAGGAAAGGTATACGCTGCTCCTTGCTCGAGCTTATTGCTTAGGCACTGCGGACGAGTGTGCGTTGTACGCACCTATTTTTTCCCATTTATTTTTACCACCGGCAGTCGATTGTTAAACAACGCTAAGTACATTATAACGATCATAAAACATAAAATAGCATTTCTGAGAAGTGCCAGCGCACAAACGGCGTAATACTTCAATATATGTATTTTTTTTATATACACATATATAGAAACGAAAATGGAAGTGATAAAATTTTATTGCTCCTTTAAGTGTGGTATACACTCGAATTAGTTGACAGTTATTGATTGCGTCATTATCAGGGATGATATTAAAAGAATGATAAACTTTCAATAATAACGCACTTTGTAATGGAAGCATATATGAAGATTAATTGAATTACCTACTTCTCTTATTGAGGCATATCTGGTTTTGGGAAATTTTAAATAAATATTTTGATGTGTATATTGTCAATATTTTAAAATACAAAGCCGAATTTCTGAACGAACCCCCCAATTTTCAATAAAATTTATGACTTTTGTATTTGCTGATAATATACAAGTGTGACAATATTTGACAGAATTATTTGGTGGAATGCGTTATTTGGTTTTCTCGATTAATAAGAATTGACTATCGAAGTGGTGCGTTCAGAAATTCGTTATGTAATACATTTTAATTACACATTACTAAAACTTTATCCCTCTAATATACCCAAATTGTCACCAGGTGTCTCGAATCGTCAATTTTAACAATCCCATTTCCAAAAAGCACCAAAATTTCGTTCGCAGATGTTAGATTACCCGCGCCAACTATGTCTCATGTCATATTTGCAGATTTCCATGTTTTTAACTGGAAAGTCAGCTGTTCGGACGCGTTCCTTTCGATATACCGTTGCTAGGCAACCCCCCTGATGGAGGTTATAAGAGGCCTCTTAATACATAACGGATTTCTCAAGATTTGTAATTCAAAAACTAGTGGAGAAGCGATCTAGTTCTTGCCTATACATATGACGCGGTCTATTAAATATATTATGTCAGTGGAAGTTGCCAGAGGGGATTTGGACTTTATATGTGTATGTAGCAATCAACCGATTCCGTTTGGAGAAAAAATAAGGTAGAAGTGGGCAAGGAGGGAGTGACAGTGCGGCTAATGCGTTTGTCTAATTTATATCTGTTTGGGGGGAAAACAGACATGTGTTAACTAAATCCCAAACCTCTTTGCACTTGACGATTGTATAAACAGTAATGTAAATGGTGTTATCATTTAATTTTGCACTGTAATCAGCATTTAAAGACTAAGGAGAAATAAATTTTGAAGTGGTGTTTATTTCGTTATTATTATTTTTAGTATTATATTGGCGGTTCTGTGACAGAGTGTAAGATATTATAGAATTTATGCCGTATAATTATACAATATCAAAAGTGTTTTATGCACATATGCATCTAAGGTAACATACGTTATTGTATTTTTATATACAGCAGGTTGGCGGTTGGCAGAGAGGTGAAGGGGGTGTTTTTAGTACCTCCTCAGTGCCGCGGAAGGTCAAGGATTTGAATCTCTACGTAATGTAACACCTCGTTCTCACAGCTAAAGCTGTTGCACCGTATTTGCGCATATTATTAACTTGCTATATAAGCGCTACAGCATTCCAACAAAATGTGCATTTAGTATGAATCTCGTGTATAAAGTGAATTTTGCATTTCTTGCTTTGTTTAATCGGATCTTTTTTTTGAGATCGGCATTTGTTCATCGGTTGCGTCACCTTTACAATTTTAACATACAGAGGATTTCAAGTGAAACGAGCCACCTCAATTGACACTTTACCTGCTATGATTTATATAATATTCCGAAACATGTCAATTGTTATATCGAGGGGGACAACTTTTCAATAACGGCCCTGACAGGTTTTGGAATGTTATAGAAATCACAGCAGGTAAAGATTTATTTTAGGTGACTCGTTTTAATTGAAATACACTGTATATCAAATGCGTTTTGAGGCAAAGATTTTAAATACTCCATTATTGCGGCTCCAATACTAACATCCAGTACGTTGGAATATCTAGAATACAATCGTAAAACAACAATAAACAAGGGACAGAATGGAATCAACTGTTTTAGATAAAACTCTGGGGAATGTGTAAAACTGGAACTGACTGCGTATAGGAGACAAAGTGCTTCTATTTGTATACATTGGCAGCAGATTTAAGGTCTTTTCAGCATAGTTTACGAGCGTTAGATTTTAAAACTAATAAAATGCGGATTTATTTGGACCATATTTATATAAAAATAGAAGCCAGAGGAATTGAATTGAAACGTGGAAATCCATTTATAAATTGGTTATAACTTAACTAAATGTACATTGATAGAACGCTATTATTGTCAGTTGTAAAATTATATACTTAATGGTAATTTATATTTGTATCCAGTTGGAATGGATTTAATTTTTTAAATGCAATAATGATTTATTACAGTTAAAAATAAAATAAATTTGGTTTTAACCCAAAAATTTATTATTTTTAAATATGTATATGTAAAATAACAGGCCCACAAAAAAAAATGGTGAAAAAAGTTATTTAAATCGTTGATGGTGACTTCAAGCTCTACAGTTTTTTCTTACTGCATGACAGAATGTAGATCTATGTAGATTTATATTTGGAATTTAAAAAAAAATATATTCATATATCGTGAATTAATTGAATTCACATTGATAGCTCTGTATCTGTATTTTCCTCTCCATCTTCTCGATAAAGTTCACTTTTCCTCTTGTGAGTAACACTGGATTCGTCCATGAAGTGACCAGCTCCAATCTCTCTACTATGTAGCCTTGGTGTCTTTGTTGCTTCTAAATTTTCCGGGAAAAAATCTTTTTAATCTTATTCTTCCTTATTTTGAATATAAGTTTTCGCATTATTGAATTGCTTAAAACAAATTTTATTTTAAACATCGTTTAAGACCAGGTAGAAAAGATTATAATATAAATCACTATCGTCATGCCTATAATACATACCATCGTCAATACGCAGTCATGATTTATGATATGTGTCATGTTAAAACTCTATCTTAGGAGGAGACCGTCAAGTTTCTAAAACCCAAAATATCGAGGCACTGCTCGCATGACGTAAATCCAATAATGCACAACGGCGCATCGTGCTGCTTCGCCACCAAAAATCGCATAGTCATCTTCATAACTACTTTCTCACTCAATGTGAACCATTTGTAGGTGGATTTATTGGAACTTTCAATCCATTAGCGCCTCGTCTGCATATCTTGATTCAAACTCCAAACGATATTGTCTAGCCTGTGTTATTAAAATGTCGTGCGTCTATCGATAATAAATGTTGCTTCACTAATGCTGGAAAATCTGTGCGGCGATGTAGAAAACGTCTGTTATGGAAACTTATACACCAATATGGTTTACGAAAAATACGTAAAACGACCTATTGTTAATTTTATCCATTCTCCTAGACATCAGCTATCAATTTTTCTTACAATTACTAAAACTTTTAACTTCTATTACCTTTCACCCTTTATATTTGGACAGAATTGAACGATTCTATTCACGATTCGAAATCAATGGAAGATTTGACAAAATAATAACCGAGGTTAAAAATTGCGGAACGGCAACGTTTTTGAAATCGGGATAAATATTGTTCTTTGTTTTCAATCCATGTTTTAATTAATTTATTAGCGAGCAGGATCCGGGGATTTGGAGATGCGATGACAACCGGAATTGTCTGACCAATTTACATGCTGAGTGATTGGGTTTTGATTGAAGAGTATTATTACGTAAACGGCCTTGGCACACGGGTCGCGCGGTGGGCGCCCGGTTTATCGGACAATTCATATCATTTACCCCGTCATCTGTCAATACGGACGTTTTGATAAGATGAAGTCCTTGCATGTATTTTGGAATTGCGAACTTTCCATTGTGAGGAAATCGGTTTTGTGATGTTAAAATCGACCCTCGATGATTCAATCCGATAAACCCCGTTGTAGATTTTTAGTTTCCTCTTCGAGTTGACGGGGTAATATTCAGCCCGAGACCTGGACGCGACCTCGAAAGCGTAAATAAACGCGCCAGAGCTTTAGAGCGCGTGTAATTATAAATTTATAATTAATTTGCAAAACTGGGCCTGCAAAAATTATGTCACAGCAAGGTGTTTTGTTTCTCATATACTGATTTAATAACTTCGGTATTTGCAAACTTCAATAATTGAGTAATTTTAGAAGAAAAGGGATTTTCGTTCAAAACCTCGAATCTGAGTTTAATTCACAATGTGGTTTTTCGTTGCGTTCTCTTATATTTAATATTATATCCATTATTTTCATGTTGATTTAGTAGATTGCATCTGTCATCACTTTATCTATTCTCATAATTACTGTGGTGTCATCGCCAGACAAACACGTGGTATGTGCAGTTACATTCAGCACAAGATCGTTTATGTAGATTGCAAATAGCCCAGGCAATAGGCCCAAGGATTGACCACTGCGGTACACTACGCCCCACGGTGGTCCAGAAATGCGATAGTCCTTAATTATTTGATCTTAAATTAATGATTAATAATATATCTATTAGAAGGTTCTGCTTTTTGAAGCAAAATACGTTTTGTTTATTTCATTTTTAATTTCGCCACAGCTTAAAAAGTTTGAAGATAAACAAACTTCTTTATTATTGACGATTTAATTTGAAGTAATGGTCTTGGTATCCAAAGATTATCCGGATTTATGTCTGCTATATAATACTAATCCGGCAAAACAGAAATTAATTTAGCAGATCATTATTTAACGGTTTATCACAGATGATATTAGGCATTACTTTTGGTGGATTTACCCTTATACCTAGGGCCACTGTGAGATCATCATCCCGGCCGCTATATGACGGAGGCTCTCTGAGTGAAAGGTGTTAATCTTGTCATTAGATCTTAGCGGGTGATCGAACCGTTCTTAAATAAAACGTGAGTGGAACAGCGGAGGCCCATAGATGGATCTTCCGAAGATCAGGTACGAAGCCTCGATCGCCCCGAGAAGGGGGGTAGGCGCAGGGCTAGGAGGGGTAGCAATTTGTATCTACCACATTCGCGGGGGTGAATAAGAGCATCCTTTCATCTTTCCCCGGGAATAATGGGAACGGAATAGTCTTCCATTAACAGACAGTTAATCATTGTTACTATATTTTCTATATATAAACCAGATTTAGAGTGACTGTGCGTTTATTATTGAATATATCGGTGCGTAATATCCAATTACGTGACGCTTTATGACATGGTCGATCGGTTATTGGTCTTTCGCTTTTCATATTGCTAAAACCTAGAGTGACATTTATTTATTTACTGGCGTTGCCTGCCGAACAACTTATACGTTGATACGCATCAGCTAAAGTAGTGAAATATTAGAGCGCCATCTTTACGCTAACTAGAAGGACATGAGTCTAGTGGGAGAATTGAATAAATTTAGTTTTTGACATTTCTGTCTTTTCATTTCAATAAACAAATCCTACAAAGGTTTCAAGGCGTCTGTTCTGACTTTAATTCCTTCATCGCTCCTTTGGTAAATAGAATTGCGTCAGCAATTGTAAATGACTTCCAGCATTCCATGAGCCCGATATCAGAGCATTCGTTAGCCATTGTATACAGCATTTCGAAAACCTGTCGAATATATATGGCTTTAAAGCATCTAATGACACCTTGATCAAGGGGCTGAAGCAATGAGGTCGTGTTAGGTGGTAGAAAAACCACTTCAACATTTCTATTTTCTGTGCCTAGTGACACAGGATGCCCAGGAGCATTGTCTAGTATCAGCAGCACTTTAAATGGTAATTCTTCCTTTTCCAAATATCTTTCCACTTCCGCAATAAAGCATTGATGAAACCATTGTGTAAATAGAACAGCCGTAACCCACGCCTTTCGATTTGATTGCCAAAACATAGGCAGGCAAGCTTTATCTTTGTATTTAAGAGCACGTGGATTCTGTATAATCTTGGTTCTGCATATCTTCATATAAAACCAACGCCTTTTGTTGTAGCACTTTGCCGTCGATAGGAATATGTTTTCTTGTCATATTTTCCACCCATAAATAGGTACTTTCTACCTTAAGTAACACTTTATTACGTATTATGGTTGCAACTTCGGCAGTTTGGGGTGCACTAGAAAAACTAGCTCAAATCTGATCTTTGTTTTTTAACACTTCCCGTATCGAAGATTCGTTTTTGTTGTATATTTTAGCAACAGTTGCAATAGATTTTTTTTCTATTTCAATCATATTAATGATTTTTATTTTATCACTAATAGTGAGCATTTCACGTTTTCTTTTTGGTTTAGAAGCCATTTTAAAATGATTTTCAAATTTACTTGCTTTATTTAAAAACTATTGCTAGCACTGTCTTGTCCGACAATTCGAATAGTACTAAACTCATAGTTAACAGTAGCGTTTAACTTATCATAAGAGAGCGCCGAATTCAGGGGATGACTCATATATACGACGATATATCGACAAATGCTCCTATAACTTTTAATAAGGCTCGAATGCCTTTATTTGTTTCTGTATTTATTGATATAACGCGTTTTCTGCTCATCATAGGTAAATCGCGGATGACTGAAACCGGGGATACGGAGTCAGCGGATAACGGGGCTTTTTATCCTATTTCTCAGTTGTACTGAAATCTATTTAAATAAACAGTGTCAACAATAATCTATAATATTAATTAATTTGATTTTAAATTTATTGATATAAAAAAAATGGGATGTTGCAAATCCTACTACTGGTAATAATTTTACTATTGTTTGCGTTGTCAGCAACGTTATAAAACTGTTAATTAAAGTAAATTCGCCTGGAAATCTTGACCTGGTTTAACTCTGCTCTGTCGGACACGAAACAGGACCTAACGTTGGTTATGTTGCCACTGCTTTAGTAAGACTATATAAGCGACACATGCACAAGAGGCACCCAGGGCAGCGGGCAAAACGTTCGGTGAATTCTCTACGATCTCAGCCGTTAAAGAATGCGCCAATTCTAAAGTGGCCCCTACTCTCTCCTCCTTGCGTTTATATATTGTGCAGTATTGCTTTTGCAAACGGTCGTTGCCCTCCACGTAATAATGTATCATTTTTATTATTCGCTTTTTTTTTTCATCAATCGTTAAATAGCACTGCCGCTGCTCCCTGCTCCCTGTCTCCTCCAGTTTTAGAGAGAATCCTATTGACTGGCCCGCACACAGATTCAAGATTGTACTAATAAACATGGTTTGGTTCACGTAGTATCTCACCCCGAAAAAACGGTATAGGCGTTTATTTTTACTAATTTTTATGACTACCGCTGTGTCTTATTTATAGAGGATAGATCTAGCAGTCCACCGTAAAATAACAGCGGTAACACTCATTAAACGAACGTTAGAGGTAATTTTAATAATACAAAAAAAATTGTATTTTAAAATAAATGATATTGATAATACCAAATATGAAGATGAAACAAAAAAAATATCTATTGTTGAACTTGAACATGTTGTACACATTATTTTTTAGTTTAATTCATGTTTATTACCCTGACAAAGTTTGACTAAATGATTTTGGAATATACCTTATTTTAACAGACTGCATGGCTAATTCACTGGAGGTAAAATTAGATATAGGGAATTTCAGTGTTTATTATTATTTTTACAAACGTTTCTAAACAATTAGTTTTAATATATATGCGATGAAAAGTGAATTTTAAAAGTGTTGTGTATCGAAAATACTGACAGAAAAATACCAGGTGCTCCTGGCGACATCGTGAATAACTACTTTGGACAAAAAATGGTGTTTTCAGCAGAAATGGAAACGTTGCTTGCAAATCATTGCCTAGAAATGATGAAGAAATTTTTCGGCATTACAAAAAGAGATGTATGCAGATTGGTTTCCATCTTTTCTCCTTAGGAATATTCTAAACTTACGTGTTTCATACGAATAACGTAGATACCCAATCTTATAGCTAGATACAAAATAACTGGCCTCACACTATAAATCACTCTTAACAACATCTGGAGGACGCTGCATAATGTAATAATTATATTTCCTTTGTCGTTTTTAATAAATAGTAAGATAAACCAGTACAATCATTTCGCGAATGGGGAACTCTTTAACTTGCCAGTGCCCTGCAAGCGCTCCGGTGAATATTAACTAAAATATTATTACTTTTTAACCGCGTCAAGAGATTAAATCTCTTCGACATCTTTATTTTTACGAGCCACCGTGCGGTTTTGTGCATAAAAATGTGCAATCTGCTTATTTATTTCGGTACTCGCCCGTCGTAATGTATAATACAGATTTTTATGATGGCGTTTTTTGATAGTACGTTTATTATTATATCTTCGCGTAAGGGGATAATACAGTTTTTTTTAATCCGCTTTGGCGTTTACGGCGCAACGAAATGAATCACGCATCTACAACGGCGAAATATGTCCGAAAATCCGTCCGATTTTAAGACGAGGAATTGATGATTCGAAATTTCAATCAACTACTTACTACTAGATATATCAAAAGCCAATTATTCGACGCGTATCTGAACCTGTAGCGGTCCCCCCATTAAAAATATGTCATGTTTTATCTTTTCCACATCAAATATTTTTTTGTCACCTTTCCGAGAATAGAATCTAGTTAATAAAATCATCTGGGAATAATAAATGTAGCTGCGGTAGGAGGAGAAAATGGACCTTGATATTCGATCCATTATAGCTTTATTTATAGTACATACACGTATGCTGTTTGGCAATTAAGATGCTCTTTTTTTTTTTAATAATCTTAGTACAGTAAATTTGATTTGGTCAAAATTGGTATACTACATCACCGCTCACGGATGTTTGACCAAAGAAGAAAGTTGTATAAAAGCATTAATATTATTACATTAAACGATGATCCTCTTAATATGTATTAATCTAAAACGCACCTGCAACTTAAATAAATAAAGTATTAAGCATAATATAAGATTTCATGGCAACCGCTCTCTGTCTTAGGGCCTCATCCTTACCCCGCTTGGTTATTTATTGTGATTTTAGTTTATATTTGAATTTTATTACCCTGTCGTAAGTGAAATGCCTTGTAGTAAATGTATGAAGTGTATGAAGAAGAAATAAAATAAATAGTAAAAATCTAGCAAAAATCTTAATAATATTTTCATGCACACACCACGGAGAAATGTATACAATTTTTATCTGCAAAGATACAGGGATACTCACGAATACACTGAAGTAAAATAAACCTAATTAAGTTACGCGATATCCAAGAGGACGAGGACGAAGGAGAAGGAAAGAAATTCAGCATTAAGAGGATATAAGAACCTTAGTCGAGATAAAGTGATATCAGAGACGAAAATTGAACATTATATAATAAAGTTGTTTGTCTCAATTTGTCCCCTATACTTACATTCCCCTTTTTCTCTTAATAAGTCTATTTTTATTAGGGCGTCAAATGAAGGGAAGTAGGTAGAATTACTTCAACGTTACGTGGTAAGCAAGAGGCTGTATCTTGGAGATAGGGGATTTGGGATGTCTCCAACTGTGGGGAAAGTAAATTATATGTATGCTTTGGAGCAATATATGAAAATTGTATGATTAATTAATGGAAATTATTTATTTCTAACAACAATATGCATTTGAATACAGTTTCTATAACAATACAACATAAGGTATAATCAAATAACTGTAAGTATTTATGTACAGTGAAACCTCTACTAAGTGAGCACCGTTTCAGGCGACCGCCTCATCAAACGAAAACATTTTGTTGGAATGGTTTTTAGTATCGTATACATAATGTATAAAACACCTTTATAAAACGACCCATTTCTAACGCGACTATGACTAGTTTAAAACAACCCCATCATCTATCTGCAATTAATCATCAGGAGATGATTAATAGTGGCTATTAATCATCTCCTGATGATGCTAACTTGGTTAGCGAAACGCGCGTCGAGAGATTGTGCATTGTTGTTTGGTGATAGTGGAAAAACTTAGCATTGACTTTTGTCAGTGTAATAGTTATGAACAATTTAGTGTAAACTGGTAGAGCGAAATATAGCCGTATACTTGACAATGCTCCATGCCATTCTGCAGAGCATCCTCTCAATCTTTCATCAATAAAGACTGTGATGTCGTTCGCATATGCAATTGCGTAGAAGCCAGACTCCACAAAAATAGGGCTTGGTTTTATTGCCTTTTTCTAAAACATATGATGTAGGTACCTTACAAGAATCTGCTCAACAATCAACGAAAGCCCCCTGTATATCTAGGAATATCATGTTATTTGCTGTTATTTTTTGTAAGGAAAAAGTTTGATGGTTACATACTCGTTTTACAGAATCTAAAGATGCTTTCTAAAGTTCCTAGTAGTTAAATTAAATAATTTTTAATCAATTCCCAAAGGAAAAAAGAAGTTTTAAGTTTCCGTTTCGAAGGGAACTAATCAAACTGTTCCCGTACGTCGTCTGTAGGTGCGGGTTGCCGCAGTACCAGCCCTGGCCTCATCTCGGTGTCACTGAAGACTTGGTAATTATCGACAGCAGTAGGTCTTTGCACCTTCCGGTCAATAAGAGCGTACGTTGTTCCCTATTGTTCATTAACACCATAATTAACAGTGTACTGGTTATCCGATAATTAATGGCCTACCGCGTATATACCTTTATTTTATATATTATATAGGCACATATAATATATAACATATCTATACATCCGTGTGTTGCGTACGCGTAGCGGTGTATGCGCCCTGACTGTATGGGATACATCTTCAAAGGAACAGAAGAAAAAAACAAGAGAAAGAACTTGCGGGACCCCATTCGGACTTGACAGCTGAAGTTAATGATCTCGCATTTCATCAAGAACACTTAGTTAATTTCACTGCATCTTTCAAGTCCGGCCGAACGGAGTATTAACAAGATGCGTTATTTATATGGACATTTCGGAATTCAAATTTACTTCCTACGTTTTGTTTAGGCACTCTTCTTCATATCTCTTAGTTTCCCTGCCTCATCTTTCAGCGTGCACTAACTAAATCGCCAGAGATTAAATTAAAGCGTACGGTTTCCGCTTTGGAGGGAAAAAAGCGCGTTTTGAATAGACGGAAAAAGATGGATAGACACCACTTGTGGAGGGGGAAACGTGAAAAGTTGTGCGTACATGAAGTATTTACGCAAGGGTACATGCAAATCATGTACGCATGTCTGAACTCGGCGCTCCATAAAGGTGCACGCTTTACATTAAAGGGCCCTATTGTCTTGTGCGAGCTGTAAACCCAAGTTCTTTTTGAATTTTCAGCAATCGTTTTGCTTACGAATGTACATATATATATATATATATATGCATGCATGTACTCCTTTGCCTATCCGTTATGATACGAACATGGAGGGCATAAAAACTTATACGCATGCGATGCGACTATGTGTTATTGTATTTGTGTCGTGGCGCAATATATTTGCATACGTTATTTAAAAAGTCGAAGTATTCATTGAAATGTTACATGTCTCCCATATTGAAATAGAACGCTCTACGGGGATTTCATTGCGAATTTATTGATTTCGAGATACCAGGTGCAATAAAAATCATTTGGGATTGAATTTTAGCTTTATATTCTTTCGAAGAGACGGTTCTGCAATGGGCAGAAGAATCGGATTCGGAATTGGCTAGCTCTTACCGCGATTCAGAAGAGGAAGATGAGGATTATGTTCCTCATGTTGATGAGGAAGTTGAAAATGAATGAAGCTTCCGAAGTAGAAAATGAAGTATTACAAGATCTTGAGAACCAGAATCGTCACGTTATGAAAGGAAAGAATGGGTACTATTGGAAGCTCAGACAAAAGTTGTGCCACAATATTATTCGTTTTACTCCCTTTCGGTCCAAAGCAGAGCAAAAGGGTAATGTGGGTTACTGAAGCTTGGAAATTCCTTTTTTTACTTAAGAAATTCAAGCTTTTACTAATAGGGAAGCCAGGCGGCAATACTCTGGCAAGAATAAAGAGTGGAAAAATGTGGAAGTTGCTGAGATGAATGCATTTCTGGGATTGTTGCTACCAGCAGGAGTTGAAAAACAATGGGATACTCAAAATGTTCAAATCCGACGAACAGAGCCACCATGACAGTCAATCGCTTTGAGATCATATTGTAACCTACAAATTTGAATCCGCTTAACAATAGAATTAGTAATTAACATTTCCTAATATCTCTAATGGATTGTTTTAGCTCATCAATAGATTTCGGGGCAGTTACAGAAAAGTTTAGTTTAAACAAAACCTACAAAAAATCTAATGACATGGGATCAGATGACCTAGATTCAATTCGACTCCTTCTCTTTATCCGCTTTTCTGGTAGCAGCTCATTGAGATAATTTCTTACGGTTCCTGGAAAGCACTAGTCTATTATCTCAAATAAAGAAAACAAATTGAAATACATGAAAATATTTAATATTGTGTTAGGTGAATAACTTGAATGGGGTAGCCTCGAGCTTAAGGCGCACTTTTTCCTGGTTGATCGTGGTGGAACTTTTATTTATGCTTGTGGTCTTTGTGACTCTAGAAAAATATTATTCGGTACACTGTGAAAAATTTGTTTGCAAGTTCTTCCGACAATGTAAAGCTTTTGTTTTATCGAATATCTTAATTGGTGCTTTCTCTGTCCTTGTATTATGCAAAGTTGACTTTAGTGTTGCTCGTATACTTTGAGATACTGCAAGAACAAGATAAAAAAAATGCGATAAATGAAGATAATACTGGGGTATGCAACATGTGTGAGATAGTAGGGTTTAAATAAAAGAAAGGCATAAATTTCTGAGCGAGAAAAACGAAAAAAAAAAAAAACAAAAAACGCGTACCGTACAATGCCGAAGCGAAACAATACGGTATAACCTAAATATAATCAAGATGTTTTTAAATTTACAATACAGTTCGGTGTATAAGCGCGGTGGATTTAAATTTTTATATAGTCGCGCTATGGGAAAAAATGTCAGGCGAGATTATATTTTGTAATTAATAAGTATATAGCTTGGGGTTTTGCGGTAACCATTCTACTCACATGTGCGTCTCTTCCTTTTTTGGCCTCCACTCGTTTCTTATTATTTTATTTCGACTGGTGGGTTTAAAAGGGAATAAATTTTGATATCGCAAATCAGCGATTGTATATGTTTATAAGTGCCAGTGGTGAATATATCTCTTTACCGAACTTGAATTCATTTACGAGAGGAAGAAAAAAGGGATGTGTAATAAAAAGAAAAGATGTAAAATTGCGTTTGATGCTATCGGGTTGAAGTTGGACCGGACATCTTTGATTACTTGCCGAAAAACACAGTGTTTTGTTTATGTGAAGACCAGTTTTAAAATCTGACGATAGTATTATGGCCGGGCACCGGCGATATATGAATATATATATATATATGTATATACGTACCTGGACAAGGAGAGAAGTTAAAAAGAAGCCCCACAGCGCTTTATACCTTAGCAGCTTGCCAAGGCTTAGACATCCGTAACTACCCGCTGAGCTAAATAATATGTAATCCACATCAATCAACTTTAGATTAGTTTTAATATTACTGCAGCCGCTTGGACCAATGACTCTACCTCATCAATAACAGCTTCGATGAATTACACCAACTGGAAATTACCACATACTTAAAGGGACCCACTTGTTTGGTAACTTAACATAAGTTGACGCCAATTTAACACTTTATTGTTTTATAAATACCTTTCGCACTACCAATGACGGATATGGGGAAACGAATTATCAATGTTGATTTATTGCGCTCGGAACGAAACGCATTTCCCTCATATATACAGGGTATCCTTTTTATAAAGCGCTAAAGGAAATTTCTTTACTCCTATTAGTTTCTAAATCATTAAATTGATTGCAATTTTTGCTTTTTTGAAATAAGTTTTGCACACATTATCATAATTCACTAATTCGAAGGTAAAGTTCGTAAGGGCACTGTGTAATTATACAGTATCACTCTACTATAAACCTTATCATTGTAACGTACATTCGAAACAACTTTGTATAAAACCAATGTCACCGCCACAGAAGTGCATTTGCATTTATTTTTGAGTATGCGCTTGCTTATCACGTGATCTTGTTACATTACACTCTGTAAATTTATAAAGCGGTGCATGGAGAAAGAAAGCAAGGAGCATTAAATAATTTATTTTCGTATTTTCAATTAGTCTTGGAGCAAAATGTTAGAATTCTTGAATTAAAACACTTTTCATATCTTTTTAAGAATAGTAATACTTAAAATATACTTAAAATCATAACGCTTTATACAAGAAAAAATGCCAAATACAATCAGGAACCGAAAAATGACACCAGGATTATTATTTTTATAACATCACAAAGTTAAACTTTATCAGTATTGCTCTTGCTTTTACCCCAACTTACTTAAAAAAAAATTTCTTCCCTAATTTAGATTTTGAACTTTATTGAAAGTTAGGTAAAATTAGAATCACCTACACAAAACTTCTACAATACAATATATATCTATATATATACACCTAAATTGTTTGCGGATTTTCCTTTTAAAGTCTCAAAAACCTTAATTGGTTTTCAATGTCCAATCCAGAAACGATCCAGAATTAGCTTAGAAGTGAGTTCATTAATGATAAGACCTTACCTTTCCTGCCACTCTCGAAACTACGTCCGCATTGTTGCACCAGTTTCGGTTTAAACTTTTCAGTTGCTATTTAAATACCAATTTCAGGAAGTTGTGTGTACATATCACAATTTAATATTTGAAATATCTTTTTTAAATCCGTTTCTGTCTGCGGGCGCTATTGTTTGCTCTCCGGAAAGTAAATATCGTGCTTTCAACTTTTATTCAAGTTAATTAATGAAATAGGTTGTGATGTGACTGCTATACGTTGAAGTTTGTATATCGGAGCTGATTATTTTAAAACGAAAATCCGTGGAAATGTCTACGGACGTTATTGTTGGCCGAATCCGTTGTAATTAAAATAAAATGTATATTTAAAGAAATGTCTACGATATTTATTAGCCCGAAGGATTGACAGCAACTTTATTTCTCAGTTAATTTCAAGGTATGCACGTTAATGTAGGTTAGAATAAATTCTTACGAGCAAAAGATTTAGATTTCCTGTGACGTTTATTTTTGCAGAAGAAAAAACAAATAACTACTTCAGTAGCATTCCATCTCACATTGTATTTAGCAATGTCATAAATTTAAGCAAAAAATCGACCAATTTCGCGTAGAGTGATAATTAAAAACAGTTTCCCTCATTCCTTCGGCCATAAATTCTTTGTAATTACAACTTTCACATTTCACAAACTTGTAAATTAGGGCCTAGCAAAAAAAATGATTGTTGCCTTAATTTATGTTCTTTCGATGTATAGGACTGTTGTTGTAGTTTTGGATTTGTCATTAATGTGTTTAGAGGTAAATAAAGATAACATATGCGTGTACACTCACGGACACCCAAAATGTCCGGTCTAAGCCACAGTGTAAGCGGGATATGAAATGGTCCGTTCGGATATACTCGGGAGCAAAACACCCGCCCCGTCACTCTCTTTCCCAGCGAATTTTAGTAGGCTCCCGGAAGGAAAGTAGATGTGTTGAGGGGAAGTACGTATTCTCTTGGTCAAAATGTGATGTATGATTATGTTTTTAAGGATGCGCGTTTCAACTTTTGAATCACTTTGGCCTAACCTTCTGCCCATGGCTAGTTATTAAAACAAGGAAAAAGTATAAATTGTGCTAAAGTTGTCTGCGAAATAGCGCAATGAACTTCACCCGCATATCTTTCTAAACCGCTACGAAGCAAATATAATACATAAATATGGGTAATTCACAGAAGAACGGAATAGTCGCACGGCAAGGGGAAGGCGCGGGTGCTGGTAAACTTCCGAACGCACCCGAACAGCTCGCTGCGTTTAGACTACGCATTAGACCGGACATTTTGGGTTCCGTGAGTGTACATTTTTATTTACCTCTAAACATATTGACGGCAAATCCAATATCTGTGAATAATTTCCGAGTATTCATCTTGATAATTTTATTTATGAATAAAAAATATCTAGATAACTTTATATTTAAATAATCAATTTGATAATTTTATTCGAATAAAGACCAATCCTGGGCCACGTTACAGCTCGTCAATATTTAGTATTTGAAACCTAAATTATAATGTATTGTAACAGCAGACATTCGAAACGTATATTTAAATCCATTTTAGGGACTTTCTAGTAATTAATTAAAGCAGAACGGTTTAATTTACATTTAATTCAATATATTTTCACATCAAAAACGTCTATAATGATATTTGAATGTACTAATTAAATTAACGAACCAGTCCTGTAATAGGAGTAAATTTTATTACTGTCCAAATAATATAATTAATCTTGTTTGTCTTCCTCTGATAAACAGTAAAATATAAAAGCCTGTTTAAATCGCTGTAATTATGAAGGAAAAACCATGGAAGCGATTTATTACACTCGACTTATTTCCTGAATTTCACTTGAAAAAATAGCATCGCTACTGTTAACGGAGGGAAGGTATTGTAGTCAGCATCTTAATGAATCCTTAGGTAAGCAAAATCTTGATGGAACATTTAGGTTTGGATTTATTTCATTTGATGTTGGAAAATCTACTGGAATATACGATCCGCAACAGGTTATAAATACCGGAAATATGTATTAGCGACTTACGACTCGTTGCGCAAGACACAATCACGTTCTATATATCCATTGTTTCACTTTAATTGTCGCAACGTTACTATAAATGGGACGTATATACATTGAACGGCATGAGAGGATTTAAATTACAACCTTCTCGAACGTTTACGGCATTTAACACATCATAATTTTATCGTTTATACCCTGAATTAGTTCCATTATCACTTAGTACTTCTATTATTATTTGCAAGAAAGAAATTAATTATATCGCTATTCGCTTTCTAGCGAATAGAATGAAACATTGCTAGCATTATGTTGGAGTTATTAAGTTAAATAACGCTGTTTTTATTTTATCTTCAACATAGGAAACGTATGAATGGGGACGATTATTTCATGAATGAATTGGTCGTATCATATTTGGCATCCTATCAAAAACGGTTTACTCACATCCATGTCAAAAACTATAAATTATTCAATAAATTCGATTGTCTAACCTTTCACATCGGGATATCGTCTCATAAAATTATCTCGGTTGCTTAATCGCGTTCCTATACGTTGGTGTAAATCCTATAAGACAAAGGGGTCGGCCTACACGCAATTTAGTTAGGAAAGAATTGTAAAAACATGCATATATGTGTTGTATTGTGGAGTCGTTAGTAGAAAATGCATTGTTTGTGCAATAGAGCATGTTAATCAACATGTATGTTAATCGCAGAAAATGGGAGTTATAAAGAGAGAATTTAGTTAGATATGCTTCGTATCTTCTCTTCTTTTAAGCTAACATCAGAATTAGAGATAAAATATTGCAGTATTTTCTAATTTTGGCTCAATGATGCTGTGCGATTGAACTGCATATTCGACGCGAAACGGGGACACGCAGTCAAAAAATCTATTGCTAGTGCTGATGGTCACGAAGAATTGCAATTTTTTTTGCAAATTCCTAACGAGCACGAAGCTATTCGTTGCCAAGTTTTCTATTCTGAAGTCTATTGCTAACCTCACACACGTTGATGGAAAGAATATTTTGAAGAAATATTGAACGTGGGACAAGCAGCAGAAATCGATATATATGCGAGAGCTGAACATTTTGAAAAAAATTATAAAGAATCAAGGGAAATCAGTGGTACAAGGAGTAAAAAGTGCAACAAAGTGTTGAAAAGACATAAAGCAGCAGGGCATGACGATATAACACCAGAAATGATAAAACAATCTAAGAAGGAATATAAGGTTAAAGGAAATAATCGAGCCACAGGTGTAAGAATCACAATGTGGATTCAGGAAAAGAAGACGAGTGCAGTACTCACTCTGAAACAGCTAATAGAAAAAAAGAAGATATTGTAGTAGCATTCCTGGATATAGAAAGGGCTTTCGACAGTGTTCCAAGCAGGGTGGTATGGAATAGTTTAAAAATAAGCAACAATATTTTTTTTACTATAATCGGTTTTGCATATTTTTTTCTATTATATTCCTTAGCATCTATAAAATGATTGTGCAAACGGTTAAATGCATATTAAATTAATTAACCTAGATAAACACATCAAAGTGAATCGAGTCTCTTAGATTTCGTTTTATCCATTTGCCAACAAACACAAAGTCTTATGCTTTCCCATATAGCCAAAAGCGCACGAAACCCACGCGGCAGACACAGCGAAGTATCCCGTCCTGTTTCTCTCGATTATTTTAGTTGTGGAGAAGAGAGCGTTTCAAAGGGTCCGTCGGCCAATTATTCAAATATATTTGGGCACCTAATTAGCTAGTTTTACCATTTATACTCATCCAATGCGTGCCAAAATAAAGGAGAGGTCGGGATATTTGATGTTTTCAGATGAAAGAGGAACAAGCATCGTTTCTTAAATTCATATTTATACCCCGGTACCTCTTGAGAACTTTATTCCCTCCTATTGAAAACACGGGGGCCTTTTATACATCTGCTGGTTGAACGTTAATTCGATTTTTTTCCTATCTTGAGATGAAACGCTCTTAATTGGGAATAATCTCCTATCGTCGTCTTCCTCATCAATCATTTCCTCTTCTTTATTTATGTAATTATTGTGTAAACTGTACGCATTTCCTATATACACTAGCTGTTATTTGTTATATCATAATGTAAGTACCATTGTATTCAGTTTAATGGCACAATAATTATACTTTCACATGTCATAATAACGAAACTATTGCAATAAAGTGCCACAATTTACTATTGTGAAAATGGCTGGGAGTATTTTTTAATTATTAACAGATATTCGTAGAGAATTGTCGTAGGTAATCATTTGCTGAAAGTATATGTGGGTTAACTGCACTTAATTTAAAGCAATTTTGTTCGTTAATGATATTGGTATTTCTTTTTAAATCTTATTCTTAGCGGTGGAATCATTGTGTGTTTGTTTTTTGCAATTCCGGAGAAGCTGCTCAAAAAACTGGTTTAATATTTTTTTTCTAATAGTCGAATCATATCGACAGTATATAATGATACGCGGAGAAAAATTGCTTTTTAAAGTAGTTGCGTTTTAGAGTGCGAATTCATAATCTTTCCTAAACTGATTTGTAAAATCTAAGTACCTAATATGTGATGATTATGTTATATTTATAGTGTCATTTACATTATAGATTGATATGCAAATTTAATAGAAAATCATCATTGTATTGAAGGTCCTCTCTGAACTATGACAGTAAACCTCCCCATATGTTAATCTCTCTAACAATGTTTACCGGAGCGAGTTAATTTCTCCAATAATGTAATCTACACTTTAATTCCATTATTATTATTAACACAATCTAAAGCCGCGGGTTATATGATCTGCTCTTGATACATGGTATACTAGCGATATCCTATTCAAAAATTATTATCCACAATAGATCCTAAACTCTACTATGTAGCGATTGTGTGTTACACTTATACGGGCATTAAATTTTAGCGTGCAAGTGATGAAACGGTCGTAAGGATTATTTAACGCAAATGGATATGGTAATGTTCCGCTTTAATAGACCTAAATATATTTGTTACAATTACTAGATATCAACGAATACAATTTCATTGTTTCATCAGCTGCTATTCTTAGATTTATCGTCTGGGATCTAAAGTATTAAATGAGAACGTAAGTGCCCACAGTGCTCGATGGGACATAAAAGAGCGCTACCAACAGCAGTAATATGCTGCTACAGGAAGATTAATATTAATTCAGGAATTTGTTAGGGACATGCGTGTCTGTGATATAAAAAAAAGCAAACGCATTGAACGGTCGGTATGTTTTTTTAATGCCGCATTACGGGCCATTATTATTCCGAAAACATTAAAAAAAATCACCATAGGCCGCCATTAAAAAATAATTAAAAATAACAATTGAACGTATGAAAAGGAAACGGCCCAACAGCGGGCAGTGCGACGGATAGAGAGTGCGCTGGTGGAGTGATACGCGGGAAGCAAGGCGGACAAGTATCATTGAGGCCTTGTGATGTACGGGAGGGCATAATACAAGTACACACACATTGTAAATTAGCTTCGCAATAGATTCTTGGAATTCCGAACGGGCGGACAATGATTCAGACGTTTTGCAATGGCGAATGGATAATCGGAGTTTCATTCTATCATTTTGTTTCACTTCACTTAGTTATTTAATACCCCTCTTTTCTGATCCAAGGGACCAGGACACACGGAAAGGGTATTGCGGCTTTGTCCTTATCCGCTTGTTAATGGTTCGCAACCACAATTGGTCCCTCATCCATTTTATATCATGTTTATTGTTTGTTAATTTTTGACGACGCATCATTTACTTTCTTCTTCCTAATTTATACAATGTAGCATAACTAAGTAAATTTGGATGCGATGAAAAACTACAGTTAAATTTAATTTTCTTTTCAGGATTACCCATCATATTTTTTATTGTTACTACTCTTGCAAATTCTCTGGATGCGGATTGAAATGATTTTCACGTTGAATTATTTTTAGATTCCCGTTTCAATTTCCCAGTCGATAATTCCTGAACAAGGCAAGAATAGCTTCCTGGCTCTCTATCCATATGGATTTAATCGTCAAGTTCGCGGGAGAGGTCACTAGAATGGCTTCGAACGTCATATTTGGCGTCATTTGACTGGCGATGGGACCTACCTGGTCTCATGATGGCTCGACGCGTTCGGTAGTTTGAAGTTTTAATAATTAACGCCTTCTATTCAATACGGATGCAATTATATTTTTGTAACAAACGTCTGGCCGGCATTAGAAAGTCGTAGATCGGGTGTATGGTTCGACTATAATTATACTAATTGTCCATTAAAGCGTTCATTTATATACTTTATAAAGCTAGGCGTGCGGCTCTGCCGGGTTTGCATCTCTCCTAGCATCAAACGGGATAGGCGTTCATTCTTTTAGCAATCTGACGTGTTGCTGACCCGTTGAGAATTACATTAGATGGGCTGGATCGGGTACGGCCTTCCACATGATTTTATACGTTTCAACTATTCACAGAACTTGTACATCCCAACTCTTCTATTCACATTAATTCTTTTTTTTTTCAATCCCATCTCTATTGGTGAATAATAAATAAATTTAATTATACACTGTACAGTTTAAAAATATCCACATGTTCATAGACCGGGATCCAAACACAAGTCAAGTTTAATTAAGCGCCTTTTAGTTTAAAACGCGCCAACTCCTTAATGACCTGCATTATTTCCCCCGTATACTTTCTTCCATTTTCAATAAATCTTCGTTCATTCACGGCGATAATACAACGAAATATCGCGAATACAGATTGGGATACTATCTATAGTTGTTACACCTACGTATAACTGTGAGATAATGATATTCTCTACTTAATTAAATAACTGACTGTGTTTACAATTGTTACTGGTGTCGCTTTTTATTTGTTCCAACGTTGTCCGCGGCCATTATCGTGACTATATTCAATGTGCTTGGTGCCTGAGATAGAAGGAGAGCCGTGGTATGACCCAAGGTATACGTACAGTCGGCAACAAAAGTATTTAACAATTTTACGAACAAACTATGTTAATTTCTGTTGTAGATTCTTATTTTTATTTAATAAAAATCTCTTTATAACTCAACTTGTTTATTGTTTACTAAAAAATACATTCTAGTATGACTGGTTCATTCATGATATAATATTGTAATGTGTCTATATTTGAAATAATCGAATTCTAGTGCCACTCAGAAAACGATTAAAATAAGAATTAAATAGATTAGAAAAAGACAAAATTATAGAGAGAGAAGAGAATCATACAGAGTGGGTAAGTAATATTCTTATAGTAAGAAAGAAGGATAGTTTTATGATTTGCTTAGACCCAATACCATTAAACAAAGCATTAAAAAGACCAAATATGCAGTTCACAAGCATAGATGAAATCCTACAAGAACTAGGAAAGGCAAAGGTGTTTTCTACTGTAGACACAAAGAAAGGCTTTTGACAAATAAAGCTAAATGGAGAAAGCAGTAAACTGACGACAGTCTGGACGCCCTATGGCAGATACAAATGGAATAAATTCAGCTCCAGAAATCTTTTAACTGAAAATGCAGAATTTACAACAATTTCATTTGCCAAATTCATGACACAGCCTTCGTATGTATTTGAATGGAAACATATCGAATCAGCTGATCTTATTCAGTTTTACACATCCCTTAACGTTGTACCAAATAGACTTACTAAAGATTTTATTGCGTTACCATTCCATAAAATTCAAACGATACAAAATAAGTACATTAACATATTAGTACAATTTAGTAAGCTTCATAAATCTGTTTCTATATATGCTCATCTATAACCCACTCAGTATATCATTAAAAATTTATAAATTTCCTCGAAAGTTGTCAAAACGTACCAGCGAGAGACACAACTTCGCACTCGGTTTGCCTTCAAACTGTCCGTTAATCTCTTTATAAAGTTTCATGATATGCATGTATGTTTGTATGTATGTACTTGCATTATCTCCACGTTTCGATAACTAACACATTTGGAACGCGACATAGATCGAATGGGTATAGGTACTTGCAAAATCTAATGCCCTTATACACTTTTATAAGTGTGTAAAACCGAGCTTTTACACAAGGGAGTCAGAATTTCTGAGGGTAAAGTATATATATAAAAGAGAGCAATCTTAACAGATGAAGATTGATTGTTGTTGGTTTGGCTCGGCTTGTGAATTATTCCCTTGGAAATATAAAGATTTTTCCTCATTCTTATACAAGATCATGTAAATATGTTTGTAGTAAGTGTGCATGACATTGCTATCTTTGTTATTATTGATCATATAATCTTTTTAATACTGATTAAGATATGTAGCAGTAGAATAAAAAATATGATCCCATTGTTATGCTATTTGCTTTTAGAGCGCTCAGCATTGTTTGGCTATGAGTGCATGTATATATGTATGTTAGCTCCTTTCATCCTTTTATTGAGGTTTTCTTGGACACAAACATCTATGGCAATTATATCTGCCTGAATTGAATATTGAGAGACTGCAGTTGGACCCAAAAACTCCGACTACCACTTGTTCCATCTTGAATCCGTCTGGATGTGGGGATTTTAAATTTTGACTCCCTTATAAAGGATGGTCCAACCATAATGCACGATGTTAATTGTGAGTCACACCGTTGGACTTCTTTCTTTGGGGATATTTAAAAGAAAAAGTGTACGTCAATAAGCCAAGAACAATTCAAGAGCTAAAGGATGAGATAATTAAGGACATAAAACCGCAATTATGAGTAATTGAAAATATGGATCATCGGATAGAGGTATGCCACCGAAGCCGTGGCGAGCATTTGGCCGATATTTTGTTTCACACATAATTGTCGTAGATCCTTCTATCATACTTTTTGTTTTATTTACAATTCACATCGTGCGTTTTGGTTGGACCACACTTTAGTATTTGAGTGTTGCTTCGCTGTTAACAACATTGTTGCATAGAGAATATCGACTTATCATATTTGATTTACGCTTTAACAGCAAATAATGAACGTTGCTCCTAATTATTCAAATAACAATAAGTATTGGAACTAACGATGTAGGAAAATCGCTGCTTATAATTGGACATCTCATCGGTTTGTTTATTACGGTTCAAATAAAAGTATGCTTTAAGTCAATGTGAACGCCGAAATTGCAGCCTTCCGCAGATAGATGCTAATTCCCCCAATTATTAAAATATTCCCTGGCAATTAAATATTAATTTATCGCCGTGTTTTATGTTGCGAATGGGTTAAATTAATTTTATTAGTGTCGTAAACCCGACATACGTTTCGCGGTGGTATTGCAGGGTAAATGGGATTGATGTTTTCGCTTGAAAGAAAAAAAAAAACGTCTATTCAGCAGTAGATCATTTCGTTATCTACTTTCATGTAAAGGTCATCTTTTGACTTGAATGCAAACACATATTTACTAGTAGCACACTGTGGCTTCTGTTACTCCCCGTCTTGTCATTGTAAATCATACGCTTTTGCAGAAGGAGAAAGGACAAAAATTAGCGTCCGTTTTGTATGTGTGGGTTCTAGTAGGATCGTATAAACAATTGTTGTTCGGATGTCGGGAACGGTTCATTCCATTTTTCCTTGATCTCTGTCTCTCTTTTCGCCGGCGCTCCACCTTTAATATGCCTCCTAACACATACAACCTAGAATGATTAATGTACGGACAAAAGCGTTTCGCCATTACGTATTACTTTACAATATTCGCCTACACGGTTTAAAAACTTTAAAACTATTCTAAACTCGAAACCGATTGTATTATAATTTATGGTAGTACATCGTAGAAATAAATCATGAACAAAGTAACCATTATCTGCACTCTGAGATTATAAGTTTCGGGTTGGGAGACGGTTTTCGGGAACATTTTTAAATCGCCTGATATCTCAATCGTTTCATGTCTACAATCCGTAGTAATTTTTCAAATTAAATTTGTACCTATTTACATACAATAGAACATTTTATCACATGTTATAAATCGGAAGACAACTTATTTTGTTTGATTTGATTTCTATGTGGTTGCTAATTGTGATGTGTAATAACGATCATGAGAGCGTGTCATTGATCTAATAAAAATAGTTTTCGATTTGGAAGTAACAGATGCATATTTTATGTACGGGCTGGTCCAAATTGCTTGTCAGAATAGGGCAACTCAATAACCATAAGACATAGATAGAAACGAGTGGTCAAGTGTCGATCTCTTTCTTAGAGATTCCTTAAAGTCATCTCTAATGACACGGAAAAAGGCTATCACAAAACAGTCGATTTCCTCTATCAAAGTCAAAGGTGTGACATGCATGTTAATTATAAAGTTTTCTAATACATACATCAATAAAATACATTCAATATGGTTGATTTGTTTTTGTACTATACTTTTTTCCAAATTCATTCACATAGAGGAAGTTGGGGTTAAATTCGTAACATCAATATTTAAAAAAAAAAATTATAATAAAACCTATATAAACAGCTATCTAATTAACGCACCGCTTTTATTATTATTGCGTTTGAAGTGGATTAAAATCGATTTTTTATCGCCCTGTGCTAGTGTACACGCAGTAGAATTAATGCTACACAAAGGTAGAAGCGATATTTTTAGACCCGGTTGGATTTTGAAAAGTTTAAATGTAACCAAAGTTGAAGGAGTAATTCTTTAGAATTTTTCTAAGGCCCCTCGGCCTATTATTCTATGAATAGAGACATGAGAAAGGCGCTTAAATGGTTCAGATACACCATTAAAAGGGATTGCTTTCAGTGACAACATCTGCTTGTTTCTGCGGCGGTAGTGGGGAAAAAAAAAATCTCTCAAATTACTTAACAACATTTTAACGACATGACCGGCGGTTAAATTTGAAAATTGAAATTTTAGCAAAGAGAGGACTTACGTACTAATTGATATAAAACCGATAGACACGGGTAAAATCCCCTCAAAATTCATATTTTAATTATAATTTCAAACAAGAAAATTGAGATTAGCTTTCGTACCTTGTATTGTATGCTATAATTACTAACCGGGAGGTTCACCTTAAGCCCCTGCTTACAACTTATTAAACGTGGGGACAGGACCCCAAAGCCAAAAGCCCCATTTAGAGATTAATGCCTTTTGTATATGTTACTTGATACGGATGTCATATATGCATGTATATTAACGTTTAACCAGCATAATCACTGTGTCTCTCTTTATGTTCGGGCTCGTCTTTTTCCTAAAACACCCAGCGAAGTTTGTTAACAAATTCTTACTAGCACACATTCCTACCCTTTTGACCTGCTCTCGCCAATCGGTTTATGTAATTTCGCCCTAGGTCGTCGCTAAAATTTAAGCCTCTCATCGGCTTTTTCCTGCAATTTCGTGCTCTTAGGGCCGAACAATGAACGCTCTCGTAAGAATTATACACAAAATAACAGGATGAAAGGTGGAATTTGATGTCAATGGTACAAATATAGAGATAGAACAGGATTCCATACGAGGGATTTCAGATGTGATGTAATGCGTCACTGACGTACCGTAAATGCTTTTTTTTGTTAATAAGTATATATGAACATTAAATAAAATGTGTATCAATTGCGGTTATTTAAGTAAAATAGGTGAAGATATTTCTGTTATAATATTCTTTTTGCCTGCATAACAGCTTTAGCAGAAAAAAAATAAATGGTATACTAAATTTACATAGTCTGTAGTGACGTTGTTTAAATTTTAAATCATCCTACCGATGCACTTCATAATATTAGCCGACATTTTAATATAAATATTACCCGTCATTTTCGAAGGAGATTGGATGTTGTGTCGGAAAAAATAAATATATATATATGTATATTTATATTAATATATACCTTTTTTATAGTGAAAATGTTATACTTATATCGCTTAAATCAAAATATTAGAAGACGCAATGTGTTAGATAAGGATAGTAATTGCAGGCGGGTTTCTGCTACGCGTACACGGAATCGAAGTCCGCTTTTTTGTTAATCTATAATTTCAATAGGTTTCTGTGCACATCTGGAAAGAATTACGAATACCTTTCCTCGTGTTATCAGAAAAACCTTACTAGTTTTTAGATTTTTTCTATGCAGTTATTTTATTTTTCATTTTTATATATACAGTTGGTTTCTGAAGGCAAAAAACTAATTTGTCTTTTTTAACTAAAACTATTGCTGTTAACTATGTAAATGCTGGTCTAAATTCTCTTCTCTCCTTAAATTCATAATGTTAATGCAACTCTAAGAAAAGGGAATATTAAATAAGCAAAAGAATATCCTGCATATACGTTCGCATCCCCCCAACCACGCACCAGCATCTCGAAGCTCTTAAGCATTTTAGCTGTTCAAACATCTTCTTCCACTCGATGTCATTTTGGTACTTGTGCCTGCCGTTTTTTTTCCCTCAATTCCCGTTCCCTACCATTTCGAATGCATATAGTTGAAGAGGAAATCAATTTTCTTATACCTGCCCCATCACCGTCCATTGAGAGCAGTTCGCACAATCGTCAGTAGGAAGGACGCCGGGGTTTATCGAATTATCTCGCCATTTAAGCACTTTATCTTGAAAACGAATTGGATAAGCAGTAACCTTTGGAAATGGAAAGATGCTGGGCGTATTTCCTTTGATTGAATTAGTTATTGTTTTAATTGGATGAATAAGGGGATT
This sequence comes from Cetonia aurata, assembly GCA_949128085.1. Classification (NCBI taxonomy): domain Eukaryota; kingdom Metazoa; phylum Arthropoda; class Insecta; order Coleoptera; family Scarabaeidae; genus Cetonia; species Cetonia aurata. The sequence continues at coordinate 12,331,720 of OX421891.1, forward strand.
ACCTCTTTTCTAATAAAATATCAAGCGGGATCTAATGCCGTGCCTATTGCGATTACAAGCTACTATTGAGCACAGTCTGTTTGATTTTAGCTGTCACCCCAGATATCTCGGCTATTGTTAGAGATACGACAAAATGTTAAAGAAGAAAATTTGTTATACATCTGATGCCTTATTATATGCCTTAGAATAAAAAACAATTAAGCATCAAATGTGTCAGAAATAGCATTACCTATATTATTACAAGATAAAATAACTACTAGCGTTATTGGAGCGTAACGTTCTGTATTTTTAGACAATTTACAATGTCAATAACAACTATGTAACTAAGGTTACACATAATATATAACACAAATAAATACAAAATTTTAAATGGAATGTACCCACAATGAATCGCCAAATGATTTGCAAACTGTTTGCCAAATCATTTGCCAAACCATTTGCCAAACCGAATTAGTTTAAAATCATTTGCCAAACCGTTTGCCAAATCATTTGCCAAACCGTTTACCAAACTGGCATGCATTTCTCCTTTTCATTTCTTCGTCGTTTTGGTAATGCCCACAATATCTGCAACTACCTTTTCTAATTCCTCTACTAGTTCTTCATCCTTTCCTGTCAAGCTTCTGACATTCCATGTTCCTATTTTCCAGAGATTCTGTCTCTTATTTCTTTTAATTTTTTCCAGTATACCATTTTCCTTGTCCATTGCCCGGTCGGCCACTAATTTAACTATCCTAAAGAATTCGTCTAGTTTTTTGACTTTTCCGGTTGATTTATGAGTGGATTCCACGTCCATGTTTCGTTTTCTATTTGGATTTGGCCTTTTTTAATTCTAACAGATTTTCTCTGTCTTCTTGCTGCCTGCAACTTTATTCTCAACTGTTTTTGTGTCTTTCTATCTTCTTGTGAGAGAAAATATGCATATTAAATGCAATAAACACTGTTATTTTATCCACAACAATCTAATTAGAAAAACTTAGTTAAGGCGCATATAAAAATATTAAAGTTTACTTTTACGATGCTTGATCGTAGCAACACCTCTATTTTTTGTTATTTTTGTTTGTTATTAATACATGGGAAAACATGCATATCAAATGAAATCAATTTATTTATTTCTGTCTATTTAACTGATTAATTAACTCCTCCAGTAACTAAACCTTGAGGATATCTTTTCAATATCTCTGTATATCCATGCGGATTGTATAACAAAGCAAAGCGACCAAAGAGAGCCCGATAGCGATGAAATACTACTACGCAACATATGTAGTAAGGTAAAAGGCAGAAAAAAACGAACGCTAAAACCTATTTCGTATGGTTTGCGGTTGTATATATGAAATATGCCTGTTCGAAATTCCATGCCAATTATGCAGATCTGAAATTTACATCATTGTTAATAGCCTTCGATGTATATCTTAGAACACAGGCCCGGTCCGAGCAGTTCGAAGTTAAACCGTTGGTTGCCCGCGCACGGAAAAGGTTAACGTGACTCTTCCAGCGAAGTACGGCAGTAACACTCACTTCGCACCAATCAATTCGATATCCGCTTTATTTACTTTCGTTTACAGAGAGTTATTCTAAATTGCGTATTTCGAAATTTTGAGAGTTTGTGTTAAACAATTGATTGTTGGGACATTGGGGAATAATAATGATAATAAAAGGTGTATATATATATGTATATATAATCTTAGTTATTCTTTAATAACATCAGAGATCTTCAAAGATAGTATTCGGGTTTTTAAATTGAAACCAATATAGTTAAAGGTGATGGGGGCTTTTAAATGAGATACTAAGAGCGAATATGATGGTTAACCTCTGAAGACGGAGAGATGAGCAATAATCTGGGCGTCCTTTTACATAAAGAATCCCAATGGGTGTGAACATAATATTATAACAGGTTTTAATAATATCAAAACGAATCTTAACGCTTATTATAATAATTTAAGGTTGTTGGCCATCTTTTAAACGAATTATGTTACCATACGAATGCTAAAAAAAAAATCAACTTGCCTTTTGGGAGGAACGATTCCCATACCTACATCTGCTTGGTTTCTACTTTCAAACGAATGTTGCGAGACAAAAAAAAAGGTTAAAACGATACCGAGTAGCAGATCAATTCATCAATGGTTGTATAATTAACTACACGTGCTTAGAAAAATCGTAAATTGAATTGGAAACGTTATATACGCCTTTAGAAATTGAAGGAATTCCCTCCGCTAGTTTTAAACCCCTATATAACGGCGCTTTTTATGTCCCTTATACGATTCCACATATTTTTATAATACGTAATTTGTACAATGTAGCAATTATTAAAAGAGACAAGAGGGCCGGCTCGACAGTAGACCAGCGCAAGAATTTCCGCAATATAAACCGATTTTATAACGAAATGTATTATTGCTTTATCCAGTCAGATTTTATGAGCATTAATACAAATAAAAACGACGGACGATATGAATTATGAGGCAGACGAAATAATAACGTATCCAACATTCTATATAGAGGAACGTCTTAATACACTCGAAAAGCAGGAAAACAATTCGAGTATTTGTTAGTAATTTAATGAGGAATTAGGCAAACCGCCTTATTCCTCATTATTGACGTTAACAAAACAAGATTGGCATGCATATAGAAAAAACAAATCTCTAACTCATGGAGATTCGTCTCGCAGGCATCTGAAATTAAACAAATAGAAAACATTAAATGGCAAAATAATAAGAAGCATTCGCAGGTATCGAAATACATACATACAACAAAGAAAGCTAAACACAATAACTGCTTGCAGACGTATTTCATGTTTGAGTGTTTAAGCGAGATGACAAACATCCTTGGCCATCTATAGGTAATATTTTGCAAAAGTACTTCAAAAGTTTGCCATTATCAGCTAACAGTAATACTGCACATTAGAACATTTCTGCAATTCATCATAATTTGCACGTCCTTTTTCCGCATTAGGGCAATAAACTACCGTATACCAACGGGAAATACTAGCAATAGAGACATGTGCCCGCAGGACATTGGAGAAATAACCAAAAGTTAGTTATGTGCTTCTGTTGTATAGGTTGTCTTCTAAAACCACTTATAAATGGATCAGATAAGCATAGAAAAGTATGAAAAATATCTTCACTTATAGCTAATTTGCAGTCCAAATATTTTATAATCTTTGTTTCTAGATTCTTGGCATCTTCAGATAGTTATCCAAGATGTAAGATTGAATTATATTTAATAATCCTCTCTCCATGAATGACAACTTCATGAGCTGAGGATGGCATGTAATACCTACCAATTGTATTTGTTTACATAGAGTTCAGCTATCGAGCGTGTATATTCACCAAACTTTCTGGCATTTATGTTCCTACCACACGACATAGTTTGCAATATGATATGAAATCTTTTTATCAATGGTTCATCAACTCCTATTCTTTGAGATGTACAAGTAGAATTGCTGGAAAATATTTTTACAGCATTTCGGTCATAGTTGTTAGTGCTAACTTGACAATTATTAAACCAAATTCGTTACGGAAACGGTCCTGCACAAGTCTTTACTGATGAAGGCGATTGATTTTGCCAAAATAACACTGTTATGCACCTCACTAACAAATTTAATTGCTACAAGCGATAATATTACTAGATTAGAATTTGATGTTAGTTTACTTTCGCCTGACAAAATTTGCTTCTACCGGCTCTCTCCAGAAGAATCATCACATCCCCGCTTACTGTATAAAATCAATCTTACATCACCAGGGAGATTAATAAAACCAAGCATTGGTAAGTAGTATATACGCAGAGGATTTTTTTTTAATATTCATATGGATTGGTAAGTTTAGAAGATTATTTATTATAAATACTATACGGATATTTAGAAAATTTTCCTAAAATATAACAATTAAATTGCCAGAAATTAATAATATTAAAAGTTTCTCTTCCAATACATCTATCATTAAGGTAATCATAGTAAAATCTTTTGTTTAATGCCCGTTTCATTTAAAACGAAAAGGTGTTGCGTCCATACACGCAAAGAGCAGAAGATTTTAATAGCTTGCCTCTCCTTAACTGACCGTAAAAGAGGAGGTATAAACTCAGACCTACATAGTACATACCTCACATAGACAATGGAACTGTCATTTTTGACAGATGAACGTTTACTTCACATGTTCGTAGCTCGGCGCAAGATGGTCGCCGCGTTCTTTCAAAATGAATTGTTATTATTATTATTATAAAGGATGTTGCAACATTCTACGGTCTATGTATGTATATATGTACCTGGTTTCCGTCTTATGTAATGGTAATAAAACAAATATTCTCTTTTAATCTGTGACATATTGTGCATGCGCAACATATGTTATATATATTATATATATACATATATATTTCATATTTTAATAAATAGTTGATGAATCATTGTGGATATCATCGTCGTAGAAGAATCCAATAAGATTTGCGACTCGCGGAAACATTTTGTTCCATTTCAAAGAACTTTAAAAGTAGCACACTAGATATAAAATGCGTTTGTATGTATGATCGTCCTCTTTGTTACATCCGCTTCATTGACTTCCAGTCCTGAATCTATACAGACAAGATGTCAACATGAGAACCGTTTTAAAAAAAAACGCAATATCTATCCATGTAACGCAGTTTATACCATTTTCAAATAATGATTTATATTTTCGCATGTAAAATTGCTGAAAAAAACCGTGTCTAAGGAAGGGGAATGAGAGCTTTTCTCTTTAACATTTAAGAATATTAAAATTATTAATTAATTTAATATATAAGACGATTTTAATAGATTTTTGAACAAATTACCACTATAATAACAATACATTTGGAAGTAATTCTGCTTTGCTGGATCTTACACCACATAATCTCGTGGCTCGGTTTAATTGGATTGCCCTGTATAAAGTTACCTACTTCATTATTAATAGAACCAAGGAAAAATTAATGTGATATACGATTTCTTGAATATTTAATTGTATTTCTATCTGCCCTGTTATTGTTATTTCTATATATAGCACATAAAGTAAATCAATATTATAAGTATTAAAATGATCAACATTTAACCTGCAATTTTGTTACAGCGTAATTACAACGGAAGATAATTAAGAAAACGTAAGTTCGGTCGTAATGAATTTATCTTTAGTTTGGTTAAGGGAATTTATAGTTCATAATGCCCCGTCGTATTGACGCGCTTAGGCCGTCAGTATGCACATGCGGTTCTCTAAGTGCTTATATTAATTTTATTATAGACATAAAGACGTCTGTTTAATTATCTATACGTGTATATATAAAATAAAACCGATCGGTTTTCGAATTACATCATATTAATTTATTAAGCCATATTTCAGCGGATTGAGTCGTTTATTTTCATCCGGACAGGCCTTCAAGTGTTGCTAAATACTGGGCATAATAAAAATCCGTTTTTGTTTCACTTCCACGGCTTTTTTTTCCCCTCTCTCTGTGCGTTCCCTCTTTCTTATATCGATTTAATTTATTATGGTACATGTTATAAATTTCAATTAGACTATCTGCTTGTCTTCATTCTCTCATCTCGCCTGTTCGCCTTTCGTTTTTTGTCTTACTCCATTCCTGTTCCTCAAAATGTCGCGGTGTTCTTCATTTGCGCACCTCTCGCTTTATATACATATCTATATATGTAATATATATAGTAGAAAGATGTATTTTTTATTCCTCTTTAATCGTCCTTCTTCTGTCGTTTTCACGCATCGATTGGCGTCAATTCTCTCCTCCAGAACGGAACGGTTTTATGTATGTCCTGTGTCAAAATTGTAGGCGTCCCCCTGTATAAAACGACGGGGACATGCTAAACAGCTGATATTACATAGAAGCTGTTTCTGCAGGCCTGTAGAAAACTCGCAAGCAGGTTTATATGAGAGACCTAGCGTATATACAGAGAGAAGTCTGGCTCCACTGGAATGCCGGACCGTGGGGCAAGGGGCGTGCGCTTTTGTCAATGAACTTGCTTCCACAGGTAACTTCGTAAGGCCAGTATTAAGCCTTATAGTATTAGAACAACATCACTCAATTCATTTAACATGTATAGAAAACACGGTTCCACTACATAAAAGAGATGAAATAAACTACGGAATAAACCGGGTACAATTATCAATTTCTTTTTTTTTTTAAAGCGTATACCTTAATCTAGCAATAAAACGGATAGTTACCTTAAACGTAAATTAACCTTGATTTATAGCTCCTACCAAAATAAAACCGGTATATTAGTCAAAATATTATATTCCCCAAAGTCCATACTCCAATTATGTTTTCCTATGCTATTTAAATGCGGCATTGAACAAAAAAATATATTGCGCGGGTCACAATCAAAGAAATTTTATTATTATACAGTGTGTCCCCGGATCGACGAATGAATAGGTATAAGAGTGTAAATGTTTTAGTTGAAATTTTATCTTCTGGGGTTCAGCCCTGCTTGGATAGAAAGTAATTTGTGCCATACTTTTAATTTTCAAAAATCACGCATGCCTTGGAAATTTACAAAAAGGTACTTCTTATCACTAATGAAGTACCTTTTTTTGTAGGAGATACGACAAAATTAAGAATAGTTATTCAGAATAATAAACTATGCAAGTACATATACATAATTTTAACCAGTCGAGCATGCCTTGAAAATCTACAAAAAAGTTATTCTTTCCACTAATAAAGTGCTTTCTCTGAAGGAGATACGATGAAATTTTGTTGAGAAAAGTTGTTCAGATTAATAAGTTGTGCCAAGGAGTATGCCAAGGAAATTTTTGTGTTGTTTTATTTTTTAAGTGTGCTATGAAAATAAATATAAAATAACGTATTGACACAGATTTTCTTCGATATCTTGCATGATAGGGGAGCTTGGCGTCTTAGGTGTTGTAGCGATAATCACTATAATCGTAGCAAAATTTGTTATATTTCTTCATGTGTGTAGATGGAATTTTTAACGGAATGTACTGCATTTTTTTTTAATCAATTAAACTGAATACAAATCAAAGATTGGAAAAGCAATGCCAAAAGTGTTAGTCAACGTTTATTCATATCTTTTTACTTTTGTGAGTAATCCATTTAGAAAGTAATTTATGGGAAAATATAATTAGTGTATTTTCATTCAAAATATTAGAGGTTCTAATGTAAAGTATCATTATTTATTTTGCACAAGACCATTTAGGAAATACCTGAGGATGACGCACTATGTAGATAGAAGTAATAATGCCACGTCATTCACCAATGGAGTTTATCGAAAATGCTTTGCGGTTAGAGAAGTGTCAAGTGCCTTACTTTATTTACTTGTTATTCATGCAATATTACATCGGATACCAGTCCGGATGATTGCGGTTGTATTAATCCAAGGTGATATAATTAAATAAATAATGGAAAAGAATCATCAGTTTTAGCCGCAGGTTATCGCAGACGGTTCGTATTGTGTTTGCGAGAGAAAATACGAGCGAATCATTAATTTATTGCGCCGAATTCGCCCCATTACATTTGACCGCGGGTGTCCCCTATGTTTTATCACCATTTGATCCTATTAATCGGCGGATCTGAAAGTGACAGCGCTACCGTCGGAATTGTAATATCTCTGTCGATTTCTTCCGGGTTATTTATTTTCCCACTCTCCGCGGACACCATTAGCGATATCGGGAGACCAACAGAGATCCCCCCCCCGAAGCAATAATGGGGACTCTCTCGGCCGCTTAAATTATTCCCTTTCATTCGTGTGATTGCTTTTAAGAAAATTAAATTTATTGAAACGAAATTGAATGATATACCCGAAAAGTCGTCTTCGCCGTGTGTTATACACCCAATAACGTTACGCAAGATTTCTCTCCTCTTCCCTAAGATAAACACATCGTCCCCTTTTCACGCGAGCAGGTTTGATATTCATAAAATGGAAAGCGGAATTTCAGGAGAGAGGGGGCCTATTCAATCAATTTTTGACACCTATCTCCGAAAGGTACACCCTTTAAAACTTCCTATCCTAAGTCAATTCAATTTAATTGGATCTTGAGAACTCGTCGATTAAATTTTTGAAGTCTGACAGCGTCCAGAAAGAATAATTTTCATCTATGTGTCTTTTCTTTTTTGTTAGATAAATTCTGCTTTACGCCACTTCAACTTCTCGTTAAAGAATACGATGCTAGAAATGCCCTCTTTTTATTTTTTGATAAGATAACTTCATTTTCTTCCACATAATCTCTATGCTGGGAAACTACGCAAAGAATTGACAAATAACTCATTTTTTGTTTTAATAATATATAGAACATATAAAAAGATCTATAAAAAAGTAATTAGAAACGCTAAGTTGATGTACAATAACAATATGATATTGAATTCAGCAAATATGTCAAAGACGAAGATTCAAGGTATTTAATTTCTCGAATATGTGGACCAAATAGCTTTCATCACAAATAAATCATCCCGAAAGTTCTCGGCTTCCGGTCGGTTTTCCTCTTCTAGAAAAATGGCGATTTCATCTCTTTATTCATAAACTCGTTGCAGAAATGCCCCACGTGATATCCATCTTGCCTCACAATAAAACAGTAACGCTGAATGTACTGCACTCATGTGTTTACAAAGTGCAGAAAAGATTCTTGATTTTAGTGGTCTCATTTTTATATAATTTACTACGGGTACCACTGTTGTTAGCACAAAATTCAGACCAGGACTCATTTCTTTGGAAGCCAGAGCTTCTCTGTGGATCATGCCATGTGTCCAGATACACTCCGGAGATTTTTGTTTCACAAGTGCTTGTACACTTTGGAATCTTCCAGACATTGTACGAGCACCGTCAGTGCATATTCCGACGCAATTTTTCCACTCTATGTGTGGCTCATTTAGGAAATCATTTGAGATAGAAAATAATGCAAGTGCTGTTGCGTTGAGTTCTATTGGTTTGCAGAATAATAGTTCTTCCGCTACTGACATACCATCATAAAATCGAACATAGGCAATTAAATGAGCGTCTTTATTGCTATCTGTGGCCTCATCAAGCTGAATTGAAAAAGTTTGTCACGCAATTTCCCAAAAAGCTGGTGTTGCACATCTTCAGCTATATTATCAATTCGACGGGCAACAGTATCATTTGATAGAGGTACGGACGCAACTGTTTGGCAAAACTATCTCCAAACATAGTTTCTACAATCTCAATTGCAGCTGGTAGGATAACCTCTTCACCAATAGTGTGAGGTTTTTTGCTTCTGGCTATCTGATATGAAGCTTTGTAAGAGGCAAGTAAAGCTTTTTAATTTACAAAGTTTTTTTTTAAAATAATTTTTGCTTTTCATACGATTTTAATTTTAATTCGAAGAATTCTTGGGGTTTGGCAACGTACACTAAGATTACAATTACGATTTCAATGAAATAAGAGAATGGGGGCGCGATGAGGATTGTGATTGAAAATTGGGCCGGAAATGCAAAAAGGTTGAGAAACGCTGCTTTAATGTCTATTTAAATAAAATAATATAAATAAGGCAATTTGATTGTAACTTTTCTTGTATTTATCCTAATCGACTTATCTCTACCAGATTCGCAGTAAAACTTCTTTTTCTCTCTCTATATCCACATGGATATTAGCGAAAGTCCTTAGTAAACAAGACGATAAAACAAGAACTATCCTAATCGAATTTGACTACTGCGTTCCGTCCTAATGAGATTTGATGTTAAACAGTTGTATATAGCGGATAATAAAATTCATTTAATTATTAAAAGACTATGTTACTAATTATTCCCTAGCGTTTGGTTTTAATTTAAAGATAATTGATAGAAAATTCGAAAGGGTTTGGGTGGGTGTACAAACAGTCTCGTTTTACCCCAACGCATCATGATTCTGCTTCTATATGTAATACAGTGCGCTGCATTCATCATTGCCAGATTTGGTAATTAATTGGTAGATTGAATTTAAAACGCACGAATTTTGTTTATCAGCAATGTTATACATATATGTACAACTTATATATTGGAAAAGGTTGGATTTTGGTTGTGGTTAGTTTGTTTGTGGCAGTTTTACATTTACCAAGCAGGGTATTACAGATATATACTATTAATCACTGTCATTTTATATATACCGGTTGGTTATGTTGTAATACAACATCATTATTAATGATCCAGATACTGTAATGTGAAAAAATACTTTTGTTCTGCTACTGTTTTAAACTGAGGCTCACAATCTCTCATCTCCAGTTTCGGATGTGTTTTCTGTATGTAGGACGATACATTATTTCCCTCTACATATGATCACATATTTCTTTTTTAAACCCCGTCATTTTATTTAATAATATCTCGAGCGGCTTAAAAAAAAATCGCTTGTTATAAATGTAGAGTGTCGCCTTTTCACTGTAATCATTATCGAGAGGTCCCCAAGTCTGCGAAACGTAAAGCGAAGAGACAAGTTGGCTTTTACTAGGTTTACCTCAGGTTCAAGCCATGGGAGAACGAATCATTTTTCGTTAAACATGAAGCTTCTGCCATCAATAAAGTTATATATCATAACTCAACTGACGTTTACAACCGCAAGACTTCAAGGAGATAAACAATTTTTTTTTCTTCTTTTTCCAGGGATGTGTAAAAAGGCTAGATAGTATATAAAGTCATGTACTTTGTCAGCTTGAGTTTCCGTTTCGTAATTGTCAGTTAAAATACTGGATAGAAAGAGGGAATCTTAAAACGCACCCAATAGCGTGGATTTGTTTGTGTCCGTGTTAAATATTCCGGCTACACTGTGTGTATTACAGTTTAATATCGAGTTATTATAGTAATTTTAAAGCTGGGACGCCTACGGTTTCTCTCCATCGGAGGATACCAAAAAACCACTTGAACATGGGAAAATAATACATGTAGAAGCGCATGGCGTGCGAAAGCATACATCTAAGACCCTACAGCTAGTATAGTTCTGGTTCTGTCAGGTTCCCTGTCAGTCAATAATTAAAAAAAAAGGCAGAAATATGTTAAATAATATCTGTGTTGTTAGGTCGGTTATGTAAGATACCCATCACGAATTCGGCCTCTGTTTTAACATCTTACGTTTTATAAAATTTGACACCTGAAGTACCAACCTAAATAAAATACATATAACCGTCTACCACAATACCTATAATAGAAAAATAAAAAAAAACTTATTCATGTGGTCATGAAACGCCGTACATATGTCACTAACACTTCTTAAAATATAAAATATGAGGAGTTGTTTTATATTATTGACAGACAATCTGACAGTGTAACCTTTATTATTCTCGATTTACATTTTGAGCTCGGCCAAGATGGAAACGGAATACTTTCTTGCCGTTTACCTGCGTTAAATTGTACGTTTTAAATCTGATTTCATTTTATTTCGTAAACTTTGATGGACTACATGCTGGGGTATGTGAACAAAAAAAGAAAAAAAAATGGAGAGAAGAGACAACGCAAGCATATTTCCTCTGATGTCCCTCATTTATATTTAAAGTTATTTAAAAGCGGGTTCCTTTACGCCTCTGGAAACCTTAACAAAATCTCACCTTAATCTCATATTCTTTCGGATACAGTTATCGTAAAAAGATATTTATATATTCCTGGCTTCTCTCTCGATGATTTTAATTAAGTTATTACACTTATTTTTGTTGGGGGTATGTATTATTATAAACGAGAGAGTTCCGTTTGAAATGTAGGAATTTTTCAAAAGTTAACCTTTTGTAGCTTCCACCTACTTAATTATGTTTCAATGAAGAAGAAGCTGTATTACACTTTCCATTCAAACGCTTTTTTTTCTCCATATTTTTCTCTTTTTTTCTGTTTAGAGGACTTCGGAAACGTTCTGAATAAGATTAACGCGAACATTTTTTGAAATGATATATTTTTTTTTGGTTAATCTAACAAGTTGTTATTAGTAGCAATGTTGTGATTATCAATACAATTTTATTAAATTAAATTAGAGCCTAGTGAGATTTTTTAATTCAAAATAATGAATTATTTACGTAAACGTAACTTTTTAAATTTGATATACATTCTTCCAGTAAATAAATGATTTACTCGAAGAATGTATATCAAATTTAAAAAGTTACGTTTATTGTAAACACATACTGTTACATAATAAACAAATGTAGAATTTGAGACGTAGAACTACTAGAGCGAGTTTTCCAGATGTATTAAAGTCATTGAATTGTTAAACTCGCGCGAGAAACATTGCTAAATGTCCTGTGAAGTTAATGTTTCTTTCCCCGTCTACTCTTTCTTTTTTTTTTTTAATCCTTCCTACAGCTTTTTGGCAGATTTTCTTTTAAAATTGTAATATAGCAGACGGTATTAATCGCAGAAGAATGCAAAATAGAGATACAGACAAATCCCTGTTTTAAGGCCCAGTATCTTTTTCTCTTTGGAAATTATCCAACTGTATACAAATTCGTAAGTTAAGTCTGGAAAATGGGATGAGAGGCCTCGGTATTAAATCCGTTAAATCGCCTTTTCTTCAAATAAAGCGATTATAGAAATATGTGTGTTTGTACAGATCCGTAAAGTAAACTACAATAATTTATAATTTCTCGAAACGTAAACGTCTCCATTATAAATTTTTTTTTTACTTCTTCTCTCCGTTAATGTTATTTCTAAATTAATACCATCCTAAATATGGTGTGAATATATCTTATGCGATTATTTACGATGTAAAAATACTAAATTCCCCGGTATAAATTCCATAGTTAATGGAAATGTCTTTTAAAACAAATAGGTGGTATGCCTATACGACTGTCTTAAAATGATAAATTAGCCAGATTATGACGTACAACTTTATATTTATGTAAATCTGTACTTAGGCCAGTTCCGACTGTAATCTACATAAATTTTCACCTTATATTGCCGGTGTGCAACGGGTATCACATTCGTATTTATATTCTATAACACCTTTATATAGTATGCGACATTAAAATCTTATTCTTCGTGCCTCCTTTTCAGATCTGTTTCGACCGTAATTACGAAAAAACTGTAGTAAAACAACTTACGTGGGTAATATGCACGTATCTGCGCCGGTATATTTTAATTATTTGGATGAAAATCGTTTGCGTGTTGCACCGTATTACCGCGCCTTTCTAACTAAATGGATCTTTCAATCATGGCAGGGCCCCGTTATATTGTAGAAAACCGAACTTGTAACATCGGGATTTACTATCATTCCAACATTGTGGGTGTGGACGATAAAGGAAATGGCTCAATTATTTCTTGATTTTTTTTTTGTTTCTCTTCCTTCTTTCTATTACCAAAACGACAGTCTTCCATCTTCGTTGTGTTTTAGTTAGAAGAGAACCGGAATAAGCTGGCCACACTTTTGATTTTTTTCTAATGGCATGGTTAGAACTTTTAATGTTATTAAACCCCCATTATTTACTTGACACTATGTAAGTTATAGATGAGGAGACTGAGTCGTGTTAGCAATAATTATACCAACTATATGTTCAATATATTTCAAGATTTTTATAGTAACTAAATGAAAAACGATGTCTAAACCCGATGGAAGTTCTATTTACTATACTACTATAACTTCGGTGCAATATGAAAATAAAGACAAATTAAGCCCTATTTCGTAATCGAAATCACCTTTCCTATCTTAAACTAGTAGTTCCGAAACCTTCGTTCGATAAAATATTTATGTGACTAACTTGCCCTTCGTGCCAATTTGCCCTGATCTCTCTTATTTTCAATTTTAATAGGGATTTCAGGGACATATCTGCAAAGTAAGCCGGCCAAACCTCGATTGTATGTACACTTTAAGCAATTAAATCTCTCACACACACCAAAATGACTGTAATTACAATTCCAACGCATAAATTCATAAGTTACATGCATACAAGACTTTTATACATATGTAAATTTTTAAAAATGCCCATAAATTACAGGCATAGAGCCCGCCAAGGGCTGTAATATATTTGGTTTTTCACACCTATTGCCATAATAAAGTTCACGGTGCGTTAGGAAAGTATGCAATGCAACCTTATACTCGTGTAGTATGTATGATATAGTAAACGTATGGACTCCTTTCACAAACAGCTTTTTTTATGTGTGCATTAATGAAAACGCGTTCTTAGATTGCGAACGTATATGTATTGAAACCAATTGTGTTTTAAGACCGAAATACGTTTAATACAAACTGTTTAATTAGGAAGAATATTTTTTTGGGGTAATACATTAAGAATTCTAATTTCTACCTAATTGACAAACAACTCTGACATTTATTCAAATATTATACCGTCTATATCTAATATAAACCATTCCAGCAATTATTGTGATAATTATATCTTTGCCATTAACAAAGAAATGTTTCCCATAACCCTAGGCATGTGGAAATAGTTAAAAGGATGCATTAAATTATTAATATTTTTAATTGAAAGGGCCCCCGCTGATGGAATCGATAAAAGTACGCTTGTGGTACACTTGTTCTTGAATATTTAATTCAAGATTGTCATTGGAAGATATTGATCGTCAAACTCATGGACTCTCATGTTTTGTAGTATGAGTATACATGTAGTATATATATATATAAAGTGCGTTTTCTACTTGGCACACATAAGATAGATACAATGAACTGGATATTGCATTCGGAATAAGTCGATAATGTGCAGTTTCCATCGGTTTAATCTTTGGACACTTTTCGACAGAGTAGTATTTATATTGTCATAGTTGAAAGCGTTGCACATGCGGTGCGAAGTAAATAATGACGGTTTATTTAAGCGAATTCTTTTTATTTGCCATCGTGATGAATTATTGTTTCTTATGATTTCATACTCCAAGCCTCCGGGTCGTGTGTGCTAAGTATATAATATTATTAGAATGTGGGCGAAGTATCCTTGAAATATTGCATTGCTTCATTATTAGAATGCTTTTATTGATACCATTGTAATAATATGCTCATATATACAGAGTTGAAATGTGAAAATTCGTCTTTAAATAGATTATATCAACCTGGTTAAATAAAGGAATTAAATTTTTCTACTATTTATTCAGTCTTTTTCTGTTAAAACAAATCTGTTGGAAAAATGTAGATATTCGTTAGTGGGATGTATTTATAATGACATCCTTCAATCGTATGCAAAATTTCACAAAATTATCTGCTGTAATTCGTTAGATATTGCTACTTTTTAGTAATATCACCCTTCTATGATTTCACAGTTTTTCCCGTATTTTTTAAAATATGTTGGAAAAACGTAGATTTTCGTTAGTGAGGTCTATTTATAATGACATCCTTCAATCGTGTGCCAAATTTCACTATGTGCTATAATTCGTGAGATATTGCTACTTTTTAGTAACATCACCCTTCAATGATTTCACAGTTTTTCCCGTATTTTTTAAAATCTGTTGGAAAAATGTAGATTCTTGTTAGTGGGATGTGTTTATAATGACATACTTCAATCGTGTGCCAAATTTCACCAAATTATGTGCTATAATTCGTGAGATATTGCTACGTTTTAGCAACAGTTTACTGTATTGGGTGGGAATAGACTTGGGGTCCGTATTGGGTGGGAATAGACTTGGGGTCCGTATTGGGTGGGAATAGACTTGGGGTCCGTATTGGGTGGGAATAGACTTGGGGTCCGAAAACAGTAACAGTTTTCTCAAATTTTTAAAAATCTGTTCTTGTTTTTTTTTAAAGCTTTAAATTTGTTAAAGATTTGTGATGTTGGATTTTGAAACCTGATAAATGCAATAAAATAGTTATTTTAAATACTGTAGATTATCAAACTAAAATGTTAAATCTCCTATGGAAGGCCAATTGTTTCATGTGTACCGGATTTAATGTTATATTTTTTTATGTGCTGCTCGTAAGGTGTTGAAATTTTCTAATACTAACTTTATGCAACAACTTTAAAAGGAGAGAGTTCATTGTTTCGTTATACATTCGGAATTCTTGCTTGTCATGTTCGCCTTACAAAACCGTCTTTATTGTGACGGTAATATCTTTATTTAACAATTTAATTTTGTGATGTATATATTTATGTGTGTATTCGCGAAAGTTTTATTTTTACGCGAGGATTTTAAAGCTTAACAAAACAGAAGTTCGTTATGCGCTGTTGATCTCTTAAAGTCCGTTTCAAGTGCGTTAAAGTTCAACGTTTTTAAAACCGAGCCTTTTTTACCTTATGTGTAATTAATAGTAATTTGCCTAATTCGCCGATCGGTTCAGGCATGTTAACTAGTGCTTAACTAACACTTACATAACTAGAAGTGTTCGTTCTACATCTGCTATTTTCGTTGTAGAGTGCACACAATAAGCGCGCCCAGTTAATGATATTTGAAAAAGGAGTTTATTTGTCCATCACCGAGCTAATAGAACTTCCTGCTAGGGAAACAGGAAACAATATATTCCTTGTAGGTTGCTTTTAGCGTTTGCTAAACTTCGGTTCTCTCATTTTTTTCCTGGTCCACGTGAAAAACAGGAAATTGTTAAGTTTTAAAACAGAAATATCCTGTTATTGTTATAATGAAAATAACCAAGGTATATTTTCAAACTTTCCTTGATTACGGTTATTATAAACACTTAATTGGGATTGGTGCAAAATCCGAAGAAGAAATTAATCCCTTTCCACATCAGCTCATATCATAAATAAAGCGATTTGCTGATGGATTTACCCTTACATAAAGTTTGTTAGTTTTAAAGATTCACGGCCAAATGGTCGTTCTTGCATCGTTGGGTTACTCACATCAGAATATTGTAAATAAACATTCATAACGTTCAATATGCGTATAAACTGTGAATATATAAACACATTGCACGCCTTTAGGTATGATGAAATTAGCAAAAGACTGCGTTGTTGATTTTCTGCAATAAAAATTGTATTAATTGGTTATAATTTGCATTATTAAAACCTTATCTTGGGATATTAAGATTCATCAAGCAGATAAATATTATTATATATAATTGACCTTCATATACGAAACATTATTATATTTATGATATAGTAACTATATTATTAATAAACAAATGGTTACACACCGCGTTATTTTATAACTGGATGTTAATATTTTAGTTTGTGAAATGTAGGTAGATGCATATACATATAGATGTGTCCATAAAGTGACGCAGAATATTCAGAAACTATTTTTTTGAAACATACTGAATCACGTTGATTTTTATAAAATGGACTAAATGACGATAAGGTATTATTTTTTCCATCCTTGTTTTTTTAGCTAAAGTAAATTAAAAAAGAAATATTGTCAACTGTGAATCCTTATATTCTAGTTGCTCGTTTGGTAAAGTAAAACAATCGCAAAAAAATATAATTTATAATAAACACAGTTAATTAATTTCAAAACAGCTAATCAATAAGAAAAGAAAGAAATGATGGCAGAGTAGCAAAGGAAGCAGAAGAATTCAAAATATGTCACCCGGTATAAGAATGTCTTTATTTTCAGCCAAGATAGCGCGCAACAAACAATATATCTCTGCTTAAACAAGAAAGAAGGTTCGGTTCTTTTTATAGGGGGAAATATTTCTATTGAGGCGTCAGTATGTGACAATAGTTGATCCTCTTTTGTTTTATTGTTTGTCTCGTATTATTTAAAAATTAATAAAAATGTTTAATTGCAATCGCGAGGTAAAAAACTAATGACATTATTTCTGAGTGCAACGCTATATGGGAGGGACCAACAATGGGACAATAAAATCTTATTACTTTTAAGAGAAATTGCGGCAGCCGGCTAGCAGTAGCCCCCCTCCACTCCCCCACTTTTTATTTGTGTGTGTATGTTGTACATATACCACACCGTAACGGTTTTGTGTTGGTTGGGAAATAATGAATGAATTTATTTAATAATATAATCTAATCATTAGGAATGGTAAATTATAGAAAAATATGAAGTTAAAGTATCATTAATTCAGTTGACAACTTAATAAAAATAAGCTTTTTATTAGGAATTTATAAGATAATAATGATTTGGTTTAATTAAGTTGAATTTATTACTTCCAAACTGGCAGTAGTTAAAATATAGTTGTTATCGCTCAGAGCGGTGTTTACCTATAGTCTAGTCAACGAATGCCCAAAAGGGGGATCTAGAAGGAAAGTCAATAAGCGGAAAGACCAATTATGGTACATTGTTTGGGGTACCTGGTAGTGATTCTAGGGGTGGCGGAAGATTCAATGTGAATTAGCTTTTTTTTGGGATTTTTGCGTATATGTCAGTACGGCTTGGTGCTACAAAAAATATATTCGTATACAAAATTAAAGCTGATAAAATTTTCTACATTTTTCATTCGTACAGTTTTTTTGCTATCTGTAACCCTTAATTAGATCTGCGCTCTCGAAAATCGGTAATTTTCGAAAAGAAACCTTTTTCGCAACACATTTTTTGCCAAACTCCAGCGCCTCAGATCTTCATTTCACAGAAAATTCGTTAAAAAGATAGTTGTAGAGAATTAAATTTCCTTGAAAATGGGGTTTTGGTTCATCATTTTATATGAACTTGAACACTTTAGCGAACGCAAGTTTGCTCTTGCGGAAGGCTGTTGATGTGATGCTGTGAAAGCGTGGATGAGCAGAATGCCTTGGCCTAGCTCCTTTAACTCAACGGTGGAATACATACTGGTTGGCACGTTTCCTCGGCCCAGCTTCATCATTATGATGTCTTGGTCTTTGGGGGTTAGCGCAATCAGAAGGACTATGAGGCCAGTGTCCTCTCCTATGACAACGACTTGAATGAATCTGTTGACTTATCCATGGCTGTTCTGGCCATCAGCACAGATCAGCACAGATCAGCATCGTCTGTTGTTTGTTTGATGCTAATCCCATTAATTCGATTTCCTACGGACGTATGACGTTATAACTTAACTAAAGCGAGATAAGAACTGGAAACAGAAGTTTGGCGAAAAATGTGTTGCCAAAGGTTTTTTTTTTTTTCTGAAAATTACCGATCTGCGAAAGTGTATATCTCATTAACGGTTACAGATAGCAAAAAAACCGTAGGAATGAAGCATGTAGAGAATTTTATCAGCTTTAATTCTGTGTGCAGATATATTTTTTGTGGGAACAAATCTTACTGAGATATAGGCGAAAAACCAAAAAAAGGGACTTTTAACCCCCTTTACCCCCCTCCCCCCGCCCTCTCCTGTCTACCCTAGGGTCAAGGACTTTTAGTATGTCATACTACTAGGTACCCCAAACAACGTACCATAGTTGGTCTTTCCGCTTTTTGACTTTTCTTCTAGAATCGTTCGAAGAATTCGTTGACTGGGTTACTAGGCGTAAAAATATTTTTATAAAGCACATAAAAATTTCAATGCGAAAATAGTAAGCCTTATCGCTGGTTTATACGTATGCAAGTTGCGAGTGAATCTGAGGGGCCTCTTTTATTTTGTTTTATTTTTCTTGAGAACATCCTTGTATAATGATATAAAAAAATAAATGACACAGAATATGACATATTGACGATGTCGTAGTTAGAGAAGGAGGGAACACGTTAAGGCTGCGCCGGTGAGCGAGACGGCCTGGTCAGCTCTGGCCGGCTGAAGAGGTAGGTTTTAACTCTAGAAATGATTCGACTTTCGTTGAACGTGAAGAGTACTGCGGACCGGTTTATTCACATCGTTATTGTTCGATACCTTTCGTTGGTTCATAACCTATCTTTATCTCTTATTGTATGTGATTCGAAGATTTATTTTGAACTGTCCAAAGAAAGAAATATTCTTGTAAGGTCCCCGCGCATACAACATTCCTACAGACGTTTTTGAAAATGAGACTTGCTGTCCCAACTTGAAATTACAACATCCTACCACCAATAACGGGTGCATACATATGAGTTTATCTATTTACACGACTTAAATTTAATCTATTTTATTTATACATTTTATAAGTAGGATCGAGTTAGTGTCGGTTTAAAAGAAAAAAAAAACGTGGAAACGTTTAAAGGGAATAAAAAAAAGAGTAAACCCCGCTCTAATGTGATAAATTATAGTTCTAAGACGCCGCGCTGTGGTCTGTCTGAAGTCTGAAGTTGTTTCACAATAAGCGGGTGTGCCCTCTCTTCTCGGCACGGTCTTAGTCTCCGGTTAAAGTAACTAACTAAAACGCCTATTTTAAAATAAACTCGCGAGTTATTTGTATTTGGACTCGGTACAAGCTTACAAGCGTTCCCGGCCAAATTCGAACGAATTTATATATCGGAAAAACAGGGGTGCACCGTTAAAACGTCTACGCGAGAGATCAAACCGCGTGGCTTCCGACTTCGCTCTCTCAAAAGGAGCAACGAAATGATTACCATACAATGGCACTTATTTAAAATAACCCCGAACGAACCGCATCAAATTATTAAAATACGAATTATTTTGAATGCATAAGGTGAAGCGGTAGTCAGATGTATCGGCTACTTTTATGTATCGACATGGAAAATGTAACGATTTTATAAATATACAGTGTGTAATGTCCAGAGAGACACGCAACAAAAAAAAACCGTTCCCAGAGACGCGCATTCGTAAACTGTCAAAGAAATCCGATACACATTATTATCTCAGATGCTGCGGAATTAAAAGGAGATTCAAATTTACGATACTCCAAAACAGTCACCAAAATCGAGGTAATTGGAATCTTCAATTGCGTTTTGCAATGTTAAACATTTCCTCCAAATTATACTTCTCATTTTTTATGGCTATAATAAATTCAATTGTCACAATATTTTTCAATAAACTTAGATTCATCATCATTAACATTAATAATATTTTCAGTTCGACAAATTGTTTGTTGATGCACCCGCTAACATAAGAACAATTGGATATATACTTATTCGATAGATCCCAACAGGTCTCTTATGATGGTCGTTTCTCTTCTCCACTCCTAATTATATCAGGCGGTACAAGTGGTTTTACTCTATCCCTAAATTCGAAACCTAAGCGCCGGTGCAATTTAGTTCCTGCGAAAAAAAATTTTCAAACAATCCTCCGACTGTAAGGAAAAAATGTTATAACAGCGAAACCGCTAAAGTAAGTGGTATACCATGTTACATAAAAAAATAAGTACTCTTCGAGAGTTTTCAAAATCTGTCCCAATCAGAAAAATATAAGTTTCATACGCCACTGCTGACCAGAGGTATTTTAGAAAGATGGTGAAGGTAATTATGCACATTTTTGCTCTTAGACTTTCTTCGATATCTTGTATGATAGTGGAGTTATGGTCCGAGGCGTTTTAGATGCTACACCCTGTATACAGATTCAATAGAAGTAAAAATTTTATCCATATGCTATTAATTTTCCTCAAATTCTTTTACAATGCAATTCAAACATTTATATATCATTTAAATGTCAAAATGTTACGTCCAAATACATCTCTAAGATCGATATATGACACAAAAACGTAAAATATTAACAATCACTCTTACAATCGACGTAACAATTTTTAACACGAAATATACAGATTATCTATTCTTATATAATACGCGTGTAGTTATAACATTGTTGAAGCTCCAAATAACACGAAAAGAAAAAAAGTTAGAAGCATCCAGGATGCTTAGATATTATCCGCGGCCAGATTTTGATTCGTGGTTTCACGTCCACGTAAATGGAGAATAATTGTCATTGATTGATCGATGTACCTACATGTCAATTTCGGGTTTGTACCAAACATCAGATTAATTGCGATAAATTTACGTCACCGACCGGCCGCTGAAGAAGGGTAGTTGACACTTCTTTCACCCGGTGGTTAATTGTTCGTATTTTTCACGAACCGATATCTTAGCGTTCGATCGACGAATTATTTAAATAAAATTAATTCCGAATAACTGTTTATGTAAATGTATGTAAAATAAATCGGGTGGGATGTCATTAACACCTTGTTAACGCAACAATTCTGAGGGTATATAAACGGAGAAAAAGAAAAAAAAAAAGAATTTTTGGCACGCTGAAAAGGCGACATGATTTACTTTCGGTTTGATGATTTTCGAGCCGTTCTGAACGACCCCGGGTATGGAAAGGTCAATTTTTACCTGTGTTGGATTGGTCCTTGAAAATTATGAATACTTTTGTGAAGATAATGGATATGGTGGTACCTTTTTATAACCTTTAAACCAGGGAATAGTTTAACGTACACTAAAGTAGAAACGTCAAACTCTTAACGTAGGTTTTAACTCACATTTTTTTTACGTTTATAGACACACAAACTATTATTTCTTATTTAAGGGATTCTTTTCCACATAAGACCAGTCTCATCGCAATTAAAAATTTGCTTAGGATGATAATTCTTTTCTGCAATAATTTATTTAAATTTTTCTGGAAACAGGGCAGCAGCTACATGATCAGCCGACGCAGATTCCCCTGTCATTTTTATAATTTTTAGATTAAACCGAGTTTTAAATCTATGCAGCCACCCCCTACTTGCTGTGAATGATTTTCCTTTCTCTTCAGTATAATCTTGGTTCTGCATATCTTCATATAAAACCAACGCCTTTTGTTGTAGCACTTTGCCATCGATAGGAATATGTTTTCTTGTCATATTTTCCACCCATAAATTTAAGGCATTTTCTACCTTAAGTAACAGTTTATTACGTATTGTGGTTGCAACTTTTGCAGTTTGGGGTGCACTAGAAAAGCTCGAATCTTATCTTTGTCTTTTAACACTTCCCGTATCGAAGATTCGTTTTTATTGTATATTTTAGCAACAGTTGCAATAGATTTTTTTTTCTATTTCAATCATATTAATGATTTTTATTTTTTCACTAATAGTGAGCATTTCACGTTTTCTTTTTGGTTTAGAAGCCATTTTAAAATGATTTTCAAATTTACTTGCTTTATTTCAAAACTATTGCCTAGCACTGTCTTGTCCGACAATTCGAATAGTACTAAAGTCATAGTTAACAGGAGCGTTTATATGTACAAGTAAAAGCGAGTGGCACCTTAAGCACGTTCCAACTTGTTTAACTTATCATAAGAGAGCGCCGAATTCAGGGGATGACTCATATATACGACGATATATCGACAAATGCTCCTATAACTTTTAATAAGGCTCGAATATCTTTATTTGTTTCTGTATTTATTGATATAACGCGTTTTCTGTTCATCATAGGTAAATCGCGGATGACTGAAACCGCGGATACGGAGTCAGCGGATAACGGGGTACTACTCTATGGCCATATGATGTATCTGGGCCACAGTATCGGCCTTAGATGATGTGTTTACTCAAACTGTTGCATATATGTGTATGTTGCTCATAATATTGGTTACTGTAAATAATAATTGATATATGCGTCAAAATATCCCAAATTATCAGACGTTTTACACCTTAATAAGCACCGATATACGACATGTTTCTGTTGAAATTAAGAGAGACAAGATAGGCGTCACCGTTCCAATGCGTCGGCTATCAAATATGGTTAAAAATGCGCGTATAAATTTGAATATTTATAGCATGGAAAGAGGACGGGAGGCAGGTATTAGCGATACAAACAATTGAATGGGAGGACACGTCTCTTATATTAGTAGAAGTTTGACCACACGTTCAAGTCCTCATATCGTGAATTACCCGATCATAACTCATGTTAATCTGAAATTTATGAATCGTTCATTACTCACAGAAAAGAGAGAGAGTAACCATGGATACACGGACGGGAACGGTTAAGTGGTAGACTTTTTTTTTCCGTGAGATTATGTATTTAAATTTTTCTACTCCCTTAGCATCTCATCTTTACAGCTATCTTGTTCTTTATACGTTCTTCTCACGTACACTTACACGCATACAGTTACAAATTATTAACACAAATACTCGTGGCTTATTAACGCGAAATATGCGTTAGAAGTTTTTGGATTTAAATCCAGATGAAGGACCACCCATTATGGTGACTATTCACGCTTTAAAATATCGATTCTTTTACGAAGACTTCTGGGATATGTTGGAATAAAAATAACAAGATCGTGTTCAATAATCGAGTGACCTGCTGAGTTATTTGCGTAGTTTGGTGCGGAGAGATAATGAATTTCCTATTTCATACATTTCATTAAACCCAGTAGGATGCCCAATTCGCAGTATTTTCACGACAAATTCGCTCGAAATAGTTTTGTGTGTGTGCGATAAATTAATTCGTAATATATTGTCGAATGAAAAAAAAAATGTGTAGTACGTACAAACATAATAAGCAGCAAACTGAATGTGAATTGTAATTGATTAAAAATATTTGAGCCGTTTCTTTTTTTTGTCGTTTGATGAACTACGATGGTATGCGCGATAAAAATAAAATGAAAATACACAATACGAATTAATTAAAAAATAAAATTTATTGCATAAAATCCCACCGCTTCGAAATGTGTTCTTCTGTGCGAGTGTATATAAAATAAATTATTGAGATAAAACATATACCTGCAGAGCTGGTATTCTACTCAACATTATCTCAATGAGATCTATAAAATAAGTATGTAAAAAAAGGCAAGAGGTATCCTGTATCTTTTCTATACGTCGTTCGTATATACAAAAACAACATTAATATTACAAGAAAAAATACGCTGTATCGAGAATATTCATGACATTTGCATATCTGTGAACATTTTCACTACATAAAATACCTACAACAATGCCCACCCCAATTCATTAGCGCACACCAACGACAACACACAAATCTACGAATGATAATTTTTATCACCCGTCTGTGTAAATCGGAAAATATCTTGGTCACGCAGTATAATAGGCCGGGTCAACTTTGTTTTATAAGGGCAGGCAGGCACTCGAGGTGTATTCCCTTATATAATTGTCTGCCTTTATCTCTAGTCTATTCTATATAACAACAAAGAAATTTGCATTAACACAAACGGATTAATTGTACAGTGGTAGTTATGTTGTATGTAAAATTGTTGGATTTTTTTTTATATCCAAAGAAACTTCTACAGAATTTCAATGTCTTATATTAAGTCTAATATAATTGCTTGCAATTTGATCGAAATTAATTTCTCCAAGGGCTTATAATACGAAATATACTAGAAGAAATTGCATAGATTTTAAGAAATTTTTTTGGAATAACGGTTTTAGTTTCGTTTTCAAAGTATTTTATTAATTTAAGACTGTTAGAGTGTATTTTCCTTTATTTCTGACTGATTTTAGTTATTGAACTGTGATTCAAGTTTATACAAAAATGTCAATGACAATCAGTAATATAACCAGGTAAAACATTGATATAATATTTATTATTTATAAAAAATCTTTCATGTAAACTGAAAAGAAAACTATAAAAAGTTAATTGTAGATCACTATCAATAATTCTGTTACTATTTCCAGTTTTATCTAGACCTACAACAACAAAAAATACTCCTGCGCTAAAATTATGTCGCTAGAATATTTAAGATACCACTGTCTATAATAAATATGTAAGTACGTTTGTATTTTAGATAATTACACAAAATGTACGATACAACAACCCGGCCTTCAAACGAAATCAATTACGCTAATGATATAGGAATACAAAAAACCAAATGAAATAAGAGCAACAGCTTCTATTTTTCCCACTCATTCAAATAGAAGGAATTCCACTGATGAACAAATCGAGAACGTCTATTAAATTAGCAAATCATATGTGTCAGATTATAAAAGTAAAAATTTATACAAAGATCATAATAGTAAGTAATAATTTCAATATTTACGCCTTTCCAATACATATTATAGGTCCGGATGAAATCAATGCGACGTATCTAGAGCGAAATAAAGTTAAAATTGGCACTGGGTTTTAATTAATAGAAAGAATTAGTCGGGAAGCCATTTAAATGTATTCAATAAAAGCTGGGACCTTATCCCATTATATCGTTTTCGAAAAAGTACTTCAAAAATTCACAATTGATAATTTCTTTTATAGTTATATTAAAAAAAAATTAAATAGTTTATTTAATGCATGTTAATATTTGCATTGTTACATTATATTAAATTTATATCCTTGCAACAATACTTTTGTATTTAGTATAAGCAATAGGTTTAATAGTATGCATTAGTATTTGTCTTGGAAATGGTTTTTAACTCTACAAATAAATTCGCAGAGTTAATGTTTGATTCTTAAATGATATAATGCCCCAAAATTACGGAATTGAATCGTTCACATTCGTACATGTGAAATTGCTTAAAAATGACCCGTTATACAAAAAAAATACTTGAAGAAATCTTACATGACGTATCTCTGGGGCAAGGCTGTGGAAGAGGACGGACGAAGGGTAGGGGGGAGGGGGGTCATCGTAATCCGGGGATACAACCGCCTCTGTTTCTCAAACGTGTTAAAATCGTAAGACAAAGAACGATGTAAGCGATCCGGTGTGCTGGTCCCACCTCTCCACAATTTTGGCTTCTCCCTTTTTTTTAATTTAATATGAAAATTATAGTGTTCGGACGGTGTCTTTCATTACATTTGTATGAACAATTTAACGTTTCGTTTGTTTCTTTTAATTCGAATGCGCCGATAAAATATTTATATATTTTACGGGCTTGACGTTTTTAAATTCCTCTAAAATTGATCTTCATTTTTTTTGTTTGTTTTTGTTTTTTTTTAATTATTTCGTGTGGTTATTGTCACTGCCAGACTATACAGCGAAGGTTTTCACACAAGACTCGTTATATCTTATCTGTATACTACGGTGTTGGGTCTCTAACTAAGAGCTGTAAGGACGTAATGTTCTTTCCTATCCGTTGATATAATGGGTATTTTCATTTTGTCAATTTCCATTAGAATTTATGGCGGTTGACTTTACAGATAAATTTTGTACCGGGCAAGTAAAGCTATAATTTTTAAATAAGCACGCTCATCGCTAAAGGGAAGTACTAAATATAGTGATATAAAACCGGTAAGTGTATAATCTTACCAGGTATATACAGTGGTGGACATAAAAATAGGTACGAGGCAAATCACTTTAGTATTAGCGGTATAACTCTGTTGCTTATCATTAATATCATGCGACATCCCTTGATAAGTGTCCACAAACACATTGAAAGGTATATACTAAAGGTAATGCAAATATCGCTGCAAAACAATGCCCGATAACAACAAATTTTATTTGCTTGCAAGTGGCCAAAAAAATAGGTATATTGGTAAAAACAATAGAAACGTGCGGTTTAGTTGAAATTTACTAACTCCGTTAGTTTCACATGTATACATATTGCATTTATTACTTGTTAAATCTAGATAAAATGGGTCGCAGTATTAAACTCGTACAAGTCACTGAATAAATTTCGGTTACCCATTTTTTTATTGTTACCCGATGAAAAAACTTGACAGCATGAGTTCCTATTATGTCCACACAGTTTCTCAATATTGTTTTAGTTGTCGGTTAAGTTTTGTGATATCAGGCTTTAATGGAATTTTTTTTTATTATGGATTGCTCTATGTTTAATAGTAGAAAAATTTAAACTATTATGAAAGTACAATAACTTGGTTTATTTATTGAACCATTGTACGTACCTATTTTTATGTCCACCACTGTATATTTCTTTCAACTTTTCTTTAACCTTTCGCTGTTTTCTGTTAATATCCTGCAGGTTTCAATTACAATTTTTGCGATATTCCCGAGACGTTAAAAAATATAAATATAACGATCTTCAAAGGGGAAACATGCAATATATACATATATATATATTGATTACAATAAAATAAATCGTTAAAACTAGCTTCTGCGGAGTAACTCGATATTTCGGATACTATAAACAGTTTTACGATGACAAATTAAATCGCTTCAACTTGCGCACACTCAACTCACATAGACGTTGTAAAATAACCTAACCCAAAACATAAAATACTATTCAGATTCCGTTATGTAATGCTCCCTTTGTATTATCTCCACCCCTATGTACCAACATCAGCAATGAAATTAACAGTAAATTCTACGTAAATTAGATTTACATTTGAGTTTATAACCGCTGGCATGATTAAAATTGTGTGTGGAGGCTATAAGCTGGATCTTTCGTTTATTTCCTTCGTCGCATAACCGCGTCTTCAAGATGACAAAGGCATTCGCGCTCCGCGCTCCTGTTGGCGTCTTAAAAGACCCGAATGTGTGTATCGAAACAATTAATTAATTTAAATCTTCAATTGCGCCACCAGATTTAGGTACTGCTCGTGTCGTATTGTGTCCCACCCGAAGTATCTAGGGAGCGTAGAGAGTTTTAATGATGTAACGCATATATCACAACTTCAATTCGTAGCTCATAAACTATTTTTAACTCGCAGTGGAAAAAAGAGGCTTGGGTATAATCGCTAACGCGGCACCTAAAATTAGTTCGCACTGAATGAATCGCCTCTCTCTCGTATAGTATTTGTAGTTCGTGTTCTTTTGAGAAAGGATAATATTTTGAGTGACTAAACGCAAACTTACACTTCGAGGCTAAGCCAAAAAAAAAAAAAATCAGTTTATCTCGTGTCAACAGAACGCCTCTTTTTTTCCATTATATGCGGAGAAGGTCTGCGGAAGAGCAAACATCAAACAATCCGGGGAGAGTTATTTCAACAAATAGGAAGAAGGTTTAAAAGATCAAATAGTTTTCAATTCTTCTTACGAGTTTTGTTTTTCTTGTTAAAGAAGGATGATACACTTTAGGCGTCTTTAACACGATATTTCTCATAAACACAAATTTTAAGTAAGTACAAAAGGGATATCAAACAGCAGTGCAGAGTACAACATACCGGCAATTGTACTTAAAAAATGCGACATTTTCGACAGGCTCTCCAGATTCACTGTTATATATATGGATGCATCCAGAACATCCAGCGGTTGTGATTGTGTTTTTTTTTACTCTGATAATGACGAACGTGTCATATTTTCTAGGTCGAAACCAGCCACTTAACTATGCTAAGTTTTTGGAAGCGCCAAGTATTGCTATAATGTTAGACCCCTTAAGTCTCCTACAAGCTATTAGAAGTCGAAAATGGTTCACAAGAGAACACAACACCCGTTGGTATTGAATATTCTGGTTTGGGTGAACTGTTTTGGGTGAAGGTTCATGTGGGAATTTCATCCAACGAAAAGGTGGATATCTTGGGCAAAGTAGCATCGGTTCAATGGCTATGCCGGGTAGTTTAGGGTTCTGAGCTAGAGGGACTACTTTGTACTTATGTAAGCTAATACTGGGTATTTGATATTTATTTTTATTCTGGAACAGAATGCATCTAGTTTTATCAGTATTTATAATTAAATTATTTTGCGATAGCCATCGACATAAGCGGTTGTAAACTGCATTGTAATCACGGAAAATGTTGTAGTTTTGCTATAGACTAAGTCATTGCCAACAAGTGAATGGAGAGCATTTCGATCATTTAATAATTTAAACTGTAACAGTAGTTTTAATAATTTTTTTCATAATCTCATAGGCTTAATGCGGTTACCACACATATATTAGATACATCAGTAATAATATTGTTTATACGGTTATATGAGCTTCTCTTTTTTAAATTACAACTTTCAGTTATATTAACTGGGAACAACCTACATAAGGGTATATATTTAAAATTAAATTAAAAAGTATATTTTATATTCTGTAACCGCGTGGCTTGTGAAACCTCCTATATTTTCTTTTTTAATAACCAGCTGTACAAAGCAGTTTCTGACGCCATTGTTTTCAACTTTACCGTCCTACGTAATATCATTTAATCCATTATATATATATATACCAGCGCAAAAGTATTGTTTAAATAATTTATTCTTTCGTCTTTTGGAATTGAATTCTCCGAATTTTACGAGAGCAATTTTGAGGTCTAATTAAGGAGTTAATATCTTTCTTAATTTTTCGCAACTCTTTTCTTTAATATCTACAAACTTAATGTGCATATAAAAAGGTAATTATTATATTCTTTGAAGGTAGGTTCCTTATGTATATTTGCCTCTCTTGCTTAAGGAAACATTTTTTGCCCTTTCACAACCAATCAAATTAGAAGTTAAAACTACAAAGGATAGATAATCAACTTGCGATCATACATCGAGAGAGAGAGAGATGGTGAATAGAGAATGCAATAATTCATTGATAATAATAACATTTAAAATTAATCCGTGCGCTGCCTTATACGGTGGTAACTGTTGCAAAAGATCGGTGTCAAGATATTTTAAAACAAAGACAATTTGCGTGACAAGAACCTCAAATGGCTTCAGAGAATGTCGTGCCTTGGTATATTCAATTATATGTGTATTTCAAGTAACAAGTAGGATAATACAGTTTTTCACCACTTGTTTTAGTTTGTGTAAGGTGTAAATAAATTAAAAGTAAGGTGAATTCGACTTTTCCATTTAACATGGGACGATTCTCTCTTAAGCCACGTAAGCAAAAATAACATTTTTAAAATTGGAAGAATATTTTCCCATGTCAATTAGTGTTGGATTTCTGCATAGGCACAGGAGTATACGCAAAATTGTTATTTCCCTATTTTTAACCTTTTTTTGGACCATGCAGATGGTGACTATCAGAGTAATAAACCTGCTGTATCTAGTATATGCACCGTAGAGTGCAGGGATGGTAAAACTATTTAAAAAGGGGACTTCAAAATTAAATTCTGCCTCGCAGTTGCTAATTCAATTGGGGCCTCTCAAAAGCTAATTCCGCCACTGATGTCGATGGCATCTATTTACTACCCGGTATGGGGTAAATCCTTGACTATTATATTTCGTATTTCGATCGAAAATGGTAGCTCTGATAGACTGATCCTTAATGATGGATTTTATTTATTGAAGGGCGAAATTTCAATAAAATCGTGAACAGTAGAAGCCACATAATACAATAAATCAAACAACAATACAGAGGACATGTTTAAATAAACTACTGCCGTCATCAGGGTAGCCTTGATAAGTATATGCTTCAACATGTGGGGAGCAGGTTATGACAAATTTCTAAACATAAGTACCTAAGCTTCTTAAAGACATTTCTATTTGCTGAATGCGCCACACTCTCTAGCTTCGTCGTTTACATCTGTCAGAAATGTATTAGCTAGGTAAGATACGTTTTCCCTGTTGAACCTAAAAGAAAAAACGGAATTAAACATGATCGAAGAAGTTCAGTTACCGGAATATTCGATCATAAAAATTACCATCATTGATGTGTCATTTTGCACTGTACTTATACTTTTCTTGTGCGTTTTCCATCTCTTTTCAAACAAAACTAACCTGAGGGAAGCTGTTATTAGACCAACTTCGCTAAAGTCAATCAAATACTACAGTTGCTTCTTGAAATCATAGTACCAACTGTAAGAAGTCGCTACTTCAAAGTGTAGTTAATACTTTAGTCATATCCACGAGATTGGTACAGTAGCTTCCGGAGAAATTACAAGTATCTACTTTGAACTGTAGTTTCTTCTTAGTGTTCTCAAGTATCTACTATGTATACTTCTAGTATTAGGATGTACTTTGGTTTTATTCATACCACCAATTTGTTTTAAAACTCGACCTTAATAAAATAGTATATCAAAATGACGATGGGTATTATCCGACACAATATATATTAAGCAATGTTTTTTACACATATTTTTAAGGAAGATACATACCACCTTTTCACAGGTATAATTTTACAAAAACACCGGCCGCTTTTTAACCCTGAAAAGTTATCGTCCATATCGTGTTGTCCATGGTATACCTGCCAATATATTATCTTTTATCTAAAGGGAAATCTCTTTCTATGGGGTATAAACGTTTCTAAAAATTCACTGGATTCACTTCTTTTAAAAAGAGGGAAACCCTTCATTCCGCATCCACCCAAACCGAGGTTGGTCAAAAAAAAAAATTATAAATTCATCAATAAACTAATTAAAAGAGGGTGACACAATATAGAAAGGGGGCTACCTGCAAAGAATATAGGAGCGAAGAAAAATACGCCTCCGAAGGGACGCTCGTAAAATTGACCCTCTTGTAAAAATACCATTTTTACCCTGGCCGAAAAAAAATAAAATTTATTCCGGGATTTTTTTCTGGACTTTATTGGGAATTTGGCGTTCGTGTTAACGAAATATGAATCATTTATTAGCCATTATTGGTGGGCTGAGGTATTTTAAGTATTTATTTTGTCGTGCCCGTAATCAATCGATCGGTGGTGCGTCAATATTCGCGAGTAATAAAATCCTAGTTAAGGCTCTACGAGCATGGAGATAAGGTTAATGAGTATTAGAGAAGTTTGGTATATTTCTTATACTAGAGAACAAAAAATGATAATCTTTATGGTAATGTTAACATACAAGACTTTTCCCAAAGTTTCTAAGATGGTTTAAGTTTGATCGCCTTGCGTATACAATGTGTTCTTGTCATCTGCTAAGGAATAATGAGAATAAATCCTTCTTTTTGGCTTTTAATATTTAAAATTAATAACTTTGCTTTATCTCTTGTTATCCTGTAATTGTCTTCGCCTGTTGGATAATAAAGTTTAGTGCTATTATCTTAAACATAAGTATTTTTATAAAGAGCTTTCCATTAAGAAGTTTTATATTCAATTTCGTGGTATTTTTGATCAGTTGAATAGCAAGACTTGAATATTTAACGTTTGCCAGTAAAAAGCATATAAACTTTTAAAATTCTCCTAATTTGAAATTTTTGGACGTCCTAAAATCCTATTTTTAATAACGAGCAACAAAATCCATGGACACGTTTTGAATTTGAAGCCCGTAATAAATTCCAACAAAATCCATGGACACGTTTTGAATTTGAAGCCCGTAATAAATTTATCCTATTACCTGTGAATTGTCATCTTGCATCCTTGCTGTCTTTTCTCCGACTTCTTGTTATCAGTGTAATATAAGGTTTAATTTCTCTTGTTTAACATTTGTCGCAACGTGTACATCTATATTCATACAAATATCTACTACGTGCGATTTCACAGAAATCTAGATAGACTACTTGCGACACGGTCTGTTCGAGGGACCTAACTAGACGCGCATAGGGCGTAAGTATCTTAGGAGTCGTATGTCATTCGATTCTAGGAATTGTGAAAGCAAATAGCAGTAAACTGCGGTTGTGGGAAAAGTTATAAGGTATGGAAATTATTGTTTACCTTTGGCATACTCAGCCACGTAGCGTGGTGTTGTGACATGTGTCATCTGTAACGTGAACTCAAGACAAATCTTACCGAGAAGACACGAAGACATAATTGATTATTAAACTGAGAAATATCGTTGCTCCTACTGCTTCTACATACAAAAAAAAAAATCTAAAACTATACGCGTTTATGAGTGTATTGTTAGTTATACTATGTAAATTATATGCGATAAGTATTTTCGTCCATATTCGATTATGAGTATATGAGTAATGCAACAATCGAAACTAGAAAGTTTAAAACAATATTCGAGTCGATACAGCGCTAGAGATAACCCGCCTTATGGTCCGGTTTGGTATTTCATATACAAATGCGACAAGAGTTTATGGGTATGGTATTGCAAACTCGTTTTATTGCCAAACTGACTTTTTCCAAGGCGTGCAAAGGTCAAATGCTGGACATCAAATATATCGTCATGGTCAGTGAGCAGACAGGGGTTGATTACTAAAGGTCCGCTTCATTCATTCGCCTTGGTGTGATGTAGAGCTATATCTGTTGTACCCAGACATATTGCATTATACACAGATCAGCTTACACATTTTAATGTTATAATAACAATAGGACAGGTCGTCAAACCTGGCGAATAAAGAGGGTGAAGTCACTGATACGGCAATTATAATTTCCACTTGCATGGATGATAGAAAGGTGTACCTATTTCAAAGCAATATACTTTAAATCAAAGAAACAAAGGGACATAATACATTTTAAATACAATTTATTTAACTGAAAATATTGGTAAAAATTAAACAAAAAATACGTTCCTTTTCTTCAAATATCTTTCTATCAATATGCTATCAAATAAAAAATAAAGCAACATTTTTTTTTCATTCAAGTTAGTATTTTAATAAATAAATAAAATTAAAATAAACAACATCATCTCCTAACAAATTTCACAAAAAAGTTTCTAACCAGATCTATACATATATCATTCCTGGAGGTGTAATTGTACTCATTACAATCCTTAAAAACTAGAGTAGTACCCTCATTCCTGAATTGCTAAGGCTTGGAATACCGGCGATTTCAGAGGTACAATTATAAATGTCTCATAAATGTTTCCGAAGATTCACACTTTTCATTATTATTGATTTTGAATATTATTATACAGTGTGTCCCCGGATGTACTGAATAATGGGGAAAAAAAAATTTGTAGCTTAACGAAAAAAAGTCATTCTTTATAAAACTTTTTGCTTATCTCAAAATCACCAATTCTGAAACAAAAATCTAAATATTCTTTTTAGCAGGTGAGAAAATTATAGCAAGCGATAGAAATGAAATACTTTGGAGGAGTGATAGTTAAGCTGATTGGGGTAACTATCAAAATGGTGAGTGATGTTCCAGCCAAGAGAATATAGGAAGCAAAAAAATGCAAGGAAAACTAGAGGAAATCCAAAAAGACAATGTAGCGAAAACAACAAAAAGAAGAAAGCATGTAGTTGGAGATGCGGAGAAATTGCGAATTGTATATAATTATTGGATGTAATGCATTGATTGTAATACCTCTGTGTGTATAAGGGAATATAAATAAAATAGCCTTGTCAATCCAGGTTTAAGTTTTATAAAAAATGGTTTGGTATCATTATTACATCGCGTAAAAAGGTAAATAATCCGTTAAGTCCTGCCTATAACATAAGTATAAAAGCCCTTAGAATATAAAGAGATCATTTCGACTAATCACTCAAATTTAAAAATTACATAAAATAGAGTTTTATGTACTACAAAAAGCCGAACAATAATAGATACCTACTGCTAAACCCATAAGAGGATTTAGTTATTATTTAACAGGGGAAAAAAATGGCCGTGCTGTTGGCTTTCAGAAAAGAGGCACACTCCATTAGCGCTGAATTTTAATATTCACGGTTTTGTAAAATGGAATTCGCATTAAATTATTATGAGCCCCGAATACACTTCCAGACATTATAGTGGGGTATTATTTAAAAACGAAAATTGGTTTTTTAAAATAGTAGCTCCGGCGAATCATTTTTTTCTCTATCTAACTTTTTACCAATACCAATCCCGTGGCATTGTTACAACGTTTATCCTCCATTAAATTCGGTTTCCGAATATAGGGGAGCAACACGCAAATATAGAATATGATTGCTCGGCCACAATCAAACAATTCTATAATTACGTATTAAAATCTCCCGAATCCATTTTATGCATACGAGTGTTTTGTGTCCTTATGCAAATTGAAAACGGCTTGATTTGTAGGAATCGAAATAACTTTACGCGCCTATTTAATAAGGAAGAATATTCGATCACGATTTTATATTTTACTATGTAATTTTATTGAGTCCAGGTATTAATTTATAGCCTGGAAGTTCCTTTGTTATTTGGCTCTTTGGTATTTCTTTCTTTTGTGAACCTATGCAATGGAGTGCAGTTGGAAAAGGTATATTTTTATCATTATAGGAGAGGAAACCGATTTTTTTTCAATATAAATCTATAATCTTTTTTATCGCTCACGGCCGTCTCATTTTTTCCTGCATCCTACTTATTATGTGGAATCCGTTTAATATTTTCTATGGGAATTAGTGAAATGAATCCTTTATCGTTCTCTTGAGGCTACGATAGTGCAATGTGTATCTCAAATATTTCAGTAACGAAATGACTCATTATAATAATAGAAGATTTGGCAATAAAATATATTTTCTTAAA
The DNA here is from genome assembly GCA_949128085.1 of Cetonia aurata. Lineage (NCBI taxonomy): Eukaryota > Metazoa > Arthropoda > Insecta > Coleoptera > Scarabaeidae > Cetonia > Cetonia aurata. Next base: position 12,367,314 of record OX421891.1, read on the forward strand.
ATATTTACCAAAATAGAAATAAATTTCAACTGGTAGTTAAATACATAAATAATTATTTGTTCTTATGACCAATGTGATATTAAAAAGCAAGTATTTTTACTCCTATAATTAAGGGGAATTCAGATTGGGATTGTAGCATTAGTAGGTCTTTAACGGCATCTATTGGATGTTAATTAAAATTTCGGGGGTGCAAAGGTGAAGGGGAGGAGAAGGGAGAAGGGCGTCTCTTATTTTCGATTCCTTCGTCATTATTAATTAAACATTATCCTACAAGCAAGAAAACGTTATACAATTAAATGAGAGTGAATGTCCTCCCGAATTTTGGCATCTGACAAAATCAGTGTCAATTAAATTCTATAATGAGCGCAATCTTGATAGGCTTCGAAATTAGATAATTTCTGTCAAACGCAGATTTAAGTGTGTACTAAGAGGAGAGATTTTCGCTGGGGTGACCTCAATTTAATTAAAAAATAAAAAAAAAAAAACAGGGTAAATAAAAGGGTAATTAAATCAGGGAAAAATCATTGGCTTAAAAGTGGTTGACGACTTTGTGTTTTTGAAATGTTGTCTCTTAAGGAGCTTCACTGACGTATTTAATTTACTGGATTAATTTATATATATATATATTTTTTTATTTTATATTTTATTTTACAAGCATGTGCGTCGTTCTTGCCGACATTTTGATCTCTCATTAATTCTCCTGAAGAAGGAAATAAACATTTCCGAAATATTGAGTATTAATAAATGAGTTTCATTTACTAATTTCTCCATTGCTGGAAGACCGAATTCCTTGATCAAAATCGTCTCCCTATATATATATATATATATTTCTTTGGGTAAAAATTCTCCTATATATGAAAATATAATGATTTACTGTTTATTTATAATACATAAATGGAGTTTGGGTTTAAAATTAGATTTATTTTTAGCTATTAGTAGTTTTTTTGTTAATATTGTATGTATATTTTAATATATATAATGTATATTTTAGTTCTGATGAAGGCTGAAATACCAAAATTCTATTTATCATAAATAAATAGTTAATACCTATATTTTTTGCGTTAAAATTATTACGAAATTGATTAAGTTGAGGTAGAGAATACGCCTCTTATATTCCACGGTATAAATCTTCGAAATAGTATCAGAGGGGTCGGTTCGGGTTGTAATGGCTTCACCTATAAACCCAAATAACTACAACTGTCCATAATATGTTTTAGTGTGCGCATCATCAACATTTGTGTGTACAATTTTACGGCCGGTTCCATTCTGTTTGATACGCCCAATGTTAAAAATAGACCGAAGCTCGAAAAAAAAAAAAAAACAACTGTTTACGTATCATAATGCAACACCAGGCAATTTTCGTGCTTCCCAACCCTGTCTGGAAGCAAACGCCTTTAATATTGTTATTAATATTGGTAATAATTTATGTTAAAACCTAGATCTTTATCGCAGACTCTGTAATTTCTCTCGAGATGATCAATAGCGTCCACAGGAACGCTAAGATACCATTGTTACAGCATACGTTTCTCTCAAATGAATAATATACAATATAAAAAACACGGGTTTAAGCGCAATATGTGTCGGGAGAACCTTCACGGTTGCGACGGCAGTACCCGGACCCATAAAACTTTATTGAATATTACATAAAAGCAGTGCACATAATTAATGTATCATTAATCAAACGATTTTGAAAGTCGGTTTTCACCTTTTTCTCCTCGCATGATGAATCTGCAGCGGAGGGAAGTTGTGGAATGAATAAATGTCGTTTAAATCATACATCACAACGCATGTGCAAATGAGAATGTCTAAGGATACCCGGGGTAACATAAAATATCTGCACCTTTAAGAACCAATGTTCATAAATTCTCGGTGCGTCTTACAAAAATATTTTTACTATAGCAACTATATAGTTGCATTAGCATGCCGGGTAAGCCTCGGAAAAAAATGTTATAAAATATATTACTACGGGTTTTCAAGAATCCTTAGGGGATATATTATATTATCAGGTATACTTAAAAATATTTATTGGTTGTTAAGGTATTTTGGGGCAATAAAATCCCATATTTTTCACTTTTTTAAATGCTTTGAACTTATTCTTGGAAAATAATGAATTATTCCTGCCACATTTCAATTTAACGTAGATAGAATCGTTATTAAGTTTAATAATTAGGGAAAATCGCGGTTATTAAGAAATAGGAGTAATAATATTTAGTTGGGTGTCTAAAATCTCAAAAAAAAAAAAAATTAAATTGCCCAAAAATTTAAAAAAAATTTATTCTTTTGTTAGTTGGTAAGAGCTAACAAATCAGTCCCTTTGCTTTTTTTATTAATAGCGAATTAAAACTTCTACATAAGGTCCTCTAGTTTATACCTCTATTCACCAGAACTCATAAAATTGTGTGTACCTAGTGGAAAACCCGATCTATCTATCTATCTTTAATATTCGAGGTGTTAGTTTTTGATTTATAACGTGTAAAAAATTGATGAAAACTTTCGGTAAAATTTTGTAAACGTGCTAATTGGTTTCGGCCGGTGGAGTGTTAAAAATATTATTTGTTTAGAGCCTACGGAATTGAATTGTTGCTTCTCGGTGGAACATATGGAAAGAGATACTTTGCGCAGAATATGTTAATGCCGGCTTCGGTGTAAAAAAAGAGTCCGGTTGTAAAAGATCAAAGTGAACTTAAGTACTGTTGTTTTAACCTTTTTTTTCCTATAGTTTTAAGTGTACACACGTTTACTAACCTTCTCGTCATGGTGCTATAAAATATTTGAAAGCTTTTAAAAGGTATTTTTGCATTTGCAATAGCTTCAACTATTAGCGTTAAAACCCATTCATCCATTCTTATATCAAATTTACATTAAATGTAATAAAAAATTAGTTGTATCGTCAAGCTTATAATAGCATACTGTTCATTAATTTGCCGCAACCTTCAATATGGCTTGCAATTCCTGCATACTTATAACTGTATTCCTTACGATGTAATCATTTAAATATTACCATGGCATTAATTGTACATTTTTCATGGTGTTTTATATACGTACATACAATCCTTTTGATGATCTAGATACTGAGGTATTTTATTATTGGAACTTGAACCTGGTTCTCTTTGTTAATTGAAAAATATTCTATGGCATTTGTGGGTACGCCATCTTTGAAGAGTATTAAATTTCAGTTTGTGTCTAATTTATTACCTGTTTGTACGCAATAGAAATTAATTGTGAAAAAAAAAAATATAGTTTTGTAAGCAATACTATACGACGATATTTTCGTAACTATCGTGTTACGAATACACAGATTTAAAAGTAAAAAAAATAAGCACTTTTTTTATTTTTAAATTATTTATCGGAATCTTATATCTGATTATTAGATTTAGAAGATTCGCCCCCCTCAGAAAGGTAATATATATTAGATCCCATATCAATATCGGAGATTAAATATTATGTTGGGCGAATTTGATTTAAATCTAATCTAAAAATTAAAATGCCACCCCAAGAATTATATTAAGATAGGGCACTCTAAACGCGAACGCATAAAATTTGACTTTGTCGGGCATAGCAATAGTAAATAAATAAAATAAAATTTAAACTTAATCATAATTTACAAGCAATCGATGTATGTAATTGCTGAGCTCAAGACTATTTCTAATAACACTAATGCTAGTGGAAATGTAGGATTTTTTATACACTTCTAATCGACAATAAGAAATTTAGACTGACGAAGGCAGAAAATACTTAAATAAATATAAGTTCATAAAGGTTTTGTTTATCGTTCAACTGTTACTGGTGTCTTATATATTATATACACTATGGATCTAAACTCTGATACAATCGCCATATTAGAGAACATTTTAGGGCATTTTAAATACACTAGCGATATCCTAACCATTTCAACCCCTAAACTCTAGACATATCTGGACTTTCTACTTGACGCAGTAATTTTCTTTTAGTCACCAACATAAACATGAACATCTGCCAGTTTTAGGAAACCGCTGCGGTTACTTCTTAACACGCCTGGAAGGCGCTTTAACAAAAGGGGACTCAGATAATCTTAAAAATCTCTTATAAATAGTAGAGTAGGCAGGTAGTTAGCGAAAACAACGTTTTCTGTTGATGGTAAATTTCGGGTTCGGTCTAATACGCTCTTAACTTTTATCAGTCGGGTACGCAGATGCCCCCTGCAACTTAAGATTAGCAAAAATATTTTGCCAGTGAAACACCACGATTATGTTATTAGTAATCCTAATAACGCTTTCCGTTTGGAAAACAATAAAAGTGAACTAACACCTTCTTTGAATTTGACACACAACCGCTAATGGAATTCTTTAAAGGTGCATTATTTATTTAGTAAACAAATTCGGCTGGTATAAGATAATAAAAATTAACATCACATCGCGGTTTAATTGGATGATAGCCACATTGAATGTATTAACACCTTTACACCTATAATATTGCTTTACACCCAATAAAACGTACCTGTTTTCTTTTTTCATCATTGTGACAATAGAAGAACTTTGATGCTTTAGAATTGTGGTACATTATAAAGAAATAATAGAAATTCCCTGTCGGTTTCTTTAACATTAACTACTTGGTTTATAATGCTACAAACACATAAATAATTTATATTTTCTCGATGCCAGAAATATACACACCGCACATTCCGATTAAATAAAAATCATGATTGTAATTATATAAACATATAAACAAACAATTGAATACAGCTGAATCATACATAATTTGATTGCGTAGGTTATATTTCACATATCTACTCGAGTTAAATGATGATTGCCATATTTTAGTATCAACTTATTGTAGATCTTCTATTTATGGAAGCGAAATTCGGGGGTGAAATACATAATTTAGCGGCTTATTTTTAGTGTTTGGTAGGACTTAGGACGTTAATTATGTATCAGTTCAAAAATCTGTGTGAGTCAAGGAAATGTCTATCGAATTCCCTTCAGTATATTTTCAACTCTGAAAATCGAAATAAAAAATTTATAGGGGACTTTATGTATGCATGCATGCGTGGGGGTTATAAGAAATATCTATTGAAAAGAACATTTTCGCACATTCGCTTGAATTTAAATAAGAAAGTATGGATTTTATATGATCCATTGTCAGTCTATACGCAGTATTGGAATATTTAAATAAAATGTTTATTTATTTAAATTATCTATAGTGTTAATACATGTGCAAAGTGGATAAGGGTGTATTTTTTTTTAAATGCATATGCAAGATTCAATAATGGAATGAAGTCTAAATTTAGATTTAAATATATTGTGCAAATTTAATAACCTGAAGTTGTTTCCTGTCACAATTTTAAAACAGTATAACGACAGAATTTTACAATAAAACAATGTAGAAAAGCATTTTATTACTTAGTGCTACAATTCAAGTAATAATTAATTATAATTAGAAAAATTATGTTTAAAATTTAAATATAGATTTTGTAAATCGAATAGTAGCAAAATATTTTTAAAAAATTAATATATCCATAAACAAGACATTTATTTTATAACTTTTTACACCCTTAAATCCTCTATATAATTAGAAATAAATTAAATTAGAAATTATGATTAATATAATAGTTATTTTATTACCGATAAAGTTCACTACAATAACTGCATCTTTCAAATCAAAACTGGATATTTCTTAGTTAATATTTTCCAAGCTCTAAATGTCTACATATCGGGATAACATTCTTTTTTTAATCTCTGGCAATTATCGTAAAATACCTGACATAGTTTACATGTGGGTGTTCTTAGAGAATAATTGTCACTTCCAAGGTGGAACAGATAAATCAGAAAAGAAATGTAATCACCATTATCTGATTTGCATATCCTGGTACAATCTCATAATATATATTAAAATTGGCCGGTGAATTTTAACCGACGGACAAACGCGATGACGAACATGTCCGACGATGTTAGGCTCTCTGCTTATACGCTCGTATTACCTGGGGTCCCTCAAGGCAATGCGAATGGGCAGAGCGGCGGTGAATAAAATAAATGGTTTTATAAAAACGTTCCGAGATAGACAGGCGCTTAAAGAATTTATACCAGAAGAGGTTCTGATGTTTTTTGGGCGAGATTCACTTTTGTTAGGTGTCCGAAAAACCAGAATGCCAACAGGATGTTCTGACATGTAAAAGTCCCCGCGCGACCGAAGGAAAAGAAACAAAAAAAGGCATTTTGGGAAACGAAGTAAAGATAAACAAAGTTATGGGGTAGGTATAGTAGGTAGCCCTGATTTTGGTTAGAAACTTTTTTGCGGGGTGGAAAAATTTGTACTTACATGCTATTACTGGTGTTCCAATGGACGTGAAACGATTTCGAACAGTTCGATTCTTTACACAGCAGCACAGTTTCCAAACAGACGAGGAAGACCACAGTTAAACAGGACGCTTTGAAACCGGGAAAAATAACCCTGCACTTTTTAACAACAGCCATTTTATTTGTATCTTGGGATTTACCAGTTCGACGGCACAAAGTTTTCACGCGAACAGTTTTAATATTACAACATCTTTCATGTTTTTCTTTTCCTAAATCCGTATTTAATTTAATACTAAGAACGATATCGGTAAGAAACACTAGCGATAGCCTCTACTTCTTCTTCATTTCTGTTTTAACGGCCGAAGAATCGCACTTTCAGCGTATTTCTCGCAGCGACGAAGTTTCGCAAGTTTCCCCAAGATGTGATGATTTAAATCGTCGGGCGATCGGTAACCAGTTGCCTTATATATATCGTTACGGAAAAATTCGCATCTCTTGTCATCTTCGTCGGTGAGTGTAAGTTGCGTTTAACGCGTGAAATTTTGAATGTATGTGAGAGCGGAATATCGGAGCGTCCACTTGCGCTTAAAGTCAGACACGATCTGTTTTGAAGTTGTGTGTCGGCCGCGCGGTAGTGCTCTGCCGGTGCGCTGGCTAAAACCGAAGCTCTGAAGCTCCGAAGTATTACGGTGTCGCTGTACTTCGGTCAGTATTCGTATTCGGTATAAAGGCAGGTGATATTCGGCCCTGCAGGTAGAATGCAATAGCAGAACTTTATTCTACACCTCCTGCCCGTTTGTGTGTGTACGTTGTTGTACGGCTTGGACCAAAACCATACTCCTCTCCCATGGTATGCAATATGTTCATGAATTCGAATTCTCCAATAAAACATACGATCATGTGTCTACGGTGCAATCACTCCCAAGATCAGTATGTGCATACTGGTTTATGCTGTGCACTGCCGTACTGTATAGTTTATGCCAAATATCCAAGATAATAACTACCATTAATTAGGCCCAAAGCGTATCTGCAATCGACAAAAGTTTACAACCTTAAATCACCGACGTCAATCTACATTTCTTGGGGGCGAATTCAACGGGGGCTACCCTAGCATTATTGCAGTTTCAATAAAACATTCTTTTTTCCATAATATAATAATATTATAGGAATTCTCTTATTTTTTGCTCGACAAAATTCCTTTGCTGAAACTTTAATAATATCGACGGACATAAAAGAAAAGGTTATATACGTCATATAGGAATATTTTTACAACCAAACTAATCTTTGTATATGTATAGCCACTCTAAATATTAACTTAGACATTATTTAATAATAATCTTTATTAGCCACTGGATCTGAATAGATATGGGCTTCGTTAATATTAACAACAAATAATCGATATAATAAAAAATTAGACAACAGCCAAAATTTTATAGAAAATAGATTATCTTATAAAAACAATTATCAATAAAATAGCTGCGAACTGAGGTTTTAAACTTACGGAGGTCAAACTGATTACGTATTTCACTCGGCAATCCATTGAAGACCTAAATGCAGGCGTAGTCCAGACTTTTCTCAAACAATGAAGTGCGATGCTTGGGAATACTGAACTTATTTCAGTGTCTGGTGAAGTAAGTCGTATTGATGTCTCCATTAATGACGAATTCCGCAGCTTGGACAAGGCATAACTAAAAGAACACAGCTTTGCACACAGTACCAAGATATGATATAGCCATGAAAAGACAATGTCTAAAGATTTAGTATTAGAGGTAATAGAAATTTGGATTTTATCGTACAAGTAAAGATTGATCTAGTATTGAAAGATAACAAACTAATTTTTGCTTCATTAATCTTTAAGCGTTTTTATTACAGCATTGTGACATTTTATATGCATAGGTAGTCCCTTGCTTAGAAAATAAGTGATATTAAAATTATTATCAAGATCATTAAATCAAAAACAACAAGGGACCGAGGTGGATAGAACCTTGAGGTATGCCTCTGGTAACATCAAATTACTGAGTTTGTAGTGCTATTTGAAGTAATAACCACCAATTCTTTCCGATTATTTAAATATGATATGAGCCATTGCCAGCTCTGATCCTTAATACCATATTTATGATAATTTACCTAATAATAAATTATGGTTAACCAAGTCAAACGCTTGACTAAGTTCGAAGAAGAGACCAGCTACAACCTGCCCCTCATCCAATAGTTTATATATAATAAAGAGTATGATAACAGTCTTACTTCCTCCTAAGATATGAGCTCAGCTAGCCATGAGTCGGATGTTGAGAATTATTTCGCAGAAGAAAATATAAGTTTTTCAACTCTAAAGGCTGACACCCACGAATCTTATAATGCAAGAGAGTTCCTCCACTTCTATGAAAAACCCTCCACAAGTTCACAGTGGAAAACCCCCCAAGATGCCAGCAAAAATATTACGAGAAGGTTATAAAATACCATTACCGTTTAAAAAATGTTTGATATTTCCAAATTCTAAGTTACTCCTAGAAGTCTAGGAGAAGAAGGAATCTAGACCGGCCATTGAAAGTTCTGATTCTGGTGTAAGTATTAGAGACAATGATGAGGATCTAGATGTGAGCGACATTGAAGACTTAGATCTGACGTTGGGAAAATATGTAATCCTCAAATATGAGAACAACCATCACCCTGGTGAGTAAAGAAAACTGGTGATTCGATGTTTGCTTGAAACGCCTTTTTTTAAACCCATAATACCTGTTTACTTACTTTTATTATAAAAAATATCTTACCTTTATAGGAGTTATCCTGAAGACTGACCCACAAGGGGCAGATATTCGATCAGTGATTACCGCAGGGCTGATGGATTCATGGAAGTGGCCAGCCAATGATGCTATATTATATTATTTTAGGGAAGACATTGTTTGTAATTGCAGAGCCTAAACAAAAGTATCAGGGGGGCCACTGCAGTGTACCTGAAATAGCAAAATTTGAATAAATCTTAAAAATTTAAAGGTGTCTATTACTCACCCAAAATGTGTCCATTATTGATGATAGTATATATGTGCCACTGGCACATTTGACAGTATTTGAAAAAAATTAGAATATATATTCATATATGTGAAATTATAAGTTTAAAGACATACTAAAAGAAAGCATATGAAATTTACTACCCTTTGGCGTATTTCATATTAGTCTTGATAAAATATTATATATAGATTTTGAGAATTTTTGAAATTGAAATTCCACTTGGGTGTCCATTACTAGTACAGTTACCCTATTTCAGATTTATAAAAATTTTTAACTCTAGCACCGTTTAACGTCCGTAACAATAAAAATTTTTTTACTGTGTATGATACCAAAAACGTTATTCCAGTTTTTTGATCTATTGAAACTTCATATTTCGTATGGGATACTCCTAGCAAAATAAAATACAAGGCTTTTGTTTGTTATCGATAAAATAACATTACACTGCCTTTATTTATATTGATTGGTGGTGTTCTTTTGTTTATTTATGAATATTTGTTTGTTTATCAATTTTAAATTAGCCGCAATAAACTTTTTACTCATTTAAGGAAACAAAAAACAATATCTAGAAAAATTTATTATTACTAACACTGTTGTTCTGTATATCTTATCTTAAACGTTGGAATTTTATTAAATTTTACCAATATTAACTGATAACTCTGGGATTATTGTTCAGCAAATATTCCGATATCGCTATCGAGTACAATTTCGACTATTGTTAGCCGCGGTCCGGTTTAAAAATTACGTTTTACAGAGAGAGATAGGACGAGAGAGATGATCTGATGAACTCCTTATTTGTCTCACGTCAACTTCGCATAGTTTCATAGTCTTTTTTTCCGTTCCTTACTTTTTAATCGTTAAATTTTTTGTCCGACGCGGAGTCCCGACAAAATACTTGATGCCGGTTCATTTATTCGCGCAAATCGCGGCAATATATTTTGCGGCGGTCGAAAAAATGATTTCGAATTTTACCCGCTTACCTGTTGAGTTAATACCTGATAATTTATAATATCGGTTAGTTGAATTTATTTTGAATTTATATTGAGGATGCACTACGTTGATATTTTTTTCTTTTGTGGAAAACTAGACAGCCTAATGCGATATTATATATTTATAAATCCAACCATAAGTTTTGATGGAATAAATTTTTATTTATTTGATTCTCATTTCGCTTGAAGCAACAGCCATTTATACCGTCAAAAAAAGTATACAATACAAACCGAACATAAAGCATATAGAAGATATTTCGCATTTAGAAATACGAGTGTAAAACTCTTTGCTTATTGAACTAAATGACATGCCATATTTTTTTTTTTTATTTATACCCAGGTGTGAAACAGACAAAAATGTATTGTATAAGTGTTGTTCTTGTTATGCCATGACAGATTTTTGATTACCAGCATTATTAATCCGGCTTTAGAAATGTTTTATTACATATGCCTGTGTTTATTTAAATAACGTTGCCTGCGAACATTGGCCTGTCGAATTGGTTTTCTACATATTTAGAAAATACATGTGAATTCCACTCCAAGTGGTAGAGCTATGTACTTGATTGACGCTATACAAAAAAGCTTTGTGATGTTTCAATAACATAAAAACAATTTGAATTACTGCTTTCTACTAAGAGCTAGCTGGTATTAGCAAGTTATTTTCAAACATGTTAAATTAATTATATATATATGTATATATATAATCGCTTCTATATATGAGTTATGTTATTATAATATAGTGTAAGCTTATTGCGAAGGGACAGGATACCTTTGATAGATTATATAAATCGGATTTGACGGTACAAACGCACAACTTTACGTAGAATTCGCACATATACTTAGATAAATACAAACATGTATAATTCCTTAATGCCCCGTACAATTTCTCAATTGAGTTATTTTAAATTCATATATGTTTATCTGTAAACCTAAATCAACCTAAATTAGAAAAATAGGCATCTATTAAGAATAGTATTGAAGGCAGGAGGTTCTTTAGACTTTCGTTAGGGTCTCAGCTATTAAATCTTCCATGTTTCATTTCTTCGCTCGCCAATATAGAAACCATCTTTTCCTTTTCCTGAGCTGCGACAATTTGATTTAGATTTAATTGGGTGGGGAAAATACGAACGACAAAAGACTGGAGATTCAATTATATCGGAATCAGATTAAAAAGGATGTAGATAATATATATATATATATTTTAGAGAGGAAGAAATTTTATCTCGTCATTTTTAACGAATTTTATGTAGTGTTTTATCGGCCCGTGTGGATCCAGTGGGTTTATAAAGAGAGAGAACAAAGCAGAATTATATGTAAATACCGGAACAGCAAATAAACAAAACTGTAAATATTTATATTGCAATTCGATGGAGTTTTAGCAACGAAATATAGGAGTTTTATTAAAAATAGAACAAAAGAGATTCTAGAAGGCAAAATAAAAGCATTTTTGAAATTTCAAATTAGCGATGTGATAACCACTTATGGAATCAAATTATGTTTCATGCTATCGTAGAGTTTTATGAAAAATGTTCGATCACGTCCGTACTTATTTTTGTTTGTATTTTTTGTTTGTGATGTTGCATACACGTTATTTTTTGACATTCCTCCATGAAAGAAAATCCAGTGGTGATCTAGGGTAAAGGTGACAGTCGTTGGCACAATTAGGTTGTGTCGATTTTACACACACAATGTAAGATCTATAATAACTAAGCCATCCGTAAGAGGAAAGATAGTACTTTCGAACTACTTCAATTGTTTAGACTCTACCCTTGTTTAACCATGAGCTATCCAAAACAGAAATAAAAATAGTTATATTTCATAGTGATTGGCAGGGAAGCCACAATTGTTGGCATGTGGGAATACAGTAATTGGCATAACTACTTTAAAGGTCTCTATTTGTAATTGCTTTATTGCTCATCGTGCATTACACGTTAGAGGTGAGCATTTTTAGAATTATCTCAGCATTGCTCAATACAGCAAAATGGGAGTGTTGCCCCATCACGCGAAAATCAAACATTTTCACTTGGTAAGGTAGGATCTATCACATTGGGATATTAATTTCCCAGCACAGGAACATCACATTCATAAGTGGTTATGACAATATTATTTGTCTAGTGGATTATGTTTGAATATTTTCGCGCCCATTCGACCTCATTTAAAAAAAAAACAGTCATATTAGTCAGGTATTGGGGTGAATAAATAGAAAGTATTACGCTATTTCTATTCTCATGATCACAAATATGTTTTTGTGATTCACGTCTTTTTAAATCTACAATTATTTATCGGTCCAATGCGTCTGACATCAAGTATATAGATAGAGGCGGTTCTGCGGCTAACCAATCATGACATCTAAATTAGGATTTAATCAGCCTATATCTCAGAGAGATGGTGTTTCATGCTATTATGACTTTTCCCTCGGTTTTAATCACAAATTACAGTTTACTTGATTATGTTTTCCCATTACTAACCGTCTGTACTCCGTTGTTTTTTCTTTCCTTTTCGTTCATCGGCCTATCGCCTGAAATTTTCTTATTTCACCTTCGTAGATATTTTATCAACAGTATCTAAAAATTAGAGTTTGTGTAATCCAACCGGCTACTTAACGGTCTTGAGATCGACCAAATTGGACCTTACCAATATCAAAATATTTAAAAGGAGAGTGCAAGTCATTTTAATAAATTTACTTTGCCGCGCGTTGAGAAAATTATAATAAGGGGTGTGTGTCCGTCATTATTAAATTTCGAAATCGGAATAATACGTAATCGAATGACAGCTGAAATCATACTGTGCGTTTAAGCAGTACATCGGGACCCGCCCCATGCCGGTCAGTCTGTCTTAGCTAGTTAGTTAATGATTCTGACCTGTCTCATGCAATTTAGACGTTTCCTTTTTAACGTAGGACCTCCCGTTGAAATATAATTAGAATTTATCTTTATCTGGATTAGCTCCTGCAAAATATGTAACATTTATATTCATGGCAAAAATAATAATAAAGTCAACCGGTAATATTAAATGAGTGTAATAGACTAAAATGCTTAAGAAGAAAAATACCAGGACAAATAGGTATTGATTCAGAACTTTCTAGAGATGGGTCGTCTAGCCCTTGAATAGAAAACATTGATCATTCCTCTCGCATTAAACTGAATCACAATTGACAAAGTCCTACACAAAGCATGAGAAGAAGACAACAGTGGCAACCAACCGAAGCAAGAAATTTATTTACCACAGGTGGAAGAAGGTACATGGTCCTCGTGAATATCCAGCCTATGGCAAGAAATGTAGCAGATGCGGTAATCTTAACTACTTTGCAGTATCCTGTCAAGTAAAAAACCTAAAATAGGTGACATAAGAGGATCCAGAAAAGTTCAGAAGTTTTAATTAACACAGGTAGCAATAAGCGAATAGGTAATTTGGACACTTCAGATATACAATGTGTTGTCAATATTTTCTTTGTAAAGTCACCATTCACTTCTCTCTGTTCAACCAACCATTCGGCGTATTGACGACGCTTGAAATGGTCAGGAGACTTCGGCTCTTGAGTCAATTGAACCTTGTAAGCGTGTAAATTCAAATCTTTATTAAAAATGTTGATGTTCGTGAGATGTTCAATTGTTGGGCACGACGACGAGTCGAGGTTGGCGGCTCTTCTGCCACACTATCGCGAACAGCAGCAATGTTTTCCGCTGAACAAACTGGGCGAGCATGCACAGGTGTTTTCACATTTTCTACAGACCCGGTTTGCTGAAATTTGCGCACAATTCTCTCGATTGTGGACACATTTGGTCGATTATGCTGACCAAAAAAATCACGAAGTGCACGAAATGCATTTTGATTTTAACGCCCATTTTCATAAAAGGCTTCAACAATCTTAACGCGCTGCTCAATTATCTACCTCTCCATGGTTGAATTTTTCAAACACTGAAACAAAGAAATGTCAACTTAAGTTAAGGTGTGACTCACAATTAACATCGTGCATTATGGTTGGACCACCCTTTACATTCAAAACCACAAAATGGGTATATCTGCATTTTTTGGATAACATTCCCATGAAAATTACGGTATTTGTAATTCAAATTATATGCTTTTAATAATTATGGGAGAATAACTTAATATAGAGATTATACATCCAGGTCATAATGGAACCAATTTCTTTTATTGCCTTCTGGTGGAATAATTCTCATCATATTAATTCTTCATCCAGTCAGCATTGTGAAGCAGGGGTTTTGGAAATAATAAAAACCTGCTCCTTTTTCTTCTGGCCAACTGAAAACGTTCATATTGAGAGTGCTGGCCCCCTTTTCCCTTCCTGCGGCTCCTTCTCCCCCTTCCCCTACCTATTATAATCGTCTTACGTACTTTCAGCAGCCATCAGGCCCCTGTAAAATGGTAGAAAAGAGAGTGGAATGATTAATATTCGTACATTAAAACTTTATTCAGGATCTAAAATCGAATCAGAACTTGGCGGAAAGTGCATGTTTACCGAAATGCATTGTAAACGGTCCTCTGTGGGAGTTTCTTGAGGAAAATTCGCGGCACAATGGCCCGCGAACCGCTTCGCCCCTAACTCCGGGATGGTCCCAAATAATAGCTGATAAATTAACAACCGTTTAATAAAGGATGGATGGATTGAAAAATATCGCAGCGCGGGCGACGTTTATTGTCTCCTAATATCCATTAATTTAAACTTAATTGCATCGATGAATAAAGAACTTATAGATCTAAACTACGCGATAGAAAAATGAGGACGCTTAAATATTAATCTCGTTGATATAGTCAACAATTTTCCTAGCAAAGTTTCGATTATAATAAATTCGCTTTGAAACGACCGCATGGTTATGAGAAGCGCCCAATTGAATATTATTCAACATCTGAAAGTAATGGTCCAATTTTTCTGCCTATAATCGTATGCTAAGCTCTTTCTTTTACTTCAGATATATAGATGTTTAATGCTCGTTTATTAGATATACGTAAATCATATGCCGAAGCGATTTGAAGATTTCCAAACAATGGCGATGAATGATTAAGGGTTGCCTCTTTTCTGGTGTATTTCCTTGGTATGGGATTACCCAAAGAATTAATAAATAAATGTTCTTAATTATAGACTTTAATACGATATTGTGTGCTGACGATCTTTTGGTGGTACGCTAATCACTGGCTAGAATAGTTTGGTGCCAGAGGTCAAGAGATTCATGATCACTCATCCATATCGGTGGAGTTCCAAGATAATAAAAACAATATTGTGTATGTTAATTTAATACAGTGTCATCCAAGTCAATTCAGGCTAAATAGTATGTCTATGAATCACATTATTTGTTTTTATGACCATGATTTTGGATGGAAAATGGCATCAGAATACTTATATTGCACCCTAACCCGTCAAACGGCATAAATAAGATGTATAAGCCAACGCTGATGTTAATAACTTGGTAACACATCGACTAACATAAGGAAAAAGTTAATCTAATGTAAATATATTGAGATACTCTTGCTTAAAGTATATTACAAACAACACGCTACGTGTGGATACCAGTTTAAGATAATAAACTGTGTACCCGAAGCCTAACATAACACACCGAACAAAACACATGTATATCCCATACATATATCAAAGCAATTATAGTTCTATTCACATCTTTTCACGTTCCTAAATCACCTTCATCTATTTTTTTTTTTGTTTCATTTACGATTTTTCTTTGGGTACCTACAACAAATATTTCTGATGAACATTACAAACAAGGAGCCGAACACTTCGGTAACGCAACACTTTGTTTTAAGTGTATAACAAATAGGTGGTAGTTGTGGTAATATCTAATGTGTTGAATACACATAATGTGGTATGCATGACCTAAGGTACTTTCTACCTTTTCTGTATTTGTGTATCTGTGCTTTGTATAAGACGCGTAGACATTCCGTATATTTGATCTATTGTTAATATTCTCAAGATATTACGGCGAGAATTGTTGCGTAACATTGCTTTTGTTGCACCGTTTAATGTTACGTATCAACAGAAAAACAATCAGGGTTGTAATCGGTATTAAAACGTTCCCAAACAGATATTTCCTTTTTTTTTATGTGTGCGGTAATATGAAATAATAGTCATCACATAGTTATCCTGCAGAGGGTACAGATTATATATTTAAGCCATCATGCGCGCAGTGTATTAGTCATAAAAGCCAGGTTCTGACGATCAGAATCGACGAGATACGAGTTACAGCTACTAATAATTAGCATAATTAGATAAAGCACATTAAGTTTAATGATATATTAAACAGTTTAAACACCTACAGAGTATATCGTGCTTATAAATCTCTTCTAACCTCTTTAAAAGGAAAAAAATTGCAGACAACACCTTGTATGAGAGTAACACAAAATTGTAGGATTGGTGACCTATCGGATCAAACACCAAGCTATTATTATGTACAATTTTCGCATTTATCACGACTATAAATAGAGTTATTACCCGTTTTGTTTCGATATTAAACAAAATAAGATTTTAAGTGACATTCCCGCAAATTCTTAAATACCTACAAAAATCCAACGCCACCAGTTTCACTTACATCAAGAGGAATTACTCTTGAAGAAAAAAAATCTTTAAGGGTGTGGATAAGTTAAAAATACAAGCTCTGAAAGCCCGTGGCAGATGTTGACTGTGCGGTAGATACATAGACAACATGTCAGAGATGCCTCTCGGAGGTGGAATACTTTTAAAAAATGCTTAGGTTAAACTGAAAGTTGCTTATTTGCAGGCGCTGCTTTGCTTGGTGATAAAAGATTTTTTTTTGCGCTTCCGATAATTGGGGTTGGATGTTTACCTTAGAAAATTAGGTAGCTTTATTGATATTCATCTTTTAAAAAGTTAATGAGTTTGCTGTAACGTTTTCTTAGATGAATTTAATGGGAGTAAATTTATGTTGAAAAATTAAATTCATTACAGGGCTTTTGGACAATTGCTTTATGTCACTACACCTTTATTTATTGTTTATAAGAGCTATTGTAGACTAAAAGCAACTTCTACTTAAGTATAGATTATATATTTTGTTAAAACTTATTGCAAATTGTGCAAACCAAGGAATTATTTAAACAAACAAATAACAACGACATTATGATCACAGATTTTTTTCTAATATTAGGAAATAAATGGGAGTGCTAAAAACTCGTACTTCTTTTGTTTTAAAATGACAGTGACCCAACTATTTTATCACAATTAATAAAAATAAAATTATTTTCACTCAGGTGTTTCACGAGGATCAGCATTAGGTCCTTTATTGTTCACTCTACAATTTATTTTTAAATAATATGGTTTGATTTAAAAATAAATTTTGGAACCAATTGTTTTGGAACGTATTGTACTTCTGTTGAATGTTTGGGTGTAATCATGCTTTCTTCGGCTGTTATTATCAATAGTGACAGACGGCTTCATAACCTAAACACTCTAATATATAATTTAGAAGTTTATATAAGATGGGAAAAAATGAACGCAATAAAAGCTAGTATACCTGACTGTTGACGAACAGTAGCATATATCAGTTGGTCTCCCTGCTTTAGACCACTAATACGGCCCACTGTGACATATGATATTACATTCCCCATGGTCTACTTCGAGTATAAAAATGGTTGGTAAGTTGTTTAGAATGTCGCCTGTCGCGTTTCATCTACATCGCGCGGTATTATGTTGCCCCGGCCGACTTGATCACTTACGCTTGGCAACACTTTGCTCAACGCGAAAACAAGTGTCGAATTAGAACATGCTTCATTCGGCCTGTCTACGAACACCTTCAACCCGATCTCAAAGCGTCTTCCCTCATTTACATAATGATTTTTCATCAACAGATACACTTTTACTGCTTTATTTAGTTCACAGCATGGGAGTCGTTCTGTCCACTACCTCTTTTCTTTTTCGCCTTCCATTTTTTTTTTCTTTTTTTTGATTCTTTTCGTCTTATTTTATGACGGCTACATATTTATAGTAATTCGATTATCACATTACCAATAAGGAAGAGAGATCTGATTTCCCCACTTTAGTAACCATGCAATTGAATTAATCAACGTTTTCGTTTGACCTTTATATATAAATAACACTGAATCACAGTTCATTACATTAACATTAGCTGAGACAAAAACACAGGATCATCGATAACATTATGAATTAATTTATACAAATATAACAAAGTAATAACTTTTCTATTATTGCAGAGACTTTGTAATGGCTAACAAATTATTATATTTAAAGTACATAGGTGACCAAACTAAACAACAGTATTCTAGTCTACTATGAATTAAAGAATTGTATAAAGGAAAAGCAATAACAGTGTCAGTATCTACAAAGTCTTGATCTCATAATAAATCCTTAAAAATTAACAAAATTAACTTTAGCAACATTTTGTCTATTCTAAGGACACATTCTAAAGGTCTATTATGATTCAAGCCGTTATTACATTGTTTTAAATTATGCACAGCAGCAAAACCAGCTGGTTGTCACGAAATATTATCATCAAAGCCATTTAATGACAAATCATAATATCCGGTTGTTACCGGATTAAAGTCTGCAATTATAAAAGTATTATTAATATATTTGCATAGCTACCTCAGAAAAATCGAAGAGAGTATTAAATTTAATTAAACTAATATTTGGTGTAACATTAATTGCAATAAATACAAAAGAAACTGACATAAATGGTGACAATATTAATTCAATCTGCAATTGGCGATACAATGCTTACATTCGACGAATAAAATTTATTAGACACTGCAATGAAGACACCTCCTCCTCTTGAAAAGCTCCTATGTTTACGGTACATATTGAAACATTGAAAAACTTTTTGAATCTACCCTTATCCACAAAATTAATTTCTCATAATCTTTATCGATTTATACCATTTACGTGTTGTTCTCTGCATAGCGCAAATTTGATAGTTATTATATCAGGAAGTCTGATCCTGGCAGCTTTAATACGCATTCACGGGCCTTTATATACACATTCACATGATGTCCGTTGTCTAGGCAATATTAAATTTCATTGTACTCATCCGTTATAAACAAAAGGCCTGCTATATTAGTCTGTTGTTTATATAATAATGGCCGTGTTTAGTTAAATATACCATCAACAGTTATTGTAGGACACAGTTTAATTATTATAGTCTTACAAAATGTAATTTGCAAATCGAAAAAGAGCGAGGAGGGGGCAGAGGTATTTGAAAAAGTACCTCTTGATAGTCCTCTCACCGCGAAAGGTATTAATCATGAGGAAACCAGTTTGCATAAATGAAAAAAATATCATCTAAAGGTTACAGTATAGGTAACTTACATTATTAATATTAAATAAATCACTTTATATGCACGTGTGTATGTGGCATGTTAAACTGCTTGTCGTACTTGTAATAATTTGTAAATATCTAGTAAAGTACGACCTTCTCTAATATATTCATAGGCCTCATACCCATGTCCTGGACGCAGTCATTTTTTAAGACATTAAATTTATTCTATTGGGGAGCCAAATTTGGCCACAGTTATAATAGGAAAAGCGGTTATATTAATTTTACTGTCAACACAAACGATCGCTCATACATCAGTCTGAATACATTTAGTGTTTGGCGATTAAATTTATTATGTTATCGAAAAACGTCCATCAATAAAATTGTTTTATTGCTTATTGTATATTACATTACCTTACGTTAAACGTATCGTTATTTTTATTATCGGTTCCTATCTGTTGGTGGAATTTGCTACGGGGCAGTAGAGATAAAAAAGGATTTATCTAATTATCAAGTTGCTACCCAATGCTGTTAGTACCGGAATATTGACTTAGAACTTGCAACCGCTTAGTAATTTAGCGAATCTACGCGATACTTTGACGAACACATTAGCAGAGAGTGGACTTGGGCAATTACATGCTATCATGATATCAACATGTATCGAAAAATATAAATATTCAATTAAAAACTAAACAAGATACTTTTCAATAATATTACCTTGTTTATTACTTGATGCCTTGTATAAATCCATATTAAATTATTTTCGTAGCGAAATTCCAAACGTAGATTTTGCATTCTCCGTATTGTATAGGAATACATATAAAATATGTTCTTATATTAGTATAAAGAGTTCCTAACGGAAGTATCAAAGTGCATGACAAAGGTAAATTGGCCACCATCGTCCTGTTTCCTTTTTCTGTCCGTAAACAGGATTTTCAAGACGCACATAATAATGTTAAAGGTTGAGGAGAAGTCGCCTTTTGCGTTTGCTAATCTTTGAAGCACCGTGGCTCTCTCTGATAGCCGTCCACACAAAGTATTTAGAGAGGGCATATAAACAGTTTTGCGTACGGCAGTTTTTTTGTTGCGTGTGTTTGTGTGCGAGAGGAAAACTGAACCGCTATACGTGGAAAAGAATAGGAAAAAAATAAATGCCTATAGAAAAGAGAAAGAGAGAGATAGATTTAAAAATAAGGTGTCGCGAAAACATAGGAAAAAATAAAACGAAATCTATATGTGAGAGAAATTGAATATTTCAAAGGGACCTTTAGAAGTCTTTAGAAATCAGAAGGTATTAAATGGAGGTGATAACTGCTTTGAAAAACATCCGGTCCCCACGACGTACCCTCTGACAAGTTTTTCTATAGCTAAGAACACCTCTATGAACCCCCAACTATATTGTCTTTGCGAAATACAAGTATATTAACTTATATTAAGTATGTCTGTTTCGTTTTTCTTTTCTTTTCCGCCCTGTTCGAACCGTACAGCATGAATTAAACGATATTTATCGCCTTTTTGTGTAAATACACAGGGTTGTCAGTGTTAATAGTAGATATCGTTCGAATAATGCAATTATTCGAAGCGAAAAAGAATCAAGTGGGAACGGAGAACAATAAAATAACGATTTCGAAGGAAACACACACTTTATAATTTATTTAAAATATTTTCCCATAATGTTGCGTGCCGCGAAATGAGCAGAACCAGTAATGTAGAACTAGTACGCGATCCTACAAATATGAAACCGTTGGTTGTGCTGGGTTTATGTGTTACGCGGTTAAACAAGGACGGTGAATGTTTGCGGGTAACGCCGTAATAGCTAAGTTATTTGCAAAAATAAATCTTTTAAACTAACACATCATGCGAGAGAACATAATTGCTCTCTGGTAATTTGCTTATATCACTACTAGTGATGGGCACTACGCATCGACACTAGAATATTGCATGCACTTTTCAATAGCAAAGCTATCATCATTAGCCATAAAAATTAACTAAGTAACTACCGTAAAACTAGATAATTTATACCGAATATATTTCACAGATTTTCCCATATTTCTTCAAATCTGTTGGAAAAATGTAGATTCGCGTTGGTGGGATGTATTTATAATGACATCCTTCAATCGTGTGCCAAATTTCATGAAGTTATGTGCTATAATTCGTGAGACATTGCCACTTTTTAGTAACTATCACACTGACAAAAGTCAATGCTAGGTTTTCCACTATCACCAAACAACAATGCACAATCTCTCGACGCGCGTTTCACTAACCAAGTTAGCATCATCAGGAGATGATTAATCATCTCCTAGTTATTGTTACACCAAAGGTTCCAAAACCCAATTACTGGACTTTTTAGTAACATCACCCTTCAATGATCTCACAGTTTTTCCTGAATTTTTCAAAATCTCTTGGATATTTCTTCTAGGTTAATTATCAAGAAGACATGGAGTTCTTTAACGACCCTGCAGCAGTCGTAAGAATTACCGAAATAGAGTTCAGTTATCAATTGAGAGGATTTAATAAATTCTCTAACTCTTATCGATAGCAAATATAATAAGAAAATCCAATAGGGCCAATATTAATCACAACACACTTGCTTATATATCGTTTACTTTATTTTGCCGTTATTGCAATAAACGCAAGTATTTTAAAACTTCATTTACGAATAAAATCGCCCTGTATAATCTATTAGATAACAACAATGTAATAAAATAGCAAATATATGAATAACTTCCGTTATAAATTGGATCTCTGCGAGTAACTAAGGCGAAATCAGTGGATTGTGAAGACGGGCCTTATAGAACCATATAGTCCGGCGAGAGACTGCATGTAATGTAACACAACACAACACAAAACAAAGTAATGATCAATTAAAAATACGCCGCGTGCGTCCGAGTAAACTTTTTGACGTAAGAGTTATAAATTTTAACATAATAATCGTGCAAGGGCAAACGATTCAAGCGAAACTATTTTCTTGACAATCGCTCCAATCAGAAATCCCCCTGTGTTGGCTCTTCTGGAGTAAAGTTCCTTGATGGTGCGGGCATTAAATCAACGGTCTCGCAATGCTGACAGTTCATTTATATAAGCCAGTTAAAATCGGACCTTCTTGACGCACACCGAACCCACCTTTGAAGATCATTCGTTCATTTATGGAACTATATTGCTATTCTTTCTCACTGGTCATTTCGTAGGTCAGTAGCGTAGCTAAACGAGAGTGCAGCCGAAGGTTCGTATCATTACGTATATTAAAATTAAATTTCATAGTTGAACGTTTCCAATAATGAACTATAGCTTCCATTATTATTACTTGTTAGATTTATTCAAATAAATAGCTGGAATTTATTTGAATTCCTATTTGCAGCTTATTTCTGTTTGGCCAAACTGTTGGAGATAAAACCAGTTTATTGTTAAATAAGCTGTTAAGCAACCATGAATTTGAATAAGCATGGGTAATCAAGTTATCCATGTTCTTTGTCTTTGGTACTGTTTTTTTTTGTGAGTTTTAAATTTTGCATTTATAGAAACGTATGGAAAAAGTAGTTAATGCTAAAATGAGAACATTCAATCGGATTACGTAGGTACATATGAAATTGCACAAACTGCGTGTTGCATGGTTTATCTGTTCCATCATGTCATGTATACCCGTATTACCGATGCAAGTGAATTCATTCAAACATACATATATTATTGTTTGCTGGAAGATTTGACATGGCCCTATGCTCACATACATTAAGGTTTAAAGCGATTGGAAATATGTATGCTGTTTACTAACTATATAAGCGGAGAGGTAACAGGGTCGTCTTTAGAAAAATAGCATTTCCATATTGATTTTTTACGTTATAAACAAGGAATAATATTTGCATTGAAATCTTTTTATAGTTTATTCGACTGGTATGCTAATTTTCTTTTAAAACAGACAGAAAGGATTTCAGTTTAGAGATTCTAATATTTCAGCGATGAATATAGAAGCATATAGGTATGTATGTAACTACTATTCTGTATAAGTGTTCTTGTGTATGTAACAAAAGAACCAGAAGAGTAGTCAGCGTGCTGTAAAATATGAAACATTTCCAATGCAGCCCTGACCCGTGGTCGCGTACAAAATTCCATGACAACGGAGTGCACTGATGTATCAGTCAAGTAGACAACGGTTACAATAACCAGGGCCACCAGGTTGCTTACTGATATTTAAACTTATTACCATATTGTACGACAATATGCAAGAATGCCATTTCTTCCAATAACCACGTTTCGAAAACAGAAAACGTTTACAACTTTATTTATATGGGGATATAGCATCAAATGTCGTTTGTGCCTTGTCTATTTGTAACATATGTATGTACCTTTATGCTAAGTGTTCGATGGTAATTCTCTGTGTATGTTTATATAATAATTTATTTTTTTATTAAGCTAAGAAGGAAAAAATTACATATTGGTATATAGAATTTATGTATGTATAAATATCCACTACTTACATAGAGATAATGATGTTAAAAATGTATTATGAAAATCTTGTTATTACATGTTTCGTTATGATTTCAACTTTATTTTGACGAGAAGAAATTGACAAATGAGATGAGAAATGAGTAGGTTATAGGTACTGAATTATATGCCCAATATAATTCGCGAAAATAATGGAAACTATATCCTGAGAAAAAAACAATATTGCTGACAAATTGATCATCCTAAGTAAAAATTATACTTAAATAACGGCACAGATATTCTAAGTATTTAGGTTAAATAATAATGTTATTAATAGTGTTACATTTCTGAATTACAATGTAATATAGATAATATAATTTTGTCACTCTATGCATCTAATGCAATTGATTAGCATTTCATTCATGACATTCACTTTGTAAAAGATATGTTTTATATAGTAAATAATCTAATTTATAGGAAATATTGTCACGCATCCTATTGATTCACTTAGCTTGTATATGCAATAATTGAAAATTTGATTCAAAAAAGGATATATATATATTAATCAATGCAGTTCAAAATAAACTTCTCCGCATGGCGAACATTTTCAACCTCACAATATATGTACGAATGTATATTACATAACCGGCTTTCATTATTTATTAAAATCCATTTAATAACGGCTTGCGGATCATTTGAATATCCCTTGAAAAATTTGTTTAATTTTCGAATTTAATTCAGGTCTTAATTAGCCGGCCATTGGAGTTCTAACCCGAAATCAATTGTTTTCATTTGATCCGTTGATTATTATTTCATCCAGTTGTTCGGCCTATTGAATTCGCGAAAATAAATTTCCCTCTTGGCCGTTTTAATATTAATCTCGGGCTGTCTAATTCCAATGTATTTTAACCTGATATAATGATTAGATTTGCGCGCTGTAAAAAAATATTGTAAATGTGATAGAGAATTTTTGTTAACTAAAATGTATTTGTTACTTCTACGTTCTCTTGTTATAATTGTAGTAGAAAATAACGTTGATGTTACCATGACAAATAATGTTAACAGAAAAGACACTTATTTGGTATTATTATTGTATGTTACCCCAACATAAAAATTGTAACTCTTGACAAATTTTCACTTAACGAGGAATTTTTTTTTACTGAGTATATGGATCGATGGTTGATTGAACAGAAGCGTACCTTTTATTTCTTCTTTGATCTGGGATAATCGTAATGAGTTTTGGTGGATGTTTGTCCCCCTCTCTCACCCCCTCCTCCAGTTGATACGCTTATGTTAGCGCAATTAGTATACATAGAAATCCGCTGCAATCATATTTTTGCACGAATATCCATATAAGTAAGCAAATTACAAAGTGGAACCGCATACGTTATCATTATATAATGATAATAAGGATTAACTTCCGCTTCTACTTAAACTGTCTCCTCAGTCCTTCGTTTATTTTTGCCTTACAACAATAATTTGTGCGTCCATTCATAGATTTTCCCTTAGCATTATGATATGCTGTTTTCTGTGCGACTAACTTTAATATTATATCATTTCTAACAATCTAATTTTAGAAAATTTCCAGATAGAGGGAACTCTCGGCAATTTTGCGCGTCTGTAGCTGGTAGTAGCACGCCGTACTTTTAATTATGTAATAATCGCAAATAAGGGAAATTACTTTACTCTCTGTGTCTCTCATTGTCAGCAAATAAAAGAACACGCGAATATCATGACACGCTATATAGTAAATTGCTTAATTACGGAAAACGTTTGAAGTCTTTTTTATTTATAAGCCGCGTACTTTGTCTAGTAAATATGTATGTATACGTTCACATCAATGGGGATTATTAAGTTGCTAAGTACTGTTTCTCGCAAATTAACGATGTTCACTTGAAACAAACAAGAACGAATAAATATTAGGCCTAATAAGCTAAGATTCATTTATTTAAAAACGATATGCAGGTGTTTTTATCAAAATTTAATTTTAAACTAAACACTGATAAAAAATTTTGTGTAAAATTATCATGCTGATCGTAAAAATCGTTTTTTACTAATCGATTCCCGGTTAAAAGACGCATCTGGTAGACTATATTAGAGGGCTTTAGCGCGAACTTATATTTTCAAAACTTTTAGCTCAAATATCTCGAAAACATCGACGAAAGCTTACCGCCATTCGATTCCTCGTTGCAAGACGCTTCTAATGGACCCTAAGGAAATGACCGAACGTAGATTTTATTTTCGAAACTTTTTCTGATCTTATTTCATTTTCTTTCTTTAAGCTTCTTTTGTTTAAACGACACTAGTATTCTCTTATTGGGCATATGAAACTTTCCGCTTCATGTGTTGGTGTTATTCATTATCGAGTGTATTCGTATTTAGCTCAAGAATTTCAAATTTATACTTGTTGAGAACGAATCTAACAAAAGGCATTAATAAAATAATTCGTAACGTGTAATTCTCTGTCATGGAACTATTTAATTAAAAAATTCTGCTTGGTTTAGTTATGTGAAGGTCGGTAGTGAAATCGCAGCGAAAAAAAAAGAAAAACCGCGTCGCAGGGCGAAGAAACAGAGAGAGACGGAGGCACAGCGAAACATTTTCGGTATTCGAACATTTGTTGTAAAAATATGTCGGTTGCATTTTTTACGGCGCGATTTTTAACAAGTGATTATTTGGTATATGCGCCGGGAATGTTTTGAATATGTAAAATAATGAGTGTATATAGGCAGCGGTCTCAAACTATTTACTCTTTCACCTAGTACGATACTTAACAACACCCGGTGCTGTGTTGTACAGCTCGTTTTTCTTTCAGTTTTTATTTCGATTCCTGTCTTCTCCGTGTTGATCCTTTAAATTCCAACGTATCGGGCAATTTCGATGCCTTGTCATTCCATAAATTCACCAACGGGCTAAATATTTTCTGGTTAAAGATTTATTGCGACATAAATTAGCAGATACATATTAAAATAGAAACTAGCCGCGTAAAATATATATTATAAATCTTGGTAAGAATATGGTGCAGAAAGTTACCTTCTGTTCTTCGCCAATCGTATCACAATAATGAATAAAAATCATGAACGAACAACCAAAAATTATTGTTTTGAAACCGGATAAAAGTACTAAATGCTTCATTTAATGATACATTTTGTGGAAACTTACAAATAAAATACCCAAGTAATTACATTATATTTACACGTGTCCTATTAGGATTAATTCCAATGGGAGATTGAATAAACAGGATTCGCTGCTTAAGTATTTATTATTACGCCACGCGGACATGCAGAATTTATTAAAACTACACGACTTGGAAAAAATAAAGGGAAACAAGAAGTAGGGTTCGGTTCTTCGTTTTGTCGTTGGTTCGCGGAGAGAAATTTATAAGCGAAGAAACGACGCGCGCACAACGCAAGGGACTTTAAAATCTGCTGCTGCACCAATTTAAAATGTATTTTCTAAATAAGCCGATGGTATACGTTCCGATTGCCATAGATTAGGAGAATCGCGTCCCCGTGGTTTCGAAAAGGGGAACAGGAATGTAAACATGAATGTTGCATGAGTTCTTGTGAATCGTGCCAGTCATAACTCACAAGTGGTTGTGTCACCGTTAGTGCCTGGTTAGTGGCTACCCGGACGGCCTAAGAAACATTCAGGCAAGACGATCCCAAGCTAACACCATTGCCGAACTATTTTTTTTTTATTATTATTTTTGTTTTAGTCCCAACTTGTGTTTCAGCAACGCTTTTAACTCCGGAAAATTATTTTAAACTATCTCGTGTTCTGTCTGAAGACATGAAGTGACGGGTATACAATCCGTTTAGTTTCTGTGCTTGGTATTAAATACGTAAACACTCTATTACTAACAAATTGCAAATCAACAAGATTTATTATTAGTAAATAGAAGTGCATAATTTACAACCGGATTAAAGAGCGATAATTAAACGAATATTTGTCACACACACAAACTATCTTAAAATAAAAAAAAAATGGAGGTATGGGTTGTAAAACAATTTAAAGAATTGAATTCCCCAACTGTATTAGTTTGTATTTAAATGATATCACTCTTTTTTCTTGTAAATAGAACACATATTCGTCGTAAAAGAAAATAAAAGATTGAATCGCTTGCATTGATAACTTATATGAAAAGGGATGGCTTATATAAGATGGGAAATACGCAGATGGACAATTCACCTCCTCCTTTGGATATAAAACCAATCCTGCATAAATACTTGTTATGGGTAATTGACAATGATAGATGGACTAGTTACTGCATTATGTAGTACAAAGTACAAACTTCTTATTGACGTAGACGGATAGCCCGTAGTAGTGCCGGTTATAAGTCGGGTCTCTCTCAGATAACTAAGCCAAACATAAAGTTACTTTTCAGTAAATATTGTTCCCTTTATTGGATTTATGCAAATTAAAAATTCCAACCGCCCTTTAGATCTTGTATTACTTTGTGTCAAAAGAGACGCGTCAGTTGTATTTTGGGCCGTCCCGTCCTGTTAACTTTAAAAATATAATTTAAATTTAAATGCCCACACGTTGGCTGCGGTAATCCGGATTCATTTTATACAGGGTACGTGAAATTAAAACAGTTTGAACATCTGACGCCGATTGATGAATTTGAAATTATAGATATAGTTAGATCTGTGACAGTGAAACATTCATGCAAATATTGATCGTCTTAATTCCTGTAGAAACGTCATCTTATAGGAATGCAGTTTTTATTGGTGGAAACATTTTAAAACAATTCGATGGCTAACGTTATTCTCTCGAGCTATTTCATGTGTACTTGATATTGGATTCTCTGCCAAAATAAAAAATAAAAAATCATACAGGATGTTCAATTTTAGAAAGTACAGTAGTACCCCCATATCCGCGGGGGTTCGGTTCTGTGCTCTTCCGCGGATAGTAGCGAACGCTTTATTTCCGAATACACTATGAAGTATGAAGCAAGGTTAAAACAATGAAACAAGAAAAAATAAGTTATATAATATTTATTTAAAATAAATAAACAATAAATAAATAAATATTCTTGTGCTGTGGCACAAATAGAATTTAAGTTTAATAAATATATAAGTTCATACATATAGTACATATTTACATACACAACAAGAAAAACTTTATCATCGTGAGCTACATATTCATTCATCTTCCTCCAAGTCCAAGTTAGCAGTCGATTGTTTACTTAGATCCGAAGCAAACGATGTTGACGGCTGTGCATTATCGATAGTTTTGTCGACTTTTTCAAAGAACATTGTGATTGGTAGTTGTAGTTTTTGTCTTTTCATTTCAATAAACAAATCCTCCAAAGGTTTCAAGGCGTCTGTTATAGTGCGAGTAATTTTTATACTGCGTTCCAATATTGGATCATATTCTACTATCTGTTCTTTTAATTTTTGAGCAGTTCGAAATATCGCTGAAAATTTTTCAACCGTCCATGCTGGCGGTTCTTGTTGACCCTCATCCTCATCGTCACTCGCTTCTGGAGAAGATTTCACAAGCTCTACCAATTCCTCGTTGGTGAATACTTGATCCTCTTCGTTTATGTAATCACTGAGTTCCTCTTTGGTTATATTGTTAAATCCTTCTCCATCTATTTTCTGTGCTATGTTAAATATCGTTGTGTCTTCAGAACTAAGAACGATGTCATTCCACAGATTTTTTCAATATGCTATTATCGTTTCTGACTTTCATTCCTCCATCGCTCCTTTGATAAATAGAATTGCGTCAGCAATTGTAAATGACTTCCAGCATTCCATGAGATTTCCATCAGAGCATTCGTTAGCCATTGTATACAGCATTTCGAAAACCTGTCGAATATATATGGCTTTAAAGCATCTAATGACACCTTGATCAAGGGGCTGAAGCAATAAGGTCGTGTTAGGTGGTAAAGAAACCACTTCAACATTTTTATTTTCTGTGCCTAGTGACACAGGATGCCCAGGAGCATTGTCTAGTATCAGCAGCACTTTAAATGGTAATTCTTCCTTTTCCAAATATCTTTCCACTTCCGCAATAAAGCATTGATGAAACCATTGTGTAAATAGAACAGCCGTAACCCACGCCTTTCGATTTGATTGCCAAAACACAGGCAGGTAATCTTTGGCATCTTTGTATTTAAGAGCACGTGGATTCTGTGATCGGTAAACAAGTCCAGGTTTAATCATATGACCAGTTGCATTTGTACAAAATATCAAGGTAAGTCTATCCTTAATTGCTTTAAAGCCTGGTGCACTCTTTGCAGTCTTATGAATATAAGTCATAAAAGTCTGTGATAACATGAAAAACAATTCTATTCCATTAATGGTTGTATAAAAATCCTTTCGAAAAGGTGGCCTTTTCAATGACGCGAGTTTCAGTCCAGTCATGCTTAGATCAGACGAGTAAAACTGCTCTTAAGTAACATTGACAAATGTTCTGGAAAAGCGCTACCTTGCAAACGCCGGACTCATTTCTTTTTGCGATTGACGCAGAAGCAGCTCAAAACGAACATTTAATTAATAGCTAATGGTCGGAGTGCGTTTTTCTGTAGCCACCAAAGTGTTATCGGGAATCCTCTCTTGTATATAACCTTCCTTCGTGTTATTTTATTTTTACCCTTAGCAATATCCTCGTTGGAAATCGAAGGTATGTTACAAGGGAAATTTCATTCAATCCATCGACGTCTTCATCGCACATATTGTTCTATTGACGGAGATAAAAGTGCCCATTCACGCCCGCGAGCGTTAGCATAAAATAATTATTACACTTGCGGCTCTTTGAAAGAGAAGGTGTGCAAATGAATATGAAACCGACGACCCCTGCGCAAACTGTCACAATAAATAAAAAAATCAGTCATTACCGAGGCGTCATAATAATCACCCAGGGTGTGCGTAGCATCAGGCACCGTGTAAGAGACCATATGGATAAGAGGCCTTCCGAATAGGGTGCGAAAAACTAAGGGGGTTTGTCACCACTTCCACGTTCCGCCGTGCGAAGGCTTAAAATCAATAAACTCTTCAGCGCCTTAGGGATGCAATAGAAATTATCACCGCAGAAATCATATCTGCAAAGTTAATAATTCCGTCGGAAAGTGAATGTTTAACATCTCCACTCAATTTCGTCAAGCTAAATGAAAAAAGATCTAAGTGTCTTTGAGACGTTTTTTTTTTTTTCGCAATTCCTTTAGCGCGCTGTCCGCGCGCGGATACACGTGTGTGAAGGCACAGGGGCGTATAAGGTGTCGCAAAGGACAAGAACTTTATTCAACCGAGACACTTGAGTCCACAAAGCGCACCTTAAAGACGTTTGATGATCTAGATATGCCCGTGTTTTAGCAGTATTGTTTGTGAAGTGCTCAGTCCTGAACTAAAACTTTGCCACGTGCATTTACGTTTCAGGGGCGCGATCCGTTTAATTGATGATCTAATTTCTTATCCCTTTAGATAAAAATAGTGAGGTTAACCTATCTTTCTCAGCGTCCCAGCATTCGCAGCGATGTAAACTTGGGAATAAATTTGTAAGATAACAAATATTAACCAGACCATCGATAAATATTTTTATAATTGCCCATTGTGGGTATGGAATAATTTAATACATTATCTTTACGTACGCCATACGGACACTGCACACTGTGCATATATGAAGTTTCTAGCATATATATGGAGAATACGGGTGCTTTAACATACAATACCACTGAAAACGAAGAATTGAAGCCCAGAGACGGAGTCTACTTTTGAGGGAAATGTTCTATAAATCGCGTTTTGCTTTATCGCCCATGAATAATTCAGAAAATTTTGCTCTTAAATGCGTTTCTTTTATACAGGCCCGTGGAAATTGGGAGGGGGGGGGGGAGGGATTTTTATAGGGGCCCGGCGTTACTAATTGTTTTGAAAACTGAAAATTACAATAAAAACTAATGGATAAGATAGGGTAGTAGTAGGTCCACTAGTTCGTGTTTTGTTAAATAATATATTAGTATTATTTATTCCCCTTACTGTTTAATTTTTTTGTAGTGTGTATTTTCGAACGAAATTCTTCGAATTTATTCTTTGGTAATGTATCCGCAATCTGTTTCTTTCCATCTAAATATCTCAGCTGACCTTCATTTCTTACTAAACTCTCTTATGAAATGATATTTGATATCTATATGATTTGTTATTTTTTTTTGGTTTTCTAGGTTCTTGGCGATTTGAATGCAACTTTGATTATCTTCATAGATCATTGTAGTTGGTAGTTGCAGGTTCATATCCTTCAGGATCTTTCTTGTCCATAAAGCTAACAGCTATATACTCACCCTCTGCCTGAGATAAAGCAACTGCAGTTTGTTTTGTGATATCCACGATACAGTATTTCCATAGATCTTGAAAATAATGCCAGATGTAGACTTACCGTATCCATTCCTCAATTTCCATCAGCGTATCTTTCTAAGATCGACTTGCTTTCTCAGCATACATACGATAACTTAAACCTTGCCAAAGTTCTACGGTAGGTTTAGTTAGGAACCGACTGAGATAGTTTAATGCAAAACTCAAGTCAGGCCTAGACCCTAATATAGTTAGGGTTCGTAAAGCATTGCTTTCCTGTCATCTACAGCAATAAGATCATTTTGAGTATTAATAATTTTAACTTTAACTTTTCGAAATGTCACAGTTAGTGCTGCAGTTTCCATCTTCCTTACAGATAGTAAATTCAATTGTAAATTATCTATGTAAAGTACATCCTTCTAAATACAGAGCCTTTGGCTCCTTTTTGTAGAAAAATACATTGAATTTGATACTCTGACCTTGGTTTGGTTCTGTTATTTTTGTAGGATTCTCTAATCTTCTTGAGTTTGTGAAATACTTGGGTGTTTATCATGTGTTCCGTTGCACCAAAATCTAATACCCATTTTATTTCCTTTCTGGTAGATTCTTGTGTGTTGTGCACAAATTTTCCTCCGATGCAATGAATGTAACTGCCACATTAGCATGATTTGATTTTGCTTTACTCTTGCAATCAGCCCATTTGTGTCTTACCAAGGAAACATTTTGGGTAATAGTGAAACAAAGTAGGAGCAGTAATTCGTTCAGAAATTAAGGATGTTTTGGTGAAACGATTTTCGGCACATCTTTGCAAATATCGCAGAAACAGTTGGAGATATCGATGTTTGCTTTCCACCATTCCAAATTAGAGATCTCAAGTGTGAACTTAATTTTTCGTTTCAGACTTGTTTGTTATTGACTGTACGAGATGAATTAAAAAATTAAGCACGGAAATCTGACTAGGTAAAATTTCGTTCAACATATTTCTGTTGCGAAAACTAGAAAGGGAATAAAAAATCCTGTAACACTGGAAGGAATACGAACCAACCCCCCTCTCTCATGCTTTGCATTTTTCAACATCGACTCCCAACTTTAGCTGCAGCAACGTGCAACGTCAATACATCAGTTATTAATTCAGAATATGGAAACTTTTGGTGTATCTAATAATTACGAGAATTTGAATTTAAAAAAAAAAAAACGAAGTTGAACGAGCAATGTATCGCGCGAATCCTTTTACAGGGATGTATGCAGTATACATATAGTATTATGTTGTATGGTATATTATTTTGTCTACATGCTGATGTCGTCCCATCCTTATCTAGCGTGGGGAAAGATCAAAGGTGGATGCGTAGAGGATATTGTGGCGTAAAAATTATGGCCGTACGCGCTGATACACAGGTTATGCACCGCGTAGCGTACTATTGTGTTTAAGGGGGTGTAAGTATATAACATAGGGGTAGGTCGGGGTTGCTGCGCCAAGCAAGCCACCGTGTATCTGTTATCGAATAAAAAAAAAAGAAGCTCCCTGTATGTAGACTGTGTGAGTTTAACAGAAACTATGTCAGTGATTTTATCGGGAAAAAAGATTAACTGTGTCTTTCACTTTCAGGCAATATTATCAAATCGTTTGGGTTTCATTGTATTGTTGCAATGTCTGTATTTATCATAATTTCCAAAATTTTCAAATATTCAATTTAGTTAATTTGGTCTTAGCATGAGCAATCAGTTTGAAATTTTTATAAATTTTATATTTCGTTCGGCATCTTAAATAAATAAATAACATATATTTGCTATAAGTTCAATGTACATCAATCTTCAATTCTGAAACTCGTTTCTAAATAAATTAGATAAATTTTGATTGCCGCTTATATCATATATCTCTAAGTATGTTTCTGTTTACAAATTAAAGAAACTAAGTTTAAAATTGTGCAATTAAAGTTTATATTTTAGCGATGAAAATATGCTTTCATTAAAATCTATAACAAATTGTATATATAGGTAGACTATGATAAGATTTGATATAATATAAATACGCGCCATCGATGACATCTGTGGGTTTCAGTTGAAACTACATCCTCTGAAAACAGCAACAAGTGTGTTTCCTCCTGTTTAAAATATGATAAAAATCATTCCATGTAGATATAGCATAATATAGTAAACACCAGATAAAATCTTCCACTGTAAAAGGTGGAATTTGAAAATATCTCATGTACCCCCGATATACATTTTATATGTCGCCCGTTTTCTTCCTCGCTTGTAAACTTCGCCTTCGTCTTTTGTTTCTTCCGTGGGCGGTTGTAAACATGGCTGACGTGTTTCCCGGAACCCCATTGGTCAAAGCCCGAGACGCCCTCATTAGCACGCAATTCATTATCTTAGTATGAATGTGTACTTCTGATGCGTAGCGACCCTTTTGTACGTGCTTATACGCATTATAACGGGTGTTCCGTTTGCTACCCTTTAGCGTTCGACTGCTACTCATCAAATGGAACTACATACCGCGTCACCCTTTTAAATAAATTAATCTGGATTTATTCGGATCGCCTTCTTGTTGGATGTTGTTGGAATGGGTATTACCCTCTGAGGAAAGCGCGCTCTTTGGAGAGTTACAACTTGACCTGTACCTGCACGTACCTCTTCAACTTTGACATTTAATCTTTTTACTTACTAATGCGCACCAATTAAATAATTTTAAGATGGAGATCTCTCGTATTCTAATCGGTTTTGTTTCAAAGCATTTTGAAGTAAATCACATGCATTCGTTTGCGTAAGTTTTTGAATATTGTAATATACAGAATAACCAGAATAAGTAAAATCCTATTTTAAACACTCTACAAATCGCCAAAATATTTAGATTAAGGTATCTCATTATATTGTGCTTTCTTTATCAGACGTATTATTCGTAAAAGCTAAAAAAAAACCTCCGCATTTTCTTTCTCCTCCTCAATTTCTTTGTCCTCATCTGTTTTTGGGCGAATCATCTTTCTCGTCGAACGGTCACCGAAAACTATTTGATTTGCTCTGCAATTTTAAGTTTATAATCGCAATTCTTATTTGATTCGTTTTGCTTCCTTATTAACGTTTAGATTAGGATGATTGATTAAAAAAGTATGAGCAGAATTTTGAACTGATTAAAAGCCAAATTAGCTTTCCAATCCTTCATTTAATTTACTTGTTATTATGGGGTCTTTGAAACTGCTATTTAGTTCTCCTTCCATTATTTGTGTATTCCATGTTCATAAATTTTTTATTCTGTAGTTGGGAGATGATTTATGATTCAATGTAATTCGTTTTAAAAGCGAATTTTTTAAATGACCAGTTTTGAATTGTATATCATCCGGATATTGGAGCGCCAAAACGTTAGTTTTTTGTATAGATATTGTATACTTGTATATATAAGTACATATATAAAATAAAAACCGATACGTGAAATCATAAAAATGCATCTTTCCGTAACCCCCTTTCTGAGACGGTGTGGCCATAAGAATTAAAAAGAAGGCAAATAAAAGAAAATACTTAACCCATGGAAACGTTAGCATACGTTGCATGGCATCTGGACGTGTGTAATTTAAAACGAATATGGCGCATAATGAAAAATCACCAATAGTTTTTAACTTCTATTGTTTTTCTTATTTTACTTCCTGAGGGGTTTGACGTTTGGTTTCACCGGTCCTCCCTTTTGTAAAACAATAAGGGCCCTGCCTAGTATAACACGCCTTTTACATACTTATGTCCATTCTTCTTCACACCTTTTACTTTACAAAATTTTACGCCATGTTGATTGGGATCAATTAAACCTGAACGGATATAATTACATGAGGGGAAATTTGATATACACCATATAACACTACTTCTCTCCTTCTTTTCTTTTCCTTTTATGTTTTCAGTTTCCTCTGCGGCTAATACTACAAACCATGTATAGATTTTAAAATCTATATACGTTATATAATATAACGGTTATTTCTCACAAGTTCATTTTACTGATTACAACAGAAACGACGCAGCTGTGTACAATCATACTGTATAAACAGAGTTTTTAACGCATTCACTCGACCGAAAACTATTCCGGGGAAAGCAATTAATACATTTGAAGATCAAACATTCTAAATTATCTCGAAAAAACCATTTCTAGGGTGTGATATTTGAAATAGAAAAAAAAAAAAACGAAAGGAAGCGATAAAGATTTCGAACATTTCCATTAGTACTTATTCCCGGCGCATTAGTGACACCAATGCGTGTGGCATTTTATAATATTATTATCTACATAGTTCATTCTTCACCTTTCCAGAACGTAAAATATAAAATAATTACGGATTTATTTGAATCGAAAATTACATTACACTTACCAAGATAGATAACACGTTTAATGGTAAAAAAAGCTTGGGTCGTATAAGAGATGTTCTTTAATGCGTTTGAGTGGAAACAGAAAGAGGTTTTTTTTTTTTAATATTGACTTATGTGAGTGTCGTTAATATCCTAATTATTTATTATAGCTTTTAAACTTCATTTACCGGACCAACAAAGCTTTCTATATTACGTTAAACAGAAATTCATAATTAAATTCATTACGTGTTGAAGGTGATATTTTTACGTAATTAAAAAACATTATTCATAAATAATGTAGTGCGACTCTGTTTTACAAGCCGCCTTTATTTCCCTGTTTAAAAACAAGATGTTTTGCATAGCCCAGTCAGAATGTATACAAAGTATTTTAAATTTTGATTAGAATACTACAATTACTAAAGGTGGCATAACAATGATAATAATTGCACGTGTCACTGACTTGTAAATTTAAACGTGAAGATTCTTATAGGTATATGAGAATGTAAATCATTCCCTTATAGGAACAGTTTGAATACAATGTTGTTAATGGTATAGTGATTGATTTATAAACATATTTTAAGGTAGAACAAAGAATGTTAAGTAAATGGGAGATAAATACGAATGCACGTCGAACAAAGAGAGGCTTAAACACAAAAGATTTCTGTACTGTCATAAGCCGAGAAATTATTGTCAGCAACATAATATAAAGTAATCATAATAAAATTTCAAGTACGAGCCGGGTCACCTTATCCTTTTATTAAACCTCTTCTTGTACTTGTTTTGTTAGCGTGTCACCTTTTATTTCATTCCCCATCTCGGTTTTTAAAAGTGTTTATTATTTATACGTTAACTAAGTGTGCGTATCAACAAGTGGGTGTTTTACAAAACATAATTATTAGGTCAATACAGAAAAACTCCTCGTAGGGAATACTATCCGTGTATGCTTGAAATATATATGGTAAAGAGGTGATAGACGTTCAGAATTTTATGTATATATACGACGAACTATATTAGCTAAAAGCATTCTTGTGTAAAATAACTGTCCGATGCATTCATACGTTACCTGGGCTCTACACTAAACAGGTCTGATAAGACAATGAAAGTGGATAAGAGCTTCTTTATTGATCACTTTTCATTGGTTATTGTAATATTAATGTACCCGAAAGAGATAAACTCATTTCAACTTCTATCTACAGGTGTTAATCTAAATAGGGGACTGCACAAACGTACGATAAAACTATTATATGGAATGTGTTTCTTTACGCCTCACAAGAAGAATAAGACATAATTTATTTTTTAATATCACACCGGACGTGTATTCACGTAATTTCGTTCGAACCGCGCTAAATATACCGAATTCTTTTTATTAAGAGGTGTTCGCCGATTAAATTTAACAAAAACAACTTTTAAATATTTAAATGTTTGTTATTTATTCGCGTCTTTTATGAGAATTCCACTGGGAGGACCTAATCGCGTTATTTACACGTAAAACATGCGCCGAATTTTCCTAAGAGATCCGAAATTTATTTGCGAAACGTAAGTAGTATTGGCTCGCTTAAAGTCGCAAGGCAGTAAATCGTATTTAGGATGATGTTTAATAAAATCACAACCAGAGGATTATGTTCGTTTATACTATGTAATGGTCTCCAGGTACATTCTTAAAGCCTGGCAATATTAGTAAATTATCTGTTTAAATCAGGGTCTTATAAATGCTGCAGATTATTGTTTCGAATTTTTATTACGACAAATACTCAAAGGAAATCCTCTTATTGATTAAGATTTTCATTACTCGGATTTTGGAAAGTACATTTAGGGTATTATTAAGAAAAATTAATTCTTCCAATAAGATTTTTCACCTTGAATACTTTTTAATATCGTAAATTAGAGTTTTTTTTTTTTAAGTAAATTACTTCAGGAGTTTGTAGAAACATATCCTAATTTATTTTAGGCATTATATAGTAGACCTTTTGCAAGAATATGGCGATATACTTAAAACATCTTCCGCAGTGGCGCAGCGAAAACTTGGGAGCCCCCCTCGCAGAATTTGTTCCCCTTGCCTGCTAGTATATAATTTTAAAATATAGGATATTTTATTTTTAAGCCACAAATGTACATCCAGTTTTATTCCACAATTTAAATAAAACGAAATCATAACACGTTATATAGTAATAATTTCTAATAAAAAAATTTACGTGAAAAATTTTGGAAATCCCCGAAATAATAATAGAAAAAAAATACTTTCTTATAAATAAATACAAAATATATATTGCAATGTCGTTATAATTCTTTTCTATTATCATTTTCTTAAAAAAAACACCGATTTAATCCATTCAATTATTGACATTTAAATTTAGAATTTAAATCAACCTACGCTTTTATATTTATCGATCTTAGGTTGGTTGGCCCGGACAGAACTGCCCATAAATAATAAGATGGCGAACGTAGCAATTTGTATACATAACCTTAACAAACTTCACGTGCTTATATTATTTAAAATCGACGCTCTATTGAATTAGTGCTATGTTGTAAAAGTGTGGTGTCTATTACGCTTTCGAAAATGTCATTCTTCTTAAAAGGAAAACGCACTTCAACAAATTCAAAGGTGAGTTTTTTGGTTACCATCTTGCACCCTGAATGTACCACCCTTATTTATTCTTAGTACGGTAAGGTAAACGCAAAGAAAAGGAAGCTAAGTAAACGACAGGAGGCCGAGGAGGAAGAGATACTAAGCAGCAGTGAAGATGAATCGAAGAAACCAGAACAGAACGACGAAGAAAATGCCCAATCATCCGACAACGAAAACGAGACAGCTCAAGAGAAGAAGTTGCGTTTGGCGAAGGTTTATTTGGAGGAGATCAGCAGGAAAGGTGAAATTAATATGAGTTTATGTTACGATATCGAAGATCTGTTTTTCTTTATCTTATATTGTACGTTTTAGAGCGAGAGAAATTGGAACGCGAAAATGAGGATCTGCACGGAGGCTCTGTGGCTAAAATATTAAAGGAGGACTATCTCAGATCTACTGGAAATTTACAGACATTAGTTGCGAGCAGGTACACAGGTGCTGATCTGAATAACATGAAAGTTATGAAATGCAAGGATCACCGAAGTTGTTTAACATGTTTTTGCTTGACGAATCAGTTCATATTTTCTGGCAGTAAAGATGGGAGTATTGTGAAATGTGAGTATTTAAAGTAACATGTAGAATGTTGTCAAAAAGTCCAGAGATTGTACTTTGGCATGCAGGTGATTCAATCAATAATCACAATTTTGATATTTGCATATTGCTTCTGTTAAGTCATTAGATCATTTAAATTAAAGGATAGTATTATATGTAATTTAAATGACAACAGTATTTGTCAACATTGTGCTGTATATTTTCAGTGCATTAAAATATAAATTAGTAGAATTCTAGGTATTTAATTTAATCTTTGGTGTATTTGTCATTATGCTTAATAATTTGAAGAGCTACAGATCTGTATTATAGTCTTTTCTTTATATAAACTAAGTAACTATACTTTTCATTAATATCTCAAAAAATGTTTCGATACAAATTTGATTGAAAGAAATGGCAATAAAAACAGTTCTAGTTACTTTAGTATAAGTTATGAGAGTCGATTTTCGTTACATTGGTGATAGTTCAATCAGGAATAAGGAGAAAAACAAATCGTAAAGGCCATAATTTAATAAATAAATGAGATTTCTTATGTGTTTGAATATGTTCATATCATTCACCGCTTGGGCGTTATTTCATCAATAATAAGCAACCAAAAACGGAAGATAATAAAAAGAACGAACCATCAGCACTGCGTGAAGTTTAATTCCAATTTCCTCTGGAAAGACTTTTTAAATATCTATGTAATGCAAAATATTAAAAAAAGAAAATAAACAATTATTATCCGTGTGAGTGCTGACTTTTTGACAAACTTTGTATAATTTGTATCTGTATATTATTGTAATGTAATTTATATTTTCAGGGTCTCTAGAAGAGTGCAGAAAAGTTGGAAGTATACCATACTCAAAACGTTATTTAATTTCAAATAAGGTGATCGGACACATGAAAATGATAACTAGTCTTGCCGTTACAAGCGATGGAAAATTCTTAGTATGTATAATTTCCTAGCATATTCTTCTGAATACCTTTCAATTTAAATTATTCTTTCTACTGCGTTGATTATTGCATTATTGTATTTTTTTCGAGAGATACTTTATTAATAACTCTTCTAATTTATTTAGTTACATTTTCAAGCGTCTAGTTGAACGATTTCTTTTGCGTTCCTGTCAACATCTCGATGTTGGCGAAAGAAACCGACTTCGAAACGTTTGCCTTATCGATTGATTGTTTCCAGGCTGCATCTGATAGTTCTACGAATATACAAATATGGGATCCGGATACTTTAAAACATATCGAGACCCTAAAGGGCCACCAGCACACAGTGACAGGGTTAGTATTTAGAAAAAGCACTCACACATTGTATTCCTGCAGTAAGGATAGATCGGTGAAGGTTTGGTCTTTGGACGAGATGGCTTACGTTGAAACTATGTACGGCCATCAGAACCACATCACATCGATAGATGCTTTATCGCGGGAAAGGGCTATAACTTCTGGTGGTATGGATGGTACTATAAGGGTTTGGAAGATCGTCGAGGAATCGCAGCTCATTTACAACGGTCCTTCCGAAAGTATTGATATAGTAAGATTGTTAAATGAGGAGACGTTTGTTTCGGGCAGCGCTGATGGGGCTATAAACGTCTGGGGTGTCAACAAAAAGAAGCCGTTGTGTACGTATAAGACAGCTCACGACTCGAACCCGGTCAATGAGGAGCCCTATTGGATTTGTTCGATAGCAACTTTAATAAACACAGATTTAATAGCGTCTGGTTCCCAGAATGGGCAAATAAAACTGTGGAAATTAAGCGATAATTTCAAGAGCATCGACTTACTGTTTACTGTTGACGTTAAGGGATTCGTTAATCACCTTGCATTTACGGAAGATGGGAAATTTTTAATAGCAGCCATTGGTAACGAGCACAAATTTGGACGGTGGAATGTCATTAAAGATGTTAAGAATTCCATAATCAAAATTCCTCTACATATATCAAATAAAAAGTAGTCAAAATAACTTAAAGAAAAAAAAAAATTGATGTTACTCTCGAGAATATGTTTAAATGGAGATGTTCAAAATATGTTCTATCGCTGTGGTCCGTTGCAAGAAACGTTGCTCCCTCCCTTTCACACCCAAATCCTCCATCCTTTGTCTAGGTAAATTAAATTAATAAGTGTGAAATTGATATCATTGTGTGCTTAAAATGATAATCATTCTCATTCCGGTTTTAGTTCAATCTTTATTGGATGAATTATAAAACTTTTATTATTATTATTACTGATGGAAATTCGTGAACTATTTAAAAGATAAAAAAATATATATTGTTTGTATTATTGAACGCATTAAAATTTGTTTTTACAATAAAAGAATCCATGTATATTTTTAATTTAGTTTTTATTTAAAACCTTCACCTTGTTTTTTTTTTTACATGTAGTTACACATTGATACAAAATTTGTACTATGATACCTCAACCTTACACATAGAAATTTTAACTTTAATCTAAAGAAATATAATAATTTAAAATAAAAAAATCCTTTTGAAAATATTAAAACTGATATTCTGATACGACTAAGATTATTTTCGCAACCATCTTGCTGTTAAATATATGATTGTAATATAACTTCAACTCCATGTGCAATTCTATCTCTTGCGGGCCCTCGATGGGTCTCACTAAAGCCAATATTGCCTTGTGTTTCATGGTGTTCATTCTGAAGAAACCCTCGTGCGCCCTCTCGATACCCGACGGACAGATTACGTTCGCAATTTTCATCGAGAATTCCGTAGCCGATCCGGGCCAAATGGGCCCTCTCATCTGGAAGAAGTCCACGTGTCCTTGCAATATGGGGAACTTTGAGATGAATGTCATGAAGTGGTAAGAATATTGTTGTGGCAACTCCAAACATGCGT
The DNA here is from genome assembly GCA_949128085.1 of Cetonia aurata. Taxonomy (NCBI): domain Eukaryota; kingdom Metazoa; phylum Arthropoda; class Insecta; order Coleoptera; family Scarabaeidae; genus Cetonia; species Cetonia aurata. Next base: position 12,409,877 of record OX421891.1, read on the forward strand.
GGTCTCTTTGGTCGCAAGCATATTTTGCTCTTTTACATCGGCTAAATTAAAGATGTTTAAATCATTTTCCTATACTATTCGTACGAAAGATGTAGGAGTACCTTTTATGATCAGGATCCTTAACGTAATTTGGTGGGCAGTTTATAGTGAAGCATTTGTAATTGCCTCTTGTATTTAGGCAAATATCGTCTGGTTTTCCGCATACGTTTTCCAAACATTCGTCGATATCTAAATTGCAAAAATAAATGTAACCAGGTCAATCATATAACAAATGTAGTCCAAATAAACTTTGAAAATTACAATTTTAAATATGCCCCAATTTAATATTCATCAATTTCAAAATGTATACAATCCCATTAACATCTCATTGACTTGGAAATATCGGTTTTTGGCGTTTCAACTTCCATTTACGATTATTGTGCTAAAATATTACCTTGACATGTTCTGCCGTCTGATCCGAGTCTGTAACCCGCGGGACAACTACAAATGTAACTTCCAGGCGTATTTTGGCATATACCGATACACAAATGGTCGTCCCTGAATTTCTCACATTCATCGATATCCGAGCACGTTCTAAGGAATCATAATTAATTCTGTTTAATAAGTAGGTGATGAAAGTGATACCTATTGTCATCGTTTCTAACGTAACCCCTATCGCACGAACATCTGTAACTGCCCCAAAGGTTAACGCATTTTTGTTGGCACAATCCTGGAATTTCGCTGCACTCGTCGACATCCTCGCATATATCGTGTCCAGCTTGTTTTAAACCTTCATTGCATCTGCATTCGAATGATCCAATTGTGTTAATGCATTCCGCATTGTTCGAACACGCCTGTGGGGTCAATAGTTAAAGAATTAAAAGGGGATTTATGATTATCAATTTTGATACTTACACGACCGCGATAATATTCACATTCATTCACATCTTCGCAATGGTTATTAGCGTTTAATTTGTGACCAGGAGGGCACGTGCAAACGTGATACCCATTACCGTTTTTGCATATCTGCGTGCTGGAGCATCTATGAGTGCCTCTCGCGCATTCATCGATGTCTGAATTTTGAAAATAATCATCCCAAATGAAAAATTTAAATTCGACTGTACCCACCTACGCATCTCGTCCCAGACTGATCCAATTCGAAGCCCAACTTGCATTGCAACCGCGATATGCATTGGAACCTTCCGTTCTGGTTGATGCATCTTTCGTTCCTAGCGCACGGATTGTTTTTGCATTCGTCGATATCCACACAATCACCATGAGCATTCATGACGTACCCAGGAAGGCATTTCTTGTTTTGTGATATCAAAACCTTAGGTGAATATGTTGTTCCCGGATGGTTGAACGGGGAGAAAGTGAAATTTGACGTGAAACGTATTCTGGAAATTCTTTCGCAGCGGTATGAACCCAACGTGTTTTTGCACTGGAATTGCGATCCTAGGTCTCGGCAATTGTCAGTTCCCAAAACACACTCGTCATCGTCTTCGCAAACGTTGTTTGCATGGTTTAAAGTGTAACCAGTTCCACACCCAGCTGTTCTGGGGCAATAAAAAGATCCTATCGTGTTGTCACATCTTTGGCCTTCTGAACAATCGTGCGTCCCAAGTTGGCATTCGTTGATATCCACACAAGCACCGGTGATGTCTTTACTAAAGCCGCGCTTGCAATTGCAGTAGTAACTTCCATGGGTATTTATGCAGTCTTGATTACTGTCACAAATTTCCTCGTCTTCAAAGCATTCATTAACGTCTAAAATAAATGGTATTTACATTAATATATATATAAAAGGAAAAGGGTTATTTGAGGTGGCTAGTTTCAATTGAAATGTCCTGGATTCATACCTATACAAGTCCTATGCGCTGGTGCATATCTAAAGCCAGTTGGACAGGATATTGGAGGGTGTTGTGGTCTGTGTTCTTGCGGAGGATTTTCCACTTTTGGGGTAGTTGGAGTCGACTGCGTTGTCGGAGTGGTTGGGGGTTGTGGTCGATAATAATAATCTGGATATCTAGGAGGTATTGAGGAGTGTGGATACCAAGGAGTTTGGCCAGAAGTGTGCGAAACCGGCTGATTTTGAGCTGATGATTGTATAAACTGTGGTTTAGTTGGTGTAGTTGCGGCAGTTGTAGCTTCAGTCGTCCTTGCTGTCGTTGTTGAAGGCGTTGTTGTACTGGGAGTGGTCATGGGTGTTGTAGGAGTTGTCCTGGGTGTTGTAGGAGTTGTCCTGGGTGTTGTAGGAGTTGTCCTGGGAGTAGTATAAATGCTAGATGGATAATTATAGGGAGTTACTTTAGCGGGGATTTCCGAAATTGTTTTCGGCACGCAAGTATGACCACCATATTCGTTTTGGCAGACCTCATTCGGACCACATAATTCTTCGTTCTCCTCGCATTCATTTATATCTAAAATACGGCGTTCAAAATTATATTCTTATGAAAAAATGCGATTTACCTTCGCATGCTAGAGTGACTGCGTTCTTCTTGAACCCAGGAGGACAACCGCCTTGCTCGGTTTTATCAACGCACGTAAAATTTCCTTTGGTATTTAAACACATTTGTGATGCGGTGTTGCAATCGTGCTGACCCAATATACACTCATCAACATCTAGAAGAATTTAACACTTGTTATCATAAGCCTCAAATGACTACGATGGTCGTACCTTCGCAATCTTGTATAGAATCTTTGAAGAAGAAACCCGGCGGACATTTAACGGGATTATCTATGCATTCGAAGCTACCAATTGTATTCACACAAGTTTGGTGGCCCCCACACGTAATTTCAAATTGACATTCATCAAAATCTGAAAGATATTAAAATGATTTCTCCGCATATAAAAAAAAATATTTGTCCGCACCGTCACAAACTTTTTTATCTGCATTAAAGCCGTAACCGTCAGGGCACATGTCGTAGTCTTCGATGTCATTGCCGCAGTTATAAGAACCAGGCTCGTTGATGCATGTCTGTGAGGCTAAACAAGCGTGCTGGCCCAAAGCGCATTCGTCAATATCTAAATTTATTTATAGAGGAAATACAAATGTTTTTTATTATCGCAAAGCTTATTTTTTTTTGTTATACCATTGCATGTTACTTTATCTTTATCCAACTCAAATCCTTCGTAGCACGAGCACTGAATTGATACGCCAGTATCTTTGCATTGATGATCGCAGGGATTGTTCACATAGCATCTGTCCACTGGAGTACTAGCCACTGGTGTGGGTGCCTTTTTAGCTACTTTGCAAGACGCACCATCACTCATTAAGGTGTAGCCTTCGTAACAATCGCACTTGTACGACCCGTTGGTCGGTATGCAAATTTGGGCGCAAATATCCGAGATCCCGCAAATATCGTCGAGCGCTGGAATGATTTTTTTATGGAATCATAAAATTGATGCCAGGATTAATGAATATTACGTGGGTAAAAATAATCTGTAGGATTTGTCTGAGAATTTGATGATGTTGAAGGTGCAAGCGATGATGCAGTAGACGAAGTTGATTTGGGTGTCGTCGGAGTGGTTTTCGATTGTGGCGGGTCCACATTTTTGCAACAGGTGATGAAGGCATTATCATAAGGCGATCCCAATCCTGGCAACGTGCTACAAGATTGTCCGGACCCTCCAGTTTCCATACCCAATTGGCAAGCTGCACAGCAATCCTTTAAAATCGCAGGATTGTATTATAAAAATATTTTAGTTGATGTGGGGTACCTTCCGAAAATCGTCGATTGGAGCATTTTCTGAGCTAACACACTCTTTTTTATTCATAGCATCGTTCTGACCTAAATTACATTGGTTTTCTCTAAACTTATTTTTACAACACACGTCGACAGATTTCAAACATCTAGCCTCGTCTTCCTGTTGCACGTTTGGGAAAGGCGTTTTATACTCCCCGCATGGCAATCCAGATTCGCCATGAACAGTTCCGATCCCACAGCAATGTTTTAGAGTCAACACATTGATTCCTATATTTGAACAAAATATATCTATCATCGTAAAACCCAATTATTAATGAAAACCGAGAATGTATATGGGGATTTTGATAATAATTCCCAGAAAAACATTTTAAAACAAAACATCAGATAAACGTCTTAAAAATTGCATTACATATAAACTGCTTTTATCAAAGAAGTATAGTGACACATGTATGTACAGCAGTGCGTGTTTACGAGGCTTCAGAATCTCATTTATTTTTAATCAATTTTAAACATCGCTCCTTGAAAATTGCATGCATTTTGTGTTATGTATGTTTTTTTTCTCTCGCTGTTGATAAAATTATCTCTATGTTTTCTTATAATTATACAATACTTTCCCAATCATGTGAGCGCACGAGTAATATTTATTTCTTTATTAATTAATAAATAATACTAGGAAATAGGAAATTTGGTGTGTCGTTCACAGAAAGAATAACAAAGCAGAATAATGCTAATTAACAAATTTCCAAAATACCTTTAACAAAATAAATGACATTAACATAGATGAATATTCAATTAATCTTGGGGCCACTGGTTGTAGGTCAATTAATAATTATTATTTTTTAATTAATTTAAGTAAGATCTGCAGTTATTATTCAAAGCAAACACTTACCATAGGCTCGGAATGATATAACGGAGATGAATAACAAAAAATATACTAATTTAATACCCATTGTCGGGGTGTTCTTGTTTCTGCTGTTGCGCTGCCGACCGCAACACACATTATACTGACATAAACTTTGCTTATCAATTTATTCGTTTATTCAAACAATCGAATTTACAACACCAAGGGTGTTTTGTTTATTCTTATCGCCTGGGCAAATATTATTATTAATAAATACATCGATTTCCACCTAAAAATTTAGTCTACCTTGAATAAAAAAGAAACAACGCATAGATTACTCTAGGGCCCTGTATATATCTATTTTAAATATTACGTTTAGATTTAAAATTTGAGATTTCCCGCCTTAATTTCTTCTTCTTCTTCTGGGATTGATTTAAATTTTAAATAGACGACATTGGCTGTTTTTTTGTTATCTGAGGTTGTCAGTAGTGCGCGATACTTGACGTGTAGTGTTGCAAATACGTGTCTCATTCAAAACTAAAGATTTCGTTTTTAATTTCCAATACTTTCTAATTAATTTTTAAATCGGTATTGATATCGTATAGAACGTATTCATGGAAGCTAATATGTAAGTTTAAATACTTTTTTCATCCGGTTTTATTTAGTAAACATTTTTAATCACAGATTTAATATGAAGTTTGTTGTCCATATTGTAACCTTACTGCAGATATTAGACCTGTCTTTAAATACTGTACAGGGGCAAAGAGTCCCACCAGGCGTACATCCACAACATTACCAGGTATGTTTCGCTTTTCTTCATGGAAATATTAAAATTGTAATTTATCTGCGTCCAACAGCAGCAACAACAACAACAATACCAGCAACAACCGCAGTATCAACAGCAACAATATCAGCAGCAAGTCCCTGTCCAACAGCAAAACGTTCCTGTCCAACAGCAGAACGTTCCTGTCCAACAACAACATGTCCCAGTTCAGCAACAACAAGTAATTTAATTTCAGAATTTTATCCGGTACCATTGTAAATGTACATATTTAGGTCCCCGTACAACATCAACAAGTTCCACAACAGCAACAAGTGCCTGTGCAACACGTTCCCCACGGTCATGGACACCATCAACAGGGAAAGATTTTGGATACGCAAAACATAATGCAGGAAAAAGAGTGAGGGGTGCATTTAGGGATCCACAACTGATTTTAAAACACGAAATTGGTTTTAGACACATTGCCGAGCACATGGACGTTCCCCTGGATACAAGTAAGATGACTGAGCAGGAATTGCAGTTTCACTACTTTAAAATGCACGATGCTGACAATAATAACAAATTAGATGGCTGTGAGCTAATTAAATCATTAATACATTGGCATGGTAAGTAAAAAGAGACTTGTATATATTTTCTAATCCCCTCGACTAACATTAATCATCTTTAATTATTATAAATATCTATACTTTTTTGTTTATATGTTGATGGCAGTTTATTGCATAATTCAGTGATGAAATATCAATAAATATGTCGGTATCTGCTTACGTACGCATCTAAAATAAATTGCTTACTTACCATATAATGCTTAAAATGTTGCTTTTATTGATGTAGCAGTAATTGTTATTGTAATGGAGTTATGTATATATATATTGTATAGTGCTTTTGTGTTTTTGTCTTAAAATTACCTTTCTTGTTATTTGTATTAGAGCAAGGGAGCAAAGATCCAGCACAAACCCAAATCGAAGATAAAATCTTCAGGGACGACGAACTCATCACTCTGATAGATCCCATTTTGAACATGGATGACAACAATAGGGATGGCTTTATAGATTATCCTGAATTTATCAGGGCACAGCAGAAAGTTTCGTCGCAGAACGCTAATAAAGTTTAAATAAACGTATGTCAGTTGCAATCTTGTTAGAATGGTTCACCACTTGTTGTATGTTTTTTCTCTGATCATTTCGTTATTCGTATGTTCGCCCCAAAGTTTTTGTAGCTCCGGTTATCCGATTCTAATAAAAATTCTAGGGCCTGCATCCGAAAAAGCGATCGCCTTGCCGGATGAGCAACTCAGTCAAACGGTCGAGGAAGTTTTAAATTTAGCGGACAAAAATAACGATGGTTATATTAGCTATCCAGAATACAAGAAGTTGAGACACTGAGTAAATATCATGTAAATACGTAAATGTTATTGAAAAATAGAAAAGTATTAAATAAAAATTACATATTTACATGTTTAAAGTATGAATAAATAAAATATAAGACTGCGTTTGTCCTCGTTTCTCTATTTCTCTCTCTTTCTCTATCTCTTTAAACTACTTAATCGAATTGAAAAATTGTTAATTAATATATTTTTTATGTAATTAGGCATTCTCATAAATGGTTGTGTAATTAATTTTTTTGTAAATAGAAATATTTTCTAAAACGAAGTAAATTTTATAAATACAAAACATTTCTTTTTATTTCTTTATCGAACCATCACTTTTTATACCTTTCAATTATGGAAACAATGACGTTTTCATCGTGAGAAAATAAAATTATGTATATTTTGGGGAGCTTTTAATATTGTTAAAAGTGCTAAAATTAGTATATATTTCCAAATTTTACATTTTACTTTCTATTTACAAAATATCAATTTGAAATTTTATGTGGATTAACGCCTAACAAAAGAAAAGTTTAAGAATCAATAATATGATATAAAACGGCTTATGGAATTGAAAATCATAGAATAATATTGAATGACAGCTCTAGACGTGGGGGTAAAACGAAATTGCAGGGCCTCTACCGGCCACGGGATATAACTAGAGAAAAAAAAACAGACATCTTCAAACGTGCTTATTAAATAAATTTTTAATTTATTGCGCTTTAAATTCATTTTAATTGAGATTTAAACTGTGATATTATATCTGTTAATACGCTCAATATGATTTACAAAATGATGGTTGAAAATATCTATCAAACACAGAATATAATAGCCGATATTAAGGGGTAATAATTAATTCTACTACATGACTGAAGGTCATTAGGTCACAGAATAACAGAATGGACCAAGTTGAAAAATAACATATCTTGAAAATTGTACGCAGACTCCAGTCGGCCCTTTTTAAACGGTTTATTGGTTACTAACATATTTTATACATCGATGTTTGCTTAAATAAAATCCGTATATTAAACTAGTTAAAGGGACATGGCATCAACTATGGATTAACGTAATTAAAGTAATTCTAAATTGATTGCTAGTCGGTTACTTTGTTTAGTATATACATGTTTTGACAATAATCTTTATCTCTTTCTTGGGCTTAATTAATTAGTGAGAACGATTTGGCGATTTATAGATATGCTATCAGATAAAGCATCTCTCCCCGAGTTCAAAATAGGCATTCATTATCTGCGAGAATGAAAAGAAAGTACTAAAACCTGTGTTTGAAAAGTGCTATTTCCAGGTTATCTTCGACGCGATTTTGACGTTTATCCCACACGACGAAAGTTACGAAACTTACCAACGTAAATGAAATTGGCGCGAAATACAAACTAGATTTATAAATTCATATCAACCGAAAACTTTTTTAGTATTATACCAGATTTATATGTATTTTTTTTTCTGTTTCGCCTAAAAGATGGGAAATTATTAGAAAATGTTTACCAGATTTAAGCCTTAAGTGAGACAACGTGGTCAAACAATAAAGCCTTTAAGATTTTATTTGGAAAATGTTTATAGACGCTCCTTTACAAGTTGCAGAAGGCACCTTTGGTTGCGAGGTAACTCGCAAAGCATCTTCACTACTATTGAATATTTGTAACTTCTGTTATTATTTGGCATGACGTTTTCCTGAAAATCTATTTGTTGAGCAAACTGTTACAAAATTCTTCTACGAACATTAAAATATCTCTAGATTATTTAAACAATTCAGTACACTATTTTAAAAACGACTTTAATAACGAAACAAATAAATGTACGTACTAATATCACTATATATAGAAGTTAGGGTTAGGAGGATTGGGAAAAACTCGAGCAAGACACAGCAACTGGCAGACATATGTATGTACATTTATGTTTTTGTTATGTTATTTTGACTACTACTACTCAAGATGTTTTTATGAAAATTTATGTACAACCCCTTTACCTAGTTGTAAATACCTCTTATAAATAATTATATATATTTTTTCAAAAATATAATCTTAAATGTTTCTCAAATACGTAACACCGTTAGAGCATGCCGGCTGCTTTCAAGGTCAATGAAATGATAACCTTGAAAAATCATAGATATGTCGATTGTATCCTTACTGTCATAGTGTGGTTAATAGGTCTTTGACTGTACGCGCATGCGTAGATCATTAAAGTCAATATTACTTAATGCGCATGTTGGAGCAGTCATGCTCTGCGGATGATATTTTTACCTTGCTTATAATTAGTATAAATTCTATAGAGGTCTGGGTGAGGGGATTTCTTGGAATAATAGTCAACATCAAAACTGAATATTCTGCGTTTTATTGTTTCAACCATACGATGAACATTTATTCAGATATAATTCATCTATTTATACCAGCATCAGGATAACTTTTCAATAAAATATAAACAGCAACCTAACCTTATTATTTAATCCATTTCATTTATCCTTTTCACTTTTTTCGAAAGGAGTTTTTTGAGCATAAATCGTCATACAATATAGTAGTTTGTTATTATTAATTTACTTATGTATTTCATCTCCAAAGTACAAACGAAAAGAAGCGCTTGCTTGGGGATTTTTTTTTTTAGAGGGGTGGAGAAAACATTTTTTTTCGTTTTTGTCACTTATTTCTTTTTGTTTCTCATTTAATCTAGTTTAATATTCGATAATGTTTCTAATAAGATCGGCTACACATCATTGCGAATTACTAATCTATTTAAGAATGGACAATTGCGGATGCTAATAACTATTTTAAACCAATCACTCACTTCATCAACAGGCATCCCGAATAATAATAGTGCTCTTGTATTGTTACAATATTGGCGCGTGTATGATATAGGAGAGGAATGCGTGTTGTTTTTCTTTCTCTTCGAAATGATTATTAGGATTATAGGGTTACACAATAAAACCGAAATCAAATCCTGTATTTAATGTAATCTTCGCTGTTAATGCGACGAAATGGTTAGTAATAGGTTTGTGCTAAAGTGTAGGTACTTTTAGGGGCCGTTCACCAAAACAACGGCATCGCAGCAACGGCGAATGAATATTGAAATGACTATTTCTCAACACAAATTCGCCGACATAAATCAACATAGAAAAATCTACAGATTGCGAAAGGCATACTAAAAATCGGTTTCTGCACTATATAATAATGCGTTTTTTTTTTATATAAAATGCCCAAAGAAACTTGTTTTTCAGTTTTCCTTATTCTTTGTTTTTCAACAGCTTTTTATTAAAATCGTATTAAATTCTATTGTTAATTACTTCATTATTATCAAGTAAACAATATTTTAGTTATTGTATATTATTAATTTTCGGGCCTTCCAACAGCCGCTTAATATCATTATTTTATTATTTATTACACGGTAGTACATAGAAACTTGCGATTAGTAATGAAAAATTCGAAGTTTTTTTTTTTTAATTATATATGGTATTAAAAATGGTACATGATATAAAACACAGGTAGTGTGAGCTCGTACTTTTTTTTACATTTTCTTTTCATTTATATAATATTTAAGTTTGAATCCCGGATTTTATCATATATTATTGATAGTAAACATATTATATATATAAAATGAGCGATCTTCACTAATATATAACGTCAATGTATAAGAAGTATTATCATAATTATTATTGTTATCAGTATTTTATTATTAATCAATATATGATATATATCCATTCTATATGAGCGGTTTTCAACAATCTTTTACATATATATAATAATATATTAGTGTTTAGATATAAATGTTTCTCTGAAGAGCTAACATTACCTGAAAAATGCAGACACCGGCTCCCAAAGCTTCTTACATATTATGTAACCGGGTGAATATCACCCGGGCATTTACCAGGTTTAGTAGCAGTAATAATAATAGTAATATCATAACAATAATAATGATAATGATAATAATAACAGGCTTTGCGGAGACGTTGTCCATATTTGAAGTGTGTATAAAATGCATTAACTTACTCGCAGTAATCCGTTCATTTTTTTTTTTATTATATATATATCTTTTTCTATTTTATTATTTACTCTAACTGATAATTATAGATTACTTTATTAATTAACTGCGAAGTTCATCACAATTATTTCTTTTTAATATAGGTTGGACACCTAATTTTAATTTGTATCAATGGGCGAACAAAAGGCAGGCACTTTTGTACCTGGCTTCTTTTAAAGGCATACGTACCTTGTTAGCATTGTTTGCCTCTAAGCTACATACGTGCCATTGTATATGAAACGCAAAATTTCAAAAGGGAAATCAATAGAAAACCCACACGACCTAAGACGACGGATTCTCTAATAACATACTGATAAGCTACATATTCGATAATATATATTTTTTTGGCTCCTTTTATTTAAAAAATAAATTCAATTTACAAAAATGTATTCGATGGTATATAAAACGAAATGTTTGCAAGCTATGAAAATACACCTGATAGACAGAAATGATCGATTTTTGTTGGTACATACGTAAAATCTGTCACCTGTCATCCTTAAATCAACAAAATATCATTGCATAGGCGTTGATAAAGACTACCCATATGTTTTTATTATTAATAATTCGCTCTGATTTTAACAACAACTAACAATAAATTCAATTCATTGATTACACATGAGACATCTATATACAGGAGGTCATTATTGTTCAACTTCAATGAAGCCACTAGCCCTGTATATATACATATATATAAAAATTTATACTTAAAGGAAACGATGCTTTTCTGCTATCACTGTAACTTAATTTATAAAGAGGCAATTTTCACATGAACAATTTTACCTCCCGACAGGTTCATACGATTTGAATCACATCAAATACACTTCTTGGAGGCCGGCAGTACGGCAATTATGCAGTTCTTATGCGCTTCTTACAATGTGAAATCATAAAAGGAAATAATAATAATAATAAATAAAAATTTTACCTCGTTTTTCATATAAAAATTGCCTCTTAATTTCAATTACAGTGATAGCAGAAAAGCATTATTTCCTTTAATAATTTCACATTGTAAGAAGCGCATAAGAACTGCATAATTGCCGTAGTGCCGATCTTCTAAGAACTGTATTTGATGTAATTCAAATCGTACGAATCTGTCGACCTCGTTGTCAGGTTCATCAAATAAAAACTGCCTCTTAATTTAAATTACAGTGATGGCAGAAGAGCATTATTTCCTTTAATGATTTCACACTGTAAGAAGTGCACAAACTGCAAATTTATATTTATATATACGGGTAGTACAATTATATTATTAGTGTTATATATGCGTTTACATATGTCTATATATTATACGTTTTCTTTTTCTCTCAATAAACTTTAACAATAGTACATCTTAAATTCAATATGGAAAATGGTACATTTAGAGGATAGAGTAAACACTGCCCACAAGGTATATGTTTATAATATAACAAGTTTCTTTTATTATAACTCGCAAATATAACGCTGCAAATATCTTGTCGGCGTTTATGTTTTTTTTTTTTTTGTAAATAGTACATCGTTCATATAAGAATCACACAGTTCAAGGTTCGTTGATTCAGGTAGAAAATGTGGACGACGCATGCAAATCAGGGCGTGCGTCTTTAGAAAATAAATGGATATCAGTGTTATCACAAAAAGATGAAGAGATTAGTGTAATGTCGTACCAAGGTACAAATATTTAGGCAGCAGAATACTAAAAGATGAGAGTAAATGTTTTTTTCTTTTTCAACTAAATTAAAGGAAATGATGCATGATTTTACATTAGAACTAACTGTGAAATGGGACAAAATGCAGTGCGGTAAAGATTTTACCGCACTGGGGCGATAAAATTAACCTACTGTTGCATTTGCTGACAGCTAATGAATGCTATGTTTACAGTTGACCAAAATTGTTATTTAATAGTTATTTAGAACTTAGATTAATCAAAATTAAATTGAGGGTGGTTGCTTCCCCGTTTGAATATTTTGAATGATTGATTTAATTTTGTGAAAATTCGAATGTTGCGAAAATTATACGAACGATCCCTGTTAAAATATAAAAATTATAAAATATGTTAAATATTTGCAGCGCTTTATTTGCCGAAATTGTACGATGATGATAATTTACTATAAACATTACATTATCTAAATGCTAGCCTCGGTGAGGTTTTGGTTGATCTACCAAAAAAATGATGGTTTTTTTTTTCCTTGCGACGATGATTAGTGAATTTTATATTACCGCATGCCATACATAGGTGCCTGCCTTTTAGTTGTTCAACAGCTTGTGAATGTTCCATAGGGAAGGCACATTGCTGCTGTGCCGACAAGATACGCTGCTATTGTATCACAGTAAACGTTCATAGTCTCTAGCGGTACTATAAAATAGTATTGAGAACTGCATGATTGTAGGCGACGTCCCTATTGGACTATGATGTGCGGCGCCGATAACAGCACCGCTACCGTCGCGATGATGGTGAACAACGTGAAGATGATCAGGCAGAAACGATCGACAACCATCGCGGCGAACTTCCAATCGCTAATCACTTCTGCCTCCTCGTCGGCCTTCTTCATGCGATTCGTTATGAACTGCAATTCGCGCAATATATTCTGTAGATCCCGTTGCGTACCCGTACTGGGCATCGCGGCCTCCTCGATCGTCGTTGGATGTCTCATGAAACCGGAGCCCAGGCTAGTGGTCATCGATGCATTGTTGCCGCCGGAGACGTTCCGGAAATCGTCGTCAATATCCAAGACGTTGGCGAGTAAACTTTTGGAAGACCTTTCTTTTAATTCCAACTCCTTCATACGGCTGTTCATTAATATGGTCTTCCTGGTGATCTTCTTTCCTGGTCGACTCATTCCCAGACCCCAAGGTAACCATTGCAAGAACACCGTCTTTATCTAAAAGAGGACGATCCTCATTATAAAATCCTTAGACTGTATTTAGTAGGTGGCAGGTACTAATTTCTATTTAATCTACTATGAAACCACCCATACAACACCAAATGTTTTAACATTGTTAGGGGGATTTTTCAGGCATATTTTTGCTTACCCACTGCGGCATTTCGTGTATATCAGCCGTTCTATGGTGGTAATTGAGGACAACAACAGTAAGTACCACAGATGACGCGACCATGAACATAATGCAGTTGAAGTAGGTGCCTGTAACAGCCGTTTAGTTAGGCACAGCAGCTTCAATTATCGCACGGTAAAACGATAAACACTACACCACTACATATAACTACGACAACAAAGGAAGTTGATATATATATATAGATAGAGAGAATAAGTCATCTACCAGAAAAATGTGTAAAGTAATCTTCAATCAAAAATCAACAGTAATGAATGATATTACAAACTGATATAATCGAAAATTAAAATCGAGATAAAAATAAATATTTTAATTGTAAAAGAGGGATTAAACGAAAAAAAACTTCTGCTTTTTTATACTTGATTAATATGTACAGTCGTATCGCCAAGCACAAACATCCATCTTCAGAGTCGTTACACCAATACAAACACTCCATACAACGCTATGTGATTGGTAAATATAATAATAAAAAAAAAAACAAATACAATACTACACAAACATGTTCAATATTTTTAATCTTATTATTTTTTCGTGGTAAATATATTACACTATTGTAAATGTATCATGGTCTAAGATCGTACCCTCCTCAAATTAAAGATAAAAGGGTTCATTTTGATCGGCCGAGGTTTGCGGGGCAGAGCAACAGGGTGAACTGCTACGCTGCCACGCAGTTTTAAGCATTTTTTTTTGTTAAAGAAAATTACACGGTATTCGGTTATATAAAATTTTTATTTAGAATAGTTTCCGTTTAACTTGGTTTATCGGGTTTTAGACGGGAATAGAGCCATAAGAACAAGATGAAAGAGGACAGGCAAAGCATAAAACTGATATTGAAGACAGTGGCGCTTAAATATTTTCTGTTTTTTTTTAATATTATTAAGAGCGTGGTTTTTTAGATGCTAGTTTATGTCTGGCTTAAGACTGTGCATTTGGGGTGGAGTGAAAAACCGATATCGTTGAGTGTCTTTTGTTGCATTCTCTTTCATTTACTTCGATATCTCAATTCGCTCCACCCCTATTGTGCAATTTACCTGTGTGGCTGCCGCGGAGGAGATTTTCCAGCCAAGAAACCGATTCACGCTAGCCACGACCTCCTCTCTACGTACCACAAAATGACGGTTTTAATATTATTAAACACACAGCTTGCCAAATTAATTGATTAGAGGTGATCCCTTTAACTCCCAGTTTTTTTTTTTTTTTCTTTTATATGTGGTCAAGTTAATGAGTGCGTTTTATTTTAGTCTTGTTTATTTAGGTTTATGTATTTGTCTCATCATCTCATGAACATATTTCGTTTAAAGTAAATGTGTTCGGTGATCTTGTTATAATTATATAAAAGTTCAGAACGCATACGAGGAGGTAACGAGTCATGACAGAAAAATAATAAATGAATAAATATAACAACGAAAGAAAGTGTAAAACTCCAAAAAACATAAAAGAATATATGTAATAAAAATATAATAATAATAATTAGTAGTTTACAAACAGTTATAGGAAATGAAACATATCAACAACAAAACATACAGATTAAGAATACTCCTAGTGGGACAGAGCCATTTGATACTTGGAGGTGAGAAGGTCATTGGCAAACAAGAGTAAATCGACGAACGAGTGCTGGCATGGACTCAGGTCCGTACTAGCCCTGTGCGCTCGGCCACGGCTTTCCACGTTGTAATTTTTGGCGGAATAGCACTGGGTAGGCACGGCACCATCATCATCAGCCACTGGCACTCATCACTAGCAGAGATAATGAATAGTAAGAGTCTAAGATATTGCGTGGGCCCGTCCTAAAAAAACAAAAACAAAAAAACAGGACGGCGGCATCCAGAAGTGGCAAAAGCGGAACGGACCAGTTCGGGAATTTTGGGGGAAGATCTATTGTTTTTTTTTTTTTTTTATTATTTTCGGAAAGAACATGAGGCACATGTTCACAGCGATTATCAGATTATACATGATTACTTTACTCTCTTTGATTTTATGTTTAGCCTCGGTCGCTACAGTCTGAAATAATTACCCAGCGATGGACTGGAAAAAACTGGATAATATCATCATTATCAAAATTGCACCCAATTCTAACTACGATTTATTCTTCGGTTCCGAAATTGTTCACGATTGTGCTGTAATCATTTCGCATTACGACTCTTTTTTTTTCGCGAAATACGCAATCAAATTTTGCTCTACTAATTCAGCTGCGAAAACGTAAAAACCTAAAAGATTGGCATATACAGGAGTTCTTTTCTTTTTCTTCAAGTAAGTAGAATATAAAATTATGAATTCAGAATTCAAAAATTATAACAGCAAATGAGAGATTTACAAAATCTTTAGCGTGAACTAGAACTAAACTACCGTCCATATATATGGGGGGACTACAAAATTCACGTTTTATTTGATTTAAACAGAAATATAGAGTTGGCTTTGTAGTAATATTTATTAACATATATTTGAGAATGCGAAAACAATGTTTAACAACAAAACAGAAATACAAAATATTACAAAATAAAATTTCCTCGAGATTTAATAATGGCGGCATATATTCTTAGTATTGTTCTAATCAGAGTTCCGTTTCTGCCAAAGATCTCGTGCACTGCTAACTCACTCCAATTCATCCCACACTAGTTCTATTGGCAGCAGATCTGGAGATTGGCCAAAAAACGCATGATTTGGCCACCCCAATCTCCAGATCTGTCAACTTGCGACTTCAAATGAGTTATACGGACGGTAGTGTACATACATTGATAACTAGGGAGCAATTTTGATCACTACTTGAATATAAAATATTACAATATTTAGTTTTAATAAATTACTAATTTTTATGCTTAAAAGTTATTCTTCTTATGCTTATAATTGGACTTGTGAATTCAGTCCATTCTGAACATCGCTTGTATAAAAATATCTTATTCTTAATATTCTGGCGGCGTTTACAGCGCGTATTTAAAATGAAAATAGTGTTCATTTAACTGGGAAATGGTCTTTTTTCCTCAGTATATAAAAATTAATATACTTTTAATATGATAATACTGATTTTAAAGAACCCCGGCATATAACAATTATAGAAATAAATAAGCATTAAAAGAAAATTACAGCAAATAAATCGCTGGTTTTTTTTTGTGATCAGCCACAGAAGCACTGCTTGTTTGATTTCTTAGGCGAAAATTAAAAATAAGAAGTGAAGGCTTTAATACACAAGGGCGTGTTAAGTATTTGGGGTTCGTGAGGAAAAAGCAGAAATAAAAGTACTTACCCCAAGAAAGCAGAAAATTAAAGATGATAAAAGCATGTTTAGCAAAAGGTGTTTCCCAAAATGAAGTTTTATTAGAACAGCAAAGCTTCCTACCTTTCTAGATGTTACACAGTTGAAAGTGATATATAAATAAATCCGAGTATTTGAATATGAATATATTTACTATCTATCACCACTGCAATTGTAATTTCGATTGTTATTTTTTATGTCAATTTTTTTTTTTTGGGTAAAATGATAAAATCTATTTTTTAAAACCAGTCCACCGCTGCAATTTTTTTTTCGAAAAATCCATTCACCCTAACATTTTCTGCACAGTATAATGAATCAATTATAAATTAACTAAGAAGCACTAGAGAATATCTTGGCTGTGGCATATTTTTTTTTTTTTGTTGGGCGAAGTGCTGTTAGGTAAATCGAGGAAGTGGTGTCCCCGTGAATTGTGTTTTTGAAGTACATACAATGTATATAACATAAATATTTACAGCACTGGTCAAAATATTATTGGTCCTAATATTTTGGACAGTTACTGTATCTACAGTAGAAATTATCTCAACTGGGATATATTGTGAGAGTTTCTGTCACCGGTTGAGTTGGTTTCTACTGTGTATTTGTTATATGTACACTATCGTCCACGGAATTTTGGCTAAGGGAGAACGTTTTACAAATATATAATATGATGTATTAATTTAATTAAATATTTTATAACTCGGAACACAAAATCGCATTTGCACCGGATTATCTTAATCTATTTACTAGAAACGCCTTATCGAACAGACCAAGCAGGATAGCAAGATTTCATGGCACCTCCTTTCTCTCTCAAGGCCTGAGTCATTTAGAATATTTTATTGTGTTTTTGAACATTGTTGTGACAGTGAATGTCCCGTCGTAAATCCATAGTTATTAGTAACGATCTACCATAATAACTTTGCATGAAGAAGTTTGTGCCAATGAAATCTTAAATCTAGCTGTGTCGACAGTAAAATACATCATTGGCTGATATCAAGAAACAGGCGCTTTGGAAGACCGTGACACACAACGTACAATCAATAAACGAACGAAATCGTAGAAAAAATAGCGATTAAATTGAATCGTAAATGTCCGATTTCAGTTACCACGGTTTAAATGCCCGCGAACGGAAGGAAATTTACAAAGTCTTAAAACATTGCTACGATGCTGGGGTCAAGATTAAAAAGATTACAGTGGGCCCGAGAACATCGGGACTGGACGATGGAACAGCGGCACAATATGGACCATAAAGTGTTTGGCCCAAATAAAAGGGTTCCGATTTGACTGATTTTTTTTTTTTTTGTGTTCCTAATTGTCAGGACAACGTTTGTGCGAAAGAAAATTTTTGGAAAATCCACGGAGAAAGTCGTAAATTTGGACGGTATTTTTATATGAACAAAATAAAGTGAGACACGTTTAAAGATATTAAAATTTAAAAAAAAATTAAGTATTTCTATATGAACAAAATCTTTATTAAAAGATTGAATTTTGACGTTGTGACGAGAGACGAGATACGCATTTTTTAAAGTGAGACGCGATTGAAAAAAAAAAAAAATAAAAATTAAAATTAAAAAAAATAACGAAACATTAAGAAACTTTCTCTAGAGGGTGCGTTCTAGTTCTCTTATAATCTGAGCTGGGTTATGTAAATCAAAATAAAGCGAATTTTTTGCAAATAATGAGATAGTCACCACAGAGCCTAGATCTCAAGCCCATTGAACTGTTGTAGGATGCGCTTAAGAATATGCCAAGAGAGTTTTGATTCTTTTTTTTATACTTTAAACATTTATTCCTCGGCCAAACTTGTGGACAAACCGTGGACGATAGTGTATATATAACTTCCACGTCATGTTATTAACATTTCTGAGTTTAGATTAGTAATCTTGCAAATAAAAAAATATAATCTTAAGGAGGTTATATTCCGTGAAGCTAACCTATCAGGGGCACAGCGTCGGAGGTCTGTGTGATCACGTGAGCCACCAGCAGGGAGAAAACAGTCTGTGACAGCAGAATAGTCACACCTGCAACAGATAGTTGCGTCACGCGTGGGGTCTGACCTGTGACCTGTGCCGCGTCTTTTAAAATAACGGGAAAACGGTTTTGTATTTAGTTTCTTTTATTTATTTTCTTTTCTAACCGTTCGAATAATGCGCGTCTGCTGCCGACCATTCCTAGAAAATTTGTTCTCTTTTATTCGCTTTTATTAACAATTTCTGTTCCAAGTATCCGGCCTGTCCCGTGTCTTTTACGATTTTCAAAGAGGAAATGTTTACGGCAACGACATGGAGAAACAGGATGATAGGATACACACACTTCCATCGACTAAATACGATTATCTGGATAATTGAGATGTTGCGAAAGAGAGAATATCTATTTTACCAGAGGCGATCAAAGAGGAAATAAAAAAAAAATCATAAAAGAAACAGCACTTCGACCAGACCTTGCCGACTTGCCCTAAAACATTTCTTCTTTGATACCGTAAAAACGAAAGGAAAATAATGTCACAAAAAATGGTAAAGTAAAATATGCATGTAATATAATACAGGTATCGATATGTACGTATGTATATATACTAATATACATATACATAAGTATATATCGAATATAATTGAATGAAAATCAAAATTAAATTATATATATATATATAAAAGACCATCGCGCGCGGATACAAACAGTCACATATACACAATGATACACATATGTCATAATCAGGCAGCACTGAGGGTAATATAGTCAGCACAGGCAGGTCAGACATAGAACGATTGGTACCTAACAGAGGAATGGCGTCAGATACTTGGGGCAAGGTTTCTGCCACGAGGTTCAGGAACACTGTCAACGATAGCAAGATGGTCACTCCTGCAACAGAACACAGCTTGAATACGGCTATGGGCTTCTGAGCGTCCGCATCTAGGGAGGCGTTCTATCATAATATACAATGCATAAGTCTACTAGAATATCAGACACGAAGAGATGCTGTTCTGTTTAAACCAAATTTGGAAGAACACTTTAAAAGAAAAAAAAAAATTATCTACCCTGCTCAATAGTTTTTCCAGTGGTTACCCCAAAAAAAAGATCATCACTTGTGATCGGAAACTTGGATGGTACATTTGCATAAATATTAAAACGCGTTAATTTAATACCTCGACCAGCATTATCACATCGCGTCTAAATGTATATACATATTTAATTGTGAAGACCGGCCGAAATAGTTCCAGATAAGGAGACTAACATCTTTACGAAAACAAAGGAACGTCGGCAACTGTCACATTCTGATTTCCATGAAACTTTACAAACTGAAAGAGTACAATTGGTATACCTTCGAATCATCTTATGTCAGATATTAAAAAACTTTTTTAACGTAATTTGCAACAGCTTGCATGGTCCCAAAGATGACCTAACCTATATCTTCGCAA
Source organism: Cetonia aurata (assembly GCA_949128085.1). Taxonomy (NCBI): domain Eukaryota; kingdom Metazoa; phylum Arthropoda; class Insecta; order Coleoptera; family Scarabaeidae; genus Cetonia; species Cetonia aurata. Next base: position 12,430,274 of record OX421891.1, read on the forward strand.
AAAGCTAATGGGGGACGGAGGACTCCATACACATCATTTTTGTATGCTGTCGCTAGTAATATGTTCATCACATTAGCTATATTAATTACCATCATTGTACCAAGCCATAATTTTACACAGCACGAGAAATAATACCTCAAATACATGAAACTATCCAAACGTCCACATGCTTGTTCGAAGATTCATGTTTAATTACACATTAATCATATATCTAATAAATCTTGGTATTGATTAGATCATATCTGCGTTTCTACGATATATTATTGTCTAAAATATTACTCTATGAATGCGCATTCTGAAGTAATTGATGATTTACGTGCAAAAAATCTATATAAGCTGCACCTTAAATGAATTAATAAATCAAAATATGAATAATATGGATTTGTTGAACACCATAGTTTTCTCCGTCCCCTCATTACGCCATCTTTGGGACCATGTAATCTGTTGCGAATTACACACAAACATACATTATTATTCGTTTCGTCACGTCTCTATTGCAATTGATACTGCAGCGATACTGAAAACCGTCTGTATACGAACCGCGATTGAGAGTACATACATACAAATACGATACAATAATACTAGCTAATACTGCAATTATAGTCGCATTCTAAAGTAGAACTCGTTTCAATAGTATGGAATACATATCGTCACCAGTTAATCACGTTCATTTTAGTTGCCACCGGCTGTTGCCTATAGTAACCGGTTGATTGCGCATATGATGTACTATTCACTATTCATACGAGCTCTATATATTTAAAGCGAGACTTGTCTATGTTAGCATATTCAAGTTCCTGATCACTAATCACTACGAAATTTTATATAAATCATAGCAGGTGAAGGATTATTTGAGATGGCTCGTCTCAATTGAAACGTCCATGTATACCGTTCAATAAAATTGATGTGGAGGCGTACATTTTTATTTTCTATCTACCATTCCTCCAGGTAAATTAGGCCGGATTACCTTTTTCTAACATTGAAATTGAAAAGAACCGTCATTTCCCTCGCGTTTATACTTAGATAACGCAGATATCTACGACACCGTCTTGATAATAAAAGACATCTGTAACCTAGATACAGCTTGCCGAAACCATCATAAAGTTTACCCTTAAATAATACATTGCATTGTAGTTCTACGGGACCTTTTGTGTTAGTAAAAGGTTATTTCTGGTTTTCGCCGTGGGATTTTCCCTTTGTTCTGTCTGCTTGTATCACTTTCAACAGAAAAGAAAAAGTATCTACGTTTCAAATTTGACCATGTTTAGTGGCGATTTAATAATACAAGCAAAATTCGTTTTATGTTCTTGGTGGCGGTGTTCCAAGGGAAATTGACACCTATGCTTAAGTACTTACCCATTTTAATAAACGTGAGAATTATGTCTAATAAGAAAATCATGAATAAAAAACTACATATCTAAGAAAGTGTAATTCTATTCACTACTAGATAAATTGGGTGTATCGAGTTCTCTTTGGTGAGGAGAAGGGTTACAGGTAACTAGTTTGGTCTCCTTTCGTGAGGTGTGTCTGTGTGGAGGGGGGTGGTACCAGGATCCGTGTAAATTAGCAGAGATAACGGGGGATAGCGCATGCAGTCGTGACGCCCTCCAAGTATCAACGGGCAGTCCTGCAAGGGACATTAGGGCGTCAAAACATACGATGCTCCTGGTGGCCTAGCATACCTATCAAAGGAACTGCATCAGACGTAGTTGGTATCTTTTCTGCTACTAGGTTGAGAAATACAGTCAATGAAAGAAGTATGGTGACACCTGAAATGAAGATTTTGAATTTTGAGAGTGTCTGTGTTCGATGTGGTAAAACGCGTGACGCACAAGGGGATCAGCCTGCTCTCGATGTTGATGTTGTTCATGTTGTTGTTATTTTGTCGTGCTTGTAAGGTTGTTTCTGTTGTTGTTGTTATAAGGTTTGTAACGGTTGTATAATTTGTTGTTTGGGTTTCTCAAGTTTGTATCGTTTGGAGTGCGTTAAAGAAAGGCCCACATACCATGTGCGAAACGAAAGCGTAGTCAGTCGATTACACACTAACTCTATATAATAAGGCACGATGCAGAGCACAAAAAAAGAATGTCACCAGTTAATAAAAACAATCGTACAAACATAACACTTTTTGTGTGTTTGTGCCAAGCTCACGTTCAAGGGAGTCAAATTTACCCTAGGAATATTGATGATTTCCAGTTCTAGAATTTCGTGATTCTTCTTTCCTAGGAATTTTAGGTCTTAGGTTAGCCTGATTTATAACTTTTATCATAATCACTTAATATAAAATAAATCATATTTCACTATTTTCTACCATTACAATTAACATTTTAATGTAAATAAAATTTAAAGATAATAAATATGTTCGCCACAAATGAACGTTTTTAATAATAACTGTTGCAGTCGCTCTATATCCTTCTCATTGCACGTTGTCGACTGATTATACTCAGATCTCGCACACGATATAACAAACAACATCTTCAATTTATCTGGCCCCCGGTTTATTTTAAAATACTGTAACAAATCTTAATATAAAATCGGAAAGATGGTAGTTTACTCCACAAAAATTAAAAAAAAAAATACTAATGTGATACCTATTCTATTACGAGTAATGATTTCATTGGAATCGTTGATTAGCAATCATTTAGCTATATATGTGACAGTTGGTAATCGAAACCAATAAATAACGGAAATAAAATAAGTTTTTTTTTTGCTTCCTGATGGAAGTTGCTTCTGCTAATGATGTTGTCGGAATACAATGAATGGGATTGTACAATTTTTCTAGGAAAAAATCATTAAAACTAATACCAGATTTTCTAGAAAGTTGGTTGTTTATTTTACGATAACAGGCTTTATTTTCACCCGCAAAAGTCTAATTGGGGTGCTTATCCTTTTAAAAATAGATAATAAATGGAAAATGCTGCTTACAAGGAGAGCTATCTAAGTGTCAAATTCAGAATTTGACGAAACTTGGTTGCGATGTGTTCAGATATGCAAGATACAATTTTATCTTAATCAGGGTGAAATTTGATTAAATAATTAAAATCCTGTATATCCGCAGTGCCTTATTACGGAAGACGTTTCGATTTGCTTTTAAATTTTAAACGAAATCTAGGAAAAACAGGAATTTAATCAATTTTGACAAGTAAATTTCTGCGCATCCTCGTGGGGTTTCATCAAATTCCGTGTTCGATATCTAGGGAGCATTCCTTGTTAGTTTATGGGAGCGTTCTTTTAGCACAATATCATTCTCTTTCCGATATTTAGTACCTACATATTTGGAGAATGTGTTTCCCGGATACGAGTAATTATGTAATATTTAGAGAATTCTGCCGCATGATTGGTGTATTGTGATCTGTGACGAAATCAAAGCAAGGAAAACAGAAACGGAACAGAAAAAACGATGATATTCATATAGCATTGGCCATCATCAGTGTTTATATTAAAAGCGGCACCCACGAAACAAATGAGGTGCAAATAAAAAAATAAAAATAAAGATAAACACACATACAGTGCGAAAGTTTTGCATGTACATGTACCTAATGTTAGCTTCTCGCCAGAATCTGGTGGTAGGGTGAATCCTAGTAGAGCCATCGAAGATATCAGTACACAAGGAACTATTAGATTGAAGAAATAGTAGAGGGTCCTTCTTCTTATCTGTATCGTGAAGGTAACGTCTACATAAGGCTCCGGACAACATTGATAAACAATGGTGTTCTTCTTTCCCGGCATAGCTAAATTGAAAAAGAAAGGAAAGTGCAGGATGAGCACACACAAACGAACTGCGATTTTGCGTAATTCTACTGATGCCAGACGATTCGCGTAAAAGAATATAAATCCGCACTTTTTCACAGCGAATATCAAAAGAAACGGATAATAGAGAATACATATATCTCAAAGCAAAAAAGTGCTTACCTATCAGATACCATTCGCCGTTCGTTATAAAATCGGACAGGTCTCCTCCTTCTTCCGACTTCAAAACCAGATCCAGCTGCATAAAACTTTCACATGTATTCACCTCTATCACCGTATCTCTTTATCGTTCTACATTCATGCCAAATTGATATAAGTCACGTTTAGAGAGAGAAAAATATCTACATCGATCTAAGAAAGCTCGATGAAATGTTGTCGACTGGTTGGTGGCATGCATTTCTTTTTTTTTTTATAGATTTATATTCGTACATACAACGTGTCGAATTTATTTTTCTCTAATTAAAAGCGGTTGTGATAATTTAGACTACACATTTGACATCTGTTGTCGCAGTTTTCATCGAAATGTGCACAGAGAAAACCGTCTGATAATATATATAATACAACTTTCCTAAATTATATGCAAAAAAAAATTATTAAATTTGTTTAATACTATCAATTAAAAATGTTGGTTGATTTTATTAAACCGTATTACAAAAATTGTCTTAAAGACAACACTTGAAAAAAAAATACCATGTAATTATATGTTGTGTATTAAATTCGTATAATACTCAGGAAGGGAAGCTCAGGAACTATAAAATCGCAGATCCTGGTGAGACTTTGTCAGTATGTAGGAACTTCAACTTTCATAGCACCCATTAATCAGTTAAATCGACCATTGTCCCGTTAAAAGAGTTAATTTTATTGTTTTTTTTTTCTGATTTGAATCCATTTACGAATGTGTTTAATGTATCAATGTTGAATATTTATTTATTTTTTTATATAATCTGTTTATCTTACCTGAATCTTTGTGCTTTTCTTGAAAACAATACATCACCTTTATCGCAGATTTCTGATTTCAACAACAAGCACAAGTTTTGGCTGTAAGAATTTGTTACAACAGTTTTCCTTTCATTGCACCGGAGAAAAGGCGGCAGTTAAGCTAGATTTAAAAAGTTCAAACGAATCTCATAAACGCCTTGATAATAGATTTCTTTCTTTTAGTTGTTATTCATGACTTTTCTTTCTGTTATATTATAATATATAAAGTTGAAGTTCCGTCGAAACAGAAAGTGTCATTGAGTAACACTCCATGAGATCTACAAACTGACAAGGTTTTATCAGTTTTATCAGATTTACTATTCATGACCTTTCCTTCTGAGTATTCAATTTATATTTTTTTGCCCCATATTGTACAATTTTCTCTGTATTTTCAGGAGTTTATATTGATCAATCGATCCAAAATACACTAGAATCCGCCATATATTTGGAAAATTCGTGAATAACACATTGTATGTCTCACTAGGAAGGTCAGAGTATGAACGATGAATTAAAAAAGGATTTATTCAAAGGGATATCACGACAAGGTAAATGAGAGCTCGTTTTGGCTCACCGACAATCGATATAGAAACGTACAAATTAATAATAATAATCTATAATTCATGCAAATTCCTATATAAAAGTGAATGACAACGTTACCACTGTACCGCGTTTATCGATGATATTACATTGTAAATGGCGGTTCTAAGATAAAGCAGAGACCATCATGCTTTCTGCTATACAAAATACGAATCACAGATAATAGAAACTCGGTTTTGACGTCGGTTCCAAGTATTTTCGTCATAGCCGATAGATAAGTTTACTTACGGCGTCAGACGCGAAATGTTCGTCCTTCGTTTGTAAAGAATGAATACCATGCAAAAAAATATATATGCCTCTTCTTTTCAATGTAAAAGCATGCTGCAAAACGCGCGTTTAAATACCACAAAATCGTTCTAACTCGCCGAAAGTTGTAACGAAATACACAGAGAAATATTAAAGCAATGTGTAGTAGCCCTCTCTGATATATACGTGTATATTTCATTCCCAGAATGTCATTAAATGTTGGAATTCCTGAAATTCGTCAGAATGCACGTTTGTTTGACTATGTAATATATGTTTGTATTTATACACGAGCAGGTATTTCGTTTGTAGATAGGAAAGGATACCTTTTTATAATATCAAATTTTGAGGGTTGTGTTTGCGATGTACATATTTCAGCAAGAAACGGGAAAGAATAACTCTACAGCCTGTGCGAATTCAAAGAATGCCTTTAATGTCTTTATAACAGGCGCCGCCACCATATTTTATAAGCACAACAGGAATATTGTGAAGTATGCAAGACGAGGCAAGTGTATTTTGGGTTGAAGACTTGAGCCATTACTTCAGTCTGCGTTTGCCTTGTTCGAAGATTGTGTTGGTAATAATCTGATGAAATTTCTAGAGCTATATAGATAAGATTAAGAGATCGGAGAAGTTTGTCATTTAGAACTACTACGAGATAGGCTTGAAAATTGATATCCTTATATGAAAAAAAGATATTTGAAGGACTGGAAGAAGTATTTATTACATTACCTAACCTTTTTGAAGAATTTACACTTTCCAATGAAGCAACGCGCACTGCAATTACCGTGTGGAAGATAATCGTCAGAAACGCGCTTACCCTCTTTACAGTATAGAAACATTTTTTTCTAATTTTAAAACTAGAAAATGTCATGCAGTTATTTTAGTTTATGTGGCTCAAAAGAGATTAATACAGAAATTTTACCTCACCTCATTTACGGAAAGAAATAGGTCAAACTGATTTATTAGTCATAATTTTGCACTTCAGTGTCGCAGTATACTCCCCCAAAGGAGTGCTATTGCGTTAAAGCTACATCTGTATGTATATCCGTCGATGGGTACACATGCAAATTAGGCGTTCATGTATGCAGGATCGTTTTCACCTTAGTTTATTAATCAAAGATTTCGTCATAAATTAACTAACAGCTAACGGAAGCAAGTTATATTGCGTTAGCTGTCCTTTTGATCTCCCAGCTTTCTCTGCACATACCCGCCAGAAGCATATTTATTATTGCGATCCCTTAGCTAAAAACTTCAGTTAGCGAAAACCAAAGTTAATAGCGAAGAGACCTAGCACATGTGCTCCATGCAAAATAGCAAATCTAGCGATACAGTCACATGGTTCCCTAAATCGTGACTGACATATTTGCCTATGTTTTATTAGCTGACATGATCATCAAAACTCTCACTCTACAGTTTCGCAGTGATCATATTCATTTTCGGTGAGCCAAAGTTTTGGTATTACGTTCAACTTTGATTGAGGTTGAAATATGTGTTCATTTGGGCCAGTAAATATATAGGAGTGCGTGTGGTTTCGTGAAGATGTGTAATCATTGGTTGGTCAATCTGGTTGTTGGTGTGTGATGCAAGATGTGTGTGAAGGGGTGATAGTGTACAGTATATAATATATATATATATATTAAGAAGGAAAACACGTAAACATTGCTGCAATACCTGATTGCCATCATAGGTCCAGCTACCAAACTTCATGTCACAGTGTTGGTCATCAAATGGGAACCACGTAATGTCTATCTTGCATGTGCTCTTGAAGATACCCGGAGGGACATACAAGCAGCTGCCGTTATGTTTGACCACAACGTTTGTTTGGAATGTCCCGTCGAAACCCTCATCAGCACTTCATAACAACACAGATCGTTAAAAGGGGCCGCCGATAGTAACTTAGACGGTGCTTCGCTTACGACTTTTCATTTTGTTTTTTTTTTTTTAGTCTACGCAAATATATTTTCAAGTTTCCGGGTCGATTAATTTCTCTTTGGTTTTTAGGTATTTGGTGTTTAATATACATATTTGTTTTGTTTTGGCATGCAACAATCATCCAACTGCATCTCAACACTGACGTACGTACAACAGGAAATTAGCTACTAACATATCAATTTTTTTTTTTTTTTTTTTGGTACCGGCTGATAGCACATCTATATGGTTACGTTATTACATCATGAACTTCTCTGGAAGTTGGGTGTAAAACTTGCCATGGGTCTTGCTTTTTGATCATACTCTTTAACGTGCATACAATTGCAGCGACCAAGCGTTTTTAGTTTTTGCAGTTTATTCACGTTAATCGCCGTTTAGATCATCGATTTTAAATTTATCGTTCGTTCATGCTCGGCATACGCCCTTAATTTATGGGTTTCATTTTAGCAGCGTATATTTTGTATCCGTTTTGTCTTAAGGTATTATTATTTATATGGTGTGTCATGTTTAAGCAGTCGCATGTTTAGTATTTTTGGATTTTATTGGGGTGATATCCATTTTTTTTTTATCGATTAAGGTCGAGTGCTGTTATTCAGAGAGATTTCAGGGACCTTCCGGCCCAACAGGAGTCGAATTTCCTAATTGCTACCTGCCACAAAAGAAAAAAGGGTCGTTTTGCAATTACAAGCCCAAAATAGAACGGTGTTTTGTCTGCCTATTTTGTTGCTGTGCACTTTTTTGCTGGTATCAATAAGCGTTCGACTCCAGTAGGTCGGAAAATAGCTGTGGCCCACAGCAACGGCAAGCTGCCTGTGTAATTCCCACCCAACTTTTACAACACACACTCTAGCGAAGCATACAAAACTGCATGCCCCATCAAACCGGCCTTTCTTCAACGTCAACCAATGTCTCTCACCTTTAAAAGCGGCGAGTGTTTAATTACTTGATGTGGCATGCAGGTTACTCCCATTCACGACCATTTTTTTTTTTTTATGTCAAAAAGTTCATTTGCTTTTCTTAATTACTCTCCAAAAGGGAATTTTCGGAAACTTTTCGTACACGCTTTGAGGTTGTGACGTTAGCCTCCGCTTTCTTATCAAAAGGAAGAGGCGCACAGCACTTCTCAAAGGAAAGTGAAAAGACACTCGAGGCGATCAATATTTAACGTATACAGAAAAGTCCATTTCAGCACAATCTCGTTTGATCCATTTTGGAGTGAAGTGCCTTCGAGCACCGTCAAGAAGAAATGACTCTTGTGGCATCATATTTCGCATGCAACAAGTGCAATTTTATATTGAATAAACATGTAATATGCGTGTAATATTTAGTAGGACTCCCAGTGTAATATTAAAGATTACCTATACATTTAAAAAAAAAAATCATTGATGCTCTTAATATTATATTATATATTAAACTGGGGTAGATACTAAGAAACACCATGTTCATACATTAATACACGCAAGTTGCCTCAAACAAGTTCAACAAGCAATTCTTCATTATATCGGTGATTTTAAATTAGAAATTACGTATTTTCCGATATTGCTAACGCAGAAGAATGTAGCATTGGTTGAAGCAGATAATTTTAGGGATTTCTAACGAGGAAAGGAGAACAAATGGTCTAAATTTGGACCTTCTATCGATTAGAGGGGGATACAAAGTAACTTAGAAATGCTTACGAACGATGCAGAAATAGATTAAAATCCTTATTTTAATTTAAAAGGAAGTGAATGGACATGAAATGTGAATGGAATTACTATCATAATTTAGAATTGTAATATTGTATTTTTCATGTTAACAGAACAAATAATTATTTTCAGGGGAGTTAAATTCGGAAATTCTTTAGACGACTATTTAATAAAATTTCTTAATGCGAAAATTATTTCCCTACAATGCTTGTCACTCAATTGCAGTACAGACCAGCAAAGAACGGTACTCAAAAAGTTTACACGCAAGCATTTGGAGAAAAAAGAAATTTCTTTTTAACGAATCTTTATTGCCGTTTGCACCAAAGTGAAAACAACCTATAGGGATTGAAACAATAAAATAAAGTCAGGATGACATCGTCTACAGGGACAGCAGAAATATTTTAGTAAATTATCTCTTTTTTAAAGACATTTTGTCCTTAATATACAACGCGATATTTTATTTTAGCGATGAATAAATGAAATACGCATTTCAGTAGGACCACCGTGCCGAGTTATCTACTGTGTGATTTTCTCCGATAGCCAAGCAGCCATAATGGCACTGAACTCTAATACCATCAGTTCGAAATTAGTCTGGGAATGTCTTGGCAGACTAAATAATCTAGGCAAAGAAAACAAAGTTGCACTATGTTGTGTACCAGGACATACTGGAATCAGCGGCAACGAGGTAGCTAATCTACTAGCAAGAAGGGCCGCCACAACTTCGTTTGTGGGACCAGAACCGTTCTGCGGCATAGGGATGAGCACCTACAAAAAAGAACTCAAAGACAGGGAGGGGACACTCAGAGCTTCCCTCTGGGAAAATCTCCCTGGTCTGAGACATTCCAAGATATTCCTTGGAAATTACAGTAAGAAAAGAGCAAAGACCCTGCTAGAATTAAGCAGAAACAGACTACGCATCCTTGCAGGTTTTCTGACAGGGCATTGTCATCTGGGGGAACACATGACAAGGATAGGTCTGAAACAGAATAGTGATTGCAGGTTTTGTGGAGCTGAAGGTGAAAGTCCGGAACACCTAATATCCAACTGCACTGCCATCACAGAAACTCGTGCCAACTATTTTGGCAAAGACGTCATAGACGAGGGAGATATACCCTCCTTGAAACCATTACAGCTATTCCAATTTATTAAAGTTCTTATTGTTAGACTGGATGGGGAGCTGTAAGTGCGGGCTAACCCTAGCAGCTTACAGCTGATGTAGGGGGGCACAATAGATCGACAGGTCGCGGTGCAATGTTACCCTAATTAGATCTAATCTAATCTAATCTATCTGCTGTGCAAAATGTTATTCAAATACTTTTTAACTATGCTGCAAAATGAGGAGGTAATTGAATGTAAAAAAATCTTTGTCTTTTCATAAATTCGAAACATGTTAATTAGTGTAATAATAAGCAAAAGGGATAATATATATATATATTTTTTAATTCTTCGCATTAAGAACTTACAGCTATGAAAATTTTAAACCCATGCCCCGAAGATTTTTGTAAATTTCAATATTTATTTCTCCTATAGATTGTTGATGTTGCTTGAGGCATCAAGGTATATAAAAATTTAAAGAAAAAAATACACACACAGCGAGAAATAGAGAGAGAAAATGATACAGATGTGTCTTGTAGGAGGAAGGCAGGAAGATTTGTAATTTGCTATAGAAGCTTAACGGAATATTATCGAGCGATATCTCACACAGAAAGCAGTCCACTAAACTTGTTACCTGTTATACATGAGAACATCAGGTTTCCACAGTTTATTTGGCGTAATTCGTAGATCCTTAACACCGCCATATTCCGATTCGTTCCAGCGAAGATTATAGTCGTTCCATTCCTGCATAGAAGTAAAATAATTGTCACATTATCGCTGTCAATATCCAAAATAATTGCTTTTTTTTACAACATAGAACATAACGCATAAGATATTTAAAAAACGATATGTCTGAATGTACATATAACAATGTGTGCATATTAAAAAACATACAACAGTAAATATACATATATTTACGAGATATTTATTAAACCGGATCTAAAGTTTTGCCTCGGGTCGCGATTGCGAGGAAAAATAACAAATTCAAGTAGTGCTACTTGTTCGATATTTCTACCCTGAAGCGAGAGGACGGGTTTGTTTTCATTTTACCGGCAAACTTTTGATTCTTGTTTCTTCATCCGGAATTATAAACACATAAGTAAAATTGCCCGAATGTTTTCCTTTCCTTTTTTTTCTCTTTTCATCCGTTTTTTTTTCCCTCCGTTTAAAAGCCCGTTCGAACGGAAATTCGCCCCATAATCTAAATTCATCGAACGATATAAATAAGAAAATGTTGTCGGAGTTGTTTTATTTTTATACGACGAAATATGTGAATGATTATTATGATACAATATTGGGAATTCATTATTTTTCCTTCATTTTTTCGCGTATACACTCAGAAATATCGCGTTTGTCAGATTTCGTGTACATATTCACGACAGAAAGCGTGCATATAATAACATCTACTACAGATACATACGAAAAACGTGTAAAAAAGCACAGCCATCGCCTCTACACAAAGCTCCCATGCTTATTATCATATCGGGTGTTCGTTTCGAAACTTCCCATCCGAAATTTCTGGAAATTTTTTTTTCTGAAACACCTAAGAAGTATATCGCTACCACACACGAGCGGGTTGCTTAGGAGTTGTCCCTTTAATGGTGGTTACAATGGTGGTTCATCTAATAACTTGAACATTGCCTGAACCGTTTTGGTTTAAAATTGAAAGTATAAGCAATGACTAACCAACGAAAATTTAAGGGTACTTCATCCTAAATATTACAGCTGTTTATACTTCATTCTTACGTGTTTCAGGAAATTTCTCGTAAATATCCAAATATTATTCCAAAGATTTAGAATGGGAAGTTTCCAAACGAACACCCAGTATGTATCAATTAACACAACATAATGGAGGCACACGTCGTCATTACCGCTCAAAATAGAAAATTGATTGGGATCCTGTTGCAAGTCGCCGGTAATGACGATTGGACCTCCTTGGGAAAGAATGTCTTTGTTGATGCATGCAAAGTTTGAATAGCGATGAATCTCCACGATTTAATTTAATCTCTTTCGTCTCTTTGATTTCTGGCATGCGTGAACGGGGTCGGATTTTAGTATGTTTCTTTATTTAGAGATTTATGTTTAGTGTATCAGTATTACAGAGATTTTTTTCAGTTTAGATGTAGTATATGCCTATATACTAAAGGTGTTTTATATAACCGGATAAATGAAGCGGCCCGACTACGGTTCTTATACGAAAATACGAAAAAAATAACCAGGTTCGATGGGAGCCAACTCTTGGGCGAATCACTGGGATAAGGAATGAGTGGTTAGGTGTTACGCATTTACCCTTGTTTTTTTTCTATCATGCTGTCCGTCAATAAAAGGTAAACGAAAATAAAATAATGCAGTTTTAAATAAATAAAAAAGAAGGGAAATGAAAACTGTTCCGTCGGAAGAGAAAATTTAAAAACCAAATTAAAATGCACCTAGCAAATTAATCTTTAATGAGATCAGTTTTTTTTTTTTTTTGTTAGTTAAAAAGCGGAGTAGTTATATAATGTAATTTAAAATATTACACACACACGGCAGTGACAAAAAACCATATGGTAGCTGCAAAATAAAATCAAATTAATATTGTAGTGTACGAAATCGGGCAATTAAATTATAATAAAAAAGTCTCAAAGTAATCCAAGGTATAATAATAAACAGTAGTAATATACAATATACAAGTGCCTGTAAGGGGGTGGGGAGTCGCCTACTAAGTAAGAATAAAGAGAAGACTGAGTACATCTACACACTACTACAGTTTCTAAATATAAGAATTGCTATCGCCTCTACTGCACGAGGAATAATACTGTAGGATTAGGGTTGGTTCAATTCGAGCCTGAAGATCCTCGAGGACCCGTGCCAAGACGATGAATACAAGTATATCGAGCAATGTCTTATATACGCTCTGCAAAAACATCTAAAGAGACCAACTTTTTACAATAGGAGGCATAACTAGGTAATATTACGTGTATATGCTGTCATGTTATAAACCTCTCAAGTCTATCCATAAACCTTCTTTTCTATATTCTCCGTCAAAAGGGATCGTAAAAGAATGATGAGCCGGAAAATGGTGTTATTTGCGGTTTTAAAATAGATTTTCATTTTCCACGGTCAAAAATAGATTTGATACTACCCCAAGGTATATTTTTAGATTCAACGAAAAAACGTGTTTAATTCCTATTCAAACCTTTCTTGCAGTATCTACAATTCCTATAACAACTTAAGGTTATATTTTAAAAGATAATCCCACTGAACACCGATAGAAAGTTTGGTATAATTTAATATTTAATATTTTTCTGTATGAAAAGGTTTTTCTTTTTATCAAATTTGAATATAAAATACTAGAAGCCGTGAAGTTTATAATAAATAATGACTCACTTTCTTTTCATAATAAATTTATATAACTTCTTGTATAAGCTGACATTTCACGTGCATTGCACGCATCATCAGTAGTACCTGCAGATTAAAGAACGGGAAAAAAGTTTGAATATGTAACTAGTAGTGCTTTGTTTGATTTACTCTGTCCAACACGTGTTTAAGGCGAGCCATGAAAATATGCTTTGCTGGCACGTACAAAATGCCTTTGTGTTAATTGCTCTAGCTTATTTTACGTTTGTGGTAAATTTACTAATAAAATGTGTGGAGGAAAATCTTTTTCCTTTATTCTAGATACTAATTTTATGGAGTTAGAAATTATTTCTTACATTAGTAAACAGTTGTAAAACAGGCAACCAAATATGTGGGATTTGCTTGACAGTAAATAGCACATAAAAAGGAAGTTTTATAGATAAAAAAAAGTATTATATTCTCAATTGAATAAATTAATAGATGGATATCAATACTAATTTATATATTTACTAAAACTATATATTCTAAAGATTTACAATCTTCTCTGCTACAATAAACAGAAGCGAAAATTCTGATTCGATACTGTATAATATAAAAGGGGAACGAACACAGCATTATTCGCACATACTTTAAGCTAAGATTTATTACAGATACTACTTTCAGGAGTATAAAACGACAGTATATACAAATGGAGAATTGGATTTGAGAGTTTCAAATAAACAATGGGGTAGTAATATATATGTTACAGCAAAATATTACACATAAGTATCATCTACGTTGATATTACAGTAACCATCATTCAAGTTTCAGGGTTCAAATTTGTAGTAAACTAGAAGGTATGTACCAAAATAATAGGAAGACTCAGAAAAATTAGTAGTAGTATTACAAAGTATTGGACAATCAACCAACTGCCGTGTGTGTATTATATGTTTAGTTATTTAATTGGTTTTCACTTACCAAAGAAAGCCAAATATTTGTTATTAGGAGTTGATTCTTCTCGTCCTATGGTAAAACAATAAAAGGGAAACATCGGTAGTTAGTCACATGACAAGGCATGCATACGGCGTACAAATTCAACTGGATCTCCCATTGTGCTATAGACTAAAGGAGAAACAGCCGATATGCTTAGAAAGTTTCAGGGTTTTTCTTTTTTCTTAATCAAAAGAAATGATCTGTTCGGCATTGTTTTTGAGAAACACTAAAATCCCTGAATCATTCGTGGGAGCTATACGTCCATAGCCACATAGCCCAGAGACAAACACTAATTTTCCTTTTATCCGTTTATAAAAAACAACTACCAAAAAAATAAAAAAAAGAAACACATGAAGGGCACAATAGTGTTTGTTCTGCTATCACATTGCGAATGCTGCCTGGACCACATGGCACTTACCAAATTTAACCATGCGTTTGTCGTGAGAATCTGATTCTTTTCGTCCTAGACAGGGGGAAAACAATAATAAAATAACAAGACCATACTTGCACATTTAACCGAGTAACTCCGGATTATCTCAGGAACAAATAGCGTACAGGCATTTTTCTGTTTAGTAATAAAAAACAAAGCTACTAAAACGACTCTTAATCCAACTGCGGGGCAATAAATAAAGCCCCGGGCGCACCATTTATTCTAGACAATAGTAAAACCATATAATCCCGCATTTTTTAAAAAAGTTATTACCTTGATTTGTTGTAACCTAAATATTTTAGAGCGTAACGCAACCATGAATCCATGTACGGATTAACATAATGTGACGGGTAAATTAAGTTCCTAGCGGCCAGGGAGAACTACAAGCGAAAATCGCCAAAATGCCTAAAACGATCTTTGCGTATATCGTCCAAATACCCTGGAAAGTTTCGCCTCATATCTGGCAACATGCCAATCTCCAGCGTTACAACTGTTGCTATACATATAACCTGAATTCAAACGCTGTTGTAAACGATTATTTGTGGTAATTGGACGGACTTTAGTATAGGGCAATACCTAATACCTAATTTAGGGTGATTTCTGTGGTTGGAGAAAAAACCATTTAATTCAAGAAAAAAAATCAATTATCAAATTCAAATCGAAATACCTATTATAGTATTATTTTTATAATCTTATATTGGTTAATTTTCCACGCTATTTCCATATGGTGATTTGCAACTTTGCCAAATGCGTGTTTCGTAAAGATATGTAAACAAAAATAAGTTAAAAACATGTTTTTTTCTCTCAAAAAGAAATAGTAATATTGCAAATTTTTATTTATTCTAAATTCTATTTCTATCAACAGATATCGAATACTGGCGCTTATTTTGTGAATAAAAAATTGAGCTTTGAGAATCTGATGGACACATATGAAATATGGTATAATATTTTGATGTGATTTTAGATTCAAGATGGTTTTTCCGTTAATTTATAAACGCACTAGAAAGTCGCAATTTAATCTACTTTAAAATCCGGAAAAATCGATGATGATTGTTAAGAATACTTTTATGATCTTGAATTCAATATTCGTTTTGGAAACTAAATCTTAAGGAATAGGATTTTGTTTGGGTATTCAGTTTGTCTAATAAAATTAAATTTATTTTTACGGCTTCCTCAATTATTTTCCAATAAAGTTTAATACATAATATAATTTAAATTTTTGCCTCCTAAATATAAATGCTTGAGGATTAGAGAAAATTAATTTTATTACACATATCGATTACCCATATATAGATCTATATTCGATAACGATAATTGTTTTCGCAATTTACCGTTGTTTATATTAACGGTTTACGTCTTCTGAAATTGTTTTTTTTTGCGAATATTTTGCGTCCATACACAATAGGAAGGAGATTGTTACAAATTTTATACTGACCACATCTATAATTTGCTGTAGAGTTAGGCCGAATTTTACTTCTAATGATTCTGACTCATTGGCTACTGGTCGTTCCAAGATGTTATATGGTCCAAGCAAGTTATTTAAAAGCCTCTTTTCGTGGGGTCCCTGTTGTGAACCTGTAAATAAAATATGCAAAAAATACACCTTTTAACCCCTTAAGGATGCTTTTATTTCCCCAACGGGCTAGTAAAACTTTCTTGCGCGCATTACGAAAGAAAAAAAAATACGAGGTTGATTCAATCTGGTTTTATGGTGAAATAAGGAATTCGGCGAATTACCGTTGTGAAAAAATGTGACACAATTGAACTTTACACAGGCACGTTATTAATCGACATTGAAAAAGACAGTTTTTAATTATGAAGGTACTTTAATTAGTACTTTGTTTCGAACGGGCAATAGACGGTAATTCATCCTGAATAAATCTCGAGAATTTTTTTCTTTTACTTCAGAACTTAGCGAGAAATTAAATTGTTTCTTTTCTCCTTCGCCCGCCCACATTCATCACGGAAAATATCTTGAAGAGGGCGAGTAAATTTGAATTATGATGCTCCTGTATTTCCAGGGAAGTTCTTTATGCTTAGTAATTGCGCGTATACAAATAAAATATGACGCAGAACTGTTTAAACAACAATTCTTATTTCTATCTTCCCACGGGATTACGTATTTATATATACGTTGGAATAAATACGTAACTCCGGGAAGACGAATTTCGATCTTAGAATTTTAATAAGGAAAGATTACACCGACGGAATTTGAATAATACATTATGTATGCAAAATAACTGAAATTTAATAAACGTTGCTTTTTCGCGGATATGAAGGTTGACAGACAGAAGGGGGTAATTTATGCCCGCTTCGTGTTGCCTTGTCATATTTAAAAACGTATTTTAATTAGTGAAACGACATAATAAAATAAAATAATTTGTATAAACATAAGTTTTTTTTTTTTTAAAGCTGTTGCTGAGATACCTAAAAAAATTTATCAATGCACATGAATAAATGATGTATGCTTATATGGGAGATACATCTAATGTATAGTATTGTTTATTTATTTTATTTAAATGAAATTATTTAAAAAAATGCATAAAATCCTTATAAACAACGCTATATATTAAGATATCCTCTGTTCGTAATGATAATAATAACAGTAAAATAATTCCAATTATAGAATTATGATTGATTCTTGCTCGAAGAAGAATTGTAATTACATTTGTACCGACCTACATGAAACTAATTATAAATAATGTGTTTCCATAGTATTGATTTGAACCGTAGCACACACAACTGTTTCTCGTCCTGATACAGCACCCCCCCATCGATTCGACTGCCAGCGACTAGGAATTTCACTTATTAATAAACTTAATAAGTTCACCTCGTAAAATTGGGTAAGGTCTAATTTCATTGCGGGCTACCGTTTCGTAAATTCTAACGTCAACAAATATGCGAGATTGTTTCTAATAACATTGACGGAACGGTAGAACTTTATAATAGGTACATATTTTCTCTCGTTAGAAATGGGGAGTGGATGATGAAGGCGTCGTTATATATCGGTTTGTATGTATATATACTCAGGTTGGAGGTTAGTAGTGACCGACTAATTTGACGAATAAAATTTCGTAACATTTGTCACATTTGCTTGGCCTGCCGCGTATTACGTTGGACTTCATTAAATGACAGCAAGTTTGTGCCTGTTATAACATTAAATGTTGGTCTATCGGTGAGATCTCACCCACCCTAATGTTGGATCTCTCTGTTTTGTATAACAACTTTTTAAATAAACGTGAATTAAGATATTGAACAATGTTTTTCTCGTTTACATCAGGATGGGTGAACTATTGCTATAATTCTGTTCTCAGTATATTTATACAATTGATTTGCGTTTTTCTCTACATATTTCTTAAGAAGAAGGAGTTGGAACCACAGTTTAGGTATGCAGTGCTGTAACAACGCATTCTAACTGAGCTAAAATAGGACTCAACGTTGATCCCATTTGACAACCTAATTTTTGGCTATAATATCTATCCTCAAACACAAAATAATATTCTATAATTACAATAAATTGATTTAATTTGGTAAAATTTCGAGTGTTATGCCATCTTAGATTAATGCAATGAATAACAAGTCCTTTTGAGATGTTGGTAAATAACGATATCTATTGCAAATTGTGCACAATCAGTCAAAAAATATTAACACATTATTTTACTATGTAGTACGCATGCTCAGATGGACAAATTCATTTTACAGTATGCATGTAATCATAAGTGAGAGAGTAATGCACTAATAGTTATTAAAGAAATTCGAGAAATAATAGTGTAATAAATTACCCAAAAGAATCGTGAGACACAACAGATACCACAAACCTAAACTGATTAGAAACACATAACCTTCTGATATGGTGAGATTGTTTATAAATTCGGAAAACCTGAACGAATCACCAGTGTAATAAGGATTATCTAAGATCTAGTTAGTGTGTCAGCTATGAATGCTGTTAATTTCCCAACTGGTGAATTAATATAAGAAACTATGGGACCTTTTATGGTATTTCGGAGCACCATAGTTGTAAGTTATTGTATTTATAAGTTTAAGATTCTTCTATTGCATAGTACCTATATACTAATGGGATACTTGTTTAAAGTTATGTTAAAGTGTTCGTATCATTAATTACCCCGTTATTCTTATCTGACTTTAACAGTAAAATCTCTGGGTGGATTTTAAAAAACTTTTTTGTAGTGTTATACATACGACTAAGGAAATTTCTGCGAACAGTTGTAAAAGTTGGTTACTACATTTGTAAATCTTCCTCTCCAAACTGTTGGTACTCTCTGATGAATGAGTTCTAAATCTGATAATAATATTTTTTAAACCTAAGTCTTTATTTGAAACAGGAATAATAAATTTATGACCCAGTGCTATTGTTAGCTAGATACCCATTTGTTTTTTTTATATTGATGTTTTTTTTGTTGTTCTTTTAATAAATTCTCAAATTTCTTCTTTTGTCTCTCTTTAATTAATTAATTCATTATAAATTTGTGCTGGGAGAATATCAACTGCCGCCTCCTTCACTTGACTTAAAACATAAGTTAAACTTTTAATCCCTTTTGAGAACAAATTTGATTTCTAAATTAAGTATGTTATTTTTTTATCTATTGTTATGATGGTGTGGCAACGCCTAGTAGCGAATGTTACGAAATTTTATTTATGTATATATATATATATATACTACACGGATTTCCTGTTTTAGCTAAAAAAAGATAGAACCCATAACACTTTGTGCCTTTTTATAATAGAATTTATCGACTTGGAATTTTCGAGATAGCTCTTCGGTGAAAGCACTTACCTCCACTATCGCACGGTAATTTCCTGTATTTTCCCGATGATATTTATTGTACCTTTCATAAATCCATCTACATTTTCCCGCTTTTGTTATGCTGTGAAAAATCTCCCTGTTTTCCGGAAATAATTTAACGGAATCATTGAAAAAATTCGGTTTCGTTTTTTTTTAATTAAAAGTAAAATTGAATACTTTTCTTTTTATCCAGCGGTGTGTTTGTCGTTCCTTATTAATTTTAAGTGTCTACAAACGGAAAATGATTGTTTTTTTTGCGTTTCAATTTCCTCTCTTCATATTTGCAAGGTTATTAAGTTCCGTTTGAGTGGCTGAAATGGAAGGAACGAAGGCTTATGTAAAATTGGAAATAAAAAAAAAATATTCGAATGAGAGGAAAAAATTTCTCTCGGTGATTAATAAGAATTTGTTCTCCGATGTTCCAATTAATTTAATGGAACGGATACCGGAAAATACAGCGAGAAAAAAACAAAAAAAAAATTGGTGGATGCGCTGACGGTTTGGAAGGAATGTTCGGTGGTTGGTTTCGCAAATTGTCGTAAAAGGATTCGAAACGAGCACCTACCACAAAATAATTTTTATGATGGTTCAAAGATCAAAGGGGTTCGGTAAAGCGATTTTTGCGACGCTCAGAGGACGCACCTGTATTTGTACAAGCGCAATTGGCGATAAGTAAACAGAAAAGCCCCAGTAATAAATTGTTTCGGCCATCTCCATTTACTGGGGGAGGCTTTTATATGTATATTCCTTTGTCTGCCTCCTCATATAGTATTTACTTTGTGCGATTCCCATGTTTTAAATATTAGATAGGACGTTTTTGTTTATTATGCTTTATATTAGAAACGAGATCCAATACTAGTTTCGCACTTTGAGAAAATAACAAATCAATGTTCTAAGAAACAACTTTAAAATCCATATTAATTAGTATTTAAAAGTATTAACGGTGGTTTTACTGAGAAAATCAAATCGACGTATGTAGATTCCTTTGTTTGCTTCCATGTTTCAATTATTGAAAAAATTTTATATGACCGAATTTTTCATAGAAAATCTAAATTACCGTGATATCCTCAACATATATGCTTTGAATTGTTTATGTTCCAAAAAGAAGTGCTATCTCAATTTGGTTATCTGTTTCTTTTTGCTTTCTCCTTCCAAAATCTACCAACACCATTCAGTTGGTCGCTGTTCGAGTTCGATTCGTAAATCCGTCGGATTCATTCATTAATAATGTAATAACACATCAGCATGCGTGCGTAGTACAAATGTAAATATAATCGTTTATTTTGTAACCGTTCCATTATTATCATCATTATCGCCAGCATCATCATCTTTGACGGGAGGAAAGATTCTTGAACGTGCCAAAAGTGGTCATGAATACGTTCTCGTCTAGTCGTGAATCGAAAACATAAACAAAGTCCTCAACTCCGGATTTTGGCGGTTAATTCCGTCGGCCGCCGCTTTCGAGGTTGCTACGTCCATCCTTCAGGGTTTCCTTTTTCGCTCTGGAAAACGAAAGAGAGGAACACTCACCTGGAGGCATCGTGGCGAGTAGAAATATGACGGCCAAAAGCGCCAACGCTATGTTGCATGGGACCATCCTAACTCGTTTCTGAAGTTCTCATGTCTTGTACGACAAACCCCCAGACTTGGCCGTCATGCTATTTGGTTAGTTACACGCCCACTGTACACAATGCGAATAAACACTTTAACCTGCTACTAGCTTGGCACGACTGGCGACACTCTTTCTAGCACACTGCCCATTTCACCTATGACCAGCGTTAGAGTTGGAGCACACTGATATACAGATTCTGCTCAAGCACGAGATGCATAAACGGCGGGAAATCAATATGAAATTGTTGCGCACGCAAGGGCCCCGGGTATCTCTGCTGGTGTTTCAGGGGGCCCGCAGTACATACTTCCCGTCTGCGCTTGCGCGCGATTCGTTTCATGTCGTTTTTACACTTTACTCGTACTTAATACTATACTGTCACAGCCGCAGGATGTTTACAATCAGTCGTGTGGGGTCCCAACGTACATCTCTCCCTCGATCCCCGCTGTATTTGGAGACGATCCTAATATATCAAGTTTTCGGGTATAGTTGCCCCGAAATCTTCACCATGTGCAAATATTATAAGAATGAACCGTTATGTTTGACTTTGACTCCGATATTACTTACATGCGCTCGATTTTTTCCACGCAAAGTTACACACCAATCCGCTGTCGAATTGCCAACTTCCAAATAAATATGAGAACCAATTTAAGCTCCTACTTACATATGTCGCATGATCATTTTCTCGAAATTTCATACAATATACTGCCTCGACACGAATGATATTCACAAAAGGCAAACAAACCGCTTACTATTACACTTCCAGCGGCAAATTTAGCGTCGAGAAGAATCACTGGAGGCAATTTCATTTTGAGGTCTCTTTATAAATAAGATTCAAAATTAACCAATATAAAATTTTAGCCACCTGTGAGATCTTTATAAACATTTTTTGTTGTTCAGATTGTATGAAATATGAATATTGAAACTTATCAATAGATAAAAGCTAAAATTTGCACTCGCATTCCATTCATACGTTCTTTTTTTGTATTTCAAGTTGTGTCAAAATTTTTCAAAGACACGAAGGAAAACTGTCTATCAGCATGTAAGGGCACTGAACGCTTCTTATCTTCAATATCAATAATCCAACTTAAGGCAATTACGTTCAGAAAATAAGTAATGTGAATAAAAAATGCCTTTAACATCACCTCGTACCTTTAATTGCAATTTCCTCATCTGTGTCAGTACTTGTCGTGTAGACTTCATAGTCGACGTCCTCAAATTCCGCCAATATATTAGCAGGAATTTTTAACTCGAGTTGCCTAGCGAATTCGACAAGAGGTTCTATGCTTGGAAATAATCTTTTATTGTTTTTTGGGTGTTGCGCGAATCTTTCATTGTTTGCAACTTTTTTTCCAGTAGTTTTTTTATTGTTTCATCCGTTACATCAGTTAAAAAAGAAATAAACGTAGATACTATCCTTAAAGCAGCCCAAGCATCACTTATGCAAGGTACAACTACTTTTTCTACCTCGACGTTTTCATATGTCTGTTCTAAATCAAATTTAACGACGGAATTCCCTGTGAAGGAAATTACGTTCAGAAAATATGCGTTTGACATCGCCTTTAATTGCGATAACTTTAATTGCAATTTCCTCATCTGTTTCAGTACTTGTCGTGTAGACTTCGTTATCGACTTCTTCAAATTCGGCAAATAAATCAGCAGGAATTTGTAACTCGAGTTGGTTAGCATATTCGGTAAAAGATTCTATGTTTTCTATAGCATCTAATTTTAAGTAATCTTTCCGCCAAGTCGCATGTTTAAAACAATTTGCAATAGCTTGTGATTAAAACTTCAGTCCATGCCTTATCTTATTATAATTGCGTCTAACATGTTTATTTTGTTTTCTGCAGAATTAGTTTCGTCATCATGAATCATGCTTAAGACAATTTGCTCTTTATAATTTGTTTTTTAGAAACTTAATTACTCCTTGATCCATGGATTGGAGCTGTAGTGTTACGAAGTAAAAGAAGTAACTCTATGACATTGAAACCACTACATTTTTTCCCCATTCAATTGCATTGTATGATTTGGCGTCAGTTTAAAAAACAAGCCCGTTTCATTCCGTATTAAACATTTTGTCTTTTGTTTTACTTATAAAAAAAAAAAGTTCTCTTATAAGTATTATAAGAATTTGCAATTATTATTATGTAAAATGAAGCTCTTGCCATGATATGAAAGTCTCATAAAATGTGATTCATATCAAGTTTTGCGACAAGGGCTCTCCACGCAAAGCTTAATCGAATTTTTAAAGTTTGTTCGGATATAAGTTTCTTTACTAACAAAGAGGACTTTAAACGCGGTGAGGGTAGGTCGGAAAAAAAAACGATTCGTTCAAAGATCGCGTGCCTCAAGGTATTTTTATATAGACCCCCTAATATGGGCCCTTTGTTCCTTTGTGATTCTTTTCCGCAGTTTCTCTTCTGATAGTCCTTTTATTTTTATCTCAATGTATTTTTGCGGGTTAAATGCTCATGCGTCTGTCATTTACACGGATAAAAGAATCATTTGTAGGGATTGAAAGAGAGAGAGAAATGATATCTGTTTAATTATGGATACAATCTAATAGCGACAAGGCGCTGAAAGTTGAATAATCCGAATAATTCCCCGTCTGAAAGCAGAAGCCGCTCGACTATTAACTTAATTTGCGCGCCCGGCATCTCCTCGATGAAAGGACGAATGAATTGCGCTCTTTAACATCTGCATCTTCTCAATAATTAAAGTAAATTGTAAAGTTTAAAATCAATTCAAACTTTTCGGGGTTTTCGTAGCGCGTCGTGCCAGCTTACCCCACCGATATTGATTACATCTTTCCCATTTCCCTTTCTGTCGTTATAATAAAGTTCCTTTCGTTCCATTCCCGTCATCTTCAAAGTAAGCACCGATAAATTTAAATTTAAGCAATCCGAAGTTCGTAATCAATCTATTATTTTCCTCCGTTCTTACACAGTAAGAAAAACGTTGTTAAGTGAAAATTTGCTAGAGTTACAAATTTTTATATTGAAGTAACATACAATTGATTTAATAATTAATGAGGCTGGTTGTGTGGAATTTTGTTAATATACGCAAAACCTTTTTATTCACTAATTTAACACAGTTTTTAATTGTTCACTTTGTGCATCGACTATTTGCCATTGCCCATACCAAATTTTATGACAATCGGTGCAGAGATTAACCTAGTTATAGATTTTTAGCAGAAAAATGTTCATTCCAAACCAGCTAAAAAAGTTTGTTAGCATAAAATTTTTCGATATCTAACAACTTTGGGTAGTTCTTGGATTAACAATTGTTTTTTGTAGACCTTCTGGACGAACTAGATTTGTTAAATTTTCGTTATTTTCAATAAAAATTTTATTACCGTGTACCAGGTCTGTATTTAATTCAGAACTGTTGAGATTGCTAGACGATATATCGTTTAGACTAACCGGAATTTCTTCCCTGATATTATCAATTTTTTAAACTAAAGGTGAAGATAAATAGAATTTATGGCCAGGTAATTTATGCTCGGTACTTTATAGCATTGCGACAGGATAGGGGTATATAAATAAGAGATTTTTATCCCGGAAAATCCCTAGCACACACATCTATTTTGGGGGAGCGTTAAAATATCGCGCACCCGAATGTTACTACCAATGATGTGTAGACTCTCGGTTTGCCACCAAGGCTCACCTATCTACTGTGTATGTATGTAACATACATGCGGGGTTTTATATAAATACACTTTGGGCGATATTCGATCATTTACTTTGACAAAATAATATACAAAGTTTGTCGCAGGTAATTTATCATTTGAGTAGTGAACTAATATTTACCGGCCCTGCCAACATAACAAGAATCCTTAGCCCAAGGTTTCCTCTAGTATAAACATGCCTACAGTCAACGCCAATAGTCAACTCTACATCATTATTAGTTTCGCCCGATCGATGTCTGCGATATAAATACATTCTAACCTATGTTAATCGGCTGGCTAAAAGTTCATTTGTGACAAGCAAATAGTATTGAAATATCGCATAAGGAGCCACGTTCTCTGTTAGTTTCCATCTGTTTTGGAAAATTTGTATTTCAATCAAGTCATTATACAGGCAATTGTATTTGAAACGAGCATTACTGTAAGTATCTAATTTACATGTTAATAATGTTATTTCTGAAGTGTCGTCAAATTCGGTTGTTATTTGTGGACGAAAAAAATGTTTCCTCTGTATCGCACGCTAAAATAAGTTCTTTTAAGTAGATTACAGATACGGTTGGTATTCTGCTCAGTGTTTTTTTTTTTATTTCCTGTAAACCGCACGAACAACCACCAATTGTCCAAAACATCTATAACGACAAACGATTAGGTGGGGATATAGATACCCCGCAATAGAGATCCGAATTCGCACTCATCTATATCCACAGCACAGTATTAAAAATTATCCTCACCTGCAAAAATTTAGCGGATTATCCGCCAAAATCCGCAGATATGTATATAGGGTTCTGCACAGAATCTCGACACAGAAATTTCCAGGTGGAAATCATAGATCGGATTATCTAGAATCGATCCAACGGTGAACTGATCTGGTTTAGAGAAGGATCAAAACTAGAGAATGTAGCTGGAATTTACAGTGAGATGAGAAATACAATGATCAGAATTTCAGTAGGATAATCTGCGAGTGTTTTTCAAGCAGAAGCATATACAATATTGCTTTGTACAATAGAAATCTACCAGAGGGATTACAAACATAAACGGATATGTTTTGCAATAGACGGCCAGGCGATACTAAGGGCATTAGTAAAGCCCAGGATACAATAGAGACTGGTTTGGGAATAGATTAGAGAAATGAATAGCAGATCGCAATAACTTTACTTTGCTGTGGGTACTTGGATATTCGGGGATCGAAGGAAATGAAAAAACCTATGAGTTAGCTTCATTTATAGGCCCAGAACTTGTTCTAAGAGTGTCTAAAAAGTTGGGTCCAAGAGAAACAGAAACAACACAACCTCTGTCAAGAGATCATCAAAAAGTCGAATATAGTAGCAGGTTTCCGAACAGGACATTTTGCACTGAAGAAACCCCAACAAATATTTTTGTTTTACAAGCCATTTTTACTCCTACCTTGGGAAACGAAGTAAAATACATTTTATTAGTTCCTAAATAAAATATTCTCATTCACTGCAATTTTTTACGCTGATAATTTTGAAGGAATAAAAAATTGAATTTTTTAAATCACTGGTTGCTGAATTATATCTTATGTAAGAAGGTTAACGGTACAACGAAAAATTTAAAAAAGTAATAAGTAAACATGAGGGGTATTTAAAATTGAACAAAATTAACAAAATTTTTAAAGGTGAAACAGTAAATGATTCGACTTTAATTTTAGTTTAGAATGCATTGCAAAGTTTAAAAATGCTTTTCAATTTCTAAACATTTATATTCTGATAGAAGACAAAACTTTCTTTTACACAATTTTAAAAAGCATTTAATTATAAATTGTTTTAGAAATATGTTGTAGAATTTTTTGTGCAATAAAATTTCTGCTTCTATTTATTTTAGGTAATTTTTTTTTGCATATATGGTCCAAATTTATTCATATATTTCAGTTTTTCTTTGCATATAATCCAGTCTTTAGTTATGACAATGTTTAGAATAATTTAGAAGTGACAATATGTACCTATAGTTGCTCTTGGAGTATGTGTTAATTTACAATTTCCAACGTACATACATCCACATATTATACTCTTGTCTCTTTAGTTGACTTAATTACAACTTAATATAGACGGCCTTATCTTCAAAGCAACAGCAACAGAGAAGCAGAGGCATCCGTTTTCTATTTTTTCAGTTGGCAAGTTTCCCTCTTGAATGGAACACTACTAAGATTAATTAACAATGTGTGAAAATATCAAAGCCCCAGCACAACAAAACACGTTGTTGTATCTCGTCGCCTGTAGCTGGTGCTCGTAGGTCAAGGGCACAGTGCGGGAACCCGGGCCCCTTGTATTTATTTATCGCCATCAGTGATACACATCCTTGTCCCGCTCGAATAACGTGTTAATCAAAATTTCATCTCCGAACCCAACCGCCTCAAATTCGTCCCACCAGCGGCAACAAGCTAATTATTAAAACTCACTATCCGTATTCCTGGAAGTTCGGAACCGGGATTCCGCGCTACAGATCTGTTTACAATGTGGAAAATTATGCTCGCAAAAATCGAATTCGATGAATAATAATCACCGCGAGGTACTAATTATACTGCGATAACAGTAGTTTATCCTACCGGCTTACTCTAGAGGTGAATATTCTTGGAGGAATAAATCGGTTTACGCTTTAATTTGGATTTGCGAGTCGACGCGGTTTTGCATTAAAAGTTTCAGCGAAATGTCGAATGTTGATGCCAACGCCGACGGAATTTTATCGGCAACATATGCGTACCCGTTTTAAACGTCAGGTCGTATGTTAATTTAATTTAAATTTAACGGAATAATTAAAACGATTCCCTTATGTCCACGATGAAATTGCGCCGCGCGTATGCTCCCGTGAGAATAACACCGAATCTATTTAACTAGATTAATGCGTAAGATACATAACGTATAATGTATCTTACTCCGGGGGATACATCTAGAACATCTCTGATAATGCATGTACGTCTGTAATGTTTGGTTTTGATTAATTAAAGAAATTACGGTACTAGGAATACAATAATAATCGGATTTATTAATCTCAAACATAAAGAATTCCTTATATAATTCGGCGTGGTTTATATTTACATTTATTTTAGACATTCATATTTTAAATACCATACATACATAGTTAGTCTGATGCAACATTTAAATTAAAATCGATGTAATCGCATACAGGTGTCCATTAGTTAATATTAATCAATAATCCGTACAGTTATCACTTATCGCTTACTAAAGAACTATTACGATGCAGCAACCTGACGATGTGCCCCTATGATGTTTTGCTATTTAGCTTTGAAGTCATGTATATTCAAATTCTTTAAAGTGGAAGGTATGTTGTTATATACCAAATTAATTTGATAACTAAATGACCATTTATATGTGTTCAATACAGCCCTAAATAGCAGATTAAGCGCATGTACGTCTGTTCTGTATCTAATCTCATTAGTCAAGTACAAAGGTCGTGTTTGTTTTTATATACATAGTTACCATCTATTCTGTATGACAAGTGTCACAATAAAGTGTTTTTAAAAAACATATGTCATCATCTCATCATTTCAATGAATTAAGCAGCCGTTTATCTACAAGCAATAGAGTAGAAGCGGACATCGTCATCATTGGTCCTTCGAGCCGGATTAGCAGCGATTCGAGTAGCAGTGAAATATATAGAAAATCATCAAACAACACATTTTGGCAGCCATTACGGAAGTGTGTCAATCATTAAGGTATCAAGGTCAGTCCTATACATTTATCATTTCATTTTTTCAATGAATTAAGCAGCCGTTTATCTACAAGCAATAGAGTAGAAACGGACGTCGTCAACACGTTTGTTGATAATAATTTCGTGACAAAACACAGCAACATGCAAAAGTCTTCTATTCTGGTGGATGCGCCGGAGAGACGGGACTTACTGCTCGATTTAGCTAAAGTTTCGTGTGAATTATTACTCTTTTAATGTTATGATGAAAAAATACAAGGGAGATAAGTTAATTACAAAAAGATATTACCGTTTTAGAAACTGGCGCAATCACATAAAATCGAAAGCGGAGCAGAATGAGTGGGATCAAAGCCGATGATAACTGATTTAAATTTTAAATCTTCGTTTCAGCTTAAAGTTCACAACGAATTTCGATAAAGGGAATACTTTTTACGACTTGCTCACTCTCCTTAATTACACAGCAAGAAAAATTTGCTATAGTTATAAATTTTTATGTTGAAGTAACATACAATAGAGATTGATTTAACAAACTGTAAAATAAACAGAGTTTGTTATTTGAAATCTTGTTAGTATATAGGCAACACCTTTGTCAATTTAGCAAAATTATTCAGAAAATTTTGGGTAGTTGTTGTGGATCTTCCAGAACAAAAAATTTGTTAAATTAATTTTTAGAGAATTTTTATTTCTCTGTGCGAAGCGACGCCCTGTTTTATCTACCCGTTATATTTTGTATTTGCAACCTATTTGGATTTCTATGTGCTTAACTAAATAATCATCTAAGTCAACCGATCCACGCCATCACATAAATTACGTGTTTTGTGAGGAAGCAAGAAATTGATCCTCATCATCAATTGCTTGCTTGGTCGGGAAATACCTCAGCGGTAAAATTCGTAGTATTCTTCTTTTGTTCCTATACTAGTCAAAAGTTAATAACCTTATTTATTATCGGAAGCCACATTTTCTGGAATTTCCTAATACGGAGCGCGAACAATTAGGAATTTAAGATAGTGAGTTTATCGAAGGCGAACAGAAAAAGGATGATAGAATTTAGGTGGCTGTATATAATTCAATATCAGCGTGCGTAGGCAGAGATAGGGAAGGTTGCGGTTTAATTAGCTTAGCGTCTTATGAAAGAACCGAACCCTATCTCAACGAGATTCCTGGTAACGTGGCATCTCAACGACGTGTCAACCAGGCCCCCGGCGCAACTCGGAAATTCCCTAGAGGCTGTTCGGAGCAAAAGGCGGGGAAGCACCAAGGTCGTGGTGACAACATGTTAACCGGAGCTCCGAGGCGCGACCCCAGCCAACGTAGCGACAGTAAAACCCCGGCAACACTTTTCTCTCCTCGCGTGCTGTATGGTTCGCATTGATTTCCATGATTTGAAAAGTTCTTAATCAGTGCCAATCAAATTAGGCGCTTTTCAAAAAAACAAAAACAAAAAAAAGAAGACGCATTAAAATTGTAAATCGCGTCACGTTTTCGGAAGGTTGTTTGGATCGTCAAATTTGACTGGACGACAGTTTTGCGTAACCTAATTGATTAACTTTTCACGTAGGTATTAAATAAGAACTTCGCATTAATGTATTTCAAATTTACCCCTATATTGAATCAGTTTTTGACAACCAGGATTTAAATCAGTATAAATTGAATTAAAAAATTCTATTCTGAAACCTTGCTCGGTAATCAGTAAACTGTGAATAAAATTTTCACTTAGAGCAGTTTTACATTGTCGTTAATTTAGTAGGAAATTTTGTTGTAATTTTAGAATTAAGTATTTCACTACAAAAAAATGTGGAAAAGATTATTCGCAAGGCAAAGTTATCTTTATGGACCTGCCGAAGAATATGCAGGAAATCTTGGAAGATAATAATAATACATATATCTTTATTCCTCATTACACAGCATAGGATGCATCACAAATAATACAAATATTTAAGTAAAATAATTGATACAGTATCGGACAAAAATAAAGCAGCAAACAACAACAAAAAAAACTATTTGTTCACTCCTGCGTGGTTTATTTCTACAGATATATTTCACTTTACTCTCAACACCAGACTATGTATAATTATTACACTTTAAGCGTTTCAAAACCACCAAGCGGATCCATTTTTTTAAATTTACTGAAGATATAATTTTAAAATGTACCTAACCTATACAATAGATACTATAAGGTGTAAATCATATTTCAAATTTCTTATATGACAGCTTCTTTTAGATCGCGTTTTATCGTTTCTACTTTTCCACAATCCCGAGACATTAAAATGTCAACAAATTTATGATGACAGTCTGAGAAATGGCTTTAAAAAACGGTATTCACCCGCAAAAGGGAATATTAAAGTGACGTATCGCGTTTATTTTTTATAGATATGGGTATGGGTCATCAGGTGTTGTAGAGAATATTCGATAATTAAATCCAGTGTTTTAATGTAATAAAATTACTGAGGATGTTATCATTGTTAATTTTTTTTACGTCCATTACTAAAATTGCGAAATGAACACATTAATTATAGATGGTTTGAAAGACTCGCACATACTCGAACGTTTATTTTTTTTTATTTTCCTTTTTAAAAACTCTAATGGTGAACCTTTCTATTAATGTTTTTGATAATGTCACAAATAAGCAGCTTTATAATGTACATATCACATAATAATCTTCTTACGCGACAAATTTGATACCCTACCATTCACACATTTTACACGTGGCGAAGGTCTTTGGATTCTTTGGAATATAATCCTCGTCTGCGTAGAAGGGAAAAAGGAAAATGAAAAATACTCCTAACATTTCCAATGAACACGTCTGATCTCGTTGAAAGTGACAACTTCTCTTTTCACCCGTTCTTCGAGGGGTAATTTGGGATAAATTTCCCGAAGGCGATTTAGCGAACAATTGAAAAATTTCATCCTCGAATATTTTTTTTTTCATAAAGCGTCTTTACGTATATTTTATATGTATATCAAGGCAATTTCCTTGCGTTCAAACGACTTCAAAGACTTCCTTTCAAATATCTATGCAGGATTAACTTATGTAGAACCTCTCATCGATAATAAAATCCTCTTTTTTGCCTGTCATATTCAATTTATTAAAGGTGAAACAAATCAATACATGGGATGAACCGTTCAAAATTCCCGCCATTATCACTTCACCAGCGCAATTAGCGGGAATACCCTGAACTAACTGACTTAGCAGTCGCACCAACGTTAGAACATTAAATCATAAATTAGATACAGTTTTTTTTTTTTTCGGGTGTAACTTATAATATATTTTGTTGTGTATCTTTAAATAAGATAAAACCAGTTATTATGTATTAAACCACTGCTTATTATTATTTGAATCGCGTCACAAAAAGCTTGTTGCCACTTCTTTTGTCTTCTGTCATGCTATTTTATATTTAGCAACGACTTATTTATAGCATAGTTCACCAGTGTTAACAGTTTATATGGATTTGTTTATTTACATTCGATAAGACATAAACATTGAATTTGTTTTTATAATAATAATTAACTTGATGTAGCGTCGCCTGGCGTTAAACACTCGTGTAGTTAGTGTTCGTTTATTGAATAATGAGATACGTTTTTTTGCGTCTCATAAAATGAAGATTGTGATATTATACTTAGGACTCCTGTCCCCTTTAGTAAGTTCCAGATTGAATGATGACCCCAGGAGAAACGACGATCTGGCGATGTGGATCGACGAAAAGCAAGTCAAAATGGTTAGTGGTAAGTAATACAAAAAATAGCTTTAATTTCTCAGTAACGCATCCATTATTTAAGGTTACACAATGAAGATATTTGCCATATCAAACGGCAATGTATCTCCTTATATTTTGGATCCGAACTTTGAGAAACACTTACCGATAATCCCTGCCGAAATGGGCTACGTGAATTTCACATGGAAAGCCGGGCCGAAGAAATATTTTTACAACTTCGACCAGCTCCAGTCCTACGATGAGAGCATCTTGAAACCCCCCGTAATATCAATAAAACCCAAAGGACGTGTCCCGAAGAGGCCTAAAGAGTTCAGCATATCTTTACCGTGTTCGGGTAACAGTTCCGGCATTGCAACCTTTGGAATCGGGCTGCATATCGAGAGCCGGAAGGGGAAGCCTCTAAATGGGATGCCCTTGAAGTTGAAATTACGCAAAGAGTGTTCACAGAAGAACCCCGATCCAGAATGCGATAAAAAATGCGCCAATCAAGGCAGATGTAATAATGAAAAGATATGTCAATGCCCGGAAGGTTATATGGGGCCATACTGTAGCACAGCACTGTGCTATCCGCAGTGCATGAACGGAGGGAACTGCACAGCACCTGGAGTGTGCAGCTGCCCATCAGGTTTTCAAGGGTTGCATTGCGAAGGAGGTATATGCAGTGAGAAATGTTTGAATGGGGGTAAATGCGTCCAGAAAGATACGTGTGAATGCTCCAAGGGATTTTATGGACAGCACTGTGAATATTGTAAGTTACCTAGTAATAAATCTTACTTCTGAATTCGTCAATTAAATTGAAAACGGCCGTTTTGAAATCTAAATTAAATCATAAACATCTACATTTTATCGTTTTTATTCGAATAGTTGTTTATTTAAACGAATTTTACGAATGAATAAATTTTAATTCGATATTAATTCGCTTTTGATTTACAGCTAAATGCATCATCCCTTGCTTAAATCGTGGAAAATGTCGGGGTGTCAACAAATGCAGATGCCTAGTTGGCTTTAAGGGGGATCATTGTGAGATACAAGTCGCCAAATTGTTAAGGAGCACTTGCAACTTACCCTGCAGAAGGGGAACTTGCAGTCAGAATATGTGCATATGCGAACCAGAATGGACTGGCCGACTTTGCAATCACAGGAAACCTAAGGAGGTTTAATTCTGCTTCTGGGCAGTGATTTTAACATATCGAATATTTTATTAAAACTTGTCCTTTTAAAATATTTGTTGTTTCTTTTTATTATTGTAAATATACGATTTTTTTATATGTATGTAAAAGATTCGGATTTTATATATTTCGGAAATAAAAGATCTTTATCGATAAATTAATATTTATTATTATAATTACAACTTAAAAATTAACAAGCTCCGTTTTTGAATTATTTTAAACAATGTTCAATAAATAATAATTTAAATATATATATATTTTTTTAATAACGATTGCACTTTTTCACTTAGAGAATTTAAAAAACGGCGCATTTCAAATATACGCGTTTAAAAATATCATTTTAAATTTTAAGTACAAAATATAAGCTCTGTTATTATTATTTTTTCAATGAAACAGATTTCTTTTCATTACATTTTATTATATAAAAGACATTTTAATTATAGCTATTGCTGTATCAATACTTTTTTTACTACTACAGGTGTAAAATTTTTCATTTCACATTACCAAATAATTCAAAATACTTATTTCGAATTTCATATCCCTAATAGTAATAGTAATAATAATAATACCATAATATACAAGAGACAATTAAGATTAAATGCATTAATTATTAATGTCGTTAATTGTAGGTATCTTACATGTTATTTAAACATTTACAAAAATTAAATATAAAAACTGGGGTGGCTAAACTTTATAAAAATAATTTTCATATAAAACGCATACTTATTATATATATATATATAGTATTATAGGCAAATATAACATGAATCTTTTACGTTAATGATAAATAAATATTGTTTAATTAGTCCTTTTTTAAAGCAATAATTACATGAAAAACCCTTATCTTATGTAAAGGTGAATAATCATCTTCGAAATGCTATTGAAATGATTATGCACCTGTTATACATCAGCTATATAAAAATTATTAATTATACTATTACTATATGACATACAACGCGTTCACTTAATCAAGAAACAAATTGCAAAAACTTTTATTATTGATTTTATAAAAGAAAATAATGTAAAGTAACACTTGGTGAATCTTTACAAACATATATCCTGCTCAAAATTAGCTGAAGATGTTTGATATTAGTAGATTAAAAAAACAAATTACTTCAATTTTTTATTAATTTATAACTAACTGAAGCATTTCAAAGTAATCCTGAATAAAAAATAATGTTTGTATAGAAGCAACAGCTCTGTTTTACATCTTTTTTCTTTCTGTAAAAGCAATTAAAAACAAATTTTTCCAATTTATTCTACTTTAGTAGACACTTTGTATATTATCATTATTATACATCAGTCACACATATCGCAGTGTGTTTTTGCACTTACTTTTTTCAAGTATTTACTAGCATGCACAGCCACCATCAGGATCTTTCGTCTCATTGGGGGTGTCTTTTAAAACAACTTCTTGCACTAAGAAAATATATAGGAAAATAAGAGCATAATACTTGATTAAATAAATGATTTAGATTCGTAGAAAGGATACTATCTTCTGGGGGTTTATTCTCTGTAGAATCCATTCCGGGTAGAGCAGCAGCTACTCTCCTGAATAACTATTAATGCAATAAAGAATAAATTTTTGTTTATTATAAACACTTACAAGAAACACCAACCTGTTTTACATTATAACCAGCTTTAGCACTAGTTTCAATGAACATAACATTTAATTCTTTCGCTTTCTTCTCCCCTTCCTCAGTACTAACTTGCCTCTTATCAGATAGATCTGTCTTGTTGCCCACGAGCATTATTATGACATCGGTACCCCTCTCTGTTCGAACATCATCGATCCATTTTGATGTTTGATGAAAAGAATTAGCATCTGTAACAGTGAGATGCTAGGAATCTTTGGAATGCCTAATTTAAAGAATTACTTGTAATGTCGTACACGACAACTGCTACAGTTGAATCACGGATATAAGAGGGTATCAGTGACCTAAACCTTTCCTGGCCGGCAGTGTCCCATAACTGTAATCTAACCGTCCTGTCCTCTAAATACATCGTTTTGGACAAGAAGTCAATTCCTATTGTTGCCTGGGGAAATACAGTTCAATTTGATTATTCACGAGCGAATGAAAGTCGTAATTTCGTGGGAACTTACTTGGTACGTATTGTCGAAGCTGTCATACATAAATCGCGTAATTAAAGAAGTTTTCCCAACTAACACAAAGAAAACAGTTAAATTTAAAACATAACCTATACGACAATTTTGTATTCAACACTATTAAATTTCTGTGGACGGGCAAGGGAGTATTGAGAATTTAATTCAATTAGCAGATAATTATCGATTTGTTTTGTGTTATCATAACCAGAATCGGTAACAATCAGGTACACAAAATATTTACTCACCACTTTGCTCGCCCAGAAAGACCAATTTAAATTTCCGCAACGGATTGCCGAAATCTCCGGACGTAGACATTGTTTAGGGGCGGTTATCGTCTTTTAACCCTGTAAATCTGGTCCTTTTACGGTAAAATATCACAGTAAAACTTACGTAGAAAAACAGAAGTTGACATATACGCCACGCCAGCGACACGAATTAAATATTCGTGCATGCGCGCTGGAACATTACCTGTCAATGAATCATTACTGGAAACATTACAACCTTAAATGTCAAGTGACATTTAAATTGGCGCGGTAGTCGAGGGAGTTGCTCATAGATGGGGCGTTTAAATCTTTATTTATTAATTCGTACTTTAGCTACAGATTACATATACTAAAAGAACTTTTTATATTTATAAATTTTGATTATTATCGTGCACATTTTCTTCTCCAAATAGAGCGTCGAATTTATTTTTTTCATTCGTTATTCGAATGGTTTTAATTCCCTTATCAGGTTCTTCCCCCATTCCAGTGATATTTTCTTCAGGCACACGCTGCATTAAATTCAAATTTTCTCTAGGATTGATACTTATAAGTTTATTTTCACTCGAACGCCGTTTTCTACAACACCCAGAAGGACCACTCCTATTTTCGAATACTAACGACAACAATCCGCATAGACATCCGGCTATGAGCAATAAAAACATCCCTTGAGTGTCGTCCAAAGTTAACGAGCGATCGTCGGTGTAAACAATCCCCGATCTAGTGCCTGCATTCGCCTGGAGATACAACAAAATTAAGAATTAAATTCATTTGGCGTAATTGCTTCGTACTTGTAGCAATTTTCCCGTGGGAGCCCTAATGAATTCCCACTTGATATCCTGTTCGATTTTCTTCATAAAACCACTCTCGATAATGTACGAAATTCCTTTGTCGACAACGTCTTTATAAATTGTGCCTTCAGCGAATATCATGCTGACGCCGAAAGGAACAAAACATTCAGAACTTATATGTAGCAAAGATCTTTTATTTCTGAAGGAGATTAATTAGGAATTGCTGGATAATAACTAATACCTTCTTACGTCGTGGTAAAATTGGTTTGAACTATGTAGGCTAATTCAGCTCTGGATCCAAGGAAAGCATATGGCCAAAAGAATGCTTTTGTGATGTTAAGTAAACCAGATTGTACATTTGGTAAAAACTCAATTCTTTTAAATAGCTTCCGCGTATGGGCGTCAGAAGAGTTGTTGAACCAATATTCCCAGCCACCCCTATTTAAAGTGCCTACTTGGTACCTCCCAGACAATAATTGCTTTACAGTATCTACCGTAACTGGATATTTTGGCAACACAATAAAAGCTATAATAGAACCAGTGTAACAAGCTGTGATTATTGTCGTGAATATCCAATAAAATCCTAGAATTTTCATGTTTTTGAAGATGATGCCGCGGTGAAGTCTATACTTGATTACCCATTAACAGTCGTGGTGTTACCTTCGATGATTTAGCCCAAGAATCTTTTCCAAAACTAAAAGAATTAGTGAAAGTCCCAAAAACGTACCAGACCATGTTCTCTACTTTTTTCGGATGTTTTATCAGATGCCTTAATGTGTGCTTATCGGCGAAAGTCAATGGAAACATAGCGAACATGTAGATAAATGTTAACGTTAACCAAACCGTCCAATGGAACGGCCCCATTATCGCTCGATACCTGAAAGAGATTCACGTTCAACCCCTTTTTAATTTAGGCTTGAATTAAATTGGCGAAGACACCTCGGTAATGCTGTTGATGTTAACGATATGAAGGCGGCGCAATCATAGGAGTGAGGGTAGCTCACATCCAATTTATTTAAGCGTTCCATCGTTAGATAAATTCCTGATAAGCCTACATTGGAAATTCCGTTTCTTACGTTATCTACGACTTGTTCTGCAGAACTCCTATGTGGATCTTCCTTGATTCCTTTAATATCAACTGTGAAATTATAAAAATCAGCTAGCATTTTTAACAATCTGATTTCTATGCCGTCCCATCGCACTTCATCATTTTCATCTAAGCCACTAAGGAGTAAATACCGATTTTTAACCTATTGGGTGAGTTTTACACAGTGAAAATTACCTCTTTATTATAAATGGCGGTTGATGGGCAACGGAAGTTATAAATCTATGACCAGAGAAGCCATTTTTAATTTTTTTTGAAAACAATTTAATACCTTTCTTTGTTAATGAGCCATTCTTCCACGATGCCAATACATTACTCGCACTGGACCCAATACCATCAACATACAAGTCGTGAGTATAGAGAACATAACATGGCTCCTGCAATTTTCCTTTAAATTTTGGGAATGAATTTTAAGAGGGCAAACTTTACTTTGCGTTTAAGTCTGGATCCAACTGATGGCGCTACCACTAATAGGTTTATAAACGCGCGCGATTTCACGCTTAATAAGAACTCGTTAACTCTCCATTGTGAAGAATTCGTTACCAAAATCACGTTACTTACAGTTTGTTTCCGTATCATGTTTTTGTAGTTGTAAATATCGTTTAGGAACAGAACGTAATTACAGCAAGTTCCTTCTAAGTTACCCTTAACAAACCTTTTGGATTTAGTGTTATACTTCGGAACCCAACCGTGTATAATTGGGACATTTAACCTTTTTATAAGCTCTTCGATCACTTGGAGATACTCGTATTTTTCTTCATCGTACAGAAAGATCGGCACACATTTTGTTATGTGATTGTGAAAAATGTCGATTAATAAATCAGACAACGCGATAACATTGTCGGTTGCAGGTTTAAGAAAGAATTTTTCGTATATTTTATCTGTTAGTGATTTTCCAAGCAGAGTTTGTATAGCCCCTGAATTACTTGTTACAAAGAAAGTGACGACGTTAAATAAAAGGATGTATCTGTGCGGCTTCATTTTCAATTTGTGACGTTTTCATATGATCCACAAAGTTATATATGTAAGTGATTTTTAAATAAAATATACTTTTGCAGGTGTTCACAACATCGATCGAATTTTAATGGAATTTCTGAGTATCTTTTGATTAGTTTTCCTTTGTTGCAAAAAACACTATTATTTATATCTGATTCACTTTAATTTAGGGAAGATATTTTTACAACACATATTTAAATATTATATTTATATATAATTTCAACTAAATTTATTTATAAATATGTACAAATTACAATAGGTAGCAAATTATTGGCGATATTGTAAAAGTCGTTCAGTGGCTTTTACATATATAGCGTGTACGTATACATCAGATATACCGTGCGATCAAATATATTTCCTGAAATATATATTAGAATTCCAGATGTAAATTTTGAATAATTTAAAGATTTATTCGATCATCCGGTATAAAAAATAAATAAATATACGCTATATATTACAACTCGTTCAAATTAATATATTTTCATTTAATTTCTCCAACAATATCATCTAAAAAGTTGATTTATCGATATGCCACAAATAATTCATAGATTCTATACTCTAATTTGCAAAAGGTAACATTGAGAATAATGGTACCGATTGCCCTATAAATAATTTAAATTTGGCGAGGATTTCATTGACAGTTTCTTTTTCTTAATCTTCAATATCATTATCTATTCTGCTACTGCGGATTCCAGTATTCCCAGTCCATGGGTAAATATCTGGGCACGGTTGACACGTCCTCATATATCGTACTCCAGACTTATGCCAGAGATTACAGACTTTTGGATTGTTGCATCTTTTCGGGCGATCCTTTTAGATTAAAAATCATGTTTATTTACTTCGTTTTTAGAGAAATTTTTTAAGGAAATTGTACTTACGCTATAGTTGCATTGGAACGGTTGGAAATTTGATATTCTTGATAACGGAGTTGGATCTCGAACCCATTGTATGGCTTGCCAATTTGTAACTAAATAAACATCCTTCATAGAATTGATGTGGTCTAAGAATTTGATGAATCCCTCTTTGTGGTGATCTTTCGTGAAGTACGCAGCGTGGTAGAACAGACCAAATGGTGCCCTGCAATTTCAATCCATATCAGAAGTGACGCTCGTGATGTTTTGATTTTGCCCCAACCTGTTAGTTGTGTAATGCCTTTGGAAGTTCTTCTTCAATAATTTAACAACACCTTCAGCATCCGCTGGGTGGCTGCAAGCATCACCCATAGAACAGCGACCTCCATTCAAATCCTGCCACATTACCATGGGGACTTCCCATACTCCAGGATAAGATCTGGTTGGACAAGGCGGAATCATGCAATCGTGGAAAAGTTTATAATCCAACGTATACGGCCAGCTGGGTGGCTTATTCTCGTAGATCGGCATAGAGGAATCGTAAGTGAAATTCGAGTCGTATAACATTTTGAACATTTTATTTCCACCAACCTGAAAAAAATTAAGCTTCGATATCTGATAATTCGATTTTAATATTAGGGGTTTACTGATAGGAAAGGCGCTCGCATTCCTCTGACATCTTCAAGTTTAACTCCACCATAGGCTGCTAGAATCTCGCGTTGTCCGCCTACTTCTTTCGTCCATTTCTTTTGGGAGAATTGTTCGCCGAAGCTATGACTGATGTGGGTTGGTTATTAGCGAATCATTTTTTTTTCTCTTTTATTATTATTTGTAAGCGAATAAAAGATTTTAAACATGTAAATAGGCGAGGAAAATTGCGTGAAAGTTAGTCGCATAGTAATAAAATCATCGTTTCACTGTTAGTAAATGGTGCAAAATGGTGCAATTTTAGATTTAACTTTCCCACTTACGAAACTGTATGTGAGGCAATTTCATGGCCATCCGAGTATAAATTCTGCACTTGGCTATAATCTGTCCATTCATGTGAGACATAGAAGGTGGCCGCTATAGGACAGCCATTCGGATTTACTCTGCCCCTTTCGAATAATTCGCTGTAGAGCCCCTTGTTTAAATCATTGACGGAATCGTCGAAAGTAAGCAGCACGATCTGGGGTACTTGTTCAACTGGTAGGTCCCCTGTTGTTAGTGAGCAAAAGGATGGAGTAAGAACAAGAGAGTAGAATAAATTAAAAAAATGGTAATAAAAATGTGAAATAGTAATAGGAAGCTTCAGATCACAAGACGATATTTATAAATACATATATAAATGTGATTAATCAAAAGATATCCCGCTCCCACAATGGCCACAAGACTGCTTGGGTGGTATGGGGCCACTTACGAAACTGTGTGTGAAGCTAATTCGTGACCATCGGCGTAAAGATTTTGCACCTGACTGTAATCAGTCCATTCGTGTGATACGTAAAATGTAGCTGATATCGGACAGCCATTCGGATTAATCCGTTCGGTAAATATTTCCCTGTAGAATTCTTTATTTAAATCATTCACCGCGTCATCAAAAGTCAACAGTACGATTTGCGGTACCTCTTCAACAGGCAGATCACCTAGTTTTTAAAGAAAAAAAGCCTTTTCTTATTCTATGTTTATATCCTTGGAAGTTGTGAGCTCAAAAAAATTATCTGTAACCGGATAGATATTCAAGCCGGCGGGCAAAACTTTACTTACCAGGGATTTCTTTGCCGCCACAGCTGCAATCTGGAAGCAAACAGACGTCTCTACGACATTTGGCTGCCGCTTTATCCGGGACAGGTTGCGGATAAATGGTATCCGGTCTCCTAGGGGGATATTTGTAGATATCGACAAATTCAGCTGCTTTCGATACTATAGACGTTGAAGGTTTCAATGTTGAACGTGTACGCCTGATGGAAACAATGAAAAAATCACTTTATCCACACCCAACACTAAGCACTTACGGTGGCGGGGTACCTCTGTTCACGGTAATTACAGTACCATCGGAATTTCCTCCCGTGCTATAATGAAGGTTACCCCTTCCCCTTGTATTGGTCCTAAAAAATGGATGAATGCACAAAAAATTTTTGGGCGTCGCTAGTTTTACGAGAAACATTCACCCAGCAAAAACCAAACTACCATGCAGTCAGCGAAAAATTGTCCCCCTTGCCTTTTCTACCTGGGTTATACCTAAATCTATTTATGAAGGATGCAAAAACCAATCCGATTATTTTGAACCTAATACGTAGGTAAATTAAATGTGTTGTGTTATTGTGGAGGTAAACCTATGCGGATGTTAAACTGTGTGCGTAGTTATGATTATGTATATATGAAAGAGTTTTTAAATGAAATAGTCCAGTCAACTTCCGGTCTTTATAGGAGCGAGCTGTTATAGATCAAATCAAGGCTTCAATACTTTCTTCCTTTGCCGTATTTATCTAATAAAATAGGTGTGTAGTTGCCTCTTTTCATACACTAAGATTTATAATCATTGCTTTAGATCTTCCCAGAATATTTCATGCGCGAAAAATATTTTTAGATGTAGTGTTTATGTGGACCTCTACTAAAGACGCAGATTTAATTTTTACCACAAAACCAATGGAATCATCCAGACAAAATATAAGTGTCGCAATTTTTATAATCACTTAGTATATGTATGTATAGTATAAGCGATGTCCATTCAACAGCACGATAATAAAAAGGAAGTAGAAGAATCAGGATGACGATATCACAGATAACTTGATAACATGGAAGGATTATTGCCGTATTGTATTATTACCGGCTTT
The DNA here is from genome assembly GCA_949128085.1 of Cetonia aurata. NCBI lineage: Eukaryota > Metazoa > Arthropoda > Insecta > Coleoptera > Scarabaeidae > Cetonia > Cetonia aurata. Next base: position 12,472,879 of record OX421891.1, read on the forward strand.
TTAACCGGCTCTACATATGCATGTAGAGCCGGTTAAAAATTAAAAAATCGGTTTAAACAGTTATTGCCTTGTTTTATTTTAGAAAGGTATAAATCATGCAAGTTTGAAAATTGGATATGATACATGTAGGTATTGATTTCTTTTTTTGCTTTTTATCCTTTAAGACAACCGCTCTACCTGCTCTATCTGATACCTTGAAGACAGACGTGAATTAAGGTGAAAATGTATTATTTTGTCAATTCTAACTCAATCGAGATTTTAGTGGAACTGAAAAGGAAGAACTTCGATATGACTTTCTGCTCTTCCTTTTTCTGACGTGTTAAACAATGGACACGCTGTATGTAGAAGCAACAACAACAACAAGGTCGGTTAAATTGGAAAATGGTGCAACAAAAGTAACAAGACTCCTCAGTATCTATAGTGATTCATGCAAAATTACTTCTTGCAAAACAAATTGCAACCCATTTTTATTTAGGAGGAATAAATACCTCTGCTCGTAGTGAACGTTTGGTGTATGGTTGTCGATACTTTTCTGCACGTTTGGCTTGCGCACTCCCCCAAGTGCTATTAAACTTTTTATAGCGGTATTTACCCGGGATATGCGGGCTGGGATTGAGGTATTGCGAGGTGACGCTACATCGGCCGGTTTGTTCGTCAACAAGTCGTCTGATTGTGTGATTTTTACTACGGGTTTCGGCTTATACGGCGGAAAGACATCCGGCCTCTGTTTCGGCAAACTGTCCTCCCTATTCAGTAAATCTTCGGGCTTGGGAATTTCAACTGTGGTCCTAAACTTTTTCTGATTCGGCGAGACGTAAATCTTTGGCTCGTTGTAATTCAGATGCGATATTATCGGCGTCAATTCGATTTGGTCAGCGTCCAGAATGGGGGCCGATGTGGTCGTATGTGGTTTTAAAGAGGTCTTAACCGTATTTGTTGTGGTTTGAGTCGTACTTGTCGTGGTCTGTGTTGTTAAAGTCTTTTGCGTCGTCGTCGATGATGACTGATTCGGCTGCTGCGTTACTTCCTCCCCCACAGCAAGTGGGGTGATTGAAACAGCGTTGGATGCCGACACAAAAGCACTCTCAATACTATCCTCATTATTATAGTTATCATCACTAACTCCAGCGAACTCATTATTTATAGCTATGGGATTTATAAGCTTCCTTATCGTTTTTATAGTGTGATGTTGTTGGACTCGATCGTCATTAGCATGCAAAGAATAAGAAGGAGTAGTGCTAGAAGCGACAGATTTTGGCAAGATGTGCTTAAGAAGGAACTTAGGCGGTGCATAAGTTGTGGGAACTATAACGGAATCGCTGTTGCTATTATAATTAAATTTATTTCTCTGCCTATATACTCTCGATTCCAAACTGGTGGCAATATTCTGAGGTGCTTGCGTTGTTGTGGTTGTTATAAAAATCTGCGCAACCGGAGTTGACCTGGACGCTTTCGTTATAAAATGATAGGAGGGCTTTTGGGTAGTTGTGGTATAATTCACTTTATTACTATTATTAACGGTTTCGAGTACATTGTCAGTTGTGTCAGTCGACGGTCGACGTGAGTAAGTCGTTTCCGATTGGTGGATTTCAGGATGGGATTTGGTAATGGATTGTAGTATTCGGTCCTGGTCTCCATGTAAAGTTATAGGATGTAACAGTGCTCGTGTTTGATTCGCTTTGGTACTATTTGGCGATCTGCTAAAATAAATGGTATCCATTGTAGTGAATCGGAATAGCTACTAATGCACAATACGTAGAAGGAAATCCCCAAATGTATTCTCTATCAAAAATAAAAATTTGATTGTTCTATTCCGGATTCGAATAACAACTGCGTACCGAGAATTTATTTGCGTTTTGTATCCACGAACTCGCACTTTATATTAATCGAATGCACGAACTAATTTGTAGCCGCATGCATTGTTACGTTTTGTCAATATTAGTACGGATAATGTTCAACAAACACCGGTATATATGAATCCATTCTAGGAAATAAGTATTTCGAGAAACGCATATCTCTATTTTGGATGTGGATACAAGTCGGAAAAATTCAAAAGCATACACTTAGGGATCTCTTACTCGGAGATTTTAAAAAGAGCTTTCTTCTATACTATATAGGGTGTTACTTAAGGCAACCGAGACATCTACACTGTGTGATGTAACAACAAAAAACTTCATATACACACAATGACATGATGGATTCTTACACTTTGGGGCATCGAATGTAATGATTATGGCGTTGCTGCAAGAACAAAAATACGTTGAGTGTAAAAAAAACTACAAACGGCGTCCCTTAGTAATTTACACCAATTTTATTTCCCAGTAAATGGTTAAATCTTATATTGACAATAATCGATCTCTTAAAGAAATGAACTTGCAGATGTTAATTGGCAACGAAGTAGGGCGCTAAAGCGAGGTAAACAATTGAAGCGGCTTTATTTTATTTTATTAGTTCAAATATATACCTACTGATTAATGCATTTTTGTCGAAATCTGAGGAATGGAAGTGAGTTGAGCTAAAGTGTATATAAAGTTCTTTATTCGTCTCTAAAACACAAGGAGTAAGTCGTTTCCTAACCGGTTTTTTTTTTCCGCATATCAGAAATAAAGTGCAGTAGGGTAGAATTGTTTTCTCTGTGTCAAAAATAAATTGAAGGACGTGTTTTGTATATTACATAAAAATAATCCCACTCATTTTTTAAATGCGTTAAAATTAGATATAATATTTTCCCAAGATGTTCTCTTAAAGAAGCATGCTAGTTTTTTTATGAATGAAGGAAAGATACCACAAATCGAAATAAAAATGATAAAATGAATGTATAAAAAGCTTTTCTACGGAAACTCTGACTTTTTTCTTTGTTCGTGGGCAGGGAATCTTTTTTTTTTGTAGTACCTTGGGAGAACGGTCGTGCTCTTTTGGGTTATTGGACGTGGCGTTGTGGTAGTTGTTGTAGTGGTTGTAGTTCTAATAGTTGTTGTTCTTTTCGTCGTACTTGGCTCTTCTATGTAATTGATATCATTTCTGTCACCCCTAAGACTTAAAATATGTACAAAAGGTGTTGTTTATAAGCTTTTGTTTCTTTTGAAGGTTAATTTAAATTTTACTTACTTAGATGTTTGACGATTCGACTGCCTAATATAAGCTGATTGATCGTCAACCTGAAATTAGACACGCTTTTAACGTTAGAAAATTCAAATTCGCACTCAAAAAACATACATAACCATCATCTCTGTATTCTGGCACCGTTGGCTGATAGACATCTTGAGGGAGATAAGTGTGTTCTTGGAATGCAGGCCTGCGTTTCGGCACTTCTTCTGAGGTTGGCAACACTTGCACTGCAGTCGCAGGTGTACCTCTGTAAGTGTTTTGAATGCTTTGACGACCACCGTTGTTAGAATTGTAGTGTTGAGCATAATCCTCTAAGAAATGAATTATTTTATATTATATATGTGTGAATTTCGGAAATTTACCAAGGTCTCTGTATTCCACATCGTCGTAAATATAGTAAGGGTCATAATGTGTTGATTCATAGTGTCTGCTACCGTTATATAAAGCCTTGTTCGTCACTGCTTTCTGCGGCGTTATACTAGCTTCTTCTACCTTGCTGTTAAAATAAAAAAAAATCTTGTTTCATTCAAGGTTAGACGGTGTATTGAATTTTACACACATGCAGTTCTCTCAAACAATGAATCTGACCTACAGAACATTTCACAATTGCAAATAATACTTTCACTATTTTAAGAAGTAGTACTGCAGGTATCATTAACATAACTGCGTTCGTCTGTTCCATTATCCTAGCGTATTTTATGTTAAAAAATTTGCTTATTGCTATTTTGCTTATGCAATATTTGTGACACTATTACATACAGACACCCATCATTTGATGGTCTTAACACCTGATGGTTTGACCTTTTCTGTTACGTAATAGCAGAAAATGTTTTATTATTAGACAAAAATATTGAATGATAATAGGAGTTAGTCATGATAGGGAACCGTGCATGCGAGGAGTAACATATATTATTACTTAAGTAATTATCATTTACCTTGTGGTCAACTCGTCTGGTCTAAGGTCAGAGTCCGTAGTTGCAGTTAACAGTTTTTGTCTGGCGTTATTGGTTTGTGTGGGAGGTCTGAATGTTGTTGTTTTGATGGTAGTTCGTATTCTTTGGCGAATGGTGTATGGGGTTGAGGGTGTCGTCGATGAAATGACGCGAATCTGTGAGATGGTAGATGGTTGAGGTGGGAGCGTCGTGGTTTTAAAGACTTTCTTAGTAGTGGCACCAGCATTTGTTGTGCTAGCGATGACGGGCGATTCAGTTAAGAGCATGGGATGCTTAGTTTTGGGAATTTCACTCGTATATACACCTTTAACGATGGCAGATTCGTTATCGTAATCATAGTCATCATCATAGTAATACTGATCGTACTTAATTCTGGTTTTCTTACCATCATACGGAGCGGTTGTACTTTCGATTTTATGAACGTGGTGCGACTTGCTCTTAGGCCGTTCAGTTTCATCATCTGCGTACTCATCATAATAGTAATAATCACTTAAAGTAGTCGTCTTTGCCCTTTCGGTAGTGGATTCAAATTTTGCCGCGTTTGTTTTTATCACTTGAGTAGTTGCAACAACATTGGTCTTTTCCGTAGAATGGTAAAAACTGTCAAAATCTTTAAAGAAATCGTCAAAATTAAAATGTGACGATGAAAAAGGATTGATATTCTCATAATTGTTCCGTTGATATGGCAACAAATCAGGTACTTGACTTTGGTAGTGCTCCTCATAATCTTTAGGATCGTATCTATACTCCTGCGTATCATATGGGCGCACCTTCGCCTCTGTATGACCCCTAATTGGCGCTCGATTGTGATTTGCGCGTTTACTATCGTGAATCAATGAAAAATCAACTATCGTAGCAGCTTGTTTCGCTTCTTGCTTCGCCGGTTTACGAATCGATCTATTTCCGACGCCAATCTGGGGATTTACAAAGTAATAGTTGTCTTTATTCTTTATAAAAGATCCCTTATAAGCGTCATCTTCCTCCTTCGCCTGCGGATTCGTCGACTTATAACCGGGATTCGCACTGTATTCGGGGAAAAAGGGTTTAAATCCGTCATCTTGCTGTGCGATCGGCAGGAATCGGGAATGAAAATCGGTGTTGTATCTTTGCGTCGGGGACGGGGGTTGTAACAAGATTACTGAGGGGTGATTTTGGGAGGGCTGGAAGGTTTTTTTAACCAAACCACTACCGCCGTGCCACGGGGATGCATCATGATCGCTAAAATTTTAGACACACAGTCATAATGTGGTTTTAAAAATGTGTTATGAATATTATAAACGATATGATCGAATTAAACCGTCGCTTTTGGATATTATTTTTCATAAATACAGAGGAAATCGCTTATTACAGCATTGGTTATAACGTAATATCGGTTAATACCTGCTAATTCCTGCTAATATATTCGACAAATTTGAGAATGTCAATAACGAAATCTACACGACAAGTACTGCAACAGATGAGGAAATTGCAATTAAAGGTACGAGGTGATGTCAAAGGCATTTTTCAACGTAATTTCCGTTGTTAAATCTGATTTAGAAGAGACGTATGAACACGTCGAGGTGGAAAAAGTGGTACCTTCCATAAGAGATTTATTCCTTTTTTAACTGCTGTAACGGGTGAAACAATAAAAAAAACTACTAGAAAAGAAGTTGGCGCAAAGCTCAAAAAACAATAAAAGACTATTTTGAAGCATAGACTCTTGCCGAATGCGCTGAGTAACTCGAATTACAAATTCCTGCTAATATATTGGCCGAATTTGAGAACGTTGATAACGAAGTCTACGCGACAACTACTGAAACAGACGAGGAAATTGCAATTAAAGTTGTCGCAATTAAGGGTACGAGATGACGTCAAAGGCATTTTTGTTCACACTAGTTATTTTCTGAACGTAATTTCCTTCACATGGAATTCCGTTTTAAATCTGATCCAAAAGAAACGTATGAAAACGTCGAGGTAGAAAAACTAGTTGCACCTTCCCTTAGCGATGCTTGTGCCGCTTTAAAGATAGTGTCTACGTTTATTTTTATGTTGGAAACAAAGTTGCAACTAATGAAAGACTCGCGCAAATTTATTGAGCTGAATCGGATATAAAGTCTATCGGTCACATAAGCGAAGAAGTCATGGTCCCTTCAGCGATGTTATAAGCGATTTCCATAGTATTACTACACTAAAAAATTTCTTTGTTCATAGAAATGCGTAAACCTTGCATAATCTGGCCAATTCCAGATGTAGTCTTCTATAAACTTAGTCGGAGATATCGATGACTGGTCAACTACTGCTGTAGAATTTATTTAAGCTTGATAATTTCGACAGGTAGTAATTAGTAAATGAAAAAGATGAGAGATCTTTTTCTTTCAGATTTAAAACTAGAGAAATCGGCAAGGTATCGCGGTACGTTTGTTATTTTCAGATTAAAGATAAAATTCGATCGCCTCCGTTTATAATTTAAGTCTAGGTAAATTGTTTTAATTTACCTTCTGTGAGTTTGTCTTTTTCGTCGCTTCAACTTCAGGTCATTCGTTAAAACGTCTTTGATGTCAATAATACTATTAATGGTAGGAATATTATTTAATTATTAATACGAGTATTATACTGAATAGATTTCTGGATACCTACCTGTAAGATGGATTGCTTTGTTGACCTGTTCCAAATGATATAACGCTTATCTTTTCACCTCTGCTGCTGTAAGACTAGAATTTAGAAAAACAAAATATTGAGAAAGTACTTAAAAGTAATGGTGGGCAAATTGCACTCGAATAATCATTCGAATGATGCTTCAAAACCTATAGTTTGAATATCCATTCAAATTATTTTGAATATAGAATATCTATATTTCAATTATTTTTCTAAATTGAATATAGATATTCTGCAATTCTGCATATCTTGGTATATACTTTTATTTTATGTTAATCGGTTAAATTATCATTTTATTAAGCATTCCAAAATTTCTGTGAAGGACGAGCTTATCGTTTTACGATCATTAGACATTCATCATTGTATTTTCATAGTCTTCTTGCCAGCATAAAGTTATTAGCTTACGTTGTGCGAAGTTCACGTTGAATATTCATGACTTCCATTTTTACCGCGCAAACTGAACGTTCGCTATTTGCAAATATCCTTCTCCCGGGCTTGAATTACCGTTTGTATTCGCCAAGGATCTGTTTGTGTTTAGACACTAACATGAGAGTTCCGTTCTAGATATTTGCAAAATATATGCCCCGCGTGTTCGATATGCCCGTAAAATAATTGCCCAATATTAGAAATTGGACGTTGCGCAATACCAACGTTGCAATTAATTTTCGCGTGGATGCTGTCAGTTACACAAGCGGCCAGGATCCCTGCTTTTTCGGCGATGAATAGAAGTATGTTGCTTATGTTACTTACCGGAATCGAATTATCACCATAAGGAGCTAAGCCGTCTCGGTCTCTTTGCACGTCACTGACTTTGGCCGGTTGTCCTCTGTATGTTCGTTGTCTTTCCACGACGGCGATTTGTTCCGGTATATCCTCATCTTGTTCATAGTATCTTTGCTGCTGGAAGTTAATTTGTTGTTGTCCATGCATGTCTAAAGCAGAATTTTATCGTTACCTTGACAATGTCGTGATGTAGACTGCGTGGTTGTCCCCTAGGTGTCACAACAACCGACGGTTGCGTTTTTGGAGCAGACACAGTGCTATACCTGCTTCTTGCTTCCGTAGATGGGTTAATTGACGGATTGGAGGATGAGACGATGGCCGCTATAGAGACGTCTCCGCTACCATCGCAGCCAACATTCCTTGGCCAATCGCAGGTTTGCAATTCCGGGCTGTCAATTCGATTGATCAGCTAAACCTCAATATGGGATACCGTCTTACCTATACATGAGTCCACCGGTGCATGATTCTAAAACCGGTCTCCCGAAGAAGCATACGTGATAAAGGGTACAATCGGAAGGGTGTGGATAGTAACCGAATTCTTCTGGACATTGGAAGTTGACCTCTGGTTTACTAGCTTCTTCACTGACCTGCGTGTTTCTGCTTACTTTCCTTTGGGCCGAAACCAATGCTGAAACACGTACATATATAATCACATATTTTTACCTTCCTTTCAAATCCCAAGATCGTTGAACTATTTTTTTCTTTTTAAATTGTGAATGTTGTCTTAATTTATCTTATGGGTGTCCGTTAATTCAAAAAAAAAAAACCTTATACCGTTGACAAGGTTATCTGTATTGTGTTATGCAACTATTATAATAGAAGCAAATGTATCGTATACATGATTAATATTAATTGAACGTAAGAACAACTTTGGTTGGCATAGGTGATTATAATACATTTTAGCAGATATCCTTGATACAATTTCGTGGGTGAAAACTTCATGTTGTCTTGACAAGAAAAAGACCTTCGGAGTTCGCTTTTGTTGTCATGTAGCTTGTATATTAAAATATTAAAAAAAAAATTGTTACTACCTCGCAAAGAAACGACTTTAAAATGAATGTCTTTAACTCGTTAAAACGGGGACATTTTGTTTGTTGCTTTGACAAAAGTAAAAGTTGAAATTCACGCTCCAGTGAATAATTATATATACACATGTTTTAAACGTATTTAACTACGTACTTCCATGTGTATATAATGTAGTTTTAGTTGCGTAAAGCAATGTGAATAGTTCAGAATTAATGTTGCTTTTAATGTACGGGCATGTATTTTATTTTGGTTGTTAAATTTCTACTCTATATTAAGAATAGGTAATGCAACTTACACGTCTATTTCCTATGGTATTTCTTAAAAGCTTTTTATAGATTTTCAGCGTTTAAAAATACTTTATAGTGACTCAGAGAAAAGATTTTTTTTATTTTAAAACAATATTTCCGTTCGAAAAACAAATAGAGTAGATTCTTCCAGTCCTACTTCAGCTAGGGCAGGACGAACTCTTTCCACACGTAAGCCGGATAAACCGCATCAGTTTAACTCGCCAAGGATAAGGTGATGATATAGTCAGATATGCAAGAAGAAAATTTGAGATTACCTTGAGGAAATGATGTGTAAATCGTAAATAGCACCGACTCCTGTGGCACATATTTCATATTCAAGTTTTAGAAAAAGTTAGAAAAGAGTTTCACTGTAGATTATGTTATAAGGTGCAAAGATTAACATGTGTATGCATAACTGGGGCAGCTATTGTCGTGGTACTAAACTTTACTCCTCTTCGTATTTTGGAGGAGAGCATAACCAAAAGGACCGTACGCAGAATGATCGGAAAAGTAATGGTTAGGCATAGGCCTAAATCTGCTAATAGTGCCCCGAGACGATATGCCAAAAAAATTCAGCTTTGTGAAAGAATTTACCGAAAAGCGTATGGGATAAAGACACCACTTTGAAACTCCACAAAAATATCATCAAATGGTACACGGATGGCTCCAAAATATATAGGGATAGATTCAAACATTTCTAAAGCTTGTACCCGAGCGTCTTCCAGGCGGAAACATACGCTAATGAAAGATGTGTCCAGTTCAACATTGACAGAAATTATAAAAAGCAAGGGATTATTATTATGTCTGATAGTCAAGCAGTCATCAGGTCGCTGCGCTTAAATATAATCAGCTCCAGGATGGTTTGGGAGCGTCTAGGAAAACTAAACGAGCTAGACAAAAGTATCCAGGTAATCTTTCTGCATCACCCTTATCTTACATACATTTCTTTGCGTTTGATGTAATTTTAATATTGTATCTATTGAAAACCACAATTTCTTCGAGCTAAAACGCATTGCTCTGAATGAAAGAAGCTTTTGCATCAGTGTACATCGTATTGTTCCTAGAACATCGCAATACGATATTAGAGTCAGGACAAGGATGATTCCATTACCGCACACTTTATATACGGATTATATCGCGGTGTTAACAAAGGTTTTCTACAATTACAAAACACGCATTTTCGAAATTATAAATCGCGCTCCCATCTGAAAGCGAAAACAAAACCCGATTCCCGTCGACTGTAATGTTGTATCATAATTATCGTATGCGATCTAATAACTCTGCTCTCTTATCTACTCTTTTTCGCAATTAATTCGACGGTGATACGTAGTGGCGGTGGCGCTCCGGGCTTTGGCCGGCTCCGGCTCGTACGCAAAATCAATTTATTTTACTATAGGATTACACAACGTAATATTGGGCCGCGTGAATAACGAAAATTTGTGTCGTTACAATCCGGTCGGATGCTAAAATAATTGTAAATTATTTAGGGAGTGATTTTGCCAGAATATTAGAAATAAATACTTAATTAGATTTATCGTATGAGTTCGTAAACACTTCAGAATTAATTAAAACTGCTTTCCAACGATTCTATTAGCACGTAACTTTTTTTATTTAGCATGTCTATATTTTATATGTTAACTTTTCTGGGTATAGAAAGTTATTTTGTTTCGAATTGTTAAAATTTGAACAAGTAGTCGCAGTTGTACCTACGTATATAACTTGGTTGTGCTTGCTTGTATTGAAGAAGATTATTTATTCACACATAGGTGCATCTTATCCCATTCAAGCAATGGGATTATTTCATCTTGACATAACAATACATCGTTAGTATTCAATGAAATGTCTTTATTATATAATATGATTATAAGAGCCTATAATAATAGTGCACGGGAAAGATTCGTCCAAGTTCTTTCGCACAAGTATTGCATGATGTTACAATGAATGTATGTTTCTATAATAGAAAATAATTGATTCCTACTTTATTCATATTGTGGGAAAATTTATATAAGACCGAATTTATTCTTCTTTACTCTCGTGTACAATAAAGAATTTACAAGAGGAGTTTTAATAATTCTTAAACAAAACTTTCCTAATTTAACCCCATGCTTAATGAAAAAATTTCCATGTTAATTAATTTTCAAAAATAGAATAACATGATTATGAGGATAAATTTTATACCATTTTTTACTCTCCACTGTAAATTACCGTTATTAATCGACCTATAAAATTGCACGTATTCCACTAAGAAGTATTAAAAGAAAAATTAAAGTGTCATCCAGCGATAATCAGAGAAGAAACATCTCTTTTACGAGAACATAAAATACTTTCAATTTTACCTCATGTTTAATTCAAACATCAAACTCCATATGATGATCCTTATATATCTGTGTAGATACAACCGTAAAGTGTGTGAGAAATCAAGGTTAATTCGTAGAAGGACGAATCCTATTTTCCGTCTTGTTAAAGTAAGTGTGAAAGATGCCTGCGGTGTGCATCGTGCAAAACTGTAAAATTCGTGTTTTATATATAGTTTATTATCGATTTTGCTGTCAGAATACAAGCAAATGAGTTTTTTTCTCTTCTTTAATTAAAAGATGTTTGGTAAATAAACTTCTGAGCGAAAGTTTAAAGGTACTGTTCACTTGACATATTACATCATTTGTATAGGTTATAAATTTAAACCGAATTAACATATTTGTCAATATTTGTTATTGTATAAATTAATAATAACAACATCACGCTTTAGAATTGAGTGATATATCGGGTAACTAACTGAACGCCCGATTATAATACGGTCATAACATGCAAAAAGCCTGGCTTATATAAGATAACAGGATAATATGTGATATTTGAATATTCTCCTTGGGAATTTCATTATTAAAATCGCAAACTATATTCTTAAAACTAATCGATGTAATTAAATAAGTTTAACATATTATGTATCTATTATAAAACGGCGAAAACCACGCAATCATCATCCATACAAGGAATGAAATATTTATAAATATGCGTTCTTACAGACTTGGTTAGTTTATAAACCCTTTTATGCAAGAAGGTTTTAAAATGCACCTGTTGTTATTCTTACTACAATATCTGTGTGTGTTGTGAAATCGAAACAAAAAGAAATATTTCACCATCTAATACAATATTCCCACAACAACAACATATTTTGATTGCTCCTCATTTTCCTTTCTTGTTACAAAGGTCTCTCACGTAGTTTCATTTCTTCGTTTTGCGTGACTAATTTGCACAATTCTCCTTTATTTAAACATTGCGTTTTTATCTTGCCCAACACTACATATGGATACAGTGGAAACATTCTAATAATTGCAGTCTATACGACACAATATAAAAAAAAATTGGGAAGAAGAAGAAAGCAGATGTACTTCCACACACGAGGCAATTACTAAATTAATGGACAGTATTCATTTCTAAGTGCTTCCTGTTCTAACTCGTTGTTTTTTATCACTAATTTGTTTTTAATACATTTGTAAACTAATCTATAAATACTGAGCTATCTTTCTACATCAAGGTTAAACTGTTAATTAACGTTTACAGTTAACAAATCCATAGTACAATGCTGGTGTAAATCATCCTGGCTGATAAAATCATTAAAATAATGATATGATCATAGGATGAGACGATGAATCTTTACGTAAAACCACATTAAGACACTCTTATTCCTAATCCAGTGATTGTTTTACATGTGGGTCATGTTGTGCATACAAATTAGTGAAACTGTGTTAACGGTGAAGACGTATACTGGCGAACACATAGCCTTGTACAATACACAGGATTCACACTCAAAATAACTAATGAAGAACTGTAATTTAGTAATCTGTTTCGGTGAAACTTCACTTGGGCAACGGATATCGTGGTGTGACGAAAAAATACGTTGCTTGTGTTTTTAATAATAATTCTTTTCTCTTCGGTTGAAAGTATTCTCTCTCTCTCTTTTTTTTGCCTTTATTACGGATATGCGTAAACATTAAATTCCTGTTGATTTAACCGTATCGCTGAAATGGAGCGGTTGAAAGACGTTTTCAATCACTCTATTCGGAGCGTGTGTGCGAATATACAGTGGATCAAAAAAGTTTCGTTCCGCATTAAATAGTAATAAATATCCAAGAGGACAATTCACTTAGGTAATGATACCATGGGTGATAATACACAACATTAATATAAGAATTTTTTTTGAAAATGTCATCATACATTAGCATCGCGCATACAATGAAATAATGGAGCTGGTTGTAACATATTTGTTTGGTCTGCCTCTCTTCCTTCTGCTCTCCGGTTTCCTACTGGCAATTTGTTTGACTATTCTATCTTCTGCCATTCTTTCTATATGTCTGAATACTATAGCGTGGTCAATAATGTCGAATGCTCGGCTAAAGTCGGTGTAAACAACATCTCCTCGTCTCTCTCTCTCCTTCGTCTATTGTCTGAGCTATCGTTTGAGTGATACAGCAGAGATTGGTAACCGTCGATATACTTAGCATAAACCCGCGCTGGTGCATTGAAATGATGCTATTACATTTAAATGACAGGTTTATATAGATAACAGACTCAAAAATTTTGGCAAAGATATAGATATAGATAACTGTGAACCTCCATATTTTCTCTATTCTTGAAAACTGAGTTCAAGATCTGCTTCTGTAAGATCTGGAGGTATGTATACAATGGCTACGTAGTTATCAAATTTTGTGCATGACATTTACTGATACTATCATCAGCTATGGAGCCAATAGTTTGACTTCGGTTATATCAACAACATCGTGTCGAATGCCTTTGTCATAATCAGATAATTAATACTTTTTCTCGCGTCAAATTTGAAAAATGAATGTAAATATCCCCACATACATCGATAAGTTTGAAATATCCTGAGGCCGCATGCCGTTGTACAAACCTTTTTTATTCCACTCTATGCAGGATACACCATCGGCAAAGTTTATTTTCTACATTATTGTTTGTATTGCGCAATGTTTATAAAATGTTTAGGTATACGATGAGCGAACAGGTTTGCTCTCCCTATATACAAAGGCCGATGGAATTTTATTAATGTATCGAATGTTTTTTTAAGCATCCGAAAGCGGATAAAAAACAAACTAGCGAGGCCGAAGGAGATGAAAGAGTTTCGTGCATTTGTTTAAGTAAAAATTTCCCATCCGGGCCGATGTTTGTCTTCGCTCGCTCCTTTTTCTTCCTTATATTTTATTTTTAACGAAAAAACTGTGGAGAATCCTATAGTAAATTGCCAAGTCATACCATGACTGGAAAACCACGAAAGGTTCGGCATTCAAGACGGTGAGATGAGCGGGAATTTGCACACTCGACTTTATTTTAAGGGGATTCCTTTTTTTCTTCTCAATGCGACTGCATAATCAATATGTGTGGCAAAGTTTAACGAACTCGAATTGCTGATTGTGCTGATATTGTGTCACCAGAATTTAACTGCCGATACGTTCCATCAATTCTGTCGATAAATTTCGTAGGGTTTTTATTGCGCGACATTCAAGGAAACTACCCGACGCCGAGGTACAGTGCACCCTTTGACTGGTAGATGGCACACGTTGAATGAATCGGCGCTGTTCGCGAGATATTCATTTTAAAATAATAATTTTTTTATATTCTTTTTCTCTCCGAAGCGAAATATTGAATTGTTTACGGGATTTAACTTTCACTAGATTTAATATTATGAAACGCCAAAGTATAAGAGGCAAGTTACTAGTCAGACGTATAAATAAGCTTAACCTTTGCGTACACAATTCAAGGAAACTGGATAGAACCGTAAAGTTAATCAACTAAAACTGACTAAAATGTCATCTCTAATAACCACGGAGTAAATCCTGAGAAAACTTAATAAACAATATACAGAACCCCTCAAAATATATTGATTGTGACCGGAGGATTCTTTTATTTAAAAGCAGCAACAACGACATTGATATTCTGTAGAAATAAATCGCAAAATTTATTTAAAAGATACTCATTATTATAATTTGTACTTATAATAAAAATATCTTAATAAAATGGATATTATGGATGACACTGTATATACATTTATCGAGTTTTGTAAACTTCGTAATTACGTAAGCAAATTGCCGTGACCCTTCTAAGAGAAATAATTATTATTCATCGTTAAGGAATACTTTTATATTGTTAAAAAGAAATCTTAAAAACCTATCTACAAAGAAATATTTCTGATAACCTTGTTTGTCATAAAATTGCAATTAATTATTAAATGTTTTAGCCTTTTTTTTCAATTCTGTCAAGGTGATTGTATTTTTATGTCAGTTTTATTCCAGAACAATTGTAAGGTTAAAACTCCAAAGACGACTTGCAGAATATTTTAAGGCAATAAACGAAAAAGCAACAATAGGGATTTGAATGGCGGGGAAATCTATTTTATGGAGGTTTAAAAAATGGAACATCTAAACATAAAACGCTTAAACAATTGTTGTCTTCATGTATTTATTTTGTGACAGAACTTTTTTGTTGAAAGCTACTTTATATATTTTAAATTTTATACCCCAATAGTCTAGTAAAACTTGTCGTGGTTTTTAATTCAGCCGTTTAATCGCAATTTTTATAGAAACTTATACTCTCTTCAAAGAACTAAAGACAATCTAAATAAACAATAGAATCTTTAATAAAAAAGAAAATTCTGCAAATTAAAAACTAGTTACTTTTGTTGCACACTGCAGTAACACATTGTTTTACAATATGAGCAATATTTACTAGATTCGCCCATATCATATATACCTTACAACTAACATACTAATCGTAGATTTCAACGTCCACCCAAACTGCAACATTTCTATCATGATCTTATCTGAGCAATACGCGCGCCAAATGCCACGGAAACACGTACTGTTTTATTTATTTTACGGGATATTTCACGCCTCGCCCCAGACGCGGAATAATTCCAACATGAACTCCGAATGGATTTTTGTATTTGCCCGGCTGAGATTGAAAGGTGAAAATATTCCCCCCCGTTCGACGAATACACATCGAAAGAACAATGTACTGGTGTCCGTTTCTATGTTTTTGGTTTCAATATCGTTCATGTGTTACGGATTGTTTCACTTTTAATATAACCAGTTTTTACGCTTAAAAAGCGCTATAGTAGTTTTCTTAAAACGCATTATGACGTCACGATTGTTCGACCTGCTGTGGCATAGTTTACTGTTAAAAGAAAATGTTTAAACCAATCTGTTGCTCGAGTCTTGATCTGTGCGATATATAGAGCAATTTCTTTTATATAATAACGAAACAAAATGTTAATTGAGAACATTAAGTAGGCTCTGATATGTGACATGTGCGTTTTATGTTGATCGAATGAAAGTTTTGTCGGTCACTAAATGATTTATTTAATTATGCAATTTATTGATATATCTTCCGCAAATGCTTCGATTAAATCTGATCGAAACATTGTTGAATTCTTTGTTAAGATTTTATCGAAGAATAAACAAATACAAATTGTACATATACATGTTGTACCCCTTGATATGACAACTGACCGATTTCGGGATTTTATATAAATCACAGCAGGGCCGATTTTTAAAATAATGCCGTAGTCGTTTTGGTATTAAATAAAATCCTCATCAAGTGCCTTCCCAAGAATCGCCTTTCAGACGTAAAATTTAGTCGTGCGTGAAGTTAGGAACGCTCCAATCTCTCCCAGCTTATTGTATATCTAAAGTCAGACCATTGAAGTGTACATTCGTGAATTAAGAAGTGATATTGCACCTTTTAAGTCGATCCATTGATTGCATAATGTCAAAATAGGAGCATGGTGTAGCGAATGTCGGAAATTCTTTTGCTCTTAGAGTCGTGCTGCAGCGCTATGCTGTGCCCCTCTACGCGAGAAGTTTCTTTTGTATACAACCAGCAAGAAGGAACAGGAGGAGGTACATATTCTTGCAATTGGCTGCTTTCTTGTTGCGAAACGCAACACCCGTATGTGCGAGTATATGTTGAGCAGCGCTTTAGAATAATTATATATAAAAAAAAAATCTGCGCGTTGGAAATATGGATATACAGAGATAGTAAGGTCGTGACCACACCCACTATATCAAGCGGTATATGGTCGGCCTCGAATATAATCAGCTCAATCGGGAGTTCTAAGTAGAGTAAACGTGTTGTTTGTACACTTACTTAAGTGTATTTAGTGAATGTTAAAACATTTCAACACCAATGAATATACTTAACGATGAATCCTCGTATATAGAATTTCCAATATTCGTAACGAAATCTGATAAGAAAAAAGTAATTGAAATATAATTTTTAGTATTTTTTCATAAAAAATTACATCGACGTCGTAATAATACTAATTGGTTTTTAATAACTTTAAAATTGATGTGGCAAAAATGTTTAAAAGGTGAAGAGAAAGTTGCATTAAGGTCAAAATAAGTTTTAATACATTGAAAATATAATTCTTCTTAACGAACGTCACTGGTGCTTATGTCAAAATTATTTTGGGGAATTTTACAAGCGAGTTTAACAGCGATATACACCAGCGACAATTATCATTGTTTCACGTCTATATGGTAGGTATATACAGTATTGCTTTGGTTTCGCCGCAAGTGAGTTACTGCATTCTAACATTTAGAAATCATAATGAATAAAGTAAGGTGTGGTAAAATCATGAAAAGCCTTGGTATTTTCAATGGATCTGCGAGATTGGGATACCGCACTTTATATAAAACACCTTGTCCAGTTTGTCTATTATTGGGAATAGCTCTGAAATAATAAAAAAAAATCTTTCTAAAGCACAGTCGGTTTATTTCACTATACTTTGGATACTAAATATTTAATTTACATCCTTACTGCATCTAAATAAATTTGATCAAGATATTAGTATATTTAATAGAAAGGCATAATAAAATATATTTGTTTCCAAGTTGTTTTAATGTTATTAATCCGGGTACGTCTCCCATAAAGAACAATATTCTTCTTCGTGCGCATTCCTCAGCTATGTAGTATTTGTCGCTAGTCTTTGTTAATCCTATGCAAATATGGTTGAAAAATTGCAAAACGACAACTTCGCCCTAACACGCGGACTGGTACTTAAAACGTATGCATAAGTGGCCATTAAAAGAATAGGTTTAAACCTTGCATATATACGTCCAAACGGTCCAAACGAACATCCTTATGTATGAAAGGTATACTGATCTATGTTTATTAGCATGAGATTTAACAAGCATGCGTTTTGTATATATGTTTTCTAATCCCGCGTACAAACAACCAACAAAAGTATATAGTAGTAAATACTTTTACGTACCGTGCGCAGATCGTAAAGCAACAGTTAAAAGTGGTATATTTATATAAGGGTATTCAGAGTCCCTAACGCGGAAACCTTAATAACTTTTTAAAACAGATAAGTTTTATACTGGTAATTTTCACGACATATTTATTTTCAAAAGGATTTTATAACTGCGAGTGTGTCTGCCATTCATATTTTAAGATTTTAATATTCTCGTGTTGCAATACCATCTTTTAATTAAATATTTCCTTTTCTATGGTGGGGTTGAATGTCAAGGAAGTTTTAGACGTGGGCGATCGGGAGTAAATCAAGTTTTTTACATTTAAAGAAATCTATATTTTATGTAGTTCTGTGCCCTCTTTTTTTTTTCTTTTGTCGTTTCTAGTTTTCCATATTGGTTTATTGGCCCCTTTTAGGTGACATAATCATATCAATTGTCTCCTTTAAATTTGTTTCTTGTACTACCTCTGTTTCTGATATAATATTTCCGGCAGAATTTGCATCTGCTCCAAGATATTTTATTTCACAGACTTGTATTTTGCTTTTTAAATTGTTATTCATTGTTCACACTTCATATATATCTGCCCTCCTTACTTTTTCAAACGCCTCGTGTCAAGTCAATATGTTTTTCGCTTTTTTTTATCTTCCCTGTTTTCCCCATCTTTAAAATCATATTGTGTATCTTCAATCGCTAATTTAACTACTTCTTTGATTAGCTACCATCTTGGCAATTACTCAGATCACGTTGGAGTTGAAAATAGTTTAATACAAGGCAACGCTCCTTCAAAGTAGTCAGGAACTAATAGCAATTGAATAACCTGTAGATATGTAAATAACAAACAATACTGTTCACTATTCCTTCAGTAAACGACCTTGAAAGATACAACATACACCTTTGGTAATATCCGGGATCACATATACCATTGACAAAATGCTATCTGGATTAGGCCGGTGCAATAGTTGTTTTCCTTTGCAGCTAATTATAAAATAAAGCGCGGCACTTACATTAGCAAAGACTGTTGACATTTAAAGGAAACATTTAATTGCGTATCCCACCCACAACTCCTGCTATCATTAATCTATGCTGTATTGTGTTATGCTCCCATAACTGAACGCAAGTATCATTTATGTACATACATACATATATACATAAGCAACTGACTGACCTCCAAGTAAGTACACATGCAGGAACATTTACATTCACTTCGCATTTATGTATTAATTTTACTGTAACTATGAGAAATTCCCTTTTATGCGTCTGAAATTCACACGGGTAAAGGAACTAAAAAGATTGAACTCGCTGGGGATCCTCCTTAGATATAAAACCGATAAATACCGCAAGCAAAATGCGCATAAATTATCTAGGATAAAGGCAAAATATTACCGCCGTCTGCACACGCCAAAAATAAAATTCTACAGACTCCCTAAAAAACTGTAAATAAAATCAAATTTAACGATCACACGGCTTTATAATTCAACTTTAGCCGTTGCGTTGTAATAATTGAATATTTTCCGGCGATTAATGATAATTTATAGCCCCATTTCTTTTTTTTATTATTATTAACCCAAGCAGAGGTAACTATTTCACGGTTTTGATAATTAAAAAAAACATCTCTCCAACGTACAGGTGCAGAAATAAATAAATTGAATAAACATGTGATGCCGATGCAGTGTTTTGATTTATTATCCCATATTTCCTCTCTGGGGTACTCGTTTCTTCCGATTTATAGTTTCGATTTCTATAGAGGGATGCGTTTGTGTGTGTATGTAGATGAAATGGGCACGAAAATAAATCTCAAAGAGAATGTATCGTATATTTTATTTACCTCAGTCCCGGTAAAAAACAATTCTAAACACTAGTTTTTATACGCTGGACAAGTTAATACCCTCTTATTTATGTAGATAATCTCTATATAGACATAAAATAGCGCGGGTGAAGTGGATATTTAACTTGTAGATGTAGCCAACGTCTCAGAAAAAATCTCTGACGAAAACAAATGACCATAACCTGTTTACGTATTGAAAAAGGATTTGTTCATCTACATGTAGCATTGTTTTTTTTTCGTACTGCATTGCATTATTGTTTTTTTTTTACCAACTGTTTACTTAATAAATACCTTTGTATAGATTATGTGAATTCCTTATTTAAATGTTCTGACTTCTGGCAAATTAGTCTTATAGCCGTAATGTATCAGATCCACTAAAGCAATCATTAATCTTGCCAATAACCTTTTATGAACGATAGATAAGTACGCGTTGTGGTAGTACTTTTGTTAAAATTTAAAATTTAGAATACAATTGCAATTAAATTAAATCGCTAGTAAAAATTTTGATATTAGCCTACAAATCAATTGCCAAAGTTTTTCTATTACGCAAAGGCAACTTCTTAAACAACAAAGAAATAGGAAGCGATTACAATAAAAATAAAAAAAAAAGAATGTCTATGTGGACCTCAAGATTATCTAGGATGGTAATTGGGGTGATAACGGGACAAGAATAAAATAAAACGAATAAAAGGCTAACTTGGAACAATAACACCGAAACACAGGCGTGGTATACATAAGGAGTTTATTTGGACCGGAGCCAAAAAGGTGGAATAAAATTTATCACATCGACACATATGGTGGAAGATATTTAAAAACAAATTCGCTCCGATCAGATTCGCGATAAAAGGGGATGAAAGGAAAAAAGGGGCCAAGAGTAAACAGTGTGGCTGAGAAATCTTTATGTATGTATCCGTTCTCCTAGCCTTTCAAATCGATAGCTTTAAGCCAGTTTTAGTTTATAGGATATTTTCGACTTTTCTCTCCTTTTTCACTTTAGTAAAATCGTAGCGAAGAAAGACAGATAATTAACGCGACATAAATTGCGGGACGTATACACCACGTATACGGAAAGTTATTATTAACGCTTTACATAACCGGCCAGATTTAACACAATTCTCCGATATCCAAAGAAAATCTACAACGGACACAAAGTAGGACTCGCGCTGTCGTGCGTTATGTAACCTCGCTGTTTTCATTTATATTCCAGGCACTAGAATTTAGACGACAATCGACAATTATAATTATCTGTTCTGTATATTGTGTTATTATTAAACAATTTTTAATTCTTATACTGTGAGAAAATGACCGTTTTCGCTGTGAATTTCGCGTTCGGAATTATATTAAAAACACCAAGGTGGGACTTTTTCTTTAAATCTCGCAACTATTTGCCTATTATTTTACACTTACTTAAAGTCATTGTGACATAATAAAAATCAGCAACACACCGCAACATTATTTTCCCTTTCGCGCATTTTTGAAGGAGACACGAGAAAAGAAATTTTAACAATGCGATAAATATTATTTCGAATAAATTGGTGCAGGTAGAGACGAATGTATGTACGACACATATATAATATATATTATATATACGGACTACGCAACAACTTGGTATGCTCCTTACGCAATACTGATTTTTTTCTTTTAAGGACCGAGCCGAAATTGTACTTATCGCACGCTGTTGCACATAATCAAATTGTAGTAGGTGGATGTAGTAAACTAAATGTTATAATCTTTTACTTTCACCGACTGCTTTCACTCTTTAGCGACATGAGTCGCACATACTCTATAAACAAAACTCGCTAGGTAATACGGTTACCCACATTTAGCGAATTTGAAGCGAGTTTACGTACGCTTATCAAGGCGGTTTTACGAATGAGTTTTCGAAATGTCCTTCATTCGGATAAAATATTCCTATTCCTTTTTTTAATTTGATCAAATCCTCCTTGGAATCGACGCTGATATAAAACTTTCCTCTGCTTAGAAATTAATGTAATTAATGTGAAATAACCTTGAGATTTTAAACTAGTCAAGAAAAGGATACCGTTTATTGCTGTATAATCGTGTAATAATCAAAATTACTGTTTCGAAATCAGCTTATCAAAAATAGAATCTTGTTATTTTTTTTTGTAGTAATTAATGGTAATTTAAATATATACTGACCTTAAAAAAATTAAATATGCAATTTTAATTCATATATATGAATTATTTCTTTTATTTAATTTTTATTGCTTATTATTATCTTTATATTATTTCCGTTAGTTCATAATTCACAATCTTATTTAATTTCAAGTTTTTTTAAGTTTGTTATTCAAAAAATTACTCTTAAAAATACAAAAATTCGTTACCAGTATAAATATTTTGATGCTTGTTTTTCTTGTTTTTTTTTTTTTGGTCGGCCTTCATATACAGGGTGAATCACAATATATGCGACAAAATTTAAGAGCTGATTCCTGAGGTTCTTGTGATCATTAAAGTTCATATGAGTATATGTCCAAAACGGTTTGGTTTAAAAGTTATTAAATGTTTAATAATAAATTGTGAACTAAAATAAATAATTAAATGAAATAATAATTAATTATTTTGTTTTATTTAATTTGCGTTTTATATAAACATTGTGTTGTAAAATGTGTTGGTTTGATTTCTTTTTGGTAGAATTTGAAAAACGTTTTTAGATTTTTTAATATTATTATATATGCAGATAGATTAAAAAAAACAAGAAAAATATGTATTAAAAGAAAAAAAATAACTTTTCTTATAAATCAAAAAAAAAAAATAAAATAAAATAAACAATTTTAATAAACGTTTTTAGAACTCCAAGAAAACTACATTAAATTTTGTGGGCTTTTCACATATTTCATTAAATTATATTAAGATTTTTTTTTTTAACAGAAAATGTGCATATAGTTAACTAATTACGGACGTCAAAGGAATTCATATTACTTCTTCCAAATTTTCTTGACTTTTCTTTAATATATATATGTATAGATCTTCTTGGTATTTTAAAGTCATATAATTAAAAAAACCATTAGAGTAAAACGTTTCGGTTTAATACTGAACCTTATTCATTTACATTTCAAAAATTAGTAATGTAGAAATAAAATTTTAGTTGTATAAAAATATATAACATTTTTGTTTTGTTGATAAAATCAGTTAGTTTTTTGTTTTGAAATGTTTAATTTTACTATGTTTTATTGAAACAATGTTGGTATGTGTATAAAGTAGCATATAAAGTAAGTAAAAAATAATCAATTGCATAAGGACGATGTAAATGTCGAAATTTTTACAAAAATCGTAATATCTTCGAAACAATTGAAGGTACTTATAGGAAACCCTGGTCGTGAAGAATTTTATGTCGAATTCAAGGATATAAAGATATAAAAGGTGTTCCACTTAAAGTAACAAAGTTCATGACGACTTCTAGTTAATCGAAATTGTAATAATTTTAAAATATCTTGGAATGAAAAATTGCAAACCCTAATTTTTTTAAAACTAAAGAGCTTGGTTTTGAACGGACACCTCTTTCGGGCGGATATATTTTTATAGTCCTGTTGGTGTCCGTTAAAAAGAGATTTCACTGTATCTGGATACTTATACCAGGGTTACATAAAAATATTTTTTAATATTTGGTGTATTGTTTAAGTGTTGTTTTAAACGTGATATTCTAATAAACATTTTTGTACACCCCTTTGCAACTGACAAATCCGTCGGACCCTTGACTGCCCATTGTAAAGACAACTTGTCAAAAAAATTGTTTTGCGTAGTATCATTTTTATTTTAATTTATTATATTTACATACATATATGAAAATGAATTACAAATTCTGATATATATACATATAATTTTTTTTTTCTTACAAAGAAGGAGAAGCCATACATTTTTGCGCGCATATATTTGCATGAAAATCAGAACGTTATTCCTATTTAAATGCCCCTGTTTGACAATAAAAGGAAAAATCGATACGCCCATAAAAAGAAATTGTTTAATAAAACTCCAGCCAAGTTTTTTTTTTAAGACAGATGGCAGATGTTTGTATAATTTGAATATCCGAATAAGTGGGACAAAGTCATCATTTGTAATCGTATCTATCTGCCGAAGATTATTATTATGATGATTACCAGGGCTACAGTGTGTTTTGGAGAGATTCGGACACATTAAAATTTATTTGTTTAAAATGTAAATTTGATTGAATTAGTTTTTCCCGGTTCTTTCTACGATCTGAGTGTTCTAATTTACGATCATTTACGATTTTTATATGTAAATGAGGTAAATATGATATTAATTGATATTTTGGTTTAAAAATAGATGCGTTATTGAGCAATGGCAAACGCAAGTATATACGTGCACAGAAAATCATTTACGACATATACACTGTGCATTGCGTATAATGGAACGTTCGCGCAACCCCGAATTAGCGTAAAACGTGCGGTACTTACCGCTGCAGGTCAGTAATAGCACCAGGGCGCCTGTCAGCGACACCATATCGCGTTTTCGTTTCGAGTTTTAAAAGGTTAAATGTATCAGCAACACTAATCCAGACACTATGCCACACGCAGGAGCTAAAAACACTTCCCCATGTATAATCCGGAATGAGAATTCTCCTCAAATGTGACGGCGCGTTATGTGATTGCACAAAGCGAATATAGTCGCAACTTGTGCTCGCTCAACTGACTGGGTCAGGACTGGATCAAAAGTTGTTCTTAAGTGAAATGCACCAGTGGGGGACATAAGAGAAAACTATACTCCCCACTTATGTTTATAAGACATTTTCCCTTCGCCATAAACGCATTCACTTCGCGAAATGTACATACGCGACCTTGTGCACCGCCCTCCAGGTTTTAACATAGAAAGAGACACTCCGGTAACCCTTGGTCAAGACATTTGAAGTGTTTATACTTGGTTTAACTTCGGGAGCACCTAGCCTTTTTCCCACACGCTGTTCTCTGTCGATGTGTGTGTGTGCATGTTGTCGGCTACTTTTTTTTTAGCCGTGTATACTTACCTCATTATGTTGTTGAAATTCGCAGGAACTCAACTCTTATTTTTTTTTTTGTCATACTGTACATTATTAACGTCAAACTCACATGTGACTTTCTTGACATTCAAAAACGGATATACACAGAAATGATACGGCGACAATTAATGCAAGGATTTAATATACGGAACACAACCAGTTGGCCATGATAAATAAAAATTCAAATTTGAAGTTGTATTATGTTAAAAAAAAAAGACTGGTAAAATTGAATATATAATCCCGTGATACTCAATTGCGAAATTAGGAAATTCATTACTTTTTACAACGGAATCGGTGGTTTATTGCCCAACACCTTTGTGCGTGTGAATTTATTTTTATTTGTTTGTTTCATTTCGTGGATTACATAAATATTAAGTATGTAAACTTACGCAAAAATTGGTAAAGTTTATAGTCACTAATTAACTTTTATAAATCAGAACGAGCAATTAAAACGGGAATCAAGTATTATATTTTATGGTTAAAATATGAAGAAGATCCAATTCATTATAAAGTTACAGAAAATCAATAAAATTAAAATACGAACAAAAAATGCTTCCACTGGAATCGTCTTATCGAAAACAATTAGTATTTGTCATGTCAAAAAATAAAAATGTTTTAAAACACCCTATAGCAAGACCTCTTTGACGGATATTATATATATCTTCATAAGCTCACGAATTATCTAATAATTCGCCATTGTTTCAATCTAAAGCGTTATGTCAAACGCGTTACAAAATACAGTTTAATTGTCTTTTTATATTTTCCTTTCCCACCGATATAATTATGCGTGTTATATAAAAATTTAGAGTATATTGCCGTAATAGATTTACGAATTCATATCCCATGTGATTATTTTTAAAATTTATTATTGAAATGTGTTTGAGTTTGACCCGCTACGTAGAGAGACGGTTATAGTAGGTACCTCAACATAATAGCGGTTTTGTAAAAACGTATGAGTTACGTAGAGTCGGCATTCACTTTTAAAATCCCGTACACCTTTAAGCAAGGTGTGTCAAGGTAGCAGTCAGATATGAATATATTGCCTTTTTTTTGTACGATACTGTGCGAAAAATCGCGTTGCCGTGTTCACTATTGTTTCTCTTTTTTATTTCATCCTTTAATCGATATGTTTATTAGCCATTTAGGAACGGAAACAGTACGTGCTTCTTTTTAAATGATTCACCAGGCAGATATTTGATCTTATT
Source organism: Cetonia aurata (assembly GCA_949128085.1). Taxonomy (NCBI): domain Eukaryota; kingdom Metazoa; phylum Arthropoda; class Insecta; order Coleoptera; family Scarabaeidae; genus Cetonia; species Cetonia aurata. The sequence goes on from OX421891.1 coordinate 12,498,974, forward strand.
TTCGCACCTTCCCATATGAATATATAGACAAAGTTCCCGTTAATCAGAAACCGTAGAAAACTACCAGAATACTTTTACTATAACCTCCTTTCTCACAAAAAAAAAATGGACAAACGTATATTAACCTTGAATTTCGTATGGTGTTATTGAGGAGATATATTAATACATATATAATATATTTAATGCTTTAGCTAAAGAAGAAGCAAATTTTCTCGTATGGGAAGGTAATTTAAAAAAAAATCTAGATGGCCTCGTTATATTTAAATACGTAATTAGTATTATCTATTTCAATTCTATATAAAATTCCTATGTAATTAATTTATACTTACCCTGCTATTCTTTCTTTTGTGGAAAGAATAAATAGGAATCAAGGATGACACCATGCTGTTTGTTCTTCCTACTATTTAAAAATATTCTTCCTTTTTGGAATAAGCAAGGGTGGGATCAATATTTTATTTTAATCACAAGAAAAAGCCAGCACATTTAAGGTTGTTTATTGTTACACTTTCATATATAGTATTTACATAGCATCGGCATATTTCTGCCACATACTATGAACAATGAACACTATTATTAATACATATATACCCATTTAATCGATTCAAACAATTCGTTATCCAAGTTGGTTTGTACTCTATGATTAACTTAGAGAACTTAATGATACAAATACTTGGATTGGGGCTTCGTGTAATCTAAACATGTATCGTAAATTCCTTAATCTCTTCTTTCCTTCTCTCTAAATACCTGGAATATGAGGGATCACACTTCTGCACAATTAAATTCAATGATTAAATGTAAATTACCCTGCAATATGTGTAGCTAATTCGCTGGAGAATTTCTCGATTGAGGCGTCCTTCTCCTGACGATCAGCTTCTATAAACCCCCGGCCATCCGAAAAGCCAGTTGGGGGCTCAAGACACACCCCCGAGGAAGTCGACCCTTCCCCTTGTTCGCGCTCTACGCTGAAATAGCACACGAAGCTGCAAATTCCGTCTTTCGATCCTTTCATTGGTATTTTATGACAATGACATGTAATTATTAATTGGTACCTTGGCTACCTGCTAGAGCTAGCAGTACGGTGGTGACGTGACATGCTAATTTGCCTTGGAATGTGTCGCCTTTCCGCCATCGGTGATACTTCATTAGATTCGGTGCTGGAGTCAGGTCTAAATATTTCTAAAATTTTTTTTTGGGTATCGGTATCTTAAAAGCTGCGATGTTTTACCTCTTTGGTGCTTGACAGGGACGCGATAATTGGAGGTGGTAGGGCAATCACCGCTTGGACTTCCGCTAGTCTCATCTGATTCAGAATCTACTGGATTGTGGATCCTGGTAGTCGATAATCTGGTTTGCTGCTGAGCTCCTAGAGTTTGAGTGTTAGGTTATTTAGTTGACATCTTTCACATCCGATAGATCACGCGTTAATAGAAGAGAGACATGCTAAAGCGATTAGAGAATGTAGAAGATTGAAAAATTGAGGGTAGGTAACGAATTGCAAAATGAAATAGAAATGAGTCTAGCTGATAACAATTTATAGAAAGGAGTGCAAGTCGCAATGCATGGCAGTATAAAGAAACTAATGCATACAAGGAACGAAGACAGATTCATCAACGAACCTGTCTTCCTTAAGCAACTTGATTAAGTATAGGTTGGTAATACATCAAAGTATCTAGGTTGGTATAAAAAGAATTGGATAAAAAATAAAAATAACGATCTCTAATAAAGCGAAAATAGATTGAAATGAAACGCCCTGTATACATGTATATGTCACCTTCAGTGTTGTAGTATCTATGTTTATGCCAACTATGTTTTCCACTGCCATGTTTCGGGTAAATAATTGCGTTTGATCCCTCATCTTCGATATGCCCGAAAGTTTTGAATTGCATTGTGTAATCTAAGGTCGACGTTGTAACCGATCTATTATGATTACCTGGCACACTGAACGTAGCGTAGGGGCTTATTTCGTACATCCCTGCGAAAGAGAACAAAAAAAAAACGAAATTTTTACGTCGCCATGAAAACGGTGGCGGAGGCATAAATATATATGGAGATATGCATATTAAATAAACTATTTCCACTTCTAATTTCGCGGGATTTACCCGTTATTTGTGACCCAAACCGAAATGGAATTATACAAAGAAAATACCGTGTGGTAAACTCCCACTGGTGTGATGGTTCACAGCGTAAGCGATATTCATGAAATATATTTACCAGATACATCATCCGGAATTTTGTCCCCACTTTTTACGGGCGATGAAGTATAAACTTGTTGGCAGTTCCTCCTGTTATCTCTTTCCGCTATCTTCTGGTCTTGTTGGTTCCCATCCTCTTGATTTTCGTCACTCTCCGGATCGCTGTAATAGGCGAAAACTAAACCACCTTCCCGTTTAAAGCAAAATAATAATATCTCGGAAACAACCGAGTCGAACGTAGACAGATGTGAAATTACGTGTAATTTTCCCAGATAATTAAGATTTACAAGGGGGTAGAGCAACTCAATCGTGCGAATACCGAATCTCGGAACATTATCCTCGACGCGGGAATGCATCGCCCAGAAAGGGGAAATTTACCGCCCGAACACATCTACGGTTTTCGGGATGGGATAAATTTTACTTACAAAGGCCGCGAAATCGAATGAAATTTTAGTGGCGTTCTTTTGTCCGGAGGGGGGCACAGACGGACATAAAAATGTTATTGAGGTAATAATTTCCATTCAATTTACTTCGGGATATTTGCCTGAATTTTTTTCGTTTTGTTTTTAGCAACTTCTTCCGTCTGTGTGCGCAGCTATTACCGGAATGTGAGAGAAGAAACGCTTTGTACATTAAAAAAGGTGAATTAATTATAAAATAGTAAATAAGAATTTAAAGTGTCGAAAGAAAATATACAATTAATTATCTATATTACACACACGTCCGCAAATTTGAGAGGACAGATTCTCGTATGTCTTGAGTTATATTGATTGAGGAATGGGATAGATTATCTCAAGAACTGATACATAACGTCATCGGAAGCATGGTAAGACGAATGGCTGCAGTTGTACGGATTCGTAGGATATTGAAGCAGGAGACAAAGCACATTAAATGGCTAACTATTCTGTTTAAAATCGAGTGCTTCGACTAAAAAGTTTCCAATCACTTCACCTAAGTGTATTAAGAGATTACATGAGAAAAATTAACAATATGTATAGATACTATAAAAAAAAAAAGAACTAGATTTTATGTGTATTCCTTTAAATTTGCTGGTGTGTGTAATTTTTGGGGTATTAAATCCAAAGAAACTTTTTTAAAACCCACCCAAAAAAAGCGAAGGAATAAACAACAGAAACAAATCTGTGTGTTTGTCTTTTATACCTTTTTTCTAATTAGAAAGAATAATATTACCCTCTTTGTGTGTATCTCCTGTAACAGACTCTCCCAGTAAATATTAATAAAACGGAGAGCAGTATCATGGGCATTATGGTGTAAATTTCCTTATACTTGAAAATATGTGCAGAAGTGCTATTCTCAGTTAATAAACTGGTCGGTGGCGGTATACGTTCTGGAAAAAGAAAGGAAAATGAAAACGAGATTAGGTCACCTCCCCTTCCAGGGCTTCGGGAGTATATTCTTTTCGGCTCACCCCCAGATATCGTCGTGGTGGCAAAGTTAAATAATCCATTAGAATGTCCGGCATCGTTTTCGGCGCGCACTTTTAACTGATACCAAGTGGCCGGGCGTAAATCTTGTACGATGAGCTTCTCGCTCGATACGCTGCTCGATACGAGTATCCATTTATCCGATGTTAATGGTCTATACATTATCGAGAATTGAAATATGGAGCATCCGCCATCGGGCCAGTTGTATAGGTTCAATTGCAACGTTGTCGCGTTCGTCGATATGAAATCGGTGTCTTTCGGTAATTGTGGTGGTCCACCCTTAGTGCGTGTTGTCAGTACCGGGCTGGGATTGCCGTTTCCCACTTTATTGCTGGCCGATATATAAATGTGGTACACAGATCCGCAATTGAGATCGTCGAAGGTATAAACAGTTTGTTCCGGTGACAATTCCAACGAGGACCAACTACCCCCGTCCCTCTTATAATTCAAGGTGTAACCTAAAAAGAACGTTCGCATTGAATTAAATCCCGCCGTCCGAATCACTAAATTTAGGGGTAGCAACATAGAACCGCCTTTTACAGCTTACAGCTTTGAACGCTTTTATATCTAATAGAGCTGCAGTATCTCCCTCTTTGTTATCTATGTGAAAATAAGGTTCCTTTGATGTGTAGTGTAAAGAAATCCTGCAGTAACATATACTGATTAAAACTGTGCAAATCGATACTAGTTTCAAGGGGAATAGATACCTACGTACATGGCACACATAAAACCACCTCTCACTCACTTTTGAAAAGAAATAGATGGTTTATTTCTCTTATCTACAACGAATCCAAAGCTGCTTTAATTAATCTGGTGCACGACTAATCGATTCGTTGGAAATTAATGACAAATAGAACGACTTACCCTGAATCATCGCGCCTCCATCTTTGGGCTGGCCCCAATGGAGTCGTATGTTCTTCGAAGTGGTGTATTGGACGTCTATCACAGGCGCATTTGGGGGTAATACAACAATTAGAGTATATGTGATTTCGTCTTCCCCAAATAAATTCTTGGCCGAGCACGTGTAATTACCAGCTAACGAGTAATCTACACCTAAAGATAAGATAAGTTTTGGAAAATCTTTCGATTTCAAATAAAGAATGAACAACAATGGTTGAAGCAGACTTAATTAATGTCTGTTATTACATTATATTCTGCCAGTTTGTTGTTTCACGTTAATATGTCTTATCTTCAGTGATGGACTCTTTAATTATAATTATTTCATAGGAGCGGCACACTTCAATCATTGCTGCTCGCAGTTTTAAAGATTTAAGTGCGAAAAGCCCACAAAAAAATGACGATAAATGACGGCGCCAGAAATCCGCACTAAAATCCGTGATTTTCAAAATATTTGCTTAGGAGAGAAAGATCTGGAATTCATCTTACGTACTATGTATATTTAAATGCCCTTCTGACGTGACTTCATAATAATTGCTAAAAGTGATCGGCCTCTCCCTATGAATCCACCTAGTTCTTGGCGTCGGATTGCCGACCGCCAAACATGGGAGCAATACACGATTTTTCACAGCCTTCTGAAGAACTTGGCTGAACGAAGCTATCCTGGATGGAGCCCTGGATTTCGGCGACTGGCTGACGATAGCTGTCGGTTCCCCTTCGCCAATACTGGTCGTTGCAGACACCCAGAATTCGTACAATTTCTCCTCGATCAAATTCCGAACCTCGTAAGTCAAACCATGGGCGTGGATAGTATCTTCGATTCTCAAGGTGTAGCTTATATGCTTGCCGACCCGTCCAGCTTCCCTAGCGTATATTGTGTAGTGGCTTATGCGCCCATTCGGTTTTTTTGGGGCCAGCCAAGATACCAAAATTGATTCTCCAGTTAAAGATGCTGCTTTTATATTGGCTGGTGGTCCAGGTACTAAGGTGAAAGATTGTTTTATTTGTGTTTTTAGTAGGAAAACAATTAAATTGGTCAAATGAAAAAGTAATAATAAAAAATTGCATATTGCATTTTTGGGTTGTTTCTTAAAGAATTTTACATAGGAAAATAGTCATAAAAATCATTTAGTGTGAGTTTCCCTAATTAATGTTTTTATTGGACATCAATATGCTAGATAATTACTATTGCATACACAAGCAAGCAGCGGACATACTGGAAAACGAATACTAATTCCGAAATGTATGAAGTAGAATAACAATAGACAAACACAGTCTAGTTATATAAGGAATTTGCATTTAATGGATTAAAATCGTTTTACAAGAAAATCGCAAAGAGAAGTGATGGCTGTTTTCTTATTTAGCGCGCTAAAAAAAACATAAAATCGACCCAAAATATGTACAGATTAGTACAGGGCATCAGGATATTGGACTGACCCCCACAATTTAATAGGCAACAATACTTACATAGGGTCCCCACAAAAAGAAAATAAACTTTAAATTCAAGAGATATAATAATTACATGTTAACTTATTTATTTCTACAAATAATTTCTTATGTAACCCTGACGTAGTTATCTGTGATACTGTATATCCTGCATAGTAAATAACGGTACACTCCTGCTGACATTAAATTTTGTGGATTCAAAATGCAAATTTTTAAATATTCATATTGGGTGCGCATCGTTGCTTAACAGCTTAGCCAAGATAAATGGTTATACAATAGATCGTGCTCGTCAAAGAGGGGCCCTTTTCCTTTTTAAATAATTAAAGAGTCGCCTCTCATCTCTCTATCTGCATGTGCCTTTGAATTTGGCGGCGTTAAATGCATAAATAAATTATATCGGTTATAACGTTAGTTTGTGTGCGAATACATTAACGGTAAATTAACATTTTCGGTGTTCGTTGATGAATTCTATGCGTGGAGACGGAATAAAATTGTGGGATAATTATTTAAAATGCAAATTCACTTACCGTCTTCTTCTGTCGTGCAAAAAATCGGAGGGCTTATAACGCCATCCCCGGCACCTGTATAAGCTAATACTTTTATGGAGTAGTTCGTGTACTTATATAAGCTGTGCAAATACGTCTCGGTGCTTGGCGTTCTTTTTATTTCACCAGTGGCGGGGATTTCGACTGGAATTAAGACGGGTTAATCGGGAATCGTTACAGATCCATTGTATTCGATTACTGTTTTCTAGCAGTATAGGTCGATAATAAACTTTGTATCCTTGTATAATCCCGCCGTGTCTGGACAAAGGCGGGGATGACCATAAAACTTTCATACTCTGCGAGGAAATTTGCGAACAGGTTATGTCTTGCGGTGCGGCTTCTGGTACACCTTCTTTTGTGATGCCCAATACGGTCGGTGATTGAGGTCCAACGGACACGCTATTAAAGGCGCGCAGTGCAATATCATATCGGGTAAATTTCCGGAGGCCAGTTAATTGTACTTTGGTGGTGGCCCAACCTTTCACCGTTAAAGTCTTTGTGTTATTAGACAATTTACCCTGTTCGTTCCACGAAACTATGTAACCGAGAAGTTCGCCATTCCAACTTTCCCTTGGTGGGACTTGCCACGATAAAAACAATTCACCTGCACCGACAGCGTCGATACGGACATCTTGCGGCGCCTCCGATGGCTCTTCTTCTTGGGTCTTAACAACCACGTCCTCTGTGAACGAACTCTGATCGATACTGTTGACGGCCAGCATCCTAATTTTATATGCAGTAGCTGGGAGGAGACCTCCTATTATGGCCGATTCCCTTGGATTATCGTCGCTGAAATATTCAAACTTAACACCATTCAAACACTCGACCAGTTGAATGCCCTTAAACTTTCGAGACGCGTTGAGCAATTTAGAAAATTTTTACAATAACAATTAGAGCGAAGTTAAAGCAAAAACGAAAACCAGAAACAAAGAGCAAAAAGCAAAAACAATATTAGGTTGCATCCATAATCCAAGGCAAACGATAAAAAAAAATAATTTTATTGCATAAGTAGTTATTCTCCCAACATGGCGTTATTACAGATTAATCCTGTATAAGTATATAGTGCAAAAATATCCAAAGGAGATATTGCATAAGCTTTCTTAATATTTTAACAAAATAATTAAAGCTGTTAGGTGATTCAAGATTTCGCAAGTTATAAAACAACTAAGTGCTAGATTTTATACGTTCCCGACCCTGTATAGTTAAGATTGACGATAAAATTAATGTACACAAACAAAATATCCCTAACCTAATCGTTGTACTAATGGCCGGCAGTGTCAAATTTTGTGTGCCAGCGTTCTCCCAATCCACGTGCTCGATACCTAAGGGCTGATACTGTACCAGGTACCCCAAGATGGGACTGTTCCCGTCGAAAGACCTCCTCCATGCTAATCTGACCGAGCGACTGGAGACCTCCACCACCTCCAGGAACCCAGGCGGATCAGGCCTCTCCTGCACTGCAAGATTGATGAGGTGTTCGCTACGCCCGTACGCATTTTGCGCTTGACATTTGTATACACCGGAATCCTCTCTGTCAGTGCGATTGATAGTCACCTGAGACTGCTCTTCATTATCGCCGCTCGTCTCCTTCACCGTTATTCTGTAATTGATATTGTCTCTTTTTTTCTGTTCACGCTTCAATCATCTTTCTTTTTTTTTCTGGTCGGTTTCACGGGGAAAGACACGGTGGGTACGCGTGTTTTAAATTTTTCAATCTTTCCGATACGATAGATTGTTCTATACACGATATCGACCTCTGAAATTATTTTTTTATGCATATTTATAAGTTTGGGGAGTGTATGATGGACGGAAATTTCATCCGATAACTTTTTAATATGCATTGTCTCCGTTGTTTACATCGAATTTCTAATAGTTCATGATTACGGAACAAAAAGCCAAAACACATTACAGGGGTTGATAAATACAAAAGGTTGCAAAATATATTAACACTAAACACTTAAATATACTTATCGATAAATCTACACTATGTACTGGATATAAGTTTCAATAGCATCATCTTCAGTAACAATGAACTTTGGCTGGCTTGCCCTCATCACGTGTTTGAAATTATGTTTGAAGCAGTTGTGTTAAGTCAGTCGGAGTTGCAAGGGGACGAAACATACTGTTATTCAAACGATTTAAAATTTTGTGGAACTCAATCGGACATGGAATATTGCTGACTTCCATAACTGATAATTTAATAAATGATAAACAATAACAGATAATTACTCTGAGACTAAAATTATGGATTTACCTTCATATTTTTTAGTAACAGATATGACTAATTGGAATAGAAATGAATCTTACAAATTTTTATGAGGCAAACTTAGGACAAATTAATCTGTTAGAGAGATACTATGCAACGAATGTAATGGAATATATTCCATTTTTCTCTTTATGATTACCTACAGCTTAGGGGTAAACAAAATTATGAGTATCGTATTTCAGAGAAAGCCAAAGAATGCGCTTTTTTTAAATAACGAAAGCTTTGCCCGTGATTAAATGGATATAGCCGACGTTTACCCTATAAATAATTCAATCAAAAAGTCCAAGCTTGAAATCATAAATGCAACACCACAGATCCCCGACTACCCAAAATGATGCTCGGAAATTGTGGATAGATGCGCAGTAAATAGCACTTTGTTTAAATTTCAAGCTTTTATAGAGTCAAAATATTTACCTGTAACTATTTATATCCAATCGATTTCCATTGTGAAACCATATTATATCTATTGGAGTGTCACCGAAAACCTGACAAGTTAATACAACAGGTGAACCCCGTTTTGCCGAGATATTCCTCATTTGCGAGTTAAACCTGACAGGCTCTATAAACGTGCGGGGTTAACAGAACAATTCTATTTAATCAAAACAGTGAATAATTATAATACCATTAACATCTAGATGTACGACTTTCCCAAGACCAGAACCTATCCCGTTAGTCGCCCTACAGAGGTATTGGCCCTCCTCTTGCGCGCTCACCGATTCCAGCCATAAGGAACCGTTTGCTAAAAGGGTAACTTGACCATGCTGGTTCATTAAAGGTTGAAAGTCACTTGACGCCTTTCCTGTCGAATTAATTGAATAATAAAAAAGGGTTCGTGTATAATAAAAAGAAAGTCACCTTGGGCTTTGAGCCAAGTGATCTGGGGCCGGGGGAATCCTTTCGCCGAACAACCTACTAGTACTGAATTCCCGAGAAGGGTTGAAACGTCTTGGGGTTCTACAAGCCACTGCGGTGCAACTGTAAGGGACGCAAGAAGAAAAAAAAAACAAAAAAGGGGGTGTAAGACCAAATGCCTCATGAAGTATTTACGCGTGCGGTTGTACTACGCACCTTTAACCATCAAGTTAGCCGTGTAATTTGCCCTAGCCGCCGAATTACTGGCCACGCAGGTGTAGCCTCCGCTGTGCTTTGACGAAACCTCTTTAAATATTAACATGCTGTAAAATTCTGCCGCTCGTTCTTCGACCTATCCAATCGAATACGTGAAAGATAAATGTATTCATTATTTATGTGATATTATACGCCTTCTCCATATATAAACACATGCCTCGTTACGACCGTGAGATATGGTTAGGTGACTATACAATCCTTTACGAAAATCATAAAATTTAAAATTATTTACTGATTGGACCCTTATTTTCCTTAGTCAACATCGGAACGTGGGGGGAGTATTACTCCTGATTTAAATACTTGTTATCATAATAAGAATATGTGCGTAGATTGTTGTCATCTACGTCACTTGTCAATCAGATTTACTAAATGAAAGTGATTTTTAAGGTATCTAAATCTAGAATAAATATTAGTGTTTTTTATCTGATATGGGATATTTTAAATTTTTAAAAATAATATAAACTTTGACAGTTAGGGTATGAGATACAAAAAAGCCTCTAAAGTATCCGACTGAACCTATCAAGCTATATCCGTATGCATTTTTTAAATAAGCTCTTTATAATAAAGCAATTTTACGGTTGTAAATAGCTGTTCAGTTAACTATTCCAACAATTATATTCCTAGTTCAAGTGCTGTTGATAATACGGTCAGCCGTTTTGGAACAACATTTTCTTCAATTAATAGTAAAAGCAAAATTATCCCGATAAGAATGTAAATGAATACGGGCAGAATTAAATCTACTGAGTTATCTCGACAAATTGCTTGTGAAATTCAAACTATCATGAAAGAAACTTTTCAACTTGTTGCCTGTACCTGTAGATTTGCAGATATAGGTATATTATCTTTATACCATGCGAAATGGATCGGCATGTCTCCCGAAGTAACGTAGCACGTCACCTGTGCCCTCCCACCCTCTTGTAAACTTGCGGGGAATGAAAAAGGTTCCAGGATCGGCGGACTGCGAACTACTAGTTGTATATTACGATGTACCACATCTCCGTTACGACCACTAACGAAACAAGTGTATATATCAGAATCTACAGATGGGTCCAGTCTCAGGATCGTTAATGAGCCGCGTTCCTCCAAGCGGTGTCTCAAATCAATCGGCAAATCCTGTCCTTGTCTCTTCCAGCGGACCGACCCTATTGGATATCCCGAATAAGGGCAGTGTAAAGTCACATCAGAACCGGCCACGGCTTTGACGGGACCGATGGAGCGAATTAAAAGAGGCCCTGGTTTAAAGTTTACGATTAAAATTAATTCCTGGCGTCAATGAATAAAACATTACCGTAAATATTGAGCCTCGCCGAATGTTCAGTGGACCCTAAGGAATTACTAGCCCTGCAGCTGTATAAACCACCGTCTTCCACTCTGACGTTGGAGATATTCAAGTGACTTACTACATCGCCGGCTTGATCCACGTACTGCCCTATGGCGTATCTGTACGGGTAAATTTTATTTGCGGCGGTAATCATTAAGCGCACATCCTAATGCGTTCGCATCTTACCTATGGTTATGTTCTGAAAGGAATTCACCGTCTAACATCCACTGAAATTGCGGCGGTGGAGAACCTGTTGCTGAACAACGGAGCGACACCTGTGGTCCTGGTCGCAATGCTTGCTCGATAAATGTATATTGAAGTTCTGGTACGGTATCTACAGGATTTGGACACCATGTAAAACATTACTTTATAAACTTTAAATTACATAAAAAAAATCTTTTTTAAATAAAATAATAAATGCAATTTTATATTTAACTCCTATAAAAACTAATTAATGTAATTTTCTTCAAAGAATTGCTTCGACCATCTATTTTTTTAGTACGTGGCGGTATTTTGGCTGCAAATGCAAAATTACATTCATTAATCGCCCAAAATATACAGCACAGAAAATTGCAAACAGTGATCCGAAAAACTTGGATGCACTATTTCGTGTGAACGACGAATTCTTTCATTGTTTTAGGACGCATGGTATAAATCAACGTTTTACAACGCTGGGCGTGCAAGGTGCAACATCGACCACAGCAGAACGATGAATTTCGATGTTTGTCCAACCGCCTGTCCCGTCCCCTCTTACCACTGCGCGAAACCGTGGCGGAAATGAGTTTTAACTTCCGTCAACAATATTTCACGTTGGACCGCGTTTCCTTTTCTTTTCCCATAAAATAATTATATACTTGAATAAAATCCTACCGCGTAGCCCAATCCCCGTGAAAAGAATCTGGACGCTCTTTGAGGGAAATTAAAGAAAATATCATTAAAAGTTGCGGGTGCGATGATAAATTGCGCCATTAATGTGTATCTTTACTTCGCCAAGAAGAACTTCGACAAGATATTCCCAGCAGCGCGAGGATCCTCGGGGTTAGGAGAAGTTAGAGGTGGCCGTGGATCGGTAGGGAGTTTCGAATTATGGCGATTCGTCTCATTTCTCATCTTTCTCCGACTGTCACATGGAATTGAGGTGCCCGCCATACTTTATTGTTGTGTTCATTCTCGAAGTTATATTTTGTTTAATTGACTGTCGAAAGATACTAAAGAGATGGTTTGGGGTCTTTATCTTATCACCTTTTTTAATACAGGCAGTAATTTGGTCATTTCCATGGAGTTTGGGACAAAATAAAAAGTTCAGATATGGTTACAATTGTAATTGGAGTTTAACAATGTGGAAAGAGTCGTCGAATTCTAACTTGAAACAAAAAATTAATTAATCGAAGTTATAAGACCAATTTTTCAGATTCAATAATTGCAAAACGTGAATATTGCTTCCTAATAATTGCATTTAATCTAACCTCAATATACTTACATCCACACTAAATTACAAGCACAAGAAGTTATTTTCTAAAGAATAACAAGAGAAGGAGAGAAAAAAAACTTACCCCCGAGCCGTAATTCTGCACTCCCTTGGGCACACTCTCTATCGTTGCGTGCTACGCACTGGTACATACCACGGTCGTATCTTGTGACGCCGCTAATTGCTAAAACGAGGGGACTTAACAGTCTGATCCTCGGATTCTCATCGACCGACAGCAATTCTCCATTCCTCAGCCAATAACTGTGACCGACCGGCGATCCAGATATGCTGCAGTTGAAAACTGCATTCTCGCCAGAATTAACTATCTGATTTTTTCAAAATAAATGGAAAGGAATAAATAAATAAATATGGGACGCGACAAGAAGGAACAACGGATTTTAAGTCACCTGTAACTGAGGCAAGACATGCAAGCTCAAATGCGCAGTTACTGTGAGGTGCATGTCCAAACGCTGCTCGCCAAATTGGTTCGAAGATTTGCAAACCCATTTTCCACTGTCTTCGGGCTTCAACGCTCTGATCAGCAGTACATCTTGTAGCGGTTCAAATCGTGACGATGGGAAAATTGATTGTAGATGACCGTTGATTTCTCTAAACCAGCTGCGAGAAAGTTGGAAGGTAAATTAAGAGCCAACAGAAAAAGAAGTATAACCAAATTGGAGAAGTAAAATCAAATTGCCCTTAAAGGCTTTCATAGGATTTTACAGATACGCTTTACCAACAAGTGTATTAATTGACGTCAATGTTTAGAATTAAAGTGGGAATGTAATCATTCCGTAATGCTTATACTTTGCACCATAGCAAAAAAAAAGGGATATTTTAGATGTTACGAAAATGGTGGTAGACTTTATCAAAACTATAGTGATTTGCGTAATCTTGAATTTAATACAAAAACACAGACTAAAATACCTCAACGCCCTTAAACGAATTAAAAATTTAACGACAAAAAAGTGTTTATACGAGTCTAAAAAGAGACTTGGCAGATTTGCAGATTTTATTTAAGGAGGCACATTTTTGGTTCAGTGTAATAGGAAACTTATAACACGACATGCAAAATACGAAAAGATACTTTGTCTGTCAAATTCAATGGTATATAAACTATTTTTTTTTCTTCGTTACAATGATGTAAATCCCAAAAAAGGAATAATCGTCAAAATTTCAAGGGGTGATTTGACCCACGAACGTAGGTATCTGTACGCCGGCTAACCTCTCCCCTATGCAACCACTTAAAGACAATTTGGTTATTATTATATTAAAACGTTACGCAAATGGTTACACTTTTTGCTCGTCGTTGGCTCTTGGCATATTAAAATTGTTTCCTGCTCCAATTTCACTCCGACGAAATTGACCCAAACTAAACACCTGTGGGAAACATGATATACGTATATATTTCGTGAACGTACTTGAAACTTGGCGGTGGATTTCCCTGAGCGGAGCAAGTAAGATGGATATCTGTTTCCCGATCAGCTGAGGCTACAGTCTGCACGGAGGCTGCCAGACGGGGTGGCATACTTCCAGTCGGTTCTAGACAGATGCACTTTATGAAACATTTTAACAAGTGAGACCGTTCGCGATGTCAATTAAATTAGGGAAATGTTTTCTGTTAGATATTCACATTATATCGGCACTGAGGGATAGTGGATCGATTTCTTTGAATAGGTTTTAACTTCGAGATGAAGTTTACATTATCTCGGAGTTGACAATGAGTGGAGACCGAGGAATTATTATTGAGAATCGAATGCAATGCCGATAGGATGATTGAAACTATAGGATGTGCCCACTGCACATCGTTATAACTGAATACCGATATTATACAGGTTGTATCTAAAGTATTATACAATTTTTTACTAGAAGGGATTAGGATAGGAACATTATATTCGAATATTTTATTAAGATTTTATTTATATCATCATAGTTTGATAGAGTCGATCAATCGACATTGTCAAGTGCCTAGCATAAAGCGGCCAAATTGGCTTTGCGGAAATTCAGATAGTGGCTATTCATTGAAGGAAACTTTTGTTCTTTTTGATGTTTTTAGAACTTCGAGGAAAAAGTTTCGTATATATAAATCAAAATGTTAAATGCATTAAATAATTTAGTGTTTCAACATGAAAAATGTTCGCGAATTATCAATAAAATACACTTATGAAAATATATATACAACCTGTTACAGTTAGTATAGCTGGAGCGCTTCTTTTTCTTTCTTGCGTCAAGGAATGTATTGTTAAGCATGAGTAGCGGAACATTCCATCTTCAGAACGTGCAGATCTGATGTGTAGTTCCCCTGTACCGTAGGTAACTACTATTCTTCCGCCTGAAAAAGTTTCGGTTATTGTCCTTAAGTAACGGTGGGTTTTCAGGAACGGGAGGAAGTTTCTATGGACCATTTTTATTTGATAACATCGATGGTGTAAATATGAGAATACCTCAAGAAATAATTAATTCTCAATTATAACGAATTCCTCATTCAAAATGACTTCCTAAAACACGTATACGGGCAACAATGGATTACATAGCATTAAAATTGAGATTTCTCTGGCGTGAAATATCTAATATTAAAAAGTTTTCGTTATAAAGACACCAGAAACTGATTACCCCCGTACACAGTATTCAACTTTATACGGTAGACAGCAAACGCAGTAATATAACAGTTAATCATCAGAAAGTTTGAAACAAAGTTACTCACTCCGGTGAAAGCAATCACTCTGGGACCTTATTTCGCAAAGGGGAGTTGGGTAGTTGCGTATGTATATTTAGGATTTATAGAAATCTTGTGTATACGTAAATATTTTTTTAGGGATTTCAAGATATGAAAGATTATGACATGGATTGATAACGATTATTACTATTTCGCCTCTACATAGAAAGAATACAATAGATTTCTCCGGTGCGAAATAATAAATTTAAATTGAATCGGAAAATGGGCCCGTCCATTTTACGGATTGCGCAGGAAAAAAAAAGGGACTGGAACAAGGTTACTAGGCGCTGGAGGTCAATGTATTGGATGGATGGACTACCCCTCACCACGATTTTATACTGATCAGGTTTTGTTAGTGATTTCAGCTTCATCCCAAATTCATTTCTCACCAAGTTCACTGTGATAGGGAAAACTAACTTACGAGATTCCTCGTTTTCCCGAGAAAAAGGGTCCCCTCCGTGTGCTACACACGAGGGCATGGGGAAAGAAACTTAAATTGAATACGGACTGGTTGGTGTCTATGCAATAAAACAAAAAAAAAAAAAAAACCTATACCAGTCCGTGGAGCGAAAAGGTAGCGAAAATATCGAAATGAGTTCTCCGAAGTTATATACCTTTGTAGCAGTAGTGATGTATTGTTTAAGAGAAATGAGGTATTTAAAAAAAAAATCTTCAGAGGTAGAAAACATAAAAAGGTTTTTACCCGATAAAAACTTCTCTGTAAAGTTGACTGGGTAATTGAATCGTTTATTAATGATGTTGAAATTTTTTTCAGATAAATTGATGAAACGTTTTTGCAAGTGCAATGTGATGGGAAAAACAATAAGTAATTCTGACAATTTCGCCAAAATGATGTGTAAGTTTTGCACGCTCGCATTTGTATATACACCTCGCACAAGGTTTGAACCAATTACTTGAACTATTTTTTTCTTAATACAAAGATGTGAATTTATATTCTCTTCTATAAAAAACTTATAGATTTTTGAGACGATATTCGTCGGTCTGTCCCGCTGTGCGTCGGCATCGAAATAAAAAGTTTTGGTTGTGTTCACGAATGATAAAAATACGATTCGTTGGTATTTTTATCATTCGCTAGTGATATTTTTCGCACCTTGCTGTTACCATTCGCGAGTGAAAATTTACCTTGTCCGTAATAATTCGCTCACGAATCATGAAAATACGATTCTTTGGCATTCGCGAGGGATATTTTCCCTACCCTGATTATTGGTCGACAATTTATATCCGTTCTCACAGTGTTGTACAAATAAAAATTATATATCCTGGGTTTCTTGTATATAAAAAAGAATCACAAAATACGAAGAGATACAAAGGAGATTAGAAAGAGCTTACACATCATTTTCGGGAAAATAAAGATTTTTAGATGTCTGAAGATGACGTGACTGGAAATATAGGTAAACACGAGAAGACATCCATAAAGTAAATATATACAATACAATCAAACTCGTGTGAACGACCACCGCACGTAATTCAATGTATTGTTTAAGAGATGATTGAGTAGTTCAACTGTACATGCCGCTCGACGTATCGAACGTTATGATGGTGTACACTTCCTTTCAGACGGTATCAGTGTTCTTTCCCTTTCCGTTGTTGCCTCTATCCGTTGCCCGTTGAATATCATGATGTATAGCCGGTCCCTATCTGTAAATGTGTTATTTATTTTATGGTGCGTCAACAATGGTTACGCTCCAACTTATTATTTCGATATTAAAGGCGACTAAATTCCCCGTAGGACAACAACGCCAAAGGGATTTGTTCGGCGCGAGGACGGAGGGGATGAGTGAAAGGCAGAGGGGATATGTTACGATGTTATCCGATCCTGGGCTGGTATTATCGAATGTCGATAAGTAATTAAGTACTTACCCATATTCGAACCGGGTAACAAAATTGAATCATCCCTGGACCAAGACGTTACGCTGACGTGTTCCTTCACAAAGGATGGTATTACACAGAGCAGTATCGCGGTATTGCCCGCCAGCACGTGCGTGTGATAAACTTGCACCTCGTACGGTTGATTAACAACTGCAACAGCAATAATATTCCGTGAAAATATCGCATTTCTATAATGAAAAAACCCGGGGGCCGTAAAAACAATAGGACATATTTGCTTTTAGTGATTAAATTTCCAATTCTCTTCCTATCGATCGTTAATTTGAAAAATACACAGGATGTGCGAGCTCCGTGTTAGTTTTTTTTTTCTCGATATTCCTGAAAATGATAGTTCATTATCCCGGCCCTGTTTGCCTCTTTTGTGGAATTAGGTTGGATGAAAAGCCGTTGCTGATTGTAACGGGGAAATTTTAAAAAGCTCCGATCGAATGCGTTTGGGAAACCATCTTTCTCGCTGCTCTCCCCCCATTCAATCACACCAGCGCTGCGTGAGTGAGAGGGTTTCCATTACGCGTACACACATGCACACGTCAACACACACAAAAGTCAGAATACACTCGCTGGCTGACTGGCAAAGGCAACAGCATTTACGGAAAACCGTCCAGGTTCGACAAAAGCGGAACGGTCAGGCAGGGGCGGTTTCTATTCATTTATATCGCTTCACTCTTTTAATATCATTTACAACGATAAATTTGCCGCTTTGTTCCACATACCCGAAAGCATGTACACGAGCAACGGCCTGCATTCTCTGACACAGATGAACAAATTCCTCTTACACGCTTTTGGTAGAGGTTCATATAATTTTTGATGTCTCACACACAACTTTTTACGCTCCAGTGATGAAAAGGGAACGCTTGTTTTATACTCTCTCTCCTCCCATCTCGTATTATCTCCCTGTATCAGGTGGACATCCATTTAATCGTATTTTATTTGTCTCTTACGCATCATAAGCGTGGATCGATTGCTTTGTACTCATTGAACAATCGAAAATAGGAAATCTTCATCTTCTATGTTTTAAAAAAAAAAAAAAAAAACTTACAAGGAGGTATTGAAAAATGCCCCTAAAGTTATAAAGCTGAAATTAAAGTGACTGAATACTATTGTCACATATCTTCAAATACGAAAAATTACATGAATCGATATCATCCCATTCGTAAAAGAGTAGAAAAACTGCTGCAATAACACGCAGAGAAATGCATTTTTATTTCAAGAAAAAATATTATATTGGACCTATTTTTCTAATTAGAATAAATTGTTTGCTTAGTCTGATAACATTTATTTAACTGAAGAAACCGCTCTAGTTCTTATTTAGAAAATAATTGTTTTAACAAGTTGTTTCCTTGAAACATATACTACTATATAACGCATGAGTAAAAGAATTTTAAATACTGTCACGTCAAAAACTCACATGCTTAAGACAAGAATGTAATACTCTTAGATCAAAAGTCCTATATTTATAAGTTATACAACCCATATTCTTCGATAAAGACTACAAGATCGAGTAAAAAAAAAAATATAATATTAAGAAAATATGTTTTTGCTGATATACAAAACAAAGATTTTCTTGGACTAAAGCAGCCTTGTTTGCTGCAAGTATGTATTTCTCTGCGTGTAAGTAAATATACTCCGTGACATAGAAATCGCAACGCCAATTTTTTTTTAATAAAACAGAACTCTTGTGCTTGTTTCTTCCTAGTGTTTGTTGCCAGTAATCTTTAGATTTATTATGTATCCATTTTTTGATGGACTTTGTTACTTGTGATTTGATAATAATCTAATAAAATAATCTTGGCGATTTGGCATGACTAATATTAATTTTCTTTGGATACCCAACTCGTTTAGTGCGTTTATGTAGTCGCAAACTAGTTTGTAATTAACAGAGAAATAACCATTGCAACTGTTGGCCCTTAATCATCAAGATTCCCCAAGAAATTGGGTGATAAATATCTATTTCAACTCAGAGTATGTAGAGGAAACAATAATCGAACAATTACAGTAAAATTTCAGATAGTTTTGTATAGCAATGCGCGTATACTTTTGAACAAAAGGTAATTGTTCGCATATATGAAGCGTATAGCTGCCGAACTACATTTGAACTCAACCTGTCCTTTCTCGTTCTCTCTCCTTCTACCGCAGTGTGTTTGTATATGCGCCCGTGTCTGTGTGTATGTATTACAATCCCTGCAAATAATAGTTCCGAGTTCAATACCAGTGATTCGATCAGGGTATATCCGTCTATTGACTTCGCCCCGTAGTTACCAAAATAATAGATTCCTTGATTCACATTTTTGAATGGGGAGGATTATCGGGCGGCCTGGTTTCCTCTCTCAATATATACTTCAAACCGTTGGATTGAATTATAAGAGTCGCTCCTTTCAATCACTAGAGGAGTATTTGAAACATTTAAGACTCTTATTATATCGCGGACAAACCAGATCTAATTGCGATTTGGCTTTTAGAGTTTACGGTAAAAATCGAGGGTGTCTCATGTACAGTAATAAAAAAATCTTCAATCAATACTGTCTTCCACGTGCAATTGAAGCCCAGTTCCGGTTTGTTTTCGGAAACATACATAATATTTATGTTTTGTTTAGTCTACATATTTATTAGTTCACGCAGTTAAAATGTCAATCGCTTGGCCAATCGCAGTATATTTATACCTAGATATAGGATGGTATGACAACTTTTTTAACGCTTCCCCACCGCAGTTTCAGGACTTCATATATGCCAAGTAAAATTCATCCAGCCCGTGTTTCTCTTTTACCAAATTAGAGGCACGCGTTCTTCCAGTGTAGTAATCTAGTGTTCGAGAAACATTTTAAGTAAAAAAGAAATTTATTGCAGTATCAAAATCATAGCTACTAGGTAAAATATCATTCGACGATTTGAAAGCAATAAGCAACAAGTCAAACGAATATTTTAAAGAAAACTATTGAAGGTAGGTACAGCAAATTCCTGTAGAATTTAATTTTACTCCGAACAATGTAAAAACATATCGAGTGTCGATTTGAAAAAATTGGGTTTTACAACGTTAAAGTTTCTTTGATGTATCTCTAATTTTTAGCCACCTGTATAATATGAAAGGAAAATTTTACTACGTTTTGAATCAATCAAACACTAACACACAGATGGTGCTAAAAATAAAATATTTATTTAATGTGGGTTACATAGTATTAGCCTTCAAAGCATACGTGTCAAAGTACTCTCTACCGTGTTTTTCGATCAAAAAATAAGCTTGATCAGAGATGAAAGTTGAAACGAAACAGACACACACGTATACAGGAACATCTCTAACGAATTAAAATTCTTTCCGTTGCGGTGTCATAATATCACCGGGAATTTTTTTCATTTAGTTCCTTTAGGTTGCCTTCAGAAGTCCGCCGTAGTCTAGCACACTCCCTCCTCTCTCTTTTTTTTTTTATATTTGTCCGGATTCTAGTCACGGCACAGGATCAAAGTACAAAAACAAAGAGTAAACATGGGCAGGAAGAGTGTGGCTTCTTCGGATCGATACCGAATTGATGAGCGTGGAATACGAAAAAGTGCAAATGTGAAGTGGTAAATATAAATATGTATGGAGCCCTGGCCGGCCGCACTCCCAGGAAATAACGTTCGGAGAAGAGTCCTGGTGCCTCATCAATTTTAATTCGTCGAAAATTTCATACCTCCCCGTCTCTGTTTATTTTCTCTTTTATCTACATTTTTATTCTAGGTTAGTAAAATTCGTGAGAAAAAAATCGATACAGTATTACCACGTGTGTACATTACCCAACATAGAAAGATAAAAAGCCCAGATCCGCGGGTATTCGCTCATACAAATCACGATTTTCGATTATTCGTTTGCAACCTTTTGTCAATCGTAGGATTGATGGCCCTGTTGAAACCACGTGCATGGACTGTCTGTTCCTATTCGAACTTTATCAATCTCTTGCCAGAAATGGAAGCGCCATCGTTTCACAGAGTCGCTGTGCCGTCCATTCAAACATGAATTTCACACATTTGTTTTTGTACCCCTTCTGTTCTCAGCCGTCCGTGCCGCCAATATAAAATTCTCTCCGTAATAAGGAAACACGAAAGTTTAAATTTATGGATTCCGGAAGACACGAGGAGGCACTTGGCAGAAAGGAGTGCGTGGAATTTTTCCGCATGTATGTGCCGAAGGAAATGCGATACCGACAGCACTGCTTCTTTTCTTTTTTTTTTTTTTTTTTTCGAGAAGAAAAATCAAATCCAATCTCATTTTATGAACATATAATTTTCTGTCACGCGCGAGAATGCGTGCAAGGTAACATATTTAAATATCATCCCTTTTTCATGACTACCATTAGAATATCAACGCGTGAATGATCAATAAGATCTCATCTTACAGCATTTTAACTTAAAAATTGTCTTTCATTTCACCTTCCTACCGTATACATTATTTCCAAATATTAAAAATATAAAATGTTAACCATGGCTTGTTTGTTTATTGAACACAGGAGCAATTTCTGCTTTTCATCAGGACTAACGTAACCAAAACAAATAATAAGCTAATATTTGCGAAATAATGTCGAAAGTTGAGTTCTATCTGCAGGTTTGTGCTCGTCTTGTTGTCGATGTATTATATTTCATGAAAGAACTTCTACATCATATATAGGTAGATCATATGGGTGAAGTAAAACCCTTAAAATTAACACCATTATGTATGTACATCATTAAAATAATAATGATATACCTATTCACATGAAAACATTTTCTATGCATTAATTATATACTTATAAAATCAAAATCTGCAGTTGCCCCTTAAGTCATAATACTGCATTCTTTTCAACTAGATTAATATCATTTCAACACAGGCATGTTCAGTTCATATGAAGAGAAATATATATATATATATTAGACTATGTGTCAATAAGGATAATTTAAAGCAAATAAAGAGTTATTATATAATATATAATAGGTTATATAAATTGATGCTATTTTTTTATTTGAAATAACGAAGTATACGTTTATCTATTTTTCGGATCGAGTCTAATTTTTGTTTTAAGTGTGCAACATTGAATCCTATAAAACATGTAGAAAAGGTTTTTTTTTTTCTGAAATTGAAAAGATCAGTAATAAAATATCTTGGTAGAACACTAAAAATGAACTATTACTGTAATAAAAGAAACACATACATCTTTTATTAAAATATTCTTTGTATTTAGATAAAAAAATTCTTATTATATTTAGTAATAAACCAGAGGAAGTCAAACAGATGCTAAAATAATAATACAATACACTGAGGTCCCTTTTTGCAGTAAGTAGCAATAGACGCTCTTTATAGTCGGAGTTAACGGTATCCCTGTGTGCACTCTTTTATAGGACACTTTCAGTATGATTCTACGTCCGTATTGATGGCATTATTCGCACGATTAAAATAACGAAGGGACCCTTCTAATGTGGTCGTTTGGATGTGTACACGCAATGATATAAAAAAGTTATATACATTGCCAGTACATGTCGGCCAGGTAGAACTGACAGCGTTAACGCCCGCAGCTTTACTAGGGGTTTTTATCGCCCCTTTTAACAAGAAATTAGAAATTTTAACAACAACAGTGCGATAAAACAAGGCAGCGGAATGTTGCGCTTTTTTTTTTCAACAAAAACGCCAAAAATGGAATTATCAAATCTTCATGCATATCAAATTAACAGCACTGCAAACAGGAGCATCAGCGGAGCTTTTGAACGTTTTGTGGAATCAACCCCATATGTAACTCTCTAACGAACTCACTCTGTCCGAATGTAAAAACAAACATAGAGATAATTTAAATCGTTAAATTAATTATTATTTATGCACATTGCCCGTAAATTCCATTTTAATTACGAATAGTTGAAATCGCAAAATTCAATTAATTAAGTATTTATCCACTTGTAATAATATACTATTGTTAGCGCACCGTTTGCAGTAATGTATGATATTCATTGGGCATAAATATGTGCAGTTTCATGCGGGGAGGATGATGAAAATATTAATGTGGTGTTTATTATAAAACTGTTCAAAACAGTTACTAGAGGAAACATAATTTTATATGAACCTTCCAAGATTCCTTTATTCATTATGTTTGCCCATACTTTGTTTTAAATTAGGAATCAGCACGCTTTAGATAAAGATTGAAGAATCAAATTCACCTGTTATTGAATACAAAGATATTTGGAAGAGTGTATTTTTAGGTAATAATTCATCAGTGTAAATTCTGCAATACCCATGAATTTATTACCGAAAATACAATGGATGCATTAGAGGGATTAGGTATCTTTAAAGCTTTACAAATACGGCAATTAAATGTTCCGTATTCCTCGACGAGAACATAATCTATTTCATGAATATAGGTGATTCAATATTGCCAAATCCATCAAATAGGTCTTACGTATAGGTACCTAATCAGCATTGATTCATACCGAATAGCTCAACTGTTACTAATTTGGCAGTTATTTCCCAATACATCAGTCGAAATCTTGATAATAGAGGTAGACGTGCTTCATACACGAACTTTACAAGTGCCTTTGATACGATAGATCACGTAATTCTTTTAAGGGGTGACAAAGTCGCTCTTGTACCACCTCATTTTCGATATTAGACAAACTTATTTCCTATGAAAGGTTCACAAAGTATATTTATGTGTAATACAAAAGTATTTTCGTCTATATTAATATGTTATCTTAAAAGAAGGCACCTTATATATTATATTTAAAAACAATACAGCTTTTTTACCATTACATCACTAACTCTAATAGTTATGTGTGAAAT
The DNA here is from genome assembly GCA_949128085.1 of Cetonia aurata. Classification (NCBI taxonomy): domain Eukaryota; kingdom Metazoa; phylum Arthropoda; class Insecta; order Coleoptera; family Scarabaeidae; genus Cetonia; species Cetonia aurata. The sequence continues at coordinate 12,523,075 of OX421891.1, forward strand.
ATATGGTGTTATGACTAATATGGTGTTATGCTGACTTCAGTATTATATTAGGTCGATTGAAATATGGTAATTTCTTGAACAGCAGTAATAAACAACTTTTTTAATAATAATCAATCGATTATGAAAACTTAGTCTGCTATCTTGGAAAATCTGACATCATAATTGCAGCACTGATTCCAGAAATAATTTTCTTTATTGTAGTTTATTTATTTATTTATTTATTTATTAGTATATATTCTTATACCAGTGGCGTCGAATACTACAGACATACAGACAACATACAACATATATGTAACAATTCAAAGACGATAATAATGATAAATGATACACAAGTAAAAGTAATTTCGTAAAATTATAAAATTATAAAAGGAAACAAAACAAAACAAAATTGAATCTAACCGGCAATACACCCCAAAACGCATGTTTCTATAGTTTAATAAATAAATTTTATTGCACATATAGTGTTTAAAAAAGAAGTATTTAGAACAACAACATGCATCCAGATATGAATAGACGAAGGAAGGTGTATCTCCGCAAACCCAATTCTGCCTTATAAATCAAAACCTTACACTACACAGTACATATAAATAATCAACGTGTCCAGCCTGCACATAAAGCAGAAAACTCGTCTATGTTATAAAAAGCATGGCATCTAAGAAATCTTTTAAGACGAAGTTTAAGTTGCGCTGATAAGCCCTGCCTGACTTCTGTTGGTAACGTGTTATAGATCCTTGTTCCTATGCTAATATATGAATTATAGAATTTATTCGTTTTAGCCAGATCGCTGCGAACGTAATTCGGATATCTAGTAGGGTAATTATGTGTCTTTCGGCATTAGTTCTTAAAATTACTGAGATTTTTATTTATATACAAAGCTGACTCCAAGATATAAAGATTAAATACAGTTGGAATGCCTAGGTCTATAAAAGAATTTCGACAAGTTTGAACAGAGTTTAAATTATTGATAAAAGTAGAACAGTTTTTAAGTTTTTATTTGAGCCCCAAAATAGTAAGCCGTAGCTCAAATACGAATGAAAGTGAGCAAAATATATCATCTTTAAAGTTGAGATGTCAGACATTTTTTTCATTTTTCTTAATGTATATAAAGCTTTATTAAGCTTAGAAGTTACGTTATTGATATGCAAATTCCAACTCAATTTCACATCAACAGCTAAGCCCAGCAGAGGCTTGAATTACGGTTTGAATTAAAGTACAACTATTGATGTTTAATATGGAGTCATTTTCGTTTTCTCCAAATATCATTAATTTAGTCTTTTCAGAATTAAGAGTAAGTTTGTTCATTAAGAGCCAGTAGTCAAGCTGTTGTAAGACAGTTCTCGAATTATTTAACAGTTCGCCGCGATCTCGGCCAGTAACTATTAGGGTCGTGTCATCCGCGTACAGCGCAACACTACCGGACAAAAACGAAGGAGGATCGTTCACATATAGAATGAAAAACAAAGGGCCCAATACAGATCCCTGGGGTATTCCTAAGTTATTATGCATGATATCAGAACAATGGTATCTTACATATTTATCCTCACGGAGATGTTTAATTTCTATGTATTGCGTACGGGAATCCAAGTTCGGTTATTTTGTAGCCAATGAAACAAATTCCTATAAATGATAGGAAAAATTATAAAGTCATAATATTAATATATTTTATATTACTCGAACTACAACGAAAAATTTACCTTAATTGAATGAAAATGTATGAAATTGGAAATCGTTCATTTAAAACAAACAAAACTGAACAAGCATTGCAGAATTTGAATTATTTTCCACTACTAGTTCGCTTTCCTCCTGTGAAGTCAACTCTGTTATTAAATAGAATTTTGCGCACATATTTTTTTATGTTTCAGCAATTCCCTGTGAGCGTAAACATTATTAACTCTTCTCTTTTTATTTGTAGAATATATAGAAACGCACAATTCCCTATGGTTCTATCTCCGTTTAGCAATTTTAAAACTCATCTAAACAGCGTAACGAAAATAAACACACGGCAACAAAAAAAAATAAATAAATAAACAAACACTACAGGGAGTACTAACAGTATGCCTCGATGGATGAGAATTTGTACACACATATCGATTTTGATTTTATTACATGAGCGTATTACCTCCTAAACTATATATTCACCAAGTGCGTACCGGCCTTAAAACGGCACAAAATTATTGTCTAATTCCGGGTTATGTATGTACACATATGTACTTACGTTACACACGCTTTGCGTCCATGTATTAGATAATCTATATATTCCACAATACAGGTTGAAACGTGTAACGGCTGGTGGGATATTTACATCGTTCTAGGCCACCCGCGGGGTTATTTCGCAACTATCAGACCTCAATTGGTATATACTTGGAAAGTAGCTAAATCGAGTTTTAACAAAATTGTCACAATTCAAAATGCAATCGCTCTCATCATAACGATCATATTGGATTATTTTAACGTGCGCTGCGTATATCGCCTGTATATCTACACATTGGCATGTGTGTAGCGCAGTCCCAGGAAAAACGGCGTAGTTGGAATTAATGAGAATTAAATTCCGGGAAAATGAGAATTCATAATTGACTGAACTTCGCCATAACTCATTAGCGTGATGATGAAGGATGGTTCACCAATATTAACGAATGAATATATTAAACGTAGCGACATGAACGAAACTATGGAATCGCGATACTTCTGATTCATGCTTAACCGAAAACTGAAAACCGCATCTCTCTAACTTTCATAGTTTCGGAGATATTTTCAAATTTCGTAAACCCTTGCAAATGTCATTTTTTTTTAAAAAGAACGCCATATAATTCAGAAACCATGCGACTTAGATCTAATGTATACCTAATAAAGTGCTAGTGATAAAATTGTATATAACAGTATGCAGAAGGCCCTTAATATTATTAGCGAAGTAAATGCTAACAAAACAGTTGTATCATTCAGGAAGAGGAAGGAATTATTCTTAAATAAAGTATTCCTGAAAAGCGATCAACTAAAATATTCCACCGAAGCCAAATATCTGGGGGAGACTGAATTGGAACAAACAATTAGAAAGAACCACGCATACAGCAACAATGGCATGTCGGTCTTGCAAAAGACTATATCAAGCTGTTATTAGATCAATGGTCACCTACACTTCCATAGCATGGTGGCCAAAATTTAAACTGCAAAAACTACAGAGGATTGCCTGCTTGGGAATTACAGACGCAATGCGCACCTGCCCAACAGCAACTAGGGAGGTGCTATCAAAGATCCCACCCCTCCATATTAAGAGGATGGTGGTCCTCAATGCATATAGCACTCTGAGTGCTCTAAAAGCAAACAGCTTTGAGTCTAGGCTGGTGTGGGAGTGGGACAATATCTCTCGATCAACACAATAGATGGCTTCGGTCGTAGTAAGTAGAGACTTCTGTGCCTCAATATGTTACACTACAATAGTATAAGACGGCATATGAATGAAATTCCTAACTTAACTTGTAAAAGACCCATGAAAGCCAATTGCAGACCCTGTATAAAAGAAAGCAAGGAACACGAATACAAAACACGAAAAGTCAGTAGGAAAAACGGAAAATATCAACGGTTGGTTAACGATAGTTGAGGATTGTAAAAAACCAACACATTACAGATAAATTAGGACGCGGGGGTTTGTCGTTTTTGTACTCGGCTACCTTTGCTCATATATTACAGGTTTTCTTCGATACAAATGTGTTTGGAATATACGAAAATCCGGTGGAAATACAAGCGTTGATATCGTAGTTTCTCGAATATATTACGAAAGATGTCGCCGTCATCCGGAGCGTTTTCAAAAGTTCGGGATGCTTTTATTTTTTTTCTTTTTCTTTCTAAAAAACCCTCGTGTATATTTTAAACGTCCTCCCACCGAAATTATTCCGTAAATTTGAACTAGGTAAGATCGTATCTCATCCAGCCCGTATCTCTTTTTTGTTACGCGAGCTTAGGGTAGATCGGTTCACCCTCTTAGTGGATGCCAGAAAATTAGCGGCCGTAAAATTATGATGATGTTTACACGGGATAATATAGCGGTTATATAGCTGGGGGAACAGTGTGAATGATAGTGTGAATAGACACTTATTATAAAAGAGTATGGAACCAATTAATGAGAAGGCGAACTCTCCCACTGACGGCACATAGTTGGTGCATACGCTAGTCGTCTAGTTCAGTTGGTAGTCTGTCGCTGACTGTGCATTCAGTAACGGATTGAACTAGGACCGCACAACGGAATAGCAGCATTCAGATCTTCCCTGATTGATATCAGTGTGCAGAGTGTAAATGTCGTGTCGGCATATTTATTGGGAAAGACCAGTAAACACACTGCGCTCGACACTAGCTGTGTTATTATAACGATGTCGATCAATAAGCAATACATTTCGGGGGCATCCATTGTTGCATTGCAGCAATTAATATAATAACAATAAATAGCGTTATTGTTATTATATTAATTGCTTTTACGTAACATTGCCCGCAAATTGATATATGTAGGATATCCTGTATCAACCGCATTGATACAAGTAGCAGTTTATATTGTACCCACAATTATAAATTAATATACACTGCGCCTCCAAATGGACCCTAACTATGGTTAAGAATTCTTAGATTTTTAATTTTATCAGCAAAGATTACTGTTTATAAAAAGTTTAGCTTACTTTCGAGCACTACAGATGAAGTAGTACGTTAACTAATAATATCAATAATTTAATTAATAGGTTATTTAATAAATTGTCCCAAATGTGATTGCCAACTGATCTTGCTAAATAAGTGCCTATTTCATTAATTATTTTGTTTATCCCATGATACATTTTATCGACATCGTGAATTACGCTACAATAAGATTGATTTTATCATGGAAATAAGACTTCGTTTTAACTCGAAATAATTTTTCTTCGATTAGAACGACTCCTTCTCCACTTCATGAGATATAACTAGAATTTCAGGCGAATACAGCACTTTTTTCGATTAAGAACGGGGAGGGGCGAGGGAGGGGATGCATATTCCTTACTTATATTGTTCCTTTAAAAAAAGCTCCTTGTCTCGCAAAACGGTACGTTATTTGAATATATTAAAACAACCCAGTCACAAGTAGTACAATGAACGAGGCACCGAATAGAACGTCCTTGGTTGAAAACCCTCGAATGGAAAGCCATACAGAATAAGTGAAACATTAACAGTACAAGAATAAAGTAGAATAAAAAAAAATGAAACGGGAGAAAAATCCAGAACATGTAGTGGAATAGTGGAAGCAGTGTATTATTTACACTTTGTTGAAGCGACGGCGATTCTGTAACTTATAGAAAAATATACATTTTGTTTTCGAATGCTGCGTACACCTCTAGAAGGTATATAAATTAATGAGAAGGTAGAAGTATTTCCTCATAGCGCGTATAGCATTTTAATGCAAATTAATGTTTGGGAAATGTAGGTAAGGGTTCATACATATTTATTTGGAGTTTAAAAACAAATTCTTTTTTATATGACCAGGGTGGAGCTTTGTCTCTTCGCTGTGGACTACCCTAATGGACGACCTAATCCGGAAACTCACCAGAAACTTAATTGGTAACTTTATTTATTACCTTATGTATTCACTTAATTCACACAAAATCACAAAGTTAACACTCGAAAATCTGTTGAGCGATGTACCTATTTAATTTTTCTGGGTGTAGTATTCAATTAGTGGACCATTGTAGAGATATACGATGTACAATCCCTTCCATCATCGCCGCTTTTAGGGTCCAAGCGTCCCCCAGTTCGGTCTGTTTCAATATTGACGCCATAAATTTCTTTTTTTTTCCCCTTTTTGGATAAGGCGACCCGCTTCATTACACATGTGTTGGTTATATATTACACGTTATTAACAATGAACAACACGTTGACTAGTTATTAAAGTTCGATATCCCCGGTTTTATTTTCTCATAATTGTGTCCCGTAGTATGTAGTGGACTCGGGGGAAATCAGAACGCCACGCGTTCTATTATTCAGCCCGAAGCGAGAAGAGTAGCCGAGGGAGGACGGCGCGAATTCACATAGCTGTTAACCGAAACTCGCAATTAGCGATTTTAATATCGGAATTACGACTACGACTCCTTAAACATTTCATTAATAATCATTTCCCCCAAGTTCGAACAGTTCGGTTTCATCACCTAACGACCTCCAATTCTCTTCCTCCTGTATCTCCACGGTCCATTCTCGCCACCCGTCGTCTTTTTCTCTCGCCTTTTTTTTTTCTTTCCATTCTTTTACCACTTTTCTTCTATCTCGCTGGAGCGGCGACCTCGGTACCGCTATCGGTTTAAGTGTCCGACTTTATTATCTTCGGTTTACAATTCGAAACTGCACGACGTAAATCTTTCGGTTTGTTAAATCGGCACCGCAACATTTAATTTGCAAACTTCAGCTCAAACACTCTCTAAATGGATATTGTATTTTAAAATAGTGCCTCACGTACTTAAAAATATTAAACTCGACCGGTACAAAACCCTTCGCTCCATTCAATCAACTTAAATTCAATTCCCATCACCTCTCGCGCACTATAAAATAACGAAATAAAAATACAAAGCACAATTCGATACGAAACTCTTAACGCCAGCATGTGACACAGTTGCACGTACAGGTTTGATCGCAAATTCGTCTGAAGTAAATGTTACAAAAATACTACTGCAACTTGGAGCGCAAACCGTTCAGGTGCAGTAGGTGGTGTAAAATTTTGAATTTACCGAAAGAATATACACAGAAACTTTTAATATAAGATGTTGATACTAACAAAGAAACACAGTTAAGAGTATATCACCGATTTAAATGAAAATTGATAAATTTGCAGACCAATGTAGCGAAGAAGGTGATATGACGATGTAGCAGTTAAAACACTGCTAAATCGCCCGTAGAAACACAATTATTGTTATATATAAAAAGAGTTCGGAAGCTATGTGTTGATATATTATCATTTGTGGTAGCGCCAATCTGCAAAACAAGTGAATTAATACACTGCATCAAATTCAAAATGGCCCCTCAAGACTCTTTATTGTTTGTGTGAACTGTTATGTTCTCATTGTCAGTAATAAAACAATTACATTGCTATAAACATTTTATCTAATTTTTTGATTATGTTACAAACTTTTCCTAAACTATTAATACAATTCTTGTAGAGTGCTCAACTAGTGTAAACATCCTCTGGAGAATAACCATGGACATCATCCAGAATTTCAAAATTTCTCCAATTGGCACTATAAATTAACTGGCATAATAATTTACGAATTCAAAAAGCTTTTAAGTCAACGAGATTCGTTTGGTGGTTAACATGGAAACAAAAATAAATCAATAAAAACCTAGACAAAAATGGTTTAAACCAAATAAGCATTTAAAACCTATATCTCTCTTTCAATGAAATGAAATGCCCTCATGAAAAACTCCAATTTATCTTCCTATAGGTCCGTCAAAGCTGTATCACACAGCACAATACTGTATTATTGATGGCATTAATAATACTGACCTGCACGGACGTTAACATCTCGACTCAGTATAGTTCCAGCAATATTAGAAGCTCTGCAACGGTACACCGTAGAATGGACATCTTTCCTATAATCCTCTCCCCTGAATGGTGGAAAATACAAAGTCCCATTTCCCAGAGATTGCCTGCAAATATAATGTTTAACGTATGCTTATGTACTGCCGACTGCACATTGTCTGTTTATATAGAACGGAAGCAAGCAATATCGTGATTGAGGTAAGCGTCCTTGCTATGATTTGCATTCGGAATGATACAGAGCATTCCAATGGAAACGAGCCACCTCAAACAAGTCTTTACTTGCTGTGATTTATATAAAATTCCGAAACCTGTCAATTGAAATCCCCTGTATAATATAAATCATATCTTCTACCTGCGTGTGGTGACAGGTAGAAAAACACATCGTCACAAGCAGGATGCATAGTTTAAGCGAGGCACTGTACGTTCTTTTTTTTTAGGTGTGTAATCCAGAAATCAATATGCCCTAAAAATTCGCAGAAACCTCTTGAAACGAACAATAGATACATTGTTTGCATCCTCTTATTATCGCGAGCAAATGCAACCTGAAAAGTTGAATGAAAAAGGAAAATGCTTTTTTATGAATATAAATTTGGCGTTATTACATCAACCGAGGCCAACTTGTGCAGCACGCAGACAAATTACATCCATTGCACGAGCCACTCGAAAGTTCTCAAAAGTTATTTACACGTTCCTATTGTTTCATTTTTCTAAATAATGAAGTGTTTATATGAATGTATGCATTAACCATGTCGCAGTGAAAAGAACCACGGGACCGTGTGTGAGATATAACGCCGCGTTTTTTGTGGGGTTGCGTCTCGTCCCTTGCAAAAAAAAAAAACAAGGCTGCTATCCGAAAAATATATCGCACAAAATTTCCTCTAATCTTTTTGCCCTTTTTTTACTATAACGCTTAAAATATTTATAGCGTTGATACCGTTAGAAATGATTATTGTAACAGATGGAAACGCGAAAGGAGATGGGAGATAAACATAAACGCGATGCACCGACACGTCGGAGAGAGAAAACATCACCTCCGAATTTTCATTTTAGCCGTCCGTTTCTGCTAGAGTTTGCTTGGGTCTCGCCTAGTTGATCCCATGCATTTATAATAGACCTGTCACAGTCCATTATTTAGATGGGCCCCAGTGTGTCACATGTATTTGGTATTGATTACTACAAAGATAGAAACGAAAATCCTAGTGTGTCACGAGGGCCGCCGGTTTGAAATTGTAACGCCGATACTGCCAAGGTAGCGTTTTCAATCTGGGCCATTATGCCAAAAATTCCATTATCTATCTTAGTTTCTAATCGCCCATACATCTTTTTTTTTGTCTATTTTATATAACACTTATAGGTACTTATTTATATACACTACCGTCCACGGAAATATGACCAGGTGAAATTTGTTTAAAAAATCAAACCCTACTTACTAAAAAAAAATTATTATTCTAAACACACTAACGAATATTTTATTTCTTAAATATTAGACAACGCTTGCTATTAATTTTCTTAGTGTGTCGCCTAGGATATTGTTCCATTGTTGCTGTAGTACATTCCAGAATTATGAAGATAATTATGTTATTATTTGCAAATTAGGTTTTTTTGTGTCTAAAGTAATTGATGGCGGTGGTCAGGTTGATGCAGGGTATTTGAATTTCCAGAGAGCTTTTGATCAAATCGACCATTATATTCTTCTAGGAAAATTGCGTTCTTTTCTTTACTTCGTTTTGTACATTAGTAAATTTAACTAACAATTTTGGCGGTAAATTTAAATGATCAATCGCAATGAAATGAAGTACCACTTGTCATTTATAGCTTTATATTTAAATAAACTGCATGGACGGTTCACAATTGCAAGAAATAAATGCCAATTTTTTCTATAACAGTTATCATAAATATTATTTCACAACTTACACTTAATAAGCCCAAAATTTAATGATTATAAAAAATTTTTCATATTAATTTACACTCAAAATAAATGAATACTATTTTATTTACACTAAATACACAGAACATTAAATTAGTATAAATCATATTAAATCATTAATCAAAAATAACTTGACCGGCAATTAGCCAATCGTAAGTCTATATTTTAGCGGGCCATTTTAAATTTTGTTCAACAGAGTATAGATACGACGACATCTATTATTATTATTATTATTATTATTTTGCTGGTGGGGGTTGCTGCGCCCCCCTTGAATAATTTAAATCATTAAGACCCGTCATTAAAACTTGTCGCTCTTGATATGACAATTGACAGCTTTCGGAATTTTATATAAATCACAGCAATTGATTCAAATTCCATGTAGATTAAAATCGAGATATATAAAATCCATTTACACTTCTTCGGGGATAAGTTTATGCGATTCACTCTCGCGGAATTGTTTGGAATTGACGAGTAGAATTTCCAAACCGTTATCAATTAAAGCGAGGAAGCCGTGCGGAGGATATAACGGTTTCTTAATTTGTTAATTACAAGGGCGTTACAAGCTATCACACCGTACTTCTCCACAATCCCAACGGGCCCTCTAGGTATACGACAGGAGAAAGACAGGAGTAACTGCGGCGGCGGTTTAGGAGGGGGGAGGATGTGATTCGGGCTAGCTGTGTGGATCCCACTGTCACATTCATTATTCTATTTTCTAATTCCGGCCGTCCTTGATTCTGAGACATTTTATTTACGGCAGAGAGGAAATTCGAAATTCCGTACGATGTTTTGTTTTCTTTTACTGTACAATTGCTCCTTCCGTAATGATACGAACTATTTTATTCAAGAAGAAAGTATCCATCGTCCCCTTATTGAAAAGTACGTTCGAGTGGGAGGATGAAATGAGTGCTTCTTCTCGGTTTTTCCGGAACTCTAAACTTACCTCAATCCCGGCACCGCAGTGACCGTTTCTCCGTCCTGCACCAGCCAATCTACTTGAGGATTGGGGGAGCCATGAGCGGAACAGCTGACTTGCGATCCGGTGGTATTTGAAAATGTTAGATGTGACGGCGGTTCTTGCAGGAATACCGGCCCGTGACTCTGACTACCAACCCCTGTAACGTGACCGAAATATATACTATAAGTCACCTAGATGTCCAATACGCAGCGGTAGACTTTCACATGTTTCTTTCTTTGCTTTTTTTTTTTTAGAGGAAAGGAGATATTAAGACAGCTACGTGAACGGGATAAAAATATGCCGAATGGAAGTGGGTATATAAGTATATACATGTACATATTTATATTATGAAGTAAGTATTGTGTTACAATACCTACGAATATTAGCCTGTTTAATACAGAAAAGTCTAAAATTCCTATCCTAAAAAAACTATCGTTAAAAAGATAAAGGACGCGCCAGTGTTTACCATCATTTGTTTACCTATTAGAGAGATACTCTTAAATTGTGAAGATTTAATTAATTAACCATAAGCTTCAGAATTAATCTCCCGAATGAGCCCCTAAATGTATCAATTATCCCTCTACCAACCATGTTTCGTAGATGTTTACTCTGCACTAACCACTCTAGAAGCTTTTCACGCTAATTATTGGATAATAACATTTGTGTTTACGCAACATCCTCCTAGTATTTCTCTCTCAGATATTACGGCCATCGTCATCATCTGCTTAATGTAAGAAACCCGATACAGCACCGACCCTAAGCTTTACACCACTGTAGTTACTATTATTAATAATTATAATAATCATTATTAAAATCGTCTACTACGATCAATTTATCGTATATAGTTCTAAGAGCACCCGCCGCCGCGGAGAAGCGCTCATTCCGGCATATTTTATCAGGTAAACTGAGTGAGTACAAAAGAAAGTCACCCGGCACCTCAGTAGAGGGACCCCAAGTTCATCATTGAAGAGATCACGTAGGAAACGAGATAAAACTGTTATTGATTTCCTGTTACTCACAATACGTTTCGAGAAAGAGTTTGCAAAGAACTTCTTGAGGATGATAAACCTTTCTCTTTTATGTACGCTTTCTAGGTATATACAATGATAGGTATCTAGTTTTAAGAGATCTGTACATGAACTTAATAAATTGATAAAACCGATGATTCCTTTTAAGAAATTTCGCCCAAAATTACAATACATTATTCGCGTCGAATTTATGAAAGGAATTTATTATAAAACGAACGAAGAGAATAGTTATCGAAACTAAAATCATTCTAAAATTAATTAGTTTATCTGGTATTTATTTAAAAAAAAATTAATCATTTAATAAAAAAGTTGTTACTGGAAAGAAATCATGTAATGAAGAAATTCAAAATAATGTGGTATTATTTGTAACGGAAAATCCTACAACATCAGTTAGAAACATCGAACGAGCAAGTGGAACGCCAAAATCTACAGCGCATTTTATTTTACTTAACAACAAATATCGCCCGTACAGATTTCGAATCTGCCAAGGACTAAGACCAGGACACGACGTAAGGCGAAGGGCATTTTGTGAATGGTATACTAAACACGTGTTAAAACGATGAACATTTTGTCAATAAAATTTTATTTTCTGATAAGAGTATGAAAACCAACTACGGAATCTTTAACAGAACAAATACCCATTATTGGTACAAAGAAAATCCGCGATTGCATAAAACATCTAAGTTTTTGGGCCATTTGGTTTTTACCACGGATCACTAACTTCGGAGCGGTACCGAAATTTACTGCAACATAATTTGGAAGAATGGTTTGATAATAACTTACTGCTAGCAGAAATCAATAACTTTTGGTTACAACGAAATGGGGCCTCCGCTTATAATTCCAGAATTGTTAAAGAATATTTATCAAGCAGATTCCCTGACAGATGGATAAGTACGCATTCAACTATTTCCTGACCAGCCCGATCGCCAGCTCTGACTCCTCTGGACTTTCATCTTTGGGGGTACATCAAAAACTATGTAAACAAACGTAATTTTTAAACAGAGAAAAAATTACGTGAACTGGTTTTAGAAGCACTTCAAACCATTACACCAAATATATTCAACAATGTAAAAGAATGGGCATTTGTTTGGACACTAGGCAACCATATATACCAACTAATTCAACAAATATGGTAAAAAATGAAAATTGGAAGTGAAATAGAACAAAATATGAACCACTTAAGAACACAAAAGTATAAATTCGAAAAGGTTAAGACGTACAACTACCTGGGAGTATCATAAGGGCAAACATATAAATATAGTATAAAAGAAAGGATACAAAAAGATTACCAGGCATTTGGTTGAAATAAAATGCTATTGAAAAGCAAAAACATGGGGAGGACTATTCCTCTTTCTCACTGTATATATATATATACAACATATACGTACATATATATTGTACCATGCAGTAGCATGTTCTAATTACACGGTCTAATGGTGCTAAATAGCTTAGTATATCCAGTTTGTTTATTTACAAAATTCAGCCGCTCTGTAGAATCTAGCGCGGCATAACATAATCGCGAATGGAGGTGAATTAGACAATGCAAACGCCCCGGTTATCGTCATTTTGATAGCGTATACATTACTGATAATGCAACCGTGCGATATGAACACGCGGCCCGACCGCCATTCATCTTGGTATATCGCAGCTCTAACCATGAATCATGGCCCGCTGGATTTCCACAACAATCTGCAATCGTTGTGTAGTTGTTAATATTAAAAAATAAACTACACAACGCCATCCAGTTCCACGGGCCACCATCATCAGCGCGCCCCCGCAACGGTTAGCACGCAGGGACGATGCGTCCAGGGGTTGGGATGCGAATCGGAGGATTTATATACACGGACGCACAACGCTAATGATCATATTTTAACCCATATCATCCCAAGGAATGTTAAACAAAGAAAAAGTAGAATTAGTTTTAAATAACTTTATTAATATGGTTTATAGATGAGTATTTGAATAATTTAGAAACAAAAAAAAAACGAGATTACAAAAAAAAAGCTCTCTCTCTTCGAACTATGTTACAATGTTAAGGTTATTCAGTAAAAATATGGAAATAATAGTAACAAAAGTAAAATAAGTAATGAAAGTCATAATAATAACGTATATGGGTAATTTAAGTTCTTACATTGCATATCGAAATCGTGTTACAATGTGTTTCAAAAATATTGAATCATACCAGTGGTGCGTAAATGCACCACTCATCTATTTGTTATAAATTTTTCGTTATTATTACTTTTAATAAAAAAAATAATTCATGTTTAGTAACGGTAAACTAAAAGAGTTACGTCTACATAAACAAAAATTTTAAATCTCATTTGCAAATAGTGTTTTTTCACTATTGATTGACCCTACGTTACCAAC